>CM053611.1:17607251-17690504 GCA_028646535.1 Procyon lotor | reverse complement strand
GACCAGAAAGGTCATAGAGCTCTGGCCCCAAGCGCACAATTGCAAACAGGGCATCAGCCAGGACAAACTCCTGCAATTTGATAGCAAATGATCAGTCCATCACTTTCCCATCGGAACTAACAGAGTTGGGCCCTATCAGGTCAACAAGCTGAAGAGAAACAACCCACAGCAGGAACTTAGCGCTCTTCACCCCTCATCCTCAGCTAAAGTCAAGACAGAAAAGTCAAGCCAAGAGCTAGAAGCAAAGAAAATTCTGAATTTTGAATTCTGAATAAACACAGCATTACTACAAAGTTGAGTAGACAACTCCCTAAACTGTGATTCTCTGTGTCTGTCTTTTAGAGTAAACTCCCAATTTTCCCTCATAGGAGAACTGAAATCAAACATTCCCTAGCATGTGCTTTAACATAAAAGAAGGAGCAAAGGGGTTTGGGAATGAATCTTGGTAGTTATTTCCAAAGGTCTAGCTTCCATGATCATGAACAAACCACTGCTGACTTGCTATTTAAGAAATGTTTTTATATTTTAAATATTTACTAATATAAAAAGACAGCCACACTAGCTTTTCATAGGAATATACTAAATATGAGACTTTTATGAAAGTTCTCAAGAAGATATTTAAGAATACTGAACATATTAAGGGGGAAACTAGTTAATAAATTCACTGTATGCAATATAGGGAAATTTTCTGTTCCAAAATATTTTTAAAAACAAAATTATTCAATGGGGTGCCTGGGTGGTGTAGTCAGTTGTGTCTAACTCTTGGTTTCAGCTCAGGCTGTGATCTTAGGGTCCTGGAATCAAGCTCCACATCAGGCTCTGTGCTCAGCAAGGAGTCTGCGTAGGACTCTCTTCTCCCTCTGCCCCTCTGCCTCACAGTCTCTCTCTTTCTCTCTCTCAAATAATAAAAAATAAATCCTTAAAAACCCCACAAAATTATTCAAGAAATATAGAAACCAGAGGGAAATTAACCTAAAAGTATAAATAATCGGAGAGGAAAAAACTACAGTGTAGCTCTCCTCCTTCTCTCCTAAAGTGTCACACTGCCTTAGGAAATAGTTGCCATTAAGTGCTTTACTTCCATGTTTCTCACTTGTTTTTCATCACCTTCATTCCCATGTTAGTAATGATTTCTCCCAGGGTTACGTATGAGCAGGCCCAGTGTTATTATGGAATTTAGATACTGTGTTTTTACTTGAATAATATCAAACCAGCTGCCGGCAGTCAGCACCTCATTCCTTTGCTTGGTTGCAACAACGGGGGCCTCAGAGACCCTCACCTGCCCCCAGGCAAGAACAGAACACAGTTGAGGAGAGAACTGGAAGGCAATGGGAGTATCTTCACACCCTATTTTTTGCTAAAAGAGCTTTAAAAGAATGAATTAAACAATGCCCAGTAAATTCCCCTTGCCCCCTGTCAGGTTTCCCAAATGGAAACATAAATGCAATCTAATTAGGCCCTAAAAAAATGCAGGGAATGTTCAACATAAAATAATTAACACCAAATGCCCAAAAGGTCAATATCTAGATGGTAAATATGAGACTCCTCTAGCCAATTATTATGAAACGGGCTTAATCATGCAGTTAGTTTAAATATTAATGGTCCTATATACCATTTGTTCACATAGAATGAGAGAAAATACATAAATGTTGAGAATTCTGCTTTAATTACTAGAGTTTTGTCCATTTAGTTAGTAGCTGCTGTTGGGGTTAGGTGCTGAGTATGTGAATGGAATGTGATTAAGATAGAGATGAATTTTTTATAATATCTATCCACCTCTCTCATTTTCCATCAAAATGACCAAATCAGTCTCATTATGTCCCAATTATCTGCTCATTAGGGCCCTATACAGTCATTGTCGGTTTCACACACTTTCTAAAAAAGATTAGCTTTTCTTTCAGAACCTGCAGAGGAACAGTACCGCCAAGACTCCAAAGTCTGTTCCAAGGACTTCATTTACATACTGGGTCACGCAACTGCTTCTTCCTGGGAACACCATGGCCCCTCTGCATGGGGAGAGAAGTGAAGAGCTCTGGGCCAGGGCATCTGCCAGTCAGGTGGTGTTCTGGCTCACTGCCCAGGACAAGTCCCTTGTCACAGTTTTCAATGTGAGGCAGGAGCCAGTACTGCTGAGTCATCAATCCTGGTGGTACTGCGGAAACTTCAACAGCATCCTTTCTGCTGCTGCAGTTGTCAGTGGTGTGCTTCAGATCCCTCCTTATTCCCAGGGTCCAAATGCAACTCCTTAACCCAAATATAAAAAGGAACATTGGCCCGAAGGCCCAGAACTACTGATGGCCTGGTAGACTTTGGGCAATGGGCTTATAAGAAATGTAATATAACTGATTTTTCTTTTCTTGAGTCACCCCTTTTTGCTGGTATGGATTCCTATAGTGACAGGGATAGTCTAGGGCACATACAGTGGGCAGCAATGAAAGTAGCTGGAGTATCTTCAATGGGGTTGGAACCAATGACCTGAAATAAATGCTATCTGCAATGCTGCTTAACTTTCCCAGGTTCTTAGACGGTCAATGCACTGACATTTTAGAATGGAGACATATTTAAGAGGCAGGAGTAGCAAGAAGGAAGCTTCAGACTTAATGTACAAAGGTGCTGAAAGGAAGGAATGGGGCCCCTGGGGCAAAAGGGAAGCAGTGAAGCAAGCTGCCAACTCAGTAAGTCAGACTGCCTACTGACACCTCTACTTCTGGACTTGGGAGGCTAAAAAAACAGTGATGTTCCATAAAAATCCATCCGAGAAAGCCAGCTTTCAAATGTTAGAGCATGTGTTCACAACAAGTTTATACTCAATTTGTGATTTTGTAAACTCAATCCTAAGCAAATTCTGCTGAGGGTACTGTACCCCCAGTGCTCTGGTGACTCTCTGACCCTCAGATTCCATTTTTTGCCAAGTCCCTATACAAGAGATCAGCATTAGGACCCCTGAAGACGTTCTTTCGCTGGAAATGCTTCACTCCTTCCCTGAGCTCCCTCCTTCACCACTGTGTTTATATCCTCTTGGAACGCACATCCTGTTTTCCCATGAATAGTTTTTTGTGTTTTTTTTGTTTTTTTGTTAACATGCCTATGGAGCCCACCAAACTCTGTATCTTTTGGCAGAACCAAGTCTTCTGCATCTTTATGATATCCTACAGTTCCCTGAAGATGTTCATGCTCAATAAAGGTTTGCAAAATTAATAAACACATGAAAAAATGGACAACACATAACTCAAAAGAATCATTTCTAATAGAATTTCAATCTCAGTGATACCCAACTGTATTAAAGAACTTTTTGTACCAAGAATTCTTTTCTGGGGGGGCCTCATCAACTTCTGCAGACATGCATAAATGTATAAGCATCCTTTGAAGTGTACTTGAGGGAGATAAACCACAAAGAAACTGAAATTACTCTTTGCTTCCTTGGACATAAAATAAAACATAACTAATTTTCTCTTTTACATTGAAATTTGCCATTTTATGATTCATAACCATAAATCACAATACAGTATTCTTTTGTTATCTCCCAATACAAACTCAAATTTTCAGCAATTCAAGAAACTTCTCAATTCTCCAGACTACCAGATTACTAATTCCTTATGATAATAAGCTCATTTTAGATCAACTCTGCTTACCTTTGGCATTGCACCCTTTTGTACTCTCATGATTCTTGTGTCAATATAGAGTCTTAATTTGTTACCATTAAATTATTATAGATATTAGTTTCAATTCCTTTTCTTCAAAAAACAAATCAGAGAAAATTATTCCTGTTTGTCTAAACTTTAATAAATGCAAATTGGAATATCCAATGCAAAGAAAAGTTTTGTCTTCCATTTGCTTCTTCTGCTTACATATAAATTGGTACTTGTTCATAGTTAAGTTTTAATACATGAACATACTGTCTGCTTATGCAAGCACAGAAATAACGAAGAGATTGATAGATTATAGACAAAGACATGAATGGAAGAGAGGGTGAACATGTATTTGAATTTATATTGTATATTCATATTACATAAAGACAAAATTCCTATCAAGTTTGGAAATGTTCTTACAAGTGGTTAGATAAGATTTAGGCATGAAAAGGAATGGAAGAACAACAGGTTTACCAGAGAGAGATTACCATTACGTAAAGGGATGGAAAGGAACTACAGATGAGATCTGTAGCCAGATAAATGAGTGATGACAAAGAGGCACAATGAGGGAAGTCAGAGAAAACGGTGAGTTTCAGTCTTAATTATATTAACTGAAATCATTGAAGTTCAATGCTAGAGATTTAGTAGGAATTCATTTATTGTAGACATTATTTTATTCATTTTTCTAGCAATTTAAAGAGAAATACTGTTTATATATGTACTCAACTATGAATAAATATAGTTCGTTTGCATACAGAGAAACTCCTTACAGCTTAGTAGTAAATTATATTCATGACAATTAAATATGGAGAGGCAGAGAGGGAGGGAGAAAAAAAGCAAGAGAAAGAGAGGGAGAGAGAGGAGATTCCACAGACACACATACTGTAGGTTTAGATCCTTTCTATCAAAAGATAGAGAGGGAAATATTACAGGACAAACAAATTAAGTATTTTTTGTATTGTTTTACTTTCCTACTGAAGTTTTCCCACAATAGAATCATGAATTTTCCTACCACAACTCCACGATTTAAGAAGAGGGTCCAAGGTGTTTGAACCCTAGGAATCGACACTTAATAATGCTTGGGAGGAGTTAATAGGCTTGTTTTTTTAAAAAAATGTAGACTACCAAGAAAATAAAGGTGACTCATCTAAAAACAAGAGAGCTCTAAGGACTGGAAGAGAAGGACCTGGCCCAACCCACTCTCAATTGGAAGGTGGGGGAAGAGGAAGTACAAAAGGATAGTACTTTGCATAAGTGTGGGAACACGCCCTCTGTCCCCAGGCAGCTCCCCAGAGACAGGATGGCAGGGAGGCTGGACACTAAAGCCACAGCATACCAGCTGCAGCAAGGTCCCCTCTGGCCAAGCCTGCAGTTGGGGGAAGACCCCTGTGAGGAGCTCACTACAGCTCTCCCATTGCAGCTGGCTGGAGACAAGGGCAGCAAAGCATAGCAGATGTAGCCATGGCAACAATGGTGTAGCTATCAGGGTGCTTTGGTTGTAAGCAACAAAAGCAATACTGGTGATTAAAAAGGATAAAGTGTGTCTCACATAATTAAAGAAAAAACTGAAAAACCAGGTCTCTAAAAGGATAGAAATCAAGGCAGCTCAGGATATCAAGATAACCAGCAACGTCCACTCTCCATGGGACTCTTCTACTGGGATACTTTCATTCCACCTATTTTCTGTTCAGATGTTGAGTACTTGACTCTAATTCAAACTCCCAGAAAATTGAGTGTGATTGGCTTAGTGGGTTCGATGACTCCCTTTGGCCAATGAAGAGCAGGACAGTTAGCTGACAATCGCACCATACAGTATACAACTGATGGGGAGTCATTTCCTAAGTAAACATGATAGGCTATGTGCAAAAGAAGGGAGCAGGCTGGCAAAACCACAGGTGTCCACTATGAATAGGCCCCTATGAACCAAGGAAAAGGCCCCCTCAGTTTTTGCTATAGTTACATAGAGCCAGGATTTTTATATGACCCAGTGTCATACAGGGGAGCCTCCTAATAACTGACGTTTGCTTTGTGATCTACTGTAATAATTGCATATCGAGCCTATCGATATCGAGCATATCGAGTTTTATCTTGATTAAGAAAAATAAAGCAATGAAACATGTCTTTGGCCTATTTCTTGGGCTCAAGCATAGTGGGGTAAATTCATTCCTAATACAGCTGCTGGTGATTTTCCATTCTCCACATACACTTTGTACCCTTCACTGATACCCCAGGAGGCTAAACTGTGTAAGCTGCATATGGCTTCCTTTGCCCTTTGGTTTCTGGCTGGGTTGGGTCAATGAAGGATAAGAGGTTACAGGGCAGGAATATATGAGGTTAGGGTATTTTCCCCCAACCCCTCTCTGCTAGGTGGCCAGAGAGTGGCTGCATCCCTTAACTAAATGCTACAACTTCGTACTGATCTCTGGTCAGGCAGTCCTCTCCTTACAACTGCTCTTCCCAGGGTCTCAGAATGGTGACCTCTCCTCGTCCCTTCAGAGGCCAAAGTAGCGCCAACTCACCAAAGGGTACGTCACCATCCCTTCTTGCTACCCCTTTCCCACCATCACACCAACTTTATAAAAAGTCCCTTTAATTAACTCTCTGAAATTATTCCATTGGAATATTCCATCTGTTTCCTACAAGACCCTGATTAACACACAGAGTAAAAACAAATTCAAGTTGAGGAATCAGGAAAGCAATAGCCAGTGTGACTCATCAGTCAATCACACCCTGTTATCAAATGCAAGTGCCAGGGCCTCCTTCTCCCAAGATTAAATATGATCTGAGCAGCTGCGACAACAAATTTATATCTGGCAAAGAGCTTAGAAGTGATCAGAGTGCAGCTTTCAGTGTGGCTTGTTCTTCAGGAAAGCCAGGGGCCAACAGTCACAAGAGCCCATGAAATCCTACCTCCACACCTCACACAAATACAGGGTCAGCTCATCTGCCACCACCCCACCCCCCCGAAGAAAAGGGGAAAGACAGCAGCTGGGTTTGGGCACTACCATAAGCTCATACTACCCCTCACCAGATCACATGGATGCCACTGCCAGAGACCATCCCCACACCACTGGCTGCTGCGGCTGTGCTAGGATGATCTTGGAAGGAGTGTGCCCCAGTCACCACAGTGGGAGAAAGTGGCCAGACCACACACATTACATATGTGTGAGTGTGTACCAGTGCCAACTGGCAGCATGGGCTGTTGATCCTATTTCATAAGCGCCCAACAGTCAGCTGCACCCAGGAGACAAAAATGCATTGACAATCAGAGGTAGATGTAGAGACAGAATGCCATGTGGTGCTATTGTTAGATTGCAGCCAGTCCCAGGAATAGAGTGAAAGCAAAGGAAAGTGGTGCCTGGAGGTTCCAAGAGTTACCTTCTGCCCCCAGCATGCTGGGAAGACAGACAAAGCAAGTGTCTGGTAGCTTCTCCTATGGATTGGGAAATAGCTACTAGAATTTATCAGAGCTTTGAAACCAGAGTGCTGTCACCTTTACAAAGGGCAAGAAAGGGTTAAGTCTCAAAACCCAAGATTACCAGAGGGCAAGAAGAAAGAGGTAGGTGGAATTTAATAATATGTCAAAAGAAGAAACTAGAGAATTCTAAGATGGGGAAGTCTTTTCTGAATTGACCTGGAAGGTTTTCCCTTCCTGACACCAGCCATAGTAGTGGAGAAATGTCTTTCTGCCTTTAGCAGATGTGACAGCTTGGCTCACTCAACATTCACTCCTGCTGCTTCTTTTTTTTTAAAAAGATTTTATTTATTTATTTTAGAAAGAGAGAATGAGCACAAGCAGGGGAAGTGGCAGGCAGAGGGAGAAGCAGGCTTCACTGAGCAAAGAGCCCAATTTGGGACTCAATCCCAGGACCCTGAGATCATGACCTGAGCCAAAGGCAGATGCTTAATCAACTGAGACACCCAGGGGTCCCTCACTCCTGCTTCTTTGTGGGCCTTTCTATATTGAAGAGACTCAAATGTCAAAAACTGCACTTCTCAGAATCTCCTGCATCCAAGTAGAGGGGGTTTGGACATCACCATATCTTTCTGGGGTACATAATATAAACCACATCAGTCCTTCTTCTTTCGGAAGGGAAGATTGATGCTCACTCTGAAACCTTACCGTGGCAATGGCTATGTAGTTTGGTGGTTGCTGAGGTAACTGAAAAACATTTCAACTTTCACTCAGTAGAATGTGTCTCTCATCTCAATGTATCCTTTTGTAGCCCCTGAAACAACTTGGGCCTTCAAAAGCCCCTATGGTACTTTACAATGATAACTAAAAATACAATACTGAGAGAATATAAAGAAAAATTAAATGAACCAGGTGGCATGCTATGTTCAGGAACTGTAGCACATGATATTATAAACATATCAAATTTCCCCCCCCCAATGAATCTATAGATTTAACGTAATCCCAAACAAAATTCCAGAATTTTCTTTCTTTTTTTTTTTTTTTTTTTCAAAAAATTGACAGGTTGATCCTAAAACTGTCATGGAAATACAAAAGGCCAAAAAGAACAAAAGCTGTCTTGAAGAAAGTGGACAAAGCTGCATAATTTCCACCCTTGGACATTAAGACTTATTACACACTATGGTAATTAAGATAATACAAAAATAGAATAGACACAAGAATAGACAAACGAACCAATGGAAAAGAAGGTCCAGATGGAGCCTTATATATACAGCCCCATGAAAACATTCTCATGACCTGGAGTAGGCAAAGATTTCTTTTTTTTTTCCTTTTTCTTTTTTATTTCTTTTTTATTTCTTTATTTTTTAATTTTTATTAACATATAATGTATTATTTGCCCCAGGGTACATGTCTGTGAATCGTCGGGCTTACACATTTCACAGCACTTAACAGCACATACCCTCCCCAATGTCTACAACCCAGCCACCCTATCCCTACCCACCCACACCCCCCACCCCCCCGGCCACCCTCAGTTTGTTTCTTGAGTCTAGAAGTCTCTTATGGTTTGTCTCCCTCCCCATCCCCTCCTGTTTCATTTCTCTCCCCCACCCCCCCAAACTCCCACCTTGCCTCTCAGATTCTTCATATCAGAGAGATCATGTGATACTTGTCTTTCTCTAGGCAAAGATTTCTTAAATAAGACACAAAAGATACTGAACTTAGAGGGAAAACTGGTAAATTGGACTGTATTAAAATTAATAAATTCTGCTCATCAAAGTCACCATTAAGAGAGTAAAAAGATAATTTACAGAGAGAAGTTAATTTCTACACATATATCTGTCAGATGATTCATATCCACAATATATAAGGGATTCTTACTAATCAGTAAGAAAAAGACAGATAACCTTATAGAAAAACTGGCAAACACTGGATCCCAATGCTCCACAAAAGAGAAATTCCAAATGGCTGGAAATGTTCTGAAAGTCACCTTCACTAGTCATCAGGGAAATGCAAGTGAAAGCTACATCATGTCACTACATACCCATCAAACTGGCTAAAACAAGGAAGACAGGCAATATCAAGTACTGACAAAGATTTTGAGCAAGTGGAACCCTTATCTACTGCTGAAGACAATATAATTTCATACTACTACTTTGGAAAACCATTTCAGAGCATCTAGTGAAGTTGCACATACACAAACACTTCTGGGAGTCTGGTAATACTCTGGACCTTACTCTAGGTGTTGACTTCAGGAAAATTCATGAGCGGCATACTTTGCTAAAGGTACTTGTCTTTATGAATATTCTCTCCAAAAAGTTCTATTTTTTTCTTCTATAGCCCTCTTGGATACTGTGAAGCAAAAGTCCCTAA
Source organism: Procyon lotor (assembly GCA_028646535.1). Classification (NCBI taxonomy): domain Eukaryota; kingdom Metazoa; phylum Chordata; class Mammalia; order Carnivora; family Procyonidae; genus Procyon; species Procyon lotor. The sequence continues at coordinate 17,681,090 of CM053611.1, read as the reverse complement.
ACTTGGAGGACCTACCTCATGAGGACTTAGCAGCCTAGAGCAATTACCCCAGGTATCCCATTTTGGGTATCCCAAGAAGCAGACCCTGAGTCAAGGATATTTAGGCAGTAGACCCAAGAAACACTGATAAAGAAATAGGGAAGTGAGACTGAGAAGAGAAGTAAACAAATAGAGGACCCATTATCAAAACAGTTTTAAGAGCAACCAAACTCAGTTCCAGAGGGTACTGTGGGAGACAGTGACGGGCAAGACAGCCAGTGTCTTATCACCAACTCCCAATCTGTCATGGATTCAGAGATGTTCTCCAGTCCATGAACTCTCTCCAGCATTTCTGGTTTTCTCTGAAAGGAGGCGCTGTGTGCCTCCAGGACCAGGAAGAAGTGTTCTGGCAGAATCTATAAGCAGCCTTTGTTGTATGGAGGAATGCCAAGGGATATGGGTGCTTCACTGGGAGTTTCTGCTTCAGTCTAGCATTTACATCAGTCAGATCCACTCAAACTACATGTTAAGTCCACTGTGTCCTTAAAATGGTGGCCACTCACAATTAAAAATAGAAAAGGATTTCAATGTGTTAGTGGGACAAGATCCAACGTCATCACAGTTGGTCTCAAAACTAATTTTCATCTTCTCTCTGCTTCACCCACCTGTTCTAGCTTCCTCTCATCCTCTGGCAGCATTTCTGCTACTCTAGTTTACTTGTTGGGGCCTTCAACCCAGGCCTTCATCCCTACAGGGATCTGAGCCCTTGTCAGGCTGTGGTTGTCCTTGTCAGGATTTGGTTGTCACAACTGTCTATTTATAGTAATCACCAACTATGGCAGCAGCAAGAGATACCTGGTGAATCTCTTGAGTTCCAGACATACCCTTCTATCCCATTTCCCCACCTATCTCATTATGTAAGAGCAACCCTATCTCCTCATGATAATTGGGGTCAATTATCACTAGTATAGTAACTCCTTTGCCTGTTGGACTACTGGCAAGAGGAGCCTAAAGAGGTAGTCATACCTTGATTTAGCGGTATCCTTTCCAGGTGTACCCTAGAAGAAGAGGCCCTCACTCCCAAAAGAGCCTGAAGTCATGGGGATAGGAAGGAAATTCCCCGGTGGGTCACCAGGATTGACGGTAAGAGAGAGATGGATTCTATATCAACTCTTAATTCTATTTTTCAAGGACAGAGCAACATATAATAGCCATTAGTTCAAAGTATATACAGCATCTTGAAAGAAAGCACCCTAAACCCTCAGAATGGCATCTCCAAGCTGGTACATTAGCTACCACTTCAAAGAGCCATACCAAAATTTGGGCTGGCAATCTGGTCAGTTCAGGATAGCAGGACCAGTGGATCTTGGGTAACTTCCTTTGCAATAAAATTGGTCCCTTGTTCTAAGGTTACTCAAGATCCCAAGACAATACATCAGAGACCAGGGAAGCCCTTGGAAGAATGAAATGTTTGATGTACCACAGATAGAAAGGGCAAACTCGTATCTAGAATATATGTCCACAGCAATCCAGAAGAATGATTACTGTATTCTACAAATATCAGTGTAATAAAGACAAAAAGGCTGTGTAAACGTTCTAGATAAAGAAGACTAAAGAGGGCACCTGGGTGGCTCAGTTGGTTAAGCAACTGCCTTCAGCTCAGGTCATGATCCTGGAGTTCCGGGATCGAGTCCCACATAGGGCTCCCAGCTCCGTGGGGAGTCTGCTTCTCCCTCTGACCTTCTCTCCTCTCATACTCTCTCTCACTTTCTCTCTTTCTCTAATATAAATAAAATCTTTAAAAAAGAAAAAAGAAGACTAAAGGGACATGACAATAAATGTCATGTCAAACTTGATCTTAGACAGGACCCTATACCGGAAGGGGCAAAAACTAAAAAGCCTAATATTGGGATAATTGAGAAAATTGAAATGCTAATGGTAGAGACGATACAAGGGCTATAAAAAAGTCAAATCTACTGAGGTTAACTGTACAGTTTTGAAGGGAAGATTTTTATTTTTAGCAAATATATACTGAAGTATTTAAGGGTACATGGCAATGATATAGGCAACCTATTCTCAGATGATTCAGGAAAAAAACAATATTATGAATACAGAGAGGAAGTCAGAGAGAGGCAGAGAGCAAATGATGAAGCAAATGCCAATAAACAGGTGAATCAGAGTCCAGAATAAACAGGCATTTTCTGTACTTTCTCTTGCATCTATTCTGTAAGTTTGAAATTTTTCCCACATAAAAGATAAATTAAGTCCTACTTGAGTTTAGCAAACAAACCCTCACAGACAACTTACTACACTCCAAGCCTGGGGGACACAAGTATGACAAAGACCTGGTCACTGTCTTTCAGGAGCCTTAGTCCAGTACAAGGAGTGACAGACCCTGAGTTGGGAGAGTTTGTCTCAATCTTGCATTCATTTAGGACCAAAATCCCTCTTTAATTCATAGCAAGGACATTACCCCTCTCCCATTTTATCAACCCCTTCTCCCTGGCCTAACATCTTGAATTGTCCCTATAACACCCTATTACACGTAGGCAACAAAACCTCCCACATACCAGAATCTCATATACCCCAAACAGCAGGGCTCAGCATACAGGAGCCAAGCTGTGGTCCTGATTTGAGAACCACAGCCCAGTATAGCCTCTGCTGCCCAACTGCCTTTTAGGTTGCCCAGGATCTAAAGAGCTGAAAGCAAGAGCAGGTGATTCACTGGACATCAGAGGCATCTAGAGGCTGGGTTGTCTGCAGAAAGACTGACCTGCCCAATTTGGATCCCTGGGCTGGCTTGTTACTGTGCTTCTCCTCCTGGTGGCCCAGTTACAAGAGAAAGAAACGTTCAGATCTCCCACTCAGCTCATCTGCATCTAAAAGAGGAGCCACCATGCCACACTAATTGGATTTGTCTTTATTGCAGTCATTATCAAGAGGTCATTGGAAGCCAAATAAATCAACACTTACTGATTTGCTACTTCCATACCTCTAACTTAGAGTAGTGTTTTACAGACCAACACTGAATTATGTGCCCCTGTCATGCCTCAAAGAATGAGGCTCTTCTCTCCATGGAGTTGCAGCAAGTGATGTGACTGGTTGTGAAACCTGAAATAGGCATTTGTCCAAAAGGATCATTTGCTTTAAAATGGGGTTTGTCACAATGATATCATGGGTACTGAGCTTCCCTCTAGAACTTAAGTCCTAAGTACTTGGCAGACAGCATGTTTACTCTAACAGGGTGGCAGTCTTTTCCTAAAGCAGAAGGGGGCCTCAGCACTGGTCTCTCCACCTGTAAATTGGGTTCAAAGTCATCTGGATCTCAAAAGGGGCTCATGATCATTGCCAGTGGAGCCTGAACTCTGCAGATTGCACTGTCATAGGTTACATTTTCTTGAAGAAGTTCTATACCATGCCCATCTGGTACAAACACATCATGACTCTTCCCTACGGTCAAGGTTTTTGGACCTCTGTTTCCCCACCTCCCACCCACATCTTAACTCTAAAATCAAGGTACATCTGTTATTAAGGGAAACATAAGCACACTCGTGTGTACATGTGAAAACATGTTCCTCCTCCTTTTATTCCAAGACCTACTTAAACTTTGCCAAAATTCCTAAGATCATGGGTTATAACTTCTGTTTATTTTGTCTTTCTTCTGCTTCCACTTTCCCAAGTCTTAAGTGAAGATAAGGACCTCATGGGGTCAATTTTACATGTCAATTTGGCTAGGCTGAAGGCTACACAGATAACTGGTAGAACATTATTTTTGGGTGTGTCTGTGAAGATGTTTCTGGAAGAGATTAGAATTTGGATTGGTAGACCAACTAAAGATAACCCTTCCCAATGCAAGTGAGCATCATCCAATTCACTGAGGGTTTGAATGGAACAAGTAGGCAGAGGAAGGACAAACTCCTCTCGAGCTGGAACGTCCATCTTCTGCCCTTGGACACTGGAGCTCCTGGTTCTTGGGCCCTGGAATTCTGGGACTTACACCAGTACCCCCCACTCTTTTGTTCTCAGGCCTTTGGCCTTGAACAGGGAATTATACCATCAGCTCCCCTGTTCCCAAGCCTTTGGACTTGGACTTAGTTATACCACTGGCTTTCCTGGCTCCCCAGCTTACAGATGCAGACTGTGGGACTGCTCAGTCCATAACCATGAGAGCCAATTCTCATAACAAATCTCTCTGCACAAATCTTTACATAACCTATTGGTTCTGTTTCTCTGGAGAAACCTGACTAATACACTGAGGCAGCCCCAAGTATTGCATGTCAAATGCTCTGCTTTCAGTGATGGCTGCTTCTCTGTTGCTCTTCAGTTGGGTCCCACTATGGCTGTGACAGGGCACAAAGCACGACTGCAGAACAGTAGTCCCACCCCAGTAACTGTCACAGAGCTGCTGCTTCTACTAGTAGTAGTAGAAGCAGTAGTACCACTACTACCACGGCTGGAGAGCTGCCGTATCCCAGATGATGCCAGAACACTGTGCAAACATGTCCATTTAAACTCTATGGTAGGGGCACCCAGGTGGCTCAGTCAGTTAAGTACCTGCCTTTGGGTCCTGAGATCAAGCCCTAAGATGGGCTCCTTGCTTAGTGGGGAATCCACTTCTCCCTCTGGCTGCTGCTCCCCCACTCTTGCACTCTCACTTACTTGCTCTCTCAAAAAAATAAATAAAATCTTTAAAAAATAATAAAAAATAAACTCAGTGGTATCAACCGATATTCCCAAACATTTCATTTCATTGCCACCCCTCTCTGCATACCTTAAAAAATAACTGAGGGACCCTGAGAACTTTTGTTTCTGTGTATCATGTCTCAGTATTTTCCATAGTAGAACTTAAAACTGAGAAATGTTTAAAAATAGCTACTGATTAATTTATTTAATAATGAAAACTTTCCATTACTCAAATGACTATATTTTTCAATCCAAAAATTGTTTTGTTTATTCAGCTTATTTAATATCTTATTAAATAATATATAATACATATATAATATCTTATTTTATTATTCAGTTTTATTATAGTTTCACATTTTTTTGCAAAAACTCTTAAATGTCTGGCTTAAAAGGAAACACCTGAATTCTCCTATCTGCTTCTGTATCCTATCAGTTGCCACACCACCCTGGAAAACTCTACTACACACTTATGGGAGAATGACAGTGAAAGAGGCAAATATGTCCTAGTATCATCGTAAAGAATAGTTTTGTCTAGAGGATGGGTACTAAAAGTTCCTGGATTGGTGCAAAGACTCACCAGCTAATTGGTGTAATGTGCCTTCTACAATAGTAATGCTAGTTACTTCATTATACCTGTTCTATAGATAGAGAAACTGAGATTGAGAGGTTGAACAATTTGCTTAGGGTCACAATGATAGAGTGAGTCTTATTACAGAAAGTGGGTCATAAGGAGAGTATCAAAATAGTTTCATCAGAATTTGAATCCAAGTCTTAGCCATAAGGTGTACTAGGTGTTTTCCATCCTGGCTCTTCTTCTCCATCATCAGGTACTAATGCAAGTCAAGAGAATGGAGCTAAGGTCAAATGTTCTTTAGAAGAACATTCCTTAGACAAGTGAATTGCTAGTACCTCATCTAACGTAACTAAGAGAACATAACAAATGTGTTAATGTGACATCTGAAGACACACTTCCCTGCCAAGGCTAGCACTGCACATCAATCTCAGGATGCTCAAACTGTAAAAGATCTTCGATGTGGTAAGACTACACCCAGATGTGACAGATTAATCAGCAGAAATCCACAGAAACTGCTGGAACATTAGATTTCCCCAAGCATGGCTTCCAAAAGAGATGCTTTAAAAAATTAGTTATGCATCCTTTCTACTTATTTTCTCTTCCTTCAATACCTGGTAGCTTCCCAAGGGATGACCAAGAGCCCCACTGAGCCCACAGAGGCCACAGCAGGGCTGGTGTGGCTCTTGGCATGCTGAAAGCATAACACGAAGGAATTCTCCTTCCCTCAGACAGCCATGGATGACTTCTGACTCTTGACATGTTCTCCCTGTCAGGCTCTGTCACTCTCCTGGTTCCTCTCCCACCCTCCTGGTCTTTCTTTCTAGTCCTCTTCATGGAAACTCATGGAATTTTAAACTTAGATTTGATGATTCCCAAGTCTCCAGCTCTAGCTTCAACCTCCCTGTGAGCTTTAGACATGCGTCCCCAGGAGGGCACTGAACACTTTCCCTCAGCTCCTCCACATGCACCTGGTTGTGACCAAAACAGGTCTCTCATTAACCACACAGTTATCAAAGTGTGAGGGATTTTAATCTTTCCACTCTGTCCAGATGCCTGTGACCATCTTCTAATGCAGGACATCCTCACTCGCATGATCTATCACAGTAGCCTTCTAACAGGCCCCCTGCCTCTGATCACTTCCTTATTTAATGAATTCCTTAATTGAGTTCCCACCAATTGAGTTGGTGGGTGAGTTCCCACCAACGGCCAGGCACAGGCTCAGCAGATGAAAGCTTACATTCTAGGCCTCTTTCAGTTCACTATCCACACTGCAAGTAGCGTGGTCTAGTCTAAGCCCTTTTCTTCCTGAGGTAGTATAGCAAACTAGTTATGTGTACCGGATTTGAAGACAAATCCCTGCTGTTCTGGTCACTGACTGCATTAAACCACAGAAGGCTGACTTATCAGTATTTTGGCTTCCTCTTTTGTAAAATGGAGGACAGCAATTCCAAACTCATGAAGTTATTTCCAGAATTAAATCTGGAAACAGTACATTATAGAGCAAAAAGTGAATACTCATTAGACATTATTATTATTGGCTACTAAAAACCCTTAAAATGCCATCACCAACGGAAAATAATCTGAGCTCCCTAGAATGGCATTCCAGCCTTGCCCACCTGTGTGTCCTCAGCCTTGTCACATCCCTCTACGTCTGTCACAATCATGGTGCCCACCCAACCCTGTGGCTCTCGTAAACCACTCTCTCTTCTTAGAATGCTTATCTCACTTTTGTCCTGCGGGTTCTCTTCCCAATGCCCTAGATGTTCTTCCTGTGTGGCACTGAGCCTGAATGCATAGGTAGAGCTGCAATGCAGTGAAAAGATCACACGTGTCTAAACTGCCTGGTTGGTAAAAAGCTGCTGCCCCAGGGCCACCAAGTGCCCCCATCTCAACTTCCCTAAACTCCCTCTCCCCACAAGGCTCCTTAGCCAGAGTGGGGTTGGACAGTGGTAAGGAAGGTGACTGTCCTCGTGACAATTCTGGCATCCAGGTGGGCAAATGTCCTCATGCCTCCAGGTAGGAACCCCTATAGCCCCTGAAGACACAGCCATCCCCTGCCAGCCAGTGCATCCCCTTCACTTGTCCAATGTGGGAACTCTGGCCTCCATGGGATACCCTACAGGTCGACGCATGTTTGGACCAGCATCCCTATCCCCAGCTCCCCAGGCTTGGCACTATCCAATCACTTAGCCTGTCACACTGAAGTTGCCCGTTTGCCTTCTTCCTATAGCCAAACTGTAGGCAGGGTCAGGATAAGGAAGGGGTTCGATCCACCGCACATCCCAGCACCAAGCCCATACTGATACATCAGCAGCACTGGTCAAAACAACAAATTCTGGGGCACCTGGGCGGCTCAGTGGGTTAAAGCCTCTGCCTTCAGCTCAGGTCATGATCTCAGGGTCCTGGGATCGAGCCCCACATCGGGCTCTCCCCTTGGCGGGGAGCCTGCTTCCCCCCTCTCTCTGCCTGCCTCTCTGCCTACTTGTGATCTCTCTCTGTATCAAATAAATAAATAAAAATCTTTTACAAAAACAATGAATTCCCTGTGAACTGGCCAAGCTCTCTTCCTCCACTTAGGTAACTGGGAATTAGCTGTCTAGATTCCAGAAGCAGATTAGGAAAGGGGGGCACGCACTCCAGTTCCTCCCCTCCCTTTCTGAAGACAGAGGACACTTCCAGTAGGACTGACAGCTGCTTCCCGTCAACTGAGCCCTCAGGTGGTGCCACCCACACAGCCAGGCCACCAAACTGAACAGGCCCAGCACTGCATCATTAATCCTAAATAGGAATAAAAACCATCATCTGGTGCTGAGCTTTCTCTATCCCATCCAATTTAAATAATACTGTCTCCAGGCTTGTCGGCACATTCCATTTTAATGGAGCTCAGTCCGCTATTTTAGGGACAGATAGAGGTATCTGCAGTTTTGAAATTAGCCTCCAGTGCTCGTCATTAAATCATCAAATCTTTCCCTGCCAAAACTCATATACCTTAATGTTGAAATATTTCCTGTTTTATTATCTCCAGTAAACAGCCAATTTCCCCTGAACAGAGTCAGCTTCCACTCAGTGATCTGCCCTCCAACCTCGCGCTAGTCAGCTGTGCTCCTTCCTCCTTCATGACGCAGTGCCAGAGCCTCTTACCAATGGGGGAGGCCTCCATTCCTAGCCAGCTTTGATCTTCACAACTATGGTTCCCCGTGGACAGCCTGCAACTATCCACAGAATATTTAGGGAGAATATCATAGACAAGGTGACTGCTATTCACCAAGTTTCTGCTACAGTGCACTGGAGGAGAAAGTACTTCTGTGCCAGACAGACCAGAGTTCAAATCCTGGCCCTGGTGTTTACCACTTATGTGACCTCAGGTAAATTGCTCATCCTCTCTGAATTCCAGTTTCCATTTTTGCAAAAATTGAGCTAATTGTACTCATCTTGCAGACTTGTTGGTGTAAAAATTAAGTGAAATAACCTATATATAAAGTGCCTGGTACATAACAGGCCTTGGATAAATGTTAGTTCCCCTTCCATTCCTTCTTTCGAATTCCAGTGACATTAACTGGTATAACTAACATATTACTGAGAAGGTTAGACTCTTACTCAAATTGAGAGTCTCTGGTGCATGCTGCTTATTTAACAGGTGAGGTAGATGAGGCCTCTTGACAATAACCCTCTCCTAAAACATAAGAATTTGTAGCCAAGTATACTTTCCCTCTCCCTCTTCCTCTTTTTTATTTTTTATTTTTTTTCTCTCTCTCCCTCTTGACTATACTGTGACCTAACTCTTCCATTAGCATTAAGAACTTTCACATCCACCAGAGAGATTCTGCTTGAGGCCTGCCACATTGGTTGCACAGGCTGTGCACTGCACAATTAACGAAATATATTCATACCTAAAACTAAGTAAATAGCACCTCTGGAATTCTGATACATGGATCCTTGGATTTTTCCAAGAGGAGAAGGATACACCTTCTCTTCTTAGGTAGATCTAAAAAGAGGGACACATAGTTCACACTGGCAGCCAGGTGTCATGCTACAGAGAGCTGACTAGAATGCTAGCCTCAGAAAACAAAGTGGAAAGTGAATGGCTTCTGCTAGCTATTCAGCTGGGAAAGGGCCAGACTGTAACCACCCAATTAGTAAGCAGTTATGAAAACTTTACTCTGAAATACCATGATAGAATGTTGCAGTAATGGGCCCTAATTTTTTCACATCTCCCTGTCTCCATGCCTTCAGGCATGTCCTCTCACACTGGCTCTGGGGTTGGCCATGGGACTTGCTTTGGATAACGGGACAGTAGAAAAATGTTACAGAAGCAAGGACTAGAGACTGCTAATTCCTCTTTGGTACTCTCGGGCCCTTGCAACCAGTCTGCTAGCAAGGCCAGGCCAACCTGCTAAAGGATGAGCCACCACTGGAAAGGGACTCCAGTCAGCTAGCCACCCAAGGCAGGGTTGTAAGGAACCAGCCCTCCCCAGCTGGCCCTCCAGCTAACCACAGACACATGAGTGACCCCAGCTGAGATCAGCAGAGCCCAGCTTAGACTAGAATTGCCCAACTAAGCTGAGTGCATGTTGCCAACCTGCAAAATGATGAGTTCAATAAACAGTTACTACTTTAAGTCAACAAGCTTTAAGGTAGTTATACAGCAAAAGCTAACTGATGCAGGTACATGGTAGGCTCTGCAGAGGACTCCTGAGAGTAAGTAAAAGAAGAAAGAAATTACAGAGCCCATAATCCAGTTGAGGAGAAAGATTTGTGCATGTAAAGAAGCACACTGGATTACGGCTAAGAGTCAAATGAGGTTTAAGCACACTCAGAGAGGGAAACTTGAATTGTCCTTGAGAGATATCACTTACTCAACCCAACAAACATTTACTGTGTGTTTACAGGGCCTGGCACTACACTGAGGGCAAACTCTGTGTATAATACTATCCCATCACCACATCTTCTATGCCAGGGCAGGGCTGTCATCCCTGTTTGCAGATGAGGTTAAGTAACTTGGCCAAGTTCACACAGGAATAAAATGCAGAGCCAGAATTTGAATGTGAGAGCAAGCAGTCTCACTCCAGAACCCATAGTCTTCATCAATAGTTGTCCTAAATTCAGGCACAATGTAGGCAAAAACCCTCTAGGGCCATTCTTGTACTCTGCCTGTCAACTGTGAGACACATCCATATAGGAGCAGTCCTGTAATTACCTAAATAGTTCATATTCATCTCATTCTTCCTGCCAACGAGAGCAAATCCTGAAGGGATCGTTCTTCTCATTTATTGTACCAATTCTTGGGGTGGCAGGTAAGGACTAGCACAGAATGGGAGCTCAACATCTGGTGGTGGGGGAGGAGGGGGCAGGGCCTCTTCTCTCCTCCTGCAATGTTTCTGTCATTCAGGAAGCCAGATGGGGAAAGGGAGGTAGTATCATAAGTGTAAGAGGGAAGGGGCAAGGGCTATAGGCAGAAAACAAGGAAAAGGAAATAATACCAAAATCTTTCCCTTATAAATTTCTGAACTAGCAAAATTGTTTTAAATATATTATCTTTAATCTGAGAACATAACTAGATCTGGTTTCTACTTCTGTCTGTACTCTGTGGGAAATACAATTTTACTTCTTTATTTCTATAAATAGAAGGGATAAACATAATGTACTCACATGACTTTGGGAGGGAAGCGTTGTGCATATTGATGAGCCTATGCTTGAAATGTGCTTTGAAATTCTCAAAAATGGAAGACCAGAAATGCAAGAGCAGTTAATATGTGTTGGGCAGTTACCAAAGCACCAGGAATTGTGCTAATTGCTCTTCCTACATTTTGCCAGTTGATCCTCTTAACAGGGCTATAAAGAATGGACTACCAGTTTCCTCATTTTAAGATGGGAAATTGGGACTTACTGAGAGCAAATAACTTATCTGACATCACACAACTGGTCACTTGCAGCCACTCTGTAATTGATTTAACACGTGATATCAAGCTTGAAGGAGGTTTTCAATGATTCCAAAAACATGTACCAAACAGATAGGAAGGATAAGGAGATGTTCATTTAAATGCACTGGGCAGACTAGAAATATTCACAGGCTAATGTCAGGATTCCTAGCTTGAGATAAGAGTTAGTCAAGAGATGTTACATATTGAGAAACAGAGTCCCAAACCACCAAGAATAGTACACAGTAAAGATTTAAAACCCAGGTTAACTGGTATTGGATTTAGTGGCATGGAATGGAAAACCCTTGCAGTGACTTAAACTAGGTCATAAATGTATTTCTCTCTTACATAAACATAAACATTTAAGTCTCTTCGCTCTCCTCACTTCTACATGTGTTTTCCAATTGGTCCAAGTTAGATACAGTAGCTCTAGCCATTGTATTTGCATTCCAGCCATCAGGAAGAAGAAAAGGAAGAAAAAAGCACACTTCCTCCCTTAAAGGGAGCTTCCTGGAAGTTGCACACATCACTTACACTTACATCCCATTATTCAGGACTTAGTCACATAACTGTACCCATGCACAAAGCAGGCTGGGTAATATCATCTGTTCCAAGAGACCATATGCTAAGCAAAAATGGGAGAGTAGATAAAGACAGAAAGGAGATTCATAGCACAATGAGCACTATTTGTCATAGAAAGACAAATAAGTTACATTTACGACTGGGTCACCACTCCCATCTTTGACATGGCACCAACCCCAGGCCAACAACTGGTTACTGCTCTGAGTATCAGAGCATCTAGTATTTTGCTTTCCTGTAAAGTACAATGTGTTGTCACCAGCTCTTCATTCACCGGACTCCTCCTGCACACACACCTCTGGGGCAGCTCCTAGGTCTTCACTTCTCCCCCAAAAGCCCCCAACCTAGCCCCCTAAGACGAAAGTTGGTGTCCAAAATTTATATAATTATCAGAACTCTTTGCACCTCCACATGCCATTGTCAGAAGCCAAGCCGTGAGCTACTGGGGCCTAGATACAGTTGGGTGCATCTTCCTTACTTCAAAAAAATCTTTTTTGTGTGGGAATAATACATTTGCATGACTCTAAACTGAAATTCTAATAAAGGAACACACTGAGGTGTCTTGCATTATGTCTTTTATCTACTCCCTTCATTTTGTCTCCCAAAGTAACCATTTTTATTAATTTCCTTTCTACCTTCTAGTGCTTCTTGATGCATATTTAAGCAAATATGAATACATGCTTATTTTCCTCCATTTCTCACACATGCATTAACACCATTCTGCTTCTTTCTCTCTTCCACTGAATAACGTATACTAGCCTTCTTACCATGTCAGTGAAAAGAGTACATCCTGACTCCCCTTTAAATGGCAAAGACTCTACTGTGTGGATGTTTTGCTGAAGATGTTATTTTGTGTACAGGGAAGTAAACCTATAAAATAATTTCCAAAAGTGGGAATTCTGCATGAAAGGGCAAATTAATTTGCCATTTGTGTAGCTGATGTGGCATAGCATTCTTAAACTAAAAAAAAAAAAAAAAAAAAAAAAAAAACCCTAAACCTGAAGGTTATCTTCTGTGCATTTAAAAAAAAAAACAAAAACAAAAACACATCTTTTCTAAAGTAAATAGACCATAAAGATAGCTTTGGCAAATTATATCATTGTCAGTGGAATGTTATGTCACATTCACAGTAGACCATAAGAAGCACCAGGTGTGAAAAAATCACTCTGGCTTTGCTCTTTTTACAAACACAGTGCATCTGAACCCAGTGATTTTCTTGGCATTTACAAAAAGGCCATTTCTGCCTGGGGTTTGTACCACTACAAAGCTTTTAATGGAGCTATAGACAAAATGACAAATTCCCCACACTGGAGGCACTTTCATGGAAGCAAGCAAAGCAGCCACACATGCCACTCTGGGAGCTTTGAAAACATCATAGCATATCAAATTGCTGGGCTATCTGTAGTTTCTTGTCCGTGAGTGGGAAGGGACAGGAGCTACCTCTCTGGACCTCAGCAAATGTGCTAGGGCTAGGCTGTGGTCCATGTCCATCTGCATCTACCCAAAGGATACTCTTCTGTGAGCTTAGAGTTCCTGCCTCCTGTCTGAACAAGCAGAGACTCCCAGCTCAACATCCTCCTGACAAAAGCTGGTCTTCAGGGAGTGCGTACATTTAGTAGCATGTTCAAGTTCCCAAAAGACCAAAACCGAGTATGTGTTGAGATCTAGAAAGATGTAAGGAGAGTCAGTGCCTCCAACTCTGTTACAAACAAGCCTTAAACCCACAAGTTTGAGTGCTGCAGCCTTCATGAGCAAACACAAGGAATGTTTTCCTCTCCCACTACTTCCACCACACTGTCCTAGTTGGTCTGTATCCAACATCAAAGCTAGATGATAGTCACTTTCAAAATATTCATTTCCGTAGTGGCCTAATAACTGATATTTTAATAACAGAATGATATACATAATACATATCACAAAACATATTTAGAAATATAAATGTTTATATTTACATATACCTATATATGGCCTATACACTCACATCATATATATATTTATATATACATATATAAAATCTTCTTTATGTGTCTTTGATGCTGATCACTGCATGATCTTTCTAGCATGTACAAGACTATAACATACAAACTCTCCCTCTAGCCCTAGATACATTTTCCCTTCAGGACCTATTTTTGTAGTAAAGAGAAAGTGAGTGACAAAATGACAACGGCTGTTAACACGGCTGTGAAGCCCGCAGATGGTGCTGGTAAAGGAAGTACCAATAAGCAGTTCAGGGTCTGCAGCTGGACTAGAAGAACCCATGACTGGAGGTGCAAGGTCCTCAGTTCCAGTTCTTTCTTCCTCCCACAGCAGCCCTGAGACCTGTGGAGGTGTGTCTCTGTGACACAGCCCATTTCCTGGCCTGATGAGAGTCCTATAGTCTGAATGAAGCCAATCTATATACAGAAGCCCTCAAATTCCTATCCCACCCCTGGCTTCTGGGTAATAGGCTCACAGCCCAACTTTGCCTCTTGAATGTCTCCACCCAGACAGCCAAGGGGCCTCTCAGACTGCAGACGTTCTACATGGCATGCTGATTATTCACACCTTACTTGGATGTTCCAATGTTGTAAATGATGCCACCCTCCACCCAAATTGCTTAAGTTCAACTTCAGGGGCATTCCTGGATCCCTCTTTACCCCAAACTGCACACTGAATTGAACAGCAGACCCTGTCCACTCTGCCTCAAGAACTCTTCCCAACCTCATCCATCCCTCCCTGTGCTTGTGGCTACCACCCTAATGCAAGCCACCAATGGGTCTGCTCTGAACAATGGCCTCCGCCTCCCAGCTGAGCTCCCCAGCTCTGAATCCTACCTTCCCTTCAATTCATTCTCCCCTCGGTAGGACAGTGATGTCTTTTCAGTACAAACCAGGTCTCTCTTCTGCTTAACCCTTTCAGTGACCCCTAATCGCCATGAGATTAGGTACATTCATAAGTACATTAGGGACACTGCAATCCAGAGCCCACCTCCTCTGCTTCCCCTCATATGTCCCTGTTTCTTGTCTTGCTCTAGCACAAACCCATAACCCTCCCAGGCTCTCTAGATTTCCAGTGTCCTCTGTCTGAGCATCTGTCCCACTGGTTACTCACTAGCAGACCCCAGCTCACCTTTCTGGCTCAGCATCACCTTATCAAATGGCCTGTCCCAGCCACCCCTGCTAATATGTTTTATCACATTACCCTGTTAATTCATTCTCTTCACTGCATTTAACACCAGCAAATTATCTTGCTTGTTTGTTACTTGTTGGTTGCTTGCCTCCTCCACCAAGTGTCTGCTCCATCAGAAGGAGTCTTGTTTCCCTCATTCACTGCTCTATCTCCAGGGCCTAGCACAGTGCCTAGCACATAGTAGGTGCTCAATAAGTGTTTGCTGATTGAATAAGTAATGTCAGGTACCTAAAAAAAAAAATTATAGCCAGGTCTTCTTTTGTTCTTCCTCCTCACATTATATCGTGGGCATTTCTTTTGGTAAATTCTCCTATTATCTCATTAAATGGTGTTTCTTATTCATGTGGTGAAGATAAATGGGACAGTTTACTCTCTAGTGTACATTGTAATACAGCCATTAGTAGTTATTAATCACATAGCCCTCAACCCCCCTTACAGCCCCAGGAAGTCTAATAGAGAGCATCAGTCACACCCTGAAGGGCATTCCTACTTCACTTCGGAAAAAGAAAATGTGAAATGAGTCCACCTATCAAGTTGCATGTACAAGCCCCACAAAACAGAAAACAACCCCAACCTGGTGTCTCCTGTCTCCCCTAAACCAGCCTTGACCTGGGCAGCTGAGAAGTGGTTCCCAGTGGCTCCCTGGGGACATGGCAGGTGGCTCTAACCCGACTCTTTGGCTCCTGTCCTCTGAGAGGCCCTGGTTACCCCACAAGGTTCCCAGTGGCCACTCTCGTCTACTCACATGTGCTGTCTGGTGTTTTCATTTCTGCCTCCTCCAGTGCTCTCACCGCTGCTTCAATGCAGGCTCTCCCCAGCCCTCACCTAGCTGTCCACGGTGCCTCTGGTACCTCATCCACATGCATCCAGAATTACCTTCCTAAGGGACAAATGAGACCTTTTCCCTTACCTCGGGTCAGTTTCATGTGTTGAGTAAGCTGCAGTGGATACAAAGGAGGAATCAAAGACATTCCTGTCTTCAAGGAGGGCAGCGTGAGGAGTGCAACTGGCTTCCCCCACAATCTTTCTCAAGCCAACCAGGGTCACTCCATTCACTCTGCCCCTTGTTCCTTTGTGCCCCTAAAGCCTCAGTCCAAACCCCAACTGCTGACTTCACCAGCCTTTTAATCTGGGGTAAGTCCCATTCCTTCTCTAATGTCTAATTGTTCCTGGACATAATACCTACTAAAGCTCTCTTCCTGTCACTTTCATTGTGCATTTTATTTAAATGGCTTATTTTCTTATTTGTCTGCTACACAAATGATACTTCTTGGGGGCTAGTCTGTATTTCAATCACCTTTCAACCCAGGAGTCTTGCACAGGGCCTGGCAGGCAGCACCCCTCAGTAAGAGCTGTACTCGGTATATGAGCAGCAGCTTGGCTCTCTAGATCCCATGCAGCCTGGCTCCTGCTCCAGCATTCCACCTGAGGAGCCACCAGGTCATGACTTGGAAGGAGAAGGGAAAGAAAGTGGAACTGCTCTGCATAAGAAAGTAGAGTGCATTTGAAAATGTTGTATTAAGCAGAACAGAAAGAAACCCCAAAACAGGGGCACCTAGGTGGCTCAGTCATTAGGCCTCTGCCTTCAGCTCAGGTCATGATCCCATCGAGCCCCGCACAGGCTCCCTACTCAGCAGAAAGCCTGCTTCTCCCTCTCCCACTCCCCCTGCTTATGTTCCCTCTCTCACTGTGTCTCTGTCAAATAAATAAATAAAATCTTAAAAAAGAAAAAAAGGAGGAAAGGAGGAGAGCTAGGAGATGAAGAGTCCCTATTTGAATAGAGAATCCTAAGAAAACAACAGTAAGCAAGACTTGGCCAATGGGCAATTTCCTTGAGGCAGGAAATGATTTTTAAGAAAGTCATGTTGAGAGGGCAACCGTGTCATCTCTGCACTATAATCCCATGCCACGACCCCAAACACAAAAGCAAGCATGTGCAGCCCAATGTTAGATGCACACGGGTACGCACAGATGTGGGACCACAGCAGGGCAAGCTTGGTTGGCAAGAAAAACAGGAGCCATGGGAACACCAACAAAGAACAGTAAGACCAGCTTCATTCTGTGAACCTGTGAAAAATGACTTTTGTTAATGAGCAAAAAGATATAGCATTAAAAAACTTATTTTGGGGGGCACCTGGGAGGCTCAGTCTGTTAAGCATCTGACTCTTGATTTCAGCTGGGGCCGTGGTCTCAGGGTTGTGAGATCTGGCTCCACAGTCAGTGCACAGTCAGCTCGAGATTCTCCCTCTCCCCCTGTTCACTCATCTCTCTCTCTCAGTCTCTTAAGTACATAAATAAAGTATTAAAAAAAAGAAACTTATTTTCTAAAATTATTAACTTCCAGAAACTTTTCTGTTGGAGATTATTTCATTAAGAATTAAGTATCCCACCCCTACCTGGAAGCAGCCTAGATTTCCAACCCAGAAGCAGAGCTGCTGGTAAGTGGTTTTGGATACAACATTCTGCACTTCTCTTAACCCTGTAGTTTCCAGGGAGACAGGACTGAGTCTGTCTGCCCCTTAGCCCAGTCTGATGTTAACTTCTTTGCACACAGCCCTACTTTGCTTTGAAGCTTGTGTTATTTGAATTTTAGCCAAATCCTACCATTTCCCCAAGTCTTGTTATAACCTAGCAGCTTCCTCTGTTTGATGAGGTCCTCTGTGGTTCCCCTCGAGCCCTCCTCCATGTTGTAACAAGTCAGCAAATCCACTGTGAACTACACACTTATCCCTGGTAATCTTTGGCTTTATTATTTCCAACATTCCAGGGAAAGCAATCCCTGAAGGTACACAGGAATACTGTAGAAGATGAGGAATTCCCTCATACAAGAGAATAGAAAGGATGTAAGACTTATTATATGTGATAATAGTATTGTATTCTAATACAACAGGGAGTTTTAGAGTCTCACAGTCCTGGGTGAGATTCCAGCTCCCTAGCTTACTAGCAGGGTGTCACTCAACTTGTCTAGTTTCTTTATTCTGGGGTGTTGTGAGGATTCCATGAGATAATGCTTGAGAAATGCTTATTACAGTCCCTGTCATATATTAACCACTCAATAATGGTAACAATATCTTGTAAACTAGGCACGGATATGAATATGAAATGGAAGTATCATGAAAAAACAAAAAACATCAGCTCTGTGGAAGGATTTGGGTGATTTTCTTCTATAGTCTCTTTTGTTCTCCTTTTATTGTTACGTTTCCAATTTCTCCTGGGCACACAGCTAAAGCACAGGCCTACTTCTTTTGCAGATTGCCCCATCACAGTGGATGGCAACTCTGTTGCTTTCATTGCTCCAGCTAAAACACCTGGAGCCCAGAGGGGTACTCTCCCTCCTGCCTCACATCTAAATGAGTAATTTACAAGTTCTTCCTGTAAAATGTCACCACTCATCCCTACCTTCACCCCCACCTTCTGACCCAGTTGACCATCACCGTTGCCTTAGTTACTGAAACTGCATCCTGAGTGATCTTCCTGCTTTCCCCATCACTCCTCTACCGTGAACACTCCATTCAGTAGCCAGCAAGAGCCTTTTAGTATATGAGTCCTACTGCTCCCCTCCTCTGCTCAAAATCCTCCAACACACGCATCACAATATTTACTATGGTTTACCTGGTCCTACACAATCTGGCCCTGGTTACCTCTCTGAATTTCTCTCTCCACACCAGCCACACAACTTCTTAGCTATTCCTTTAAATGTCAAGGGCACTCTACTTCAGGGCCTTTTCACATGCTGTTCCTTCTTCCACCAGATTTCTACATGGCTCACCCTCTCACTTCCTTCAAGTCTATGCCCTAATGCCACTTTCTAAGAGATGCCTCCCTGACCACTGTGTGTGGGTACACACACACACACACACAGCAAATTTCCCCATCCTCAATCCACTCTATCTCCCATACTCTAACGTTTTTTCCCTCATAGCATCTATCACCATTAGACATACAACATATTTAACTTTCTCTTTATTTCTTATCCCTGCCATTAGAAAAAAGGTTCTACTTCATTAGGGGCTTTGTGTTGTTCACTGCTGTATCTCTAGCACAAAAAACAAAGTTAACATAAAATAGATGTTCAATTAATATTTTTAATGAGCTGTATGCAGGAAATCAAAGTTTTAATGAATGTTAGTTAATTGCCATGTACTTCTGAGTAATAGAGACAATATTTTTTTTTTTTTGATCACACGAAACAATACAATGATTTTCTCTCAGCCATATCAGGGCCAGGGACTTTTCAACTATTGCTTCTGCACAGAGAAGCAATGGTCTTTGAAGATTCCCCAGAGGTCATGGGCTCACATGTCTGTGTTCACAGGCACACACCACCTTGCATACTATAGGCTACAGACAAAAAGCTCACTAAAGAAGGTAGGCAGTCTATTGCCAGACCACAGTAAACAGCAGCTGCAATTACTGCTATTTTAAGAACTCTAAATCAGCTTGCTCATAGACCCCAAAGAGCTATGCTTAGTGTCTTCGTGTGGAGACTCAAAGAGCAGGCCCAGATCAGTAGCAGCAGCATCTCCTGGGAACTTGTTAGAAATGTGAATTCTTGAGCCCACCCTAGTCCCATTAAGTCAGAAGTTTTAGGGGATGGGGCTCAGCACTCTATAGTTTAATAGGCCCTCCAGGTGGTTCTTAAGCACTAAAGTTTGAGAACTGCTGCCTTAGTGGATAAACAGAAGCATATGAGAAGAACAAACATGCAAAATATGGGTAAAATTATCAAGTGCCATGTTAAGTCTAATATTGAGTCCTGACGTGAATATATCTGGCTGTATAAAAATGCAATAACGTCGGGAGGTGAGAGGAACTGACTCCCAGGAGAGCAGAAATCCTATTGCTTCCCCATCACTGATCTCTTACTCTGATCCAGCTGTTCCTGTCAGGATAGTGTGAAATGAATTTGCAATATCACCAGCTTCCCAAGGAACAGGTGTCTCTGCCATATCACAGTAACCACTATCACAGCCCACTAATTGGGCTGCCCTTGTCAGGTCCTTTAAGAATCTCAGGGACTAAATAGGCCCTGGAAATTAAATCACCTTACACAGGCTCAGAACTGCCTCAGCCCCACCCCCACCCCCATCCCCACTCCACCCCATTTCAGCCTCAATAGATGGGAAATATGGGACACCATGGGAGAAGCATGAAAATATAGGCCATTGCTGAAGTATGTGGGAGGAAAAACAGAACCCAGGCTTTCTGTCCTAGTTACACTACATTTTTAGCTCATAGTGAACAAGAGCTCTTGTGATTAATGATGTTATCATTATCCACCCACACTGTTTCTGGACCCAGGAGCCAATGTTGGTGAAGAATGTCATACAATCACCCAGAAAAAGGCACAGGTTCTTCCTAAAATGTCACTCCCTTGTCTGATCTCCAGGATGCCTTTCTACTGCACTTAAAATAAAATCCTAACCTCCTCAAGAACAATGTAACAACCCAATTCAAAAATCAGCTAGGAATTTGAATAGACATTTCTCCAGAGAATACACCAAAAACTAATGATGTGCTATATGCTGGTTAACTGAACATAATTAAAAAAAATTAGAAGAGAAAATATACTTACAAATACATATGTATATTAAATATATAATAAATATATATTTATTAAATATAATAAATATATGTAATTCACATGCTTATTCACCATAAGCATGTGAAAAGATGCTCAACATCAATAATCATTAGAGAAATGCAAATCAGAACCACAGTCTGATACCACTCCACATCCATTACTATGGTTATTATTTGGGGAAAAAAAAAAACCAGAACATTGTAAATATTGGTGGAAATGTTGAGAAATTGGACCCTTTATGAATTGGTGGTAAGAAAATAAAATGGTACAGTCATTGTGGAAAACAGTACAGTGTTTCCTCAAAAAATTAAACACAGAATTACCAGATGATCCACCAATTCTTCTTAATATATACTCAAAATAATTGAAAGCAGGGAATCAAACACATACTTGTACACTAGTGTTCAAAGCAGCATCATTCAAAATAGCAAAGAGGTAGAAATGACTCAAATGGCCATTGGCAGATGAGAAATGGATAAACGAAATGTGCTACATGCATGTACTATTACTCAACCTTAAAAAGGAATGAAATTCTGATAGATGCTACAACATAGATTAATGTTGAAGACATTATGCCAAGTGTAATAAGCCAGATACAAAAAGACAAATACTGCATGATTCCTCTTACACAAGTTTCCTAAAGTAGTCACGTTTATAGATAAAGAAAGTAAACCAGTGGTTGCCAGAACCTAGGAGGAGGAGGAATGGGGAGTTTCAGTTTGGGAAGATGAAAAGAATTCAGATTAGCGGTGGGGATGGTGGCACAACAATGTGAAAGTACTTAATGCCACCAAACTGTATACCTAAAAATGATTAAAATGATAAATTTGATATTATGTATATTTTACCACAATAAAAAATTTGAAAACCCCCAACTCCTCTAATTGGACCTCTACCCATTTCTTTACCACTCTCATATTACCTCTGCTTTGCCCATATTATCCCTGCTCCCCATGCTTCAGCCAACCCATTCTTATTTCAGCTCCTCAAATGTGCCAACCTCCTTCTTGCCTCAGAGGCTTTGCATACATCTTTTTCTCAAGAACATTCTTCCTGGGGCGCCTGGGTGGCTCTGTTGGTTAAGCGGCTATCTTCAGCTCAGATCACTGATCCTCAGATCAGTCCTGGGATCGAGTCCTGCACCAGGCTCCCAGATCCATGGGGAGTCTGCTTCTCCCTCTGACCTTCTCCCCTCTCATGCTGTGTCTGACTCTCTCTCTCTCAAATAAATAAATAAAATCTTAAAAAAAAAGAACTTTTTTTTTTTTTTTTGCTATTCTTTGCAGATATAAGTCCTTTTAAACCTTTGAATCTATGACAGAAACTAGCTAGAAGTTCAGCAAGCTGCTTCATCTTCTTCCAGGTTGCGGAGCTAGACCTGATTTCCCAGCCTCCCTTGTAGTTAGATGTGTCAAATGACAGTGGGCACAAATAGCACACATCATTTATGGGCTTGCTACCCTCTATGAGAAAACCACAACGCAGAAGAGGACAATGACCTGTGAAAGCTGCGTTGACAACTGTGGAGCCACAAGATAGAAAGGGACAGGGTTCCTGAATCACTGTATGGAAAAGAACCACCTACTGATTTTATGTGAGTGACTAAAAACAAACAAACAAAAACAAACTAAAAAAACAACCTTGTCTTTGAGCCATTATATATTTTGCAGTGTTCCTACTATGGTTAAAACAATAATCTTTAATACAAATCTCAGGGGTATTCTCTGCCCAATGACAAAAAACTTTACCCCTCCATTATCCTCTGTGTCATCATGTTGTTTCTTTTCCTCTTTTCATACTTTGTAATTTATTTATTCATTTTAAGACACTGATTTTGTTATGTCTCTCCCACTAGATATGCAAACAATGCGTCTTGTTTGCTACTCTATTTCCCACTGCCAAATACAAGCTTAATAACACATCCTGACTGAATGAATAAAGGTCTAAATTCCAGCCCAGGTATCAGTGGCACTTGTCCATTCTGTTAGACTCTCCTCTGCACTCCTGCCATTTTATGGAACATGTCTTCACCAGTCCTCTCCTTGATGGTCCCCCAGCTTTTTAAAACTTACACACCTTTATGATGCACTCTTTAACACACTGTGCTATAATTCTACAACAGATGTCACAGCTGTCTGCTCCCCTCACAATGAATTTTTCCAGGGTGTATTTGCATTCCTAGTGCCTAGCATGTAGTAGACAGTCAAATGAATTGAGTGAGCCAGTGAATCTGTCAAGAAAAGGATATGGAACTGATCCTATCTCAATGTAGAAGCAGAACACAGAATGTAGCATTTGCAAAGTTTGGCCTATTCCTCGTCTAGACGAGTTTCATGAGTCACCACACCTCAGAGGATGGTCTGGAAAGAGCCATGAGTGTTGGGGAGCAGGAGGCAAGGGCTCAGAGCCTACTCAGTCTCTAGCTCACTGTACACTCTCTGGCAACTCACCTTATCTCTCCCAAACTCAAATCTCTTATCTCTAAAAAGTGGAATTTGAACTAAACAGTATTGAAAGACTTTTAATTTTAAAATGACATTATTTAAATCTGGAAAGCCAAAAAAGAAATAGGGAACAATGCTCTATCTGTACAAATACAGAAGTCACTAATCATATATGGTAATGAGGCACCATAGTTCTGTGGCTGGTCCAGAAATATGCTGTAAATATAAAATGCATACTGGATTTCAATGTTAATAACTTTTATATTGATTACAGGTAGAAATTATAACATTTTAGATGTAAATTTAATATACTATTAAGATTATTTGTACCCACTTCTTTGCACTTCTTTAAATGTCATTACTAGAAATTTTTAAATTACACATGTAATTTCACATTGTGGACACACCATTCTGTGCCATCATTAGTACTGTAATCCAGCTACATAATCCAAACTAAATACATAAATCATTGCTCTACATCCTTCCTTGGATTTGAGTTTTTCAAATTCATTGTCAAATAAATCCAAAAGAAGTTCACCAAAGTGTAATTACCTATAATGAAATTTCATTATAAATGTGTGCCCATGTAGACACTAAGCAATTTTGTTTCATAACCAGTTTGTGTTAGGTTGATACTATTAGTGACAAAGAAAACACCTGAAGCAATGGATAAAACACAGATGACACAAGAGAAAGGTTATCTTTTCTAGATACAGTATAGCCCTACTTCCTCCCCTAAGTCCCAGATGTAATGTCTGTGTTACAGGGAAAGCAAGAAGAATATCCATTCTTTGTTTCACTCATTTCAGAAATGACCAAATTCTGAGCTGAGATGGTGGTTAGGACCAGGTAGAATTACAGATACATCAAACAGTGATGAGAAGTATGGGGGAAAATAAATATCCATGTGAGACTTGAGAAATTTGAGAGAAGCAGAGGGACCAGGGAGAGAAATCAGAAGAGAGATTATGGTCACTTGTAGAATCAGCAGCTTTAGCATCATCTGGGAACTTGATGAAAAAACAAATTCTTGGGCCCAAACCAGGTGGTCAATATATCAGCACTTTATCTTCTGAGACTTTTGCCTCTTCACAGAGTCTTGCGAAAATGGTCATCTAGGCCTAGGGTTTCTGAGGAGTTGATCTTAAAGCTTTCCGTGGTGGACCCCCAATCCAGTTACTACCACAGGTTCTCCTCCACATCAGCCCCCCTCTACCACCCCCATCCCATAGGGCAGCCAGAATTTCCTGAAGCAATGGAGGAGAAAGACCCTCTGCTGGCTGCTTCACACCTTAACTGTCAGCAATGTCTTCCTCCTACTTTTCTACCTAGCCTGCTCCCTCCCCAGGGACCTCGTCACCTCCCCACAAAAGGCTGGCCTGTGGAACTATAAATCTAGCATTTTCCAAATGAGTTGCTCAGACACTGAAAACATGATGTAGAAAAAAATATCTCTGGAGGTTTCATAGTTTCCTGGTCTCAGTAATCAAGAACCAAAGGTGACAAAAAAAAAAAAAAAAAAAAAAAAGAACCAAAGGTGACATGGATGGAAAGCAACCTCCAGCCAAACTGGGTTTTAATAGTGACAAAAGTTGTTTCAATTTTCAATCAAGTCCTTAATGGAATTGGAATTGAAATGTAACAAAAATGAAGAAGTGAAGCCTTTCATAACAGAAAGTCACTTCATCTGGGAAACACCACCTCTCAATCAGGCCCTCTAGTCTTGACCTCTCCCTTTACGCTTTTGATAACACTGTCTGCAATAGTAAATTATGTGTATATGTTTATTTCCTTGTTTCATGTAGGTTTCTCCCACTCAACCATAGCTCCTTGGGAGCAAAAACCCTTAACTATATTTTCTCTTCTGTATCTTTTTTTTTTTTAAGATTTTATTTATTTATTTGACACAGAGAGAGAGAGATCATAAGTAGGCAGAGAGGCAGGCAGAGAGGGGGTGGGAAACAGGCTCCCTGCTGAGCAGAGAGCCTGATGTCGGGCTCGATCCCAGGACATGAGATCATGAGCTAAAGGCAGACGCTTAGCCATCTGAGCCACCCAGGCGCCCCTTCCCTTCTGTATCTTTAAGGTGTCTGATTTATATTGGGCACTCACTAAATATCTGCTAAAGGAAAAAAAATCCAGAAGTTCTTTATAATTATGAAATAGATATAAGACTAAGTTCTCCATTTTTTTCTGTAAAGAAAACTGGGTCTATAGAAGTGTCATGGCCAAGAACAACAGATAACTGAAAGAAAGAGCCAGGGTTCTGGAAGCTTCATTTTGTCCACAATAGCTCAAGACATGGGCCAAAAAGCCTGAGAGTGGAGATCAGGGCCAAAACCCCATCTGGAATGAAAGGGAAGGGAAGCCCCTTAGGTGTAGTCAGCTCAACCAAAAAAAAAAGAAGAGAAAGACTCCAGAAGTTGAATTAAAAAAAAAAAAAAGGGGGGGGGGCGCCTGGGCGGCTCAGTGGGTTAAAGCCTCTGCCTTCGGCTCAGGTCATGATCTCAGGGTCCTGGGATCAAGCCCTACATCGGGCTCTCTGCTCAGCAGAGAACCTGCTTCCCCCTCTGTCTCTGCCTACCTCTCTGCCTACTTGTGATTTCTCTCTCTCTGTTAAATAAATAAATAAAATCTTAAAAAAAAAAAAAAAGCCAACATTTATGGTGAAATTTTCCAAAGGTAAATTAAGGAACAAAGTCCAGAACTAGGTCTAAATTGGGTCAATTCACAACTGAGACTTTTAGATATTTATTTTATCATATTTTCCATAGCCACTTAGAGAGCTCTTGCCTATCACTTCTCAGTCTACACAGTGTTGTGATCTAAAACCTATTTATTGCAGTCCATCCAGTGACCATGTTGACACCACACAGTTAATCTGTAGGAATCCCCATCCTGAGCATAGATAAGTTATCAAAGTGGTGACTTTTACCACTAATTTACCATTAATCTGCTCCACTTCTACCAGAAACTTCTCACCTTAAGATACCAGAGGAGTGGGCATAGGAAGACAAATGTCAGGAAACCCTCAGCCAACAGTTTTTTTTTTTCCTCAGATCTACAATCCCACTTGTTCTGCTGGTGACATTAGTAGGCCACTTCTCTTGTCCTAAATAAATAAATAAGCTTTGCAGAAATGAACAGATGGAGGAAAATTTCAAAGCAGCATGTGGGTGTTTCAGGCTCAAATCCCATTAACAGATAGCAGGATTTATAACAGCAACTCCCACACAGAGTTTTGGAAATTTTAAACTTGTGTGTGATAGATTGGGCTCCTCCTCCCTGAAATTATCTGCATTGAATTCAGAAACACAGTTTTCCTTCATTTGGGCTGAACCTCTTTCTCCAAGCTAAAGAATTCACATTGCCATCAAGAAGTACACATTAGGAGCATAATGGAGGGAAAGGGGCCCAAAGGTGGGCAGCACCAGGTGGGATCATTTACATTGCTTTTTTGTTTTCTCTTTCTTTTCCAAAGGAGTTGTACAATTTCTGGAGGTGTGATGGGTTGATTGTTGTACACTAGAACCCTGACCCAAAGGAATGAGGACTAAAAGCATGGGTACTCTCAGGAACCCAAAGTATATAGCTGCCATAAATCAATAAAAGAAAAAAATATATATCCAAATTAATATCAAAATACTGAAGCACCACTTAGCACTCTACCTAGCAAAAGTATCAACACAGTTTTAAGTATAGGAGCTCTGATAACACTGACTCCATCTTTAGCCCTCCATCTTGTTCTCTCTCCAAAACACAGATGGCTCCACTTTAGATAACCAGTAGAGTGCCCCTCTGGTGCATAGGCAGCTCCACGTTAGATAACTAGAAGAGATGACTGGTGAGCAGAAGGCTCCACTTTAGATAACTAGGAGAGATCCTCTGGTGCACAAACGGTGCCATTTTAGATAGCTACCCTGTGACCTCACCACGCCTCTCACTCCATTAAAGGTGGGGATTAAGGTCTGGACTGGGTGGAGAATAGCTGGGCAGTACGACCTGGGTAGTTTGCCCATTTTCTGTCAATAAGTTACCCTGAATAAAACTTTGTGTAAGTGGCATGGAGTGGCTTGTTTTGTTTTTCAGTATTAAAGCGCCTTCTCAGTCTGGAGGATTACTGACCTTCTTCCACCTTCTAACAGTTAAGAAATCACAGAGTAAGAAAAACGATCACTCCAGGACAATCAGGAAAGAACTCCAATAGGCACTCAGAAGTAGATGGAGGAGACTCACAGATCCCTGGCTGGGATGGGAAGGATATGTGGGCTGTGTTCACAGAGGGAGCTGTTGAGCAGAAGCTCTTGTTAATAAGACCTATGTTTACTTCATGTCCCCTGTCAGACTGCTATAGTAGACTGAATTACCCTATGGTAGAATTCTATCAGGGTAGAATGGAAGGTTCTGCATTAATTCATTGACTGCCCTGCAACTTAGTATAGTCGGGGATAAAATCCATAATGGCCATGACTCAAAGCTGAAGTAAGATTCCTTCTAGCCCATGACCTGGGTACAGACCTCATAATTTCATATGTGTCCCATGGACTCATTCGCCTCCTGAAATGCAGAGGCAAGTGAAACAGTTATGACAATTCATGTGTCCACTAAGGCATGGTAACCAAGTCAGGTTTCTAGGCACATCTGAAAACCCACTAAAAATAGTATCCATCCTACATACAAATGCAGATACTTCCATCCTATTTCAACTTAAATTTCCTCAAGAAAACCTTCCCTGACTTCTGACTCAGGTCTCCCTGTTGGATGTTCCCAGAGCACCCAGTTCTCCATTATGGCATTTCACCAACCTATAATCATGCATTTAATTAGCTGCCACTAAGTGCTTAATGTCTGTCTGTCTTGCTAGACTATGAGCCCTGTGAGAGTATAAAACATGTCTATTTTTCTCACTAGTTTATCCCTAGAGCTTAAAAAGTATATGTCAACCAACTCTGGACTAACAGCCAAGAATAATGCAGAGAATTAAGAATAATTCTTAAAGAACTGAGTGAATAAATGAATAAATCAACCAATAGCATTTAATAAAAGGGGGGTGATGACTTATGAGGTTTATTCAAATAGGGGAGCATTTGGCAGATAAGAGATATGGCACAAACCCCTGGTTCTGGACCATGAGATCCAAAAAATGTTAACAGAATTTGGTTGGCTGGTTTGGATCACTGATCTTGACAAGTTTCAATGAGAAGCCTCCATTGACAGTTATGAGTCAAAAACCCGATGTTTGTCAAATGTATATTTCTCCAATTTGGTATATCTTCAGCAGTTCAAGGTAAGCAAAGAATGTCTTGATATGTTTTGCTGAACTAAATTCATCAGGAGAATTAAGATACCAACTTCTAGTAATGATCACTTGCTAGTAAGCCTGATAAATATCAGTCAAGAATTCAGAATGAGTACTGCACTGTATAAATGACATTGAATCCTGAGGACCACATGAGTCCTGGAAGGAATTCACTCCACACCAACACACATTTACTAGGCTATATTTATGCTAAAAAGTGTACAACATGATAACCCTAAGGATGTTAGCTGATTATAGAGAATGCTCTATATTCATTACATAACCTCAGCTTTCTGTCTTAATTTAGGTGAAATCAATTATATCAATTAGATCCAGCTAGATTTCTAGCTGGATGCCAATAGACAATTGACCTATCCACACATATTAAACTGAGTTCAGTGAAGCTATTGTGTCTGATTTAAGAGGAAGTACATGCATTTCCTCAGTTCCCCACATCTGCTCAATGACAATCATAAAACCAGGTATCAGCCTCTTGGGTTCTATGACACAATGCATCCTGTAAGTACAGTACTCTCGTGCAGGCTTAAGAACAAGATTTCACAGACCTCTTCTTAAACCATATAAACTCTCCTAGGTTCTCCTATCATCCAGGGGAGGGGAGCACCCCCAAGAAACACTAGACTTCCCACCTATCTTGGGGAGAGGAGTATATATTATCGTGGGCATACAAAAGATGTTATTTTACTTATATAGTTGCTCAAGGATGAAATTCTGGATTCAAGGAAGTTGATCCTGAAATATTTTATTGACCAGCAAGAGAACGTACCTAGTTTATATAATTGTGGCCAGTAAAATCATAAAAGTTTAGTTATTAGTGAGTAAAAGAAATTTCCTATGACAGAGTTTATAAGTAAAGGAACAAACAGCATTTCTTTTAAGGACTGTCTTTAAACTTTGAGGTTTACACAGGCTGATGATTTTGGGTTCCAACCCTGGGTGATAATTATCCAAAAATAAATAATCTTTGAAGGAGAAGCCAGATCTCATCTAAAGGAATCGATGCCCTTCATTAATCAAATTTTAGGAAGAATCATCTTTATTTCTGCAAGATTCAGATCATGTGAAAATTTAAACAAAAAGATAAGGTTTTTTCCCTTGACTGAGGATCACTGGTCCATTGTATTTTATGAACCACCAAATTTAAGCACTGCTTAATTCAATCTTTTGTATCTTGTTGAGATACAGAATTGCTTAGCCCAGCACTTTGAATTCTTGAATCAGTTTTATCAACAAAGTTTATTCCATTTCAAGTTTTGACCCCATTGAAGCCACCATAACCTTTTCTTATTCTTACAACCTTATTTCTATTTATTCTAGTTTTAACCAAGGCTGTAATAATGTAATTTTAAGTTGTTCGTTTCTCATTTTCATTTTCACAGGCTAGTTTTAATTTAATTTGAGGAAATAATGGAGACATGATAGTATTTACAGCCTAAGGGCTATAGAACAGTTCGCACCTGCTGTTTTAAATATAGATACAACATTGTATTTTCTATTAATTAACCCACATAGCATGACTGTGCAAAAGTCTTGTTTGACTTTCATGTGGCATCAGGACTGCTGAGAAAGGAGAGTAAGTATCCAGCAATGGTCTATGAACTGCTTTGTTGGGTGATATGGGGACAGCGGGGAGTAAGGAAAAGGAAAATATATTAAAAAGTATCAGGCTGTGTTTTACACCCAGAAAAAAATTATGTAAGAAAGGACCCCTGGAACTCAATCAATATACTGCTGCGTTTTAAATGAGGGGCTGGATGATTCCCTATCTCTCTCCAGGAGGGCAGGATTCTAACCATCATTTTCCATCAAGATGTTCCAATTTTCCACCATTCTGTTCTTTCACAGTGCCAAGTCTAGCAATAAATATGAAGTTTGCCTCATTCTCTTTACCCTCTCTTGCCAACAGCCCCACTCCCAATTCCTCACATCACTCAGATGTCTAGTGCCCTCATTCTCCCTCTTTCATCCTTCCAACAAAATCTAATCTCAGGAAATTACCTGATAAACTCACGCTCATTTAGGTAGACATGTCTGAAAACAGATGAATTGGCCACTGCTCACAGGAGCCCTCACTCTTCAATAAAAGAACAGGCTTAAGTCAAAAGAACAATCCTCTGCTGGTCAAATTTCAGGACTCCTTAACCTGGCAGCTATGAATGGATATCTAGGTGACCCTGACATCGTGCTTCAAGAGGCCCCATATTCTATCATCCTCGTGTTGACTTGTCTGGTACCCACTTCCCTCTGTCAGCCCAACTCACAGTTTTATCAGTTATCTCAGCTTTGAAATTCCCACTAAGATCCCGAACACTCCAAGTTCTGACATCACAGAAAAAGGACAAGAAAAGTCCGTTTCTATAGTTTCTAGGATCCTAATCATGGCATAATCAGTCCTAGAACTGATGGCATCAATGGTTCCCTCTCATTTTGGAGAAGAATAGAATGAGAGCATTGGGCCTGGGGAAACAGACTATAAAAAGAGAAGTGTCGAGGTCTCACAAAATGTGGTTGTCATCTTAAAGGCCAGGGGCCAAACATTTTTAGAAATCACTTGAATGCTTAAATCTGCATCAATAGAACAAATAAAAACGGCTGCTATGACCACAAGCAGCAAGCTTAAATCTGACCCATCTGCTGGGCCTTTTATCCTAATCACCAGCTAGTCAGTGGCTGGCAGTCCACCACCACACTCAAGCAATGATGTGCCAGGCCCACAGCTGCACGGCCGATAATGTCATGCCAGGAACTGGCCAGCCACCTCCTTTGCTGTGGAACACTGCATATAGCAGGCTGAGGGAGGCTGGCAAGGCTGGCCAGCCAGCTGCATCTGATGTCACTGTCTTGGATGGACTTCACCTTTCTTTTTCCTCCACCCACTTAGTTTGGGCTTCAAAAGAAATGAAGTTACAAATCCAAATAGTACAAAAGCCAGAGAATTTAGCACAGTTTCATATGCAATCCAAATACTGGACTTTCCTGTAGGATTGTCCTGAAGGAGCTCGGATTTGAAAAATCCTGCAGGGACCCTAGTAAAACTTTTGGCTCATTTTTATGAAAATATGTAACTGAAACTTCTTTTCTTTCTGTAAAATATGTATGCAGAGGTTGCTTTGTTTGTAGTAACTGGCACCAGGCAAACAAGTGAAAGAAAATTAGTAATGAAACACATTGAATCCATTTTCTTTTAAAACTTTAAAACAAGGGCGCCTGGGTGGCTCAGTGGGTTAAAGCCTCTGCCTTCGGCTCAGGTCATGATCTCAGGGTCCTGGGATCAAGCCCCACATCAGGCTCTCTGCTCAGCAGGGAGCCTGCTTCCCTCTCTCTCTGCCTGCCTCTCTGCCTACTTGTGATCTCTCTCTCTCTCTTTCTCTCTCTCTCTGTGTTAAATAAAATCTTAAAAAAAACAAAAAACTTTAAAACAGACCATCCTTGTGGGTGTTTTCTGGGTATATCTTCACTTGACCAACTACAGTATTATGAGACACATGGGAAATAAAAGTGGCCCCTCACCCCCGGATGTTACTTATTTTATAATTATTAAAGGGAAGTTTCAAAACGAACCTCCAGTTATTTATTCAGCACCTAACATGTGAAGGCACTTTACCAGGCAGTACATTCCCATATGCTACCTCATGTGATCTCAGCAAGCTTGTGATGAAGGCAGGAGAGATGAGTTAAGTTCATGAAACAGTCATGTAACAGTAAGTGCCCTGTGGTTTACTCAATATCACAGTTACCAACTTATGCAAGTGGGTTTATAGCTCAGGTTATCTTACTCTCTTTCCAGGGCAATCCATCACACCAAACTGGCTTCCCCAAGAATTTTTCAATCTAGCTGAAAGGAAAAGAAATGTAAAAAATAACTAAGGCAAATCTTTAGAATAAAATATGCCTCGTGAGCAGTACAGTTAATAAAAGCTGAAGGAGGGGCGCCTGGGTGGCTCAGTGGGTTAAAGCCTCTGCCTTTGGCTCAGGTCATGATCTCAAGGTCCTAGGATCAAGTCCCGCATCGGGCTCTCTGCTCAGCGGGGAGCCTGCTTCCTCCTCTCCACCTACTTGTGATATCTTTCTCTCTGTCACATAAATAAAATCTTTAAAAAAAAATAAAAGCCAAAGTCAGTCAGAAGAAGCAAAGCTGGTGGAAGGCTGAAATTGTGCAGGAAGAATTCACAAAGGACACAGAACATGAGCTGTTACTTGAAAATGTAGAGAATAAGTATAGTTGGAGAGAGGAGGTAGAGAATTCTGGTGTACAAGAAAATGAGATGCAATTTTGAGGTGATAAGGAACCACTTGAACCACTTGATCAGCCTAGTGATAAAGGACAATTTATAGGAGAATCATGTGAAAAGAGTAACACAAAGTCAGACAAAGGCTTTGTAGAAAATGAGGAGTCACAAAGAGTTTTAAACAGGGGAAAGGTATAGAGCCCTTAGAGACATTCTGACCTATTGAAAGTCCCATTATTCTTGTCTAGAAACTCCATGATTCTATGGCATATGAAACAAAATTAGGGACAGAGGAGACTGACGTATGGACAATACCCAGATGTTTCCTAGTCAAGTCTAGCACAACATGATGAGGCTGTGAAGGTGGAGGTAGTAGAAACGAAATGGGATGGGTGACAAGGTGTACTGAGAAGTGACAGTTACTAGGGCTTGATAATGGATTATATAAGTGAGTCAACTTGACTGACATAAAAGTCTGCCTGGTTCTAGCCCTTGCTCCATCACTGATTATCTGTGTGACTTTGGATAAGTCAGTTCTGCTCCAAGAAAAGGTTTTATGAGGCATCAAAAATCCTTGTGGATTCATGTATTTTCCTATCCCACATCTCTTGACCCACAACACCTTCACTCAGCTTACATATTTCCCTTTCATCAACACGGAGTTGATGGAGAATTTGTGAAATGCTGTAACCTTGGTTGGAATGAGAAAATTATTGTTAATAACTATTTAGCACCCTATATTTAGGCACTCTACGCTACACTTCGTAATCGAACCAATTGCTGCCTTTCTCTTCCCAATCTATCAGTGCCTACGAGTCTCTCTTCCTCTATCCAGTCTCAACTCCATGGCTGGTCACCTGAGCTCCTCTCCTCTCTATCACTCAATTCTTTTCACCCAGTCCCTCTTGCCCAGTTACCCACCAAGCCCTCATCCTTGCACTGGTACTATGTTCTACCTTCACTTCTCCAAACACAAAGCTAGGAATAATGAAAACTGGACAGTGTGTCTACTATGTCATGGTCTATACCTGAAAAAGGTCCTTGGTCAATCAGTCATTTACTTGTTGGCCCACTTCATTTCCCCTCAGTAACAATTCCAGAGGACAGCCCTATTCACTAATAAGCTTGACAATACCCACTCCCATCCTTATCCTCCTCTTGAATCTCTCCATTTTGACTTCTACTGTGCATCTTCTCCAGGTTTTGTCCACTGGCTCTCTTTCTCTCATTCTTCTCCTCTACTTGCAGCATGGGAAAAATGTTCCAAGACCCACAATGAAGGCCTAAAACCACAGACAGTACTGAGCCCTATATACATTACTTTTTTCCTAAATACCCATCCCTATAATAAAGTTTAGCTTATAAACTAGGCACAGTAAGAGATTAACAACAATAACTAATAACAAAATGCAATATACAATATACTATTATAAAAGTCATGTGAATATATTCTCTCTCTGATAATACCTTATTGTACTATACTTACTCTTTTTCTTGCAATGATGTCAGATGATAAAATGCTTACATGATTAGATGAAGTGAGGAGAAAGATATAGGCATTGTGACATAGCATTAAGCTATTACTGACTTTTTGACTTCAGAAGAAGGATCTGCTTCTGGAATGTGGTTGACTGGAGGTAACTAAAACTGTGGACAATAAAACCAGGGAGAAGGAGAGATCATTGTAAAAAATCTAAATGGACTAATTACTAGAATTACTAGTAAGGGGATTGAATCAGTAATCAAAAACCTCCAAGAAATAAAAGTCAGGACCAGATGGCTTCACTGGTGAATTCTACCAAACATTCAAGAAAGATTAAATATCTATTCTTCTCAAACTCTTCCAAAAAGAGAGGGAGAGAATGCTTCCAAGCTCATTTTACAAGGATAGCATTACCCTGATACCAAAACCAGACACAGATGTTACAGAAAAAGAAAATTACAGGACAATGTCCCTGATGAACATAGGTGCAAAAATTCTCAACAAAATATTAGCAAACTGAATTCAACAGTACTTTAAAAGGATCATACACCAGGGTTAAGTGGGATTTATTCCTGGGATGCAAGGGTAGTTCAATGTCCAAAAATCAATCAACATGATAAACCACATTAATAAATGAAAAACAAAAATATCATATAGTATCAAAAATGAAAAAAAAAATTTACCAAAATCAACATCCATTTTTTTATTAATTTTTATTAACATACAATGTATTATTTGCCCCAGGGTACATGTCTGTGAATCTTCGGGCTTACACATTTCACAGCACTTAACAGCACATACCCTCCCCGATGTCCACAACCCAGCCACCCTATATCTACCCACCCCCCCACCCCAGCCACCCTTATTTCATAAAAACTCTTAATAAGGTGAGCATAGGAGGAAAGCACCTCAACATAATAAAGGCCATACGACAAATGCAGAGGTAACATTATACTCAATGGTGAAAAGATAAATCCTTTCTCTAAGATCAGATAAGAAAAGGATGCCCATGCTCTCCAGCTTTTTCAACATAGTATTAGAAGTCCTAGCCACAGAAATTAAGCAAGAAATAAAAGGCATCCAAATTGTAAAGAAAGAAATAAAACTTTTAGAGGCGCCTGGGTGGCTCAGTCGTTAACCGTCTGCCTTCGGCTCAGATCATGATCCCAGGATCCTGGGATCCAGCCCCAGATCAGGCTCCCTGCTCAGCAGGAAGCCTGCTTCTCCCTCTTGAACTCCCCAGGCCTATGTTCCTTCTCTCCCTGTCTCTCTCTCTTTCTGTCAAATAAATAAAATATCAAAAAAAAAAAAAAGAAAACTTTTCACTATTTGCAGATGACATGATACCATATATAGAAAACCTTAGAGACTACTACTACTACTACTACTACTACTACTACACACACACACACACACACACAAACTGTTAGAATAAATGAATTCAGTGATGTTTCAGGCTACAAAATTAATATACACAAATCTGTTTCATTTCTATACACTAGTAATAAATTATGAGAAAGAGAAATCAAGAAAACATCTACAATTGCTTCAAAAAGAATAAAATAGGAAGAAATTTAGCCAAGAAGGTGAAAAACCTGTACCCTGAAAATGATCAAGACACTGATGAAAGAAGTTGAAGGCTACACAAACAAGTTGAAAGATACTCCATTCTCATGGATTTGGAGAATTAATATTGTTAAAATGCCCATATTACACAAAGAACTATGGATTCAACCCAATTCCTATCAAAATGCTAATGCCATTTTTCTCAGAACTAAAACAAATAATTCCAAAATTTTTATGGATCCGCAAAAGACCATGTATACCAAAGCAAGCCTGAGAAAGAACAAAGTTCAAGGTATCATGTTCCTGCATGACAAGCTATACTACAAAGCTACAGTACTCAAAATAGTACAGTATTGGCATTAAACAGATACACAGATCAACAGAATAGAGGACACAAAAATAAACCCATGCACATGTGGTCATTTAATTTATAACAAAGCAGCCAAAAATACACAATGGTGAAAAGACAATCTTCTTCAATGAATGGCACTGGGAAAACTGGACAACCACATGCAAAAGAATGAAACTGGACCACTGTCTTACACCATATGCAAAAATTAACTCAAATTGGATAAAGACTTGAATGTGATACCTGAAACCATAAAAATTCTAGAAAAAAAAATAGGTGGTAAGTTAAAAAAACAAAAAAAGAATTGCCTGTAAGATAAATGCCATGCTCTATACTTAGCATAGCAAGGCTCTCCACAATCTGCCCTTACCTACTTCTGTGGACATAGCAAGTACTCCCCGTCATACTCTCTGTGCTCTAAGAACCTTGTATTGGCCCCTGGTCCCTATATTTGTTGACTTGCCCCCGTGCCTTTGTTCGTGTAATTGGACCGCCATGGCTGGTAAGCCCTCCCACTCTTCCTACCTTCTCCTCCATAGCACCTTTTGTGATCAACTTGACTCCTGCACTGAAATCTGACTTACTGTCACTTCCCTCAGGAAGCCTGAATGGACACACCACTAAACCCTTCTCTTACCTATTCCCCACCCCACTCCCTCTCTATACTTATATAATACTTTGAAAACAGCTCAAGCCTTGGATTATATTGTTTTATTTTTTTTTTTAATTTCATGTCTGTTCCTCTCCAGACGACTGGCTTCATAAGGACAGAAACAGTGTCCTTTTCATCTTTTTATCTCTGACATGTGGCACACAGTTGAGCTGGGGACATAATATGTCCTCAATGCACATCTGCTGAATGAATGAATGAATGAATGAATGAGGGCCCAACTTATTTACCAGTCACAATACATGTTTCATTTTGATCAATAAAATGAAGTCTTTCCAGTTACATCATCTCTCTCATTCTACCATTTTCCACTTTAGGTACCAGAGACTGTGGTGGGTTAATATAAAGATCAATCAACACGAAGTCTGTGAATTTAATCCCTTTCAGTTCTGTTTCATTTCCAATACCTAGATATCACCCCAGCAAGAGCCAGTTGAGGCAAGTTGAATGGTGGTTCTCCCAAAAGGACGTCCATGATTTTTTGGGTTTTTTTTTTTCTAATTTTATTTATTTATTTGACAGAGAGACCACAAGTAGGCAGAAAGGCAGGCAGAGAGAGGGGGAAGCAGGCTGAGCAGAGAGCCCGATATGGGGCTCGATCCCAGGACCCCGAGATCATGATCTGAGCCAAAGGCGCTGAGCCACCCAGGCACCCCAGGACATCCATGTTTTTAAATTATGAATGAAAATATGACCTTCTTTGGAAAAAGAGGTTTTGCAGATATGATTAAGTTAAGTATCTCAGAATAAAATCACAAATGAAGTAAGTCCTGGATTATCCAGGTAGGTCCTAAATCCAATGGCAAAAGTCTCTATAAGAGGTACACAGAGGATAGTCACATGGAAAGGAGAAGGCCATGTGAAGACAGAGTTTGAAGTGATGTGGAAATAAACCAAGGAATTTTTGCAACTACCAGAAACTGGAAGAAGCAAGGAAGGATCCTCTCCTAGAGACTTCAGACAAAGCACAGCCCAGCTGACCCCATGACTTATGGATATCTAGCCTCCAGAACTATCGGTGAATAAATGTCTATTGTTTTAAACCATCAACTCTTTGGTAATTTCTTAGGGCAACCCTAGAAGACTAATGCACAGGCCATCTTAAATACCTCCAAAGGGAACACCGGAGGACTCAGGCTACAGAGTATATCCTTTACGGCCCAACTGTTTCTACTCCTGGAAAACCAATTAGAGAAAACATTGAGTCAACAATAAATGTAAATTATTTTATTAGTATAATAT
The DNA here is from genome assembly GCA_028646535.1 of Procyon lotor. Classification (NCBI taxonomy): domain Eukaryota; kingdom Metazoa; phylum Chordata; class Mammalia; order Carnivora; family Procyonidae; genus Procyon; species Procyon lotor. The sequence continues at coordinate 17,643,302 of CM053611.1, read as the reverse complement.
TACTGTATAACAAAACAGGTTAATTTGTAGTTAATTGGGCTCTAACCAAGTACCAGTCACTGTTCTAACCATTTCACACCTAGACTTCACTTAGTCTTCTTGACAATCCTATATTCATTCTCTCCATCATATAGACAAGCAAACTGAGCTCAGAATGGTTCACTCACTTTCCTATGTTCTCACAGGAATGAGCAGCAGAGCACACTAGGCCACATCTTTGCATAAATCATAAAGAAATGCAGAAGAGCACATTCTCTCTGAGTTGGAGGGCTTGGTTCTCATCTCAGATGTCCTTGGGCAGGTTTCCCAGCTTCTCTGAGCTGGACCAAAGCTCTGGCCCATCTCCCTGATTCTGACATTCTGAGGTCTCCCAAATCTGTTCTAGTTCTGAAATGTTATGATTTGTAAACCAGGTTTTTCCTATTAAGAGTGATTTGCTTTTACATTTGCACAATGCCCTCCTGCCAGAATCTGGACACCTGGTCTGCTTTGCCACTCAGGGAAAATAACCAGAAATGCAAAAGAATCAGCAATTCTCCAAGCCATACGGAGGGGAGGGGAGAAATGCACCTCATATTTTAAAATGTCCTTCTTCCACTGCAGCCAGGCTTCACTGAAAAAGCAGATCCTAGGATTGCCAAGAAACCAAGCTGCCTCTCATTCTTATATTTAAATTTAATTTAACCGTAGCATTACCCTGCATGTCAACAGTTCAGGACAAATTGATGGATTCTAGTTTAACTATTTAGCTGTGCCAGTGGTAATATGTTCAATCATGCATTAAATTAAAAATGACACTTGGAAATATGTATATCCTGGACTTCAGTTCTGTGCATCAAATAGGGAAAGATTTAAAATGCTGTCTAGTAAGGATTACCACTAAAGAAGCATGAATCTCATTACTAGAGGCTGCATGGAACACATTTGCAAAGCTCTGTTTCAAAGGCTCTCTGATGGTAGTAGCTTGGTTATCTGGCTGGCTAAACATGCCATTTCCTTCCCCTAAGAGAAAACTCAGCTGCTGCCAAAGCAAAGATATTGTAAATGTCCCTCATCTCCTCACACCCACCTTGATTCCTGGGCAGTCATCCATGGCTCATGTGTTACTTGTCCCAACTATACCCTCCTCCCAATACTGCAATCCTACCCTTCACAGACATTAACAAAGTCATCCATAGATATACATAACTAAAAGATAAGAGCAGTTACCATTCATTAAGCACCTCCTACGTGCAAGTCACTTTGCTAAGCACTTCTTATATGTCACTCAATAGCACAACAAAGTATTATTATCTTGTTTGGACATACATAAAAATTGATGCTCAGAAAGGGTAGGTACAATCTTCAAGGTCACACAGTGGTTAATGGCAATACCAGAATTTCAATTCTATTCTAATTCTAATGCCCAGACTCTTAACCATGGGCAGGACTGCTATTTAAACAATCACTCCTAAAAATGCCCAATTAAACAAGCTTGGGTGCACCTTTTGTACCCATTCAGGAGCCCAAATGAGCCTAGGGTACATTGTAGGCAAGAAGTGCAGAACAAAAAGCATGAGCCTGGGATTCTCTCACTCAGTTTGCTGTGCCTTTATCCTCTGGGGGCAGCAAGTCCTACACCTCTACACTCTGGACTCTTTATGGGCAAGAATCGGACTTCTTTATCTCCTATACCCAACGTTCTGCCACATACCCAAGCAAAAAGCAGGTGCATATGGCCATTTCTTGAGATATACTTAACTGGACACTGGAGAAAAAAAGGAAGGAAAGAAGTAGGGGCACCACCAAGGTAAAGAAGAGAAGGCAGGCAGGGGACCCTACCTATGGGAGGACCACAGTCATCAGAAATTTAATGGTGAAAGAGAAAAAAAGTACATCATTTTCCCTTTTCAGTAATAGAAAAACAATTTCCCTAAGAGGTAAAGTAACTGTTACCAGAAAGATGGCAGTCTTCAAATTCTTTCATTTTCCCAAAGTTCATTTTTTTCCTCTAAATCACAATCTCATACACACACACACACACACACACACACACACACACGCACAGCAAGTCTAAAAGCAATTTTTCTCCATGTTAAGTACAAACCTGAGTCAACAAGTAGGCAAAATAGAGTACAGAGAACAAAGGACAAATGATCTAAAATCCAACTTCAGTGGTTGCAGCGTCATTGAATTACTCAATTCTGTCTTCTTCTTTCTTCACATGGACACACTACTGTCACAATGGCAAAATACAAATAAACCTTATTGTTTCATCAAAAGTTAAATCACATAACCCAATTAAGTCCACTGTTTCTTGAGACAATTTTATCTTCTAGGAAATGAACACAGATCAAGTTGAAAACTTTTCCTATCACCGGATTCCACTTTTGTGCATTTGTCTCCTATTATCTATGTTCTACCCTACTTTCACCTCCTAATGATAGGCTGGCAATTTCTATTCCAAACATAAGTCATGCAGTCACCCAGTTTTGCATTTATTTAGCACACGCCCTACTGAGAAATGCCCATTAGCAGGAGCTTTACCATGACCTAACCTTGCACAGTTCTGGGTTGAGCTGGCATCGGCTGTGAGGGGACAGCCGCAGGACGAGGCTGAAATTAACCTGATTGCAGCAGTTGGCTTCTGAGTGTGTCTGCATCTGCTGTCTTAATGGACTGTGAGGGCTGCCAGGTTGTCTTCCAGAACCTCCTGTCAATGTCGAAGGACACAGGCAGGAAGCCCAATGGGAGTCTGGATGCTCAGCGGCCATCCTTGGTTGGATATTCCATTCTGTCAGGCTTGTCTATCTGGAAGATTTTGACTTCTTTTTATTTTAAAAATAAAGTAACTATTCAACACGGGCTGAGTTCATTCAATCACAACAACACTAAACATTTTCATTAGCTTTGTTTCCTGGGGATCATTTTAGTGTCTTATCTCTCCACAGAAGGAATTCCCCATTACAGAGCTCAGGCAAAGCATACTCATGAGAGCACATGACCACAAACAGGGCTTCTAATCAATCAAATTGAAATTGCACAGTTTTGGCCTCTTAAAGGTGCAGCTGTTTGTTTTGTTTCTTTTTTTTTTTTTTTTTTAATTAATTTTTATTAACATATAATGTATTATTTGCCCCAGGGTACATGTTTGTGAATCTTCGGGCTTACACATGTTTTGTTTCTTAATGGCTATTGTTTATTGAATAGTAACTACATTCTAAGCTTTATGATAAATACTTCAAGTAGCCTTAGTATTGTCCCCATATTACAGATGAGAAAACTGAGGCAAGTAGAGGCCACAGAATTTTGCCAGGGTCACATAGCTAGGAATGGAGGACCAGAGCTGGAATTCAAACACAGGTCATTTGATTCCATTCATGGTCCATCCTTGCTGGCTCCTGGAAGGGAAACAGGTTCTCCTCTCAGGAACCAAATGAAGTGGTGGAAGGTCTGGAAAACTAGGAGTTATTCTGAACCTCAATCTGCTATTCCATTAACTTTATCCTTTTCAACATTAGAATCCCTTTGTACTTTTCTAAAAAATACATAATCGTCACTATATTCTCAGTACATGCTGAATAGGCAAAAAGCTACTATAAATTTAATAATGTTTATAAACAAACTTGTATCTTATTTCTTACAATAAAATCCATGAATCTCACATGTGTACATAAGTCATTATTACCCAGGCAACACACAATATTTAGGGCACATAAGGATTCTTGGATCCCTTAAACTAATTTAGAAAGCCACAGCCAGCATTGATTTCTAACACTGCTCCTTGTCTCATGGGTGCCCAAAATAGATGGTGTAAGGATGGAGATGCATTCTGGCTTAAAAATAACTACTCAACAACAATAACAAACGAAACACATTTAAATGTTTAAATAATGGGATAATTTAAGGTAATTTACCATCAATGTTCTCTTCTTAGGGTTCAGCACATAGTCAGCCTGCAGGACGATTAGAGGGTTCTAGGCTAGGAGAAGAAGTATCCTTTTAGAGAGAGTTTCTAAAGCCTTGAAAAAAGGATGCTATGTCTGAAATGAACTGCTTCCCTCACCAGGACAAAATGCCTAAGACTGCCCACAGACTGCCTGGGTCAACGTGGATACTGTTCTATTGCTTTGCTTTGTTGTGTTTGCTGGAATACCAGGATCTGGTCTAGCACACTTGGTAGGTCACCCTCATTATGTCACCACACTCGGAAAGAAGATACCAAATCAATATATGCCTTCTTTTGGATCCAATGTGCCATGGATCAGATCTAACAAAAAGCAAAGAAGCTTTCAAATTGTTATTATTCTCTTGATGGAATGGCTTTACTGTCTCAGTTTCTCGGTCTCAGAGGGTTGTAGAGAAGTTCAGCAATCTACCTCCACAGGGCTCTCTGACCACAAAGACACAAGATCTGGTGGCCTTCCCTCTGCAAATATTTTGAGTTCCTTTATTTTAAGATGAGTTTTAAGTAACTCCTGGCATCAAAAGAATCGCTACCTTCCAAGCAGTCCCTGAATCACAGTGAGGCTCACAAAGGAAGTATGCCCCTTTGTTGGATGAGTGTTTATTCTGAAATCAATATGGGCAAGAGAGTTCATTCTGAATGTTTTTGATTAAGGGTCTAGAATTTAATTCCATATCACTGCCAATGCCATTTATCCCAAGGAGAAGAAGCTAACAAAGAATTACTTATGTGTGTAATATGACAGGTGTCCCCGTGCAGGCTTCATCCAGTCACGTACCCGTGTTCAGATAGGATTCATTCTATGGGGTCTGATACTCCAATCCACAAATCACGGTGCTAACTCGAGAACCCTACCTACTAAGTAGACACCTAAAAAAGCATTTTGGGCCCTTCTCACTTCCACTTCTCACACAGCTCAGAAATGCAACTCAGATTCTGAATTTTGTCTCAGCAATGTAACCCAAGTCCCAATCAATTGCAGACTTGCCACAGCACTCATTTAATGAGCAAGACCTCAGGATGATCATGAGAAGGACCCTGATTCTGGCTGACTCTGGCAAGTGCTTTTCTCCTGAGGGGTTTTATAGTGGGCCTTGACTTCCCCTCCTTGGTCCCCTTCTCCTTAAATTCAATTAGCCAAAGGCACATGATGGGATGAGCACTAGATGTTATACTGAAGAATCATTGAACATTATATCAAAAATCAATGATGGTTTTTTATATAACCACCATATAACCAACACCTAGGCCTTGACTTCCTAATCTTCACAAACTCTCTGGGGGACTGAGAATAACAACATTCTTATGTGTTTTTTGCCTTGGAGGATCTGAGAGATTGTAAGCCCCCTGAGTTCAAACAAAGCCACACCTAAGTTTGGCATTTTGTCACTCACCTTTTCTGCTGAACATCTCATGGGACAGAAGGGAGAGACTTGTGACCGGGACCCAGATGGAAAGAACTAGAAGTGATCCTAAACTGAAAGGCTGTTTAGGACAGGAGGAAAGGGGTCAGAGTGTGGGGACAGCCCCCTGGACACTGGGTGTGGGATATGAGCTGTCAGCACTTGGATAACTTAAGCAGCCTCCTAAATTTTGATTACCTTGCCTGTAAATGAGCTAAAATGGCATCAGCACTAGACAGATGTTATGAGGATTATATACATTAAATACATTAAACCTGAAACCAATGGGCTTTTGTCCTCCAACAACTAGCTTAGGGTACACCTAGTCTCCTGTCATTTTGCCTTAACAATCCTTACGTAGCCCTGTCCCTTAGTGTATAAAGCATGGATTGGGGTCACAATGAAAGAAGAATAACCAGAAGGGAACTGCAATCCTCGGTCTTTTCTTAAATGTTTAAGGTAGGTAAAAAAATTCGTCCTTGCAACTCTTAAATGACTACCAAATCTCCCAGGATCCACCTCTCTTTTACCTTAACCAAATTCACCCATCCTGGCCCCATCTCTGCTCCCAATTCCCTTGTTTCTCCATGTAAATTGCCTCTAGTCCCAACACTTCCAGGAATTTTTTTTTTTTTTTTTTTTTTTTTTTCACAAAAACCCCTGCATATGGTTTTTGTCCTTTTCTTCCTCAGGAAAAGCAGAGTTAGAGAAGGTCAGGGAGCTGTGAACTCTCACACATTAATAATATTTAAACCACCTGATAGAATTAAAACAAAATTCTTCATTTTTTCAAGTATCATCTTGGTATATATAGTTTTTAAATTTCCCAGGAGTTTAAATAAAACAGGTTATATGGCCCATAAATCGTGATATTAGCCCTTGGATGGCATGAGAAACATTGCAATTTTTCCTGGCCTTCAAAATCATAACTAGCATCATTGCCAACATGGTACATTTTACAACCCTCTCTGGATTTTGTTTTTCATTCCAATTCTTATTTATACTTTAACAGTTATTTGACCAAGGACTCCTTTTCCTTCTTAACTGAAAACATATTTTCTACTCCTCATATAGCCAGAGTGAACTTTATAAAACAAAAATATTTGTTATTAGGGAGCCTGGGTGGCTCAGTCGTTAAGTGTCTGCCTTCGGCTCAGGTCATGATCCCGGAGTCCTGGGATCGAGCCCCGCATCGGGCTCCCTGCTCGGCGGGCAGCCTGCTTCTCCCGCTACCATTCCCTCTGCTTGTGTTCCTTCTCTCGCTGTGTTTCTCTCTGTCAAATAAATAAAATCTTAAAAAAAAAAATAAAAATAAAAATTTGTTATTGAACACATACCACAGGGAACAAGCTTGAAGACTAAAAATATAAAAAGTTTAGATTTATTCATTATGTTAACTGAATGACTAGACAGTCAGTCCTAGGTGTGTATAAACAGACCCCCCAAATTTTTTTCAATAAAAACCAATAACCTACTGATATTTTAAAATTATAAAATTAGATGAAAGAAAATTCTTGACCTGAATTCTCTTGCTAACTTTTGCTTCCATATTGTGGTTATTTCCTTGATTTCTACCCTCACACCACTCCTATGAATAATTCTCACCTCCCAGCCCTTCACCCCACCCAAGGTCTTCAATCCTCTGACCTCCTGTGGGTGATCATCCCTTTTTGTCTACTCCTTTGGTCTTGTCCCCTCAAGTGACCTCTATGTCTTTCACTTATTCCTTGACACATTTATACATCTGTGAAGCCACCACAACGAAAATAATGGACATACTCATCACCCCCCAAGTTTCCTCATGCCCCATGTAATCTCTTTCTCCTGCTTCTTTGACTCAGTTTAATGATTTTGAGATTCATCCATGTTGTTGACTGTGTCATTAGTTCATTCCTTCTCTTTAAAACACCCTACCCCCCTCATTTATTCCTATGAGAATTAAGGTAAAAAAGACAATAAAAACAAAAATATAAGCACTAGCTACATTTCACCTAAAATTCTTGGCTTAAAACACCAAAGATTTAAGTGGAGATGCTCCTAAGCAGAAAATCCACTCCTCTGATGACCTGTGATATGAAGCAAGAAAGTTATTGCTTTGAGTTGAGAGGAAGACAAAGAGATAAGCCATGCTGAAGAATTTGTCACTGCCAGAATTCCTGGTGTCAGCCAAGAGGGAGGAGAACAAGTAATAAAGGATGTAGAGTCTCCGGCTTTGGTTTGCCCTAGCTCTGTCCTTGACGTGTTAAGTCACTTTACAGGCAGCAGTTTATCTCACTGAATTAGACCATTGCATTTGTTATTCTCATTTTGTTTCTCTCCTCCCATTTGGCAAAAATGGTACAACCATCCCACCTTCTGCTGAGCCACCTTCAGCAGGGAAATCATTGGAAGTAGCAATCGGGACAGCTCCTGACCAGCAATAGTAATTAGCCACAGAATCACATGGTTGCCAGTCCGTGTCAGAAAAACACAGATGTCCTTGGAAATAAAACCATGAAACACAACAACCAAAGATTTTTTCTGAGTCAGGGGATTATGGACAAATAAAAAAAAAATTATTCTTGTTTATATGAATTTTCTAATTCAAAATAAATTATTTAAAAAATTGACAGTTTTTATAATATCTAAAATTTTGGATAACAGATATCTGTGGGTTTTTTTATCACTGTCCTAAACTGTATGTGATTTTAGGTAAATTAGTAATTTGATCATTATACCTATTGACAGGTGAATTGCTATTGGTTTCTGAATCTCCCTCAGAAATCTAGTGGGTGTGTTCCGATTACTGCAGAACTCAGAATAGCAGTTTTTAATCAAGAGCATTCAGAGTGCCTGTTTGTTCCTTTTGCTACAACTAAAGGCCTATGAACAATCCCCACTGACAGCAACAATTCCTTCTGTTTGAGTAATTTCAGTGTTGAGCAGACATTTGAGATGCAAAAGCTTCCTTCAGATTTCTCCTAAATGACCTGATTTACTCAAAAAAGGAGGATTTTCTAAGATTCCATGTCCTCCCACTGAAAAGCTTCTGATTAGAAATTTTTTTAATTAATTTTTTAAAAAATCATGCTTGCAGGGGCACCTGGGTGTCTCAGTTGGTTGAGCCTCTGACTCTTGGTTTTGGCTCAGGTCATGATCTTGTGGGTTGTGGGATCCCATGAGTAGGGCTCTGAAGCGGGGAGTCTGCCCTTACCCTCACACGTGTTCATGTGCTCTCTTGTGCACACTATTTCTCTAAAATAAATAAATAGATCTTTAAAAAAAAATTTTTTTAAGTCGTGCTTGCAATCAAAACAAATGTTTAATTCAAAATGTGTATAACAGACAGTCATCTTAGATTTTATCAGACAATGCACACATTGATCCGAAAATGTTACCACAAAAGGAATTTATAAGGACAGTTACCAGGAAAAGCTGTTTTTTTACTCCTGTCAGATTTCAGTGTGTTTCTACTACCACATCAAGATTTGGAACACTGAGGAGACTGCTGGCTACCTACCAAGGTGTATCAGAGATCATAGCAGTACCTTGTCGTAGGATTATGGTGAGGGTTCATTGTGTAATGATATACCTAAGGGCCCAGAATAATGATCAGCACCTACTAAGCACTGCTTGAGTAGTGGTTACTGTCTTGTTGGAACCACAAAGCTCTGTGAAATTCATGTCTCTATAGCTCATCATCCCCTACCCACACTCTCAGCTCCGGCATAAGCCCTAGAAATGTGCGTTACAGAGCAGTCGGTTTACTCCTACCCCCAGAGTCACCTGGCCTTGGGCTTATTCTTCCAACTAAATATTTATTAAGGCAGTCTGATCCAGGTTTAAATCCCAGTCTTACCACTTTATGTTCAGAGCCCAATTCATGTGTTATAGGAGGACACTACCTGCCCTTTAAGGCTATTTTGAGCATCTGAGTCAATGAGTGCAAATATTATAGTGCAACGCTTGATATATAACAGGCACTTCATAAATGGCAAATATAGCATTATTATGATTATTTTCAAAGCTAAAGATGGCACCGTTTAATGGTAGTTCTTTTTTTTTTTTCCCTGAATTCCTGTCTTTGATTTTGCCATGGAGAGACAATGAGAAAAGGCTCTGAGAACATTGCTATTCTTCCCTAGAAGAAACAGCCAGTAAGAACTCCTCTTTGAAACAGATAAAGCTCTGTAGTAATGTGAAGTATGTGTGGTGACTTTAGTTTTGCTGTCTGAATCCTGGCATATTCAGAAGAACCTTGAGGAGTGCCCTTGGGGAACGAACAGCTCACTAACTGTGACAGCATTTCACTGTAGTGGGGGAATCAAGACAAATACCCAGGTACAAGCTGTACTGTGGTATTACTACACATTCCCCAAACCAAGAATATGGTTGGATTTCACTCCATGCTAAACCCAGAATAACCTGAAATCTAGCAAAATAAATTGTACAAGTTGAACTGCCCTTGGGAAGTTACTTTCTATGTAATTGTCAGCTTACCTTGTGTGGGCTTCATTTGACTTAATTATTTGATTTATGAATGGTCAATGTTATTGACCGTCTGACCACCCATAAATGCTTCCACTTAATAAAACAGTGGCCTATTAGCCCACGAGTTCAATAAACAAGCTTTGAAGGGGAGCAATATCTGTGGGCACAACTAGCACGAGGAAACCAGACTTCCCTGGCCCCATGAGCAATCTCCCAAAAAAGATAAAGATTTCATTTTCGATCTATAGATGCTTCATTTGACTTTGCATGAAGAAATGACTACATGATTGAATTCTTAGTTCCTCTAAATAGCAGTGAACATTTCAAAGCTTCAAGAACACTGCTGAAAATGTTACCAAGTATAAATATCCATATGTAAAGACAGCATATTCATCTTATGGGCTACTCAATGTCCCAGCAGCATGTCAAATATTACAATAGAAGTAATTCACTCATGTGGTGCTAGATTTGCTGCTCCTGTAAATAAAGCATGGGAAGTACAGAACACATTGGAAAGGCCTTTTGAAATACAATAACATTCAGTCCATGCCAAGGAGATTAGGGGTTACTTAAGTGGTAATCTCAGCATGAGGTCAAGGTCTGTGTGTGTTTACAACCTCTAAAAATTTACTGGGATTTCACATCGCAAAAAAGATGTAACTCTGGACCATCATCATAATGAAAGTCTCCCCTGCTCTGGTAGGTTTCAGCACTCCCATCCCTTCCACTATCATCAAACTGAAACCAAGGAGTTCTCATTTTAAGCACATTCAACAAAGATCAGAGTTTAATAACTTGTCTCTTGCTGTCTCCAAACAGATTGTGAGTTCAGCTTGCAATATAAGAGCACATTAAAAATTCTAAGACTCTGACATTCCTCACTGGAAGTGATGCCTGAGACTTGTTTCTAAAACTCACAACAGCATGCAAATGGAAACCTGGTTCTGCTTTCTCAGCATGGGATCCTGCAGAAAGCCATTAGCAAATGGCAGGATGAGAGCGGTCAATCACACCTCACACCGTACTTACTACCCACAGTGGCAAATCCTTTTTCTGTTCTTTCTTCTATTCAGATGTCTCTCACAAGCCCCTGAGTCTGTATGGGTATCTAGGAGGGCTGGAAAGAGGCTGAGAAGGGGCCTGATCTTGGTGAACATATTCTGGAGTGGGCTGGGCTAGGACCCCTCCAGTTAACTGGGCTTCATGCCTAGGAGACTCAGAACTTCTGAATATTTTGTTCATTTTCCTGAATATTTACAAATTTTATTATCTATGACATTGTTTATGAATTGATCCAATATTCTTGGAGCATTGATATTCACTGTTTTGTATGAATTACCATTTAAACAAATAATTTGTACCCTAATTTGGTTTTTGAGCTGTTTTTTAAAGGTTTTATTTATTTATTTTTGCAAGAGAGAGCATAAGCAGGGGGGAGGGGTAGAGGTTCATTCCCCAAGGGCACTCATCTCAGCTGAGGAGGGAGCCCAATGCAGAACTCAATCCCTGACCTGAGCCAAAGGCAGATGCTTAACAACTGAGCCACCCAGGGCCCCCTTTGAGGTATTTCATGCTTGTTATTCATGAGAAAACTGAGAAGAAAATTATAATGCACGTGCCCTATAATATAAAACTTACATAACAGGAAGAGGAGGAGGTAGTGTCTCATTTATGTGGGTGACAACATCTATAAACTTCCATGTTATCATAAGAAATAAAGGTTCCTAAAATTGCTTGGAAAGTGGTCTTTTTACATTTAGCTATGTAACACTTTAACTTATTAAAACATAAATGAAATCTTCAAGTAATTGGAATGTTGCTCATTCCATTTTTTTCATGGAAAAGTAAATGAAAACAAGGCTCATATCAGGGATTTATTTTAGAACACTTACTCTATACTCTCCAGAAGTACATGTAGATAATATGTATTCTACATATACAGAACTGTCAATTCTATGAGATGGTCTTTGAATATTAAATAAGTGCTGGAACAAACCTCTGACTTCCCAGGATGTCCAGTAATTTTATGACACCCTGCTAGAGTATTTTAATTAATCATGACCTTCATGAACAAAGAAGGCCATGAGTACTTATGTGACTCAGTTATGATCCATTGAGCTCCACAGACAGATCAAGAAAGGAATAATTTTATAAATGTCTAGTTCAATAGATGTCCTACAGTTTAATCAATCTGGAAGCATAAACTCATCAATGGATAACCAATAAAAGTCAGTCAACCTGGAGACATAAACTCATCAATGGATAACCAATAAAAGTCAACCTGCAGACAGAATCTCATCATCAAATACTAAAACTAGTAGGCAAAAGCTTGATGAGAAAAAGGACATTTATAGAAGTCCAATGGTATCTCCCAGACATTATTCACCAAAAAGGGAGCAACAGGAACATTACAAAAGAGAGACCTCACTTTAATAAGTGAGCAAAATGACTGTCACCAACATTGGGACAAACAGACAAGTATCTCCTGATACAGTGCACCGAGAGAGACACAACACTTCTGTGCTATTCCTGCCAAAATGCAGAAATAGTATTCCTTGTTTCTATCAAGGAATAGAAACAAGCCAATTAGACTTCCTATAAATGATCTCTACTCTTCAAAAATGTCATGATCAAGAAGACAAAGAGAGATTGAGAAATTAAGACAAAGGAGCTATGACAAATAAAGGCTATGTCCTTGGATCATCAGATCCTAGGCTAGGAGAGAAAATGGCATAAAAAACATTACCGTCACCAACGAAAAATTTAAGCATGTTTGGACTATGGACTAAATAATAGCATTATGAAAATACTAAATTTCCTGATTTTGATAATATATGATTACATAACAGAAATTCATGTTTTAAAGAAACACATACTGAAGTATTTATGGATAAAAGAGGATGGTGTTTCCAACCTCTCATATAATTTTTAAAAATGCACATGTGTGCATGGAAAGAGAGAGAGGCAAAGAGGGAATAGGGAAATTAGAAACCACTGGTGATCTGGGCAAAGGGTATTCAGAAATTTCTTGTACTGTTCTTGAAACTTTATTCTAAGTTTGAAATGTTATCAAACTAGTATCAAGGAAGAAGTCACAGCTAGAAAAAATTTAATCCACAAATATTTATTTGTATTACAGGGTGTCCACTGGGTAGAATTTTGAAATTTCTCTAACCTATTCTATATCCTTTAGAGGACACTACACATCATCTTGGAGATGTGTAGAATCACTGAATGGCCGGCCACTCTTAGCCATGTCAATGTGGGGTAATGCTTCTTCTGGAGGCCAGGATATAGACAGACTTGAGGGAACAGGATGGACTAAACACTTACTGGAGGAAAGGACCAAGAACTGTCCCAGAAAGGTTACAGAACATCAAATGTTTTGTTATTCAGATCATATGCCCCATTCAAATACATTTGGAAAATCCCCTTAAAACAATATGCAGGACATATTTTTACAGTGTGAATCTCTCCCTAAGCTGCCGTCATATACTTTGAAATAAATAAATAAATAAATAAATAAATAAATAAATAAATAAATAAATAACTCACAGCAAGATATCTCTACAGTAGCAGTCATATTTTTCAAATGCAGAGATATAATATGCTTTTTCCAGAGCCAAAAAAAGCACAGCTGAAATCCTCATCTTCAAATTCACTCACTCATTTTTCCAACGAGCACTGTATAATCCCACCTACTGTGCCTTCATATCATCTTCCCTCTGTGTGTATCTGTCTCCTAATCTCTTCTTCTTGTAAGGATACCAGTCACATTGAACTAGGTGTGACTAGTTCACAAAAACATTGATTTTTACCTACATTAACTCTTTAAAGGCCCTAACTTTAAAGAGTGAGTGAGTGAGTGGTCAGTAGACACAGGCTCTTTAAATTCTCCTTCCCATTACCTGGCACTGGAGATGCATTTACTCACTCTCTGATAGACATGTCACACACACACACCCCAATCATACTCCCTGATTTCCACACTACCCTCCCAATCTGGCTCCTCCTGTCTTTCCCATCTCAGTAATGGCAATGTCATTTTTCTAGTTGCCCAGGCTAAAACTTTGAAGACAGCCTTGACTTCTCTCTTCTCAAACCCAATACTTCAGCCAAGAACAAATTCCCTCTGTTCTACCTTGAAGATATACCCCCAATTTGACCATTTCACACCTCCTCCACTTACAGCTCACAGAACTGAATACCAACAAATCTCATCTGGATTATTAATATAGCATCTACTTGTTCTTCCAGTTTTTATCCCTGATCCCACATTCTGTACATCAAACAGAGGAGAATGATCTGTTTTAAAAAGAAGGTAAGTGCTTAAGTCTGCCAGGGATGCCATGACAAAGTACCACCATCTACATGACTTAAATAACAGAAATTTATGTCTTATAGTTCTGGAGACTGGAAGTCCAAGCTCAAGGTGTGGGCAGGACTGGTTTTCCCTGAGGCCTCTCTCCTTGGCTTGTAGATGGCTGCCTTCTCCCTGTGTCTTCACATCATCTTACCTCTGTGTGTATTTGTCTCCTAATCTCTTCTTCTTATAAGGATACCCGTCACATTAAACTAGGTGTGACTAGTTCACAAAAACATTGATTTTACCTACATTAACTCTTTAAAGGCCTTAACTCCAGAAACAGCCACATTCTGAGGTACTAGAGGGCTAGGACTTCAACAAATGTATTTCAGAAGGACACAATTCTGACTACATTCTCCTCTGGAAGTCTTCAGTGACTTCTCTTACTATTCAGGACAAAAGCCAAAGTTCCTAGCATGACCTACAAGTCCTATAGAATGTGATCCCAAGACCACTCTGAATTTATATCCCATTAATTTCATCCTTGCTCACTCCACTCCCGCCACACTGGTTCCCATGACGTGTTAAGCACACCCCACCTCGAAGTGCTTAACTTGAGGTGGGGTGTGCTTGGCTGATCTTCCTGCCTGGATCCTTCTTTCCCCAGATAGCCACATGGTCTTTACCTTATTTCCTCCAGGTCTCTACACAAACATCACTTTGCCAAAGTGAGACCCTCTCTGACCACTCTATATACAATAGCAAACAACTCCCAATATGTCCTACCCCTTCCCTGATTTATTTTTCCATAGCCCTTATCACCATTATTTACATTTATTCATGTATTTGCTTATAATCCCTTCCTCCACTCATGTGCAAGTTTCTTCAGGGAGCAATCAGTCCAGCTTCTTGACCACTATACCCCTAGAACTTAGAACACTGCCTGACTCAGAGTAGGCACTTGGTAAATATTTGTTGTGAAACTGAATAAATTAACTGATTTTATTGTCTTATACCATGCTTTGGGAGAAATATGAAAAAAACTAGCACACTTCTGCCTTCAAGTAGAAGAGTTCATAGTCTTGAGTGTTAAGAAATCACTTATTAGTTACTGGGTTATTTTTTTTTAAATGTCAAGAAATAAGGAGGGAAAAACTAAATTCTCTTTAGTTTTATGAAGTGACTGAAAAGTACTTTCTACCCTATGCGTTTTCTTGAAACATCTAATAAGTTCTATGACAGCATATACTTCTTTATTATAAAGTCTGTGAGCCATAGAGAAGACATTTTAAACATAATTATGTTTGGTGAATGGTGTAATTGTCCCTCTCTATAGAACTAAATCTGCCACAAAACATGTCACTGCTCTAAGGATATTTTTAGGTTTCCTTTTTTAGGCTATAAATATATACAACTCAAATGGCATCCACCCACTCTTGTTAATTCTGCCTGGATAATTCCTATTTAGACCATTGGTTCCAAAGTTTAATCTCTCTAAAGAGATCTCCATGGGACCAAAGGGAATTGTCTGAAAGACCCTAATAAGTTGTATCACTTCATTTAATGGTACTTAGTGACAGCAAAGGCTGAAAATCTGAAGTGGAAAGGGAACCCGTAATTCTACTCCTAATTATCATGATTAAGTAAAAGCTCTGACATTTGATTTGCTGCTTGTTCTTGGGACTCTTGCTGTCTTCCACCACTCACAACTGTAGTGCTAGGAAGGCACTCTCCAAGTAATGAGCTGAACTCCTGGCCTGACAAAAGTCATTCTCTTGGCCACATTCTTTACATGCAGTCAAAGTAATCTCCTGACCTGTCAGGCCATTTCAACCCCCAAGCTGTGCCCAGGATGATTCCACTACTTCAAAGCCTCTTTTTTGCCTATCTACTCAGCTAACTCCAGATCATTTTATCCTTTCCCTAGGCTTTATAGCACTGAACACTAGCATTAATCATTGTATCAGTTGGATTAAAGTGGGTTATACTACAGTAAAAATCAACTCTGAAAATCTTATTGCATAAGCAGAGGTTTATTTACCTCTCAAGCAAGGCCTACTCAGGTAGTAGTAAGTAGGATACAGGTCCTCCATGCAAACTCAGTGATCTCGGCTAAGAAATGATTAGTCACTTTGATCCTGTCTAACTGCAAGGCAGTGTGTATGTATCCAGGAGAAGAGCTTAAGATATGGATAAGTATTACAAGTCTGACTGCTGTTAATTTTTATGTACTCTAATCAAAGTAAATGTCTCCAACAATAGAGTGTGAGCATTTCAATTGGAGGAATCATAATTATTCATCGTACTGCTATCCCCAATTCTGAAAACAGTACCTGTACCTAGAAGGTTCTCAGTAAATACTGAATAAATTAATGAATAATTTTTACTAATTGATATCAACTGCCTGGGACTGAGGAGGAGCCCAGCCTCTCCAAAAGCACATGGCCACCCAATATCAGAAAGAAATCAACGTTTGTTAGGAAAATGAAGGAGACAAAGTGGCTGTTAAGGAAGCACAGGTACTGGCTACAGCACTTCATAATTATTGATTGAGCAAATGAATGGATGGATGAGTGGGTAGCTATGTGGAGGAGTGTTAGGCAGACCCATCCCCAGTGCACTGATGCTGTCTTGCTCAGACCACTTTCTCTACCATCAAACTACAATGGCCACTGTAATGAACATCATTGTCTCCAATCTTTTTTTACCCCTCTCAATATATTTTCTATACTGATGTCAGAGTCATCCTTCTAAAATTCAGCTTGAATCACAACATCATCCTGTATTCTTTCAAAAGTCAATTATTCCATCATTTAAAAAAAAAGAAAAGAAAAATAACCAAAGTCCTCCCTAAAATATTCAAGATTCTTTATTATACTTCTACCATCCTTTATCTACCTCTACTACCACTGTCTGCCTGCACAGACCAAGTTAGCTTTGCCCAGGCTAGATTGTGTTATTCCCTGGACAGGATGTGCATCCTCACAGCTCTGATCCTCTGCTGCTCATCCCTCTTTCTCCCTATCACAGGATGCCTAGGCCAACTGGCATTCTCTTTGTGAAACCTTCCCAGGTCCCTTCAGACAGAATTTACCACTCCCTTCTGTATTCTCCCATTATACCTGGATTATACTTTTTTAAAAATACAGCACTTAGGATAACAAGATTTGTATTTGGATTTAGATGTTAGAGTTGAAAAAGGACACTCTAGTTGCATATGTGTATCTATTAGGCTGTGGTTTCTTGAGAGCAAGGAATTTATTTGATTCTGTTGAGTAAGATAGTGCATTATAAACACTTCATCACTCATTGTTCTTTGAACAAATACTACTGGGTGCCAAATACATTCCAGGTAGTGAAGCAGACAATTAACATTTGAATTAAATCCTAAGTAGAGTTCCCTTCACCAAGAGCCCTTTTGTCATTTTCACATAGTACACAATGCACATAATGGTTATATCATTGATATAATAGTGTCATAATTGTGAATTCAGTACCTTGTCCAGATGCCTATTGCACTCTTATTCTTAAAAGAGTGAAACAGAAACCCTTACTATGAAATACTTCCATGATAATATCTCATATTCATTTCTCAGGGGATAGGTTGCCAATGTCTGAATTTTATGGAAGTTTTTATTGGCCAGCCTGACCTTTTGGATATGGACTTACCTTGGTTACAAGATGCAGAAATTGGACTGCTTGTTGTTGTGCATTTATTTGCTGAACACATCCCCATTACTCAAGATGAAATGTTTGGGGGCACCTGGGTGGCTCAGTCGTTAAGCGGCTACCTTCAGCTCAGGTCATGATCCCAGAGTCCTGGGATCGAGCCCCGCATCGGGCTGCCTGTGTGGCAGGAAGCCTGCTTCTCCCGCTACCATTCCCTCTGCTTGTGTTCCCTCTCTCGCTGTACTCTCTCGCTATGTTTCTCTCTGTCAAATAAATAAAATCTTTAAAAAAAAAAAGATGAAATATTTGCAGTGTTTTTAAGATGATCCTTAATCTTTTCAATGGTCACATAAAATTGTTCTTACGCATACTGGGCTTTCATTTTATTTCTTTTTAAGGGATTGATACAGAAAAATGTGAATGCTTTCAAATAGTTTCTATTTTCTGCATGGTGTAGAAGTTGGGTGTCAAAATATACACTGAATTTCTTCCCTAGGGATTTAATAGCACAGAGCCAGCACTCTACCATAAACCATCCATTCTCCCTTCAGACCAGGCCCTGAAACTCCCATTAAAGTTAATGGAGACAATTATGCCCACAAACCAAAGGGAAAATAAACCCCTTCATTTGTAAATTAGCCTGATTCCAGTAGATTTTCTGTGTCAAACCAAGAAAGAGTAACGTGAAAACATGTCAATCATGACCCTCTATTTAATTGTCTGAATTAAACGTTCATCTGGGAAGTCTCCCATTCCCTCCAGGAAGAAAAAAAGAGACAGCAAACTCAACAGCTATTTGGGACATTAGTCTCTGAACTTGTCCACTATTTCCTTCCCAAGCCTTTTTTGCTAAACAGTAAATGGCTGTCTGTTGACTGCATCTGGAGATCCCATAAATCTATAGAGATCAAGTCCCACTTTCTATAAGCCATTTCCTATGGAGATAGATTGGTTTGCTTTCACTTGTACCAATTGTTTATTAGAAAGAACGAAAGTGGACATCTCTTTAAGATTATTTTTATAAAACTGAAAAGTGTGTTTCCCTTTTCCAAAAACTGTCTCTAAATTTAGTTCTAACTTACTAGGTCATAAGTTGACTCCCTATGATAGGGCTGAAATATCCAAGAGCACTGGCGCAGAAGAGTACGCGTAATTAATAGAGGCCTTTGGAGTGTCTTTCTTTCTAGGAAATATACTCAGCAAGGTTTAGTCATCATTTAGATATGGGAACTGTTGTGAGAATTCTGATACACCAGTCTATGACTCACCTCCTTGCATGCCCTCCAACAACGCACAAGTAATACCACTGTTAGGTATTCACCCCCAAAAATGAACACACTAATTCGAAAATATATATGCACCTGTATGCTTTTTGTGGCATTATTTACAACAGCCAAGATATGGAAACAACCCAAGCGACCATCCACAGATAAATGGATAAAGGAGATGGGATATATATGTATAATGAACTATTACTCAGCCATAAAAAATGAGAACTTGCCATTTGCAATAACATGGATGAACCGAGAGGGTATAATGCTAAGTGAAATAAGTCAGTCAGAGAAAGACAAATATCATATAATTTCACTTATATGTGTAATTTAAGAAACAAAACAAACAAAGGGGTAAGAAAAAAGAAAAAAACAGACTCAAATACAGAAGACAAACTGGTGGTTGCCAGAGGGGAGGTGGGTGGGAGGAATGGGTAAAACCCATGGATTAAGGGGATTAGCAGTACACTTATCCAGATGAGCAATGATTAATGTACAGAATTGCTGAATCATTATATTATACACCTGAAACTAATACAACACTATGTGTTAATTATACTTCAACTTTTTTTTTTTTTAAAGATTTTATTTATTTGACAGAGAGAAACACAGCGTGAGAGGGAACACAAGCAGAGGGAATGGTAGTGGGAGAAGCAGGCCTCTCGCCAAGCGGGGAGCCCGACGCGGGGCTCGATCCGAGGACCTGGGATCATGACCTGAGCCAAAGGCAGATGCTCAACAACTGAGCCACCCAGGCGCTCCTATACTTCAACTTTTAAAAAAGAAATTCACCAGCCCATTTTGCCCTTGGAGTACAACTATTGTATTTCAAAAATGATGAGCTACGGAGATCATTTCCACCCACAGATAACTGTTGCCCATGCATTTTCCCTGGGACATTCCATCATCATCTTCCTACAACCGGCCTTAGTGCCTCTCCTTCTATAGCACAGTGACTCGGGACCTAATTCACAGGTCAGTGCATTTTATTCCAACTGAACACTCTGCCTTCACCAGGATGTGCTGCTCCAAGTTGATAAAGGTGCTATAGCTACAATGATTTGGTTCTGAGAGCCAGAGCTCCCTGTGGGTCAACTAAGAAAGTTGCAGCCTGGTGTTCTCGTTGTTCTATTCATTACATTTCAAAAAAAAGTTTTAAAAAGTTCAAACCATATGTAAAGCTATAAAAGATAAGATAAATTGATATATGCAATACCTTTCATAAAGACACACAATTTGAATAAAATTTAAAAGAAAAAAGACTTTCAAAATGAGGGTGCCTGGCTGGCTCAGTTGGTCAAGTATGTGGCTCTTGATCTCAGGATTGTGAGTTTGCATCCCAAATGGATATAGAAATTACTTAAAAAAAATAAAATCTTAAATAATATATACAGTAAGAATGATCAAAGCATCATCTACAATAATGAGAAATGGTTTCTGTCATTTTCACCAGTGATGTCCAGTGCCTGTGTAAAGCTCATTATAGTCATTAAATATTTGTTAAATTAATGAATGGCAAATAAATTATGGTAATTTCCTACTTTAAAACTTTAATTTATTTTAGATAAGAAGTATAATGCTCCAATGATGCTGGCAATTAGATGGTAGTTTCCTTAGTAGGGATAAAGTATAGACTGGGAATGGGCATCTTGGCAGAAGCTGGAGGTATCAATCTTGGTAGAGGTTACATGGAGTTACACAAACTATATACATAAAAAAATTCATCCAGATGAGCACCTTAGATTAGTATTATAATTTACTATAGCCATAATATCCTCAATTTTTAAAAAAGTAAATGATTATAGCATGATACTTTTTTTATGATACTTTTGATCTATGTGAAAATCTGCTTTGTTCTCCATTCAGAAGGACCTTTGTCTACTTTTGTTGAGGGGGGGATCCTTTATTCTTGAACTTATTTATCAGTTTGATTAAAATATATATACTATTTCCCACTAGTTCCTGCTTAAATTACTGTTTGAATTTGGTTTGTTTTTCTGGAGGCAAAAACCCCACAGTTTGAAACTTCAAAATAAAAACCTAAAAGAACATAAAAAGTACATTAATTTTCAAGCACATTTAGGCACACTACAATAGAGATTTCTTAAAACCAATATAAAGGTTATCATCATCCAGTGTTTTGAGAATCTTAAAATATCTAATTAAGGTAACACCAAACATAATGTGGAAATAGTGTCTCCAGTCTGCAATATTGATGGGCCCTTTTTTTAAGCAACTTTCCACTCTACCTAGAGAGCATCTAACTAGCTCACACCATAGTCATTAAGGGAAAGAGAGCCCATCAGTCATGTGACTTTAAACAGGTTACTAGCCCCTTCACTAGGTTTCAATTTGCTCTTAAAAAGCCAGGGGCTACTATTAGGTCTCTAAGGTCACAATCAACTCTATCTTTCTATATTTCAATGAAAGAAGAATTTTAGTTGTATTAGAAGCACTTCTGAAGTCTTCAGTTTGATTTAAGGGGTAGTCCTCAGTTTGATTTAAGGGAATAATAATAATAACAAAAACAGACTAGTAAACTTCTTCTCTGTGTAAAAACGTCTTTGCTTTTATTCCCAATTCAGTGATGGCAATGATTTGTCTCATTGATGAACGTTCAACAAATATTACTTAGAAGCGAAGAATTTTACTGTTTTTTACATTGTGCCAAATTGAATAAATGTTGCTGGCTCTCAATAAATATTAATTAATGTCCTTAGAGTTATTAAAATTAATAACTCCAGTGCCCTGGAGTTTATGCATCACTACAAAATAAATGGCTCATCTCCATTTTAAAAGTCTGCACTATCTCTAAAATTTTCTTAGTCTATGATTAGACAACCCTTGACATTATAAGTTAAATATTAATATTTTGACCAAACTAGGTAAAAACCAGAAAAATTCAAAACAAAGACTAAAACTCAGCTTTGAACCTACTTTATGACCATAAAGGGCCAAAAATAAATGAAGTGCATTAAGTTAAGCTTCTCTATACTTCTATGCTAATCTGGTAGGATTAGTTGCTTTAGAAGAATAATGAGCTCAAGATAATGTCTTAACTTGAAGCTGGAATTTACTAGTATTGACTAAGTGTCACCAGGAACTACACGGACTTGTGTTGCTGAACCAAAGACACCCATTAGTACTTCCCCATCAACACCCCTTCTTAGAGAATCTGCCTCATCACAATTCAGAAGATGCTACTCTACTGGGGAAGGCAGAACCTGATCTGCAGCCAGCCCTCCTCCCACAAAGGCATGTGGAACGAGAAACAGAGTTTGAATCAGTTAGACCGAGTAGGAGCTGAAATTCATGTAAAGTTAGACTCATATTCATGTAAAGTTAGACTCACATAAAGTTAGAGAAAGCTAAATATTAGCAGAGTTATTGTCTTAGTTCCTCTAGGTCTCTACCACAGCATATCATAGGCTTATAAACAACAGATATTCATTTCTCACTGTTCTAGAAGCTGAAGTGCAAGACGAAGATGCTAGAAGATTCAGTGTCTGGTGAGAGCCACTGGTTCATAAACAGCCTTCTTACATCACACAGTGGGTGGAAGGGGTGGGGGAGCTCTCTACTGTCTTTTTTACAAAGGCACTAATCCCGTATCAAGTATGTCATCCTCAAGACCCCACCACTTCTCAATACCTAATCATTTCCTAATACCCTCACATTGGAGGTTAGGTGTCAACACGTGAATTTTATGGGGACACATTCAGTCTATTGCAGCTATAGAGAGCAAAAACCAGGAGGCTAGCTGAGAAAAGTTAACCAAGTAGGGACCATAGAAGATGCAGAAAGAAGATAGGAATGGATGAGTGGACCCAAAAAAGAACAGAATGGAGACAACAGACACCTATGATTTCCTAGGTCCTGTGACACGGAGCTATAATTCTGGTCATTGGATTTTAAAAAACTACCTGTAATCTTAACAGATTATTATCTTAACAAGATTAACCTGTAATCTTAACAAAAATGCCCCCACTTAGGTTTGCTGTTGTAAAAATAATAAATATAAGTGTTTACAGCCTCATGATCTCTCTCTATCTCTATCTCACACACACACACACACACACACACATTCTGGCACAGGTAACTAGTACAGAATTAAAGAAGACAGAAAAACTAGACTTGGTTTGTATTGGGAAAGAAGAGGGCTGCTCAGCATAGGGGAGAAGAGTGAACAAATACTCAGGACAAACTGGGGAAGAAGTTGTAGATATGTTCAGAGAATAAAATAAAATTAAAGGGACTGAATGAGATATTAGGAAAGATTTTACAAAGTTTGGCTATTTGTTTAAGTGGAATACTGCTTTGGAACTCTGCAAGCTGTTCTATTTCCTAGGACTTTGTAAGGACATAGACTTGCATTCCTCTCTTAATGAGATCCTATTATTAGCCTGGACACAGAGAGGCCCAGTTTTACTTGGGTTATGGCAAACCGCATTCTCTTTCATAGGTCAGTGTCTTTCAACAGGTTTCTAACAGCACTTTGAATAGAACAATTCTTTATTGTTCAAGACAGTCTTATAGACTGCAGGATGCTTAGCATCACTGGCTCCTTGCAACTAAGTGACAGAGTACCCATAGTCATTGTGACAACTAAAAACGCCCTCTACATATTTCCAAATGACCCCAGGGTCCGGTGGGAGGGGGGAGGGAGAAGGCTGCCCATGGCTGAACCACTGATCTAGACCTTGATAAACTGGTTTCCATTCATTGCACTGTAACAATTCCTGAGGAAGGTGGCTAATATGTAAGAAGAGGGGACTCCTTTTAATTCCTCCCTAAGGCATTCAACTCAACGGGCGGCATTATCTATCTCAGCAAGCAAACATGCTGCCGTTTGCTTCATCAGACAGGATGGTCGGAAATGAAGCCTCAGACCCTATCCTCCTAGCCTTGCACGAAATCCTGCCCTGAAAAGTGGGTGATGACAACAATCAGCAGGCAGATAGTAAAGCTGGCCTTCCACAAACGGCGCACGAGAGACACGAATTAGAAAACGGGGCTCGGTCTGAGGACGGGGGCTAGGAGAAGCGGCTCTGGACGCGCAAGACCTCAGGAAGACGACAACAGGGCGAACACATTTCTGTACAGCGATCCTGGAATGCCAAGGCTGGGGCCTCGCGGAAAGCGGACATGCTGCGGACTCGCTGCGGGGGGCGCTCGTCAGAAGATGCTAGAGTTTCTAGACCGGGGAAAGCAGGTACTACTGCTTCCCTAACATGCTGTCAGTAGGACCCGTGGTCCAGATAGAAATAGAGTTCAGAAACAAAGTATTGTGCACTTGTTTTTCCCGGTTCCACCTGGGATATTCCCCTCCCCCGGGCCTCCAGTCGCTCACTCACCTTCCTCACGCCGCCCTGTGGAAAGCCGGTTGCTCCACGGTCCTTCATCCCCGTCCGGTCAAGATGGCGCCTCCCGTGGGCGGCTGCCTGGCGCCGTCCGAGGAGCCAGCGACTCCGGAGCTCACTGTCCGAGCGCCAGCCCCACGTCGGGGGTAGAGATTACTTTTAAAAAAATAAATAAAATAAAATGGCGCCTGCACTGGAACGCATCGCTGTCTCCGTCCCCGTCGAGGTGGGGAGTACGAAGGTCCTGAACGCACCTCTCCCCTCAGAGACACGCCAAACCTACAGCTGCCTACAGAGCAGTGTCCTCAGAAGAATAACCCAGCGACTAGGTGAGTGACTCCCAAGCCGAAGTGGCTGCGACAGGCGGGTCCACGGGGACATAGGCCACCCTGGGCGCTGCGCCCACCAGCCTGGAAGGAGCTCAAAAGCCCAAGCTTTTGCCTGAGGGCGGAAGGGTTGGAGCCCCACATCCGCCATCCCAACTCTCAACACCTGCGCCTGAGAGGCCAGCCACCCCCCCTCGAAACATCCAGGCACAAGCCAGGAGCCCCACGTGCAGCCCCCAGAAGCCCCACGAGCGAGGGTGGTCCCGGCAGCCGCTCTTAAAGGGCCCGCACTCAGATTCACCTGCCTCTGGGCCCCAGCAGGTGGCCATTGAAAAGGGCCCAGATCTTCCCTGAAAGAGGCCTCTTTACCTATCTTTGAGCATCAGCCCGAGAGGCAGGCACCAAATTAGGGGTGTCAAATTAAACACACAGCTCTGGACCTACAAATTGCTCTCCAAAGATGGCAAGCCAATGCCATCTTTGCGCCTCTCCCTCTGCCTGGGGCCAACTCCGGAGCTCTCTTTTTGCCACTGCGGCCCAGAAGACAGCTCTAGACCCCCGGCTCTGGTGGCCAGTGGGACTTACGCTGGGATGACACCTATGTGTAAACTATAAAAACTGTTGGCTGAGGGTCTGGCTTCCAATCAGCATGAATCCAGGTGCTGACTGAGATCCTCCCACCTAGGGCACTGCCGGGTCTTGGCACACGCGCCACTACTGGGAGCCACTGGAGGTGAAGTGGGCTCCTCGGACAATCACAAAAGCCTGTGCGACAACCAAAGGTCTGCACAGGGGATCGTGACAAGGATCATCTCCTCCAGGAGGTCACTCTCTCAAGACACAGAGAGTCAAGCAAAATGAAGAAACAGAGAAGTATGTTCCCAACAAAAGTACAAGACACAACCTCGGGAAAAGACTATAATGAAATGATTGCTGTCTGTCCTCTTCTTTGATCCATTCTCCACAGCTTTCATCAACCCTCCACATACTATGTGTTCATTCATTTACTTGTCTAGGTAGGAAGCAGTATCCCCACACTATAAGCGCCATGAGAGCCAGGACTTATGGTCTGTTTTTTCATCCAGTGCCCAGAATACTTGAGAATAGTAAGCACCTAATAAATATTTACTGAATGAATGAATTTAAGAATAATTCAGATTTATAAATATATAATAAATTCCTAGCAAGAAATTAAAGAAGGCTAATCATGTTTAAGGTAGTGCCCTCATTCTTGCAGGTTGACACCATGGAAAACAGACATAATTCCACCAAATGGGTCCACAGTCGTATGTGGCCCTTTGACTCATGTAGGCCTCACCTCCAGCAGCACCAAGGAGTTCACTGGAGCAGTGCTGCCCCCAACTGGTAGTTCCTGACAGCACAAGCGGAGGGAAAAGGGCATCCCTGCCATCCTTCACTCAAACATGGTTTCTAGAGTGCTGCGTTCTAGGTTCTGCCTCACACTGTTTTTTTCTTTTTTCTTTTCTTTTCTTTTCTTTTTTCTTTTCTTTTCTTTTTTCTTTTTTTAAATATTTTATTTGAGAGAGAGAGAAAGAATGTGCACAAGCAGGAGGAGGGGCAGAGGGATAAAGAGACTCCCCGCTGAGCAGCACCATCCCAGACCCTGGGGATCAAGACCTAAGCCAAAGGCAGACATAAACACAACTGAGCCACCCAGGCACCCCTGCATGATACTCTCCTGGAGGCATGAGAGTGAATGAGTTAGACCCAGTCCCTGCCTGCCCAGTGTTTTCAGTCACAGAAAAAGGGAGGCAGCCTTGGAGAGGAGGTTTATAAGAAAAGGGTCTGTGCTGGGTTGTGGACATTGGGGAGGGTATGTGCTGTTAAGTGCTGTGAAATGTGTAAGCCCGAAGATTCACAGACATGTACCCTGGGGCAAATAATACATTTTATGTTAATAAAAATTAATAAAAAAAAAAAAGAAAGAAAGAAAAGAAAAGGGTCTGTGGAGAGTCTGGGAAGGAGAATTGAGAAAAGGAGAGAATTAACCGGCCCAGAAAGAGTAAAGACTCAGAGAGCTCTTCCCTTACAGAAGTTAAATAATCTTCTCTCTGTTTCTTCTTTTCTCTCTCTCTCTCTCCCTCTCTCTCTCTTTTTTTTCTTACCTTTGGTAAATATCCATAACATAAAACTGACCTTTTTAAATTTGAAAAATTTTTTAAATTGACCTTAACCTCGGTCACAGGTTACAGGTCAGTGTACAGGTCAGTGGCATTAGGTCCATTCACATTGTGGTGCCATCATCACCGCCAACCATCTCCAGAACTTTTTTTATCTTCCCAGATGTAATTCTGTACTCATTAAACAACTCTCCATTTTTTCCCTCCCTCTGCCACTGGCCACCTGTACTTTCCGTCTCTGTGAACTTACCTGCTTGAGGTACCTCGTATGAGAGGAAGCACTATGTGTCCTTTTGTGACTGGCTTCTTTCACTTAGCACAAAGCCACAAGGTTCCTCCCATACCACAGCATATATCAGAAGTTCATCACTTTTGGGGCGCCTGGGTGGCTCAGTGGGTTAAAGCCTCTGCCTTCAGCTCAGGTGATGATCCCAGAGTCCTGGGATCGAGCCCCACATCAGGCTCTCTGCTCAGCAGGGAGCCTGCTTCCCCCTCTCTCTCTGTCTGCCTCTCTGCCTACTTGTGATCTCTCTCTCTATGTCAAATAAATAAATAAAATCTTAAAAAAATAAATAAGGAATACTTTTTAAAAAAAAAAGTTCATCACTTTTGCAGGCCGAATAATACTGAACTGAATGTATTTACCACATTTTGTGTACCTATTCATCCGCTGATGGACACTTGGGTGTTTCCACCCTTTGGTGATTGTGAATAATGTTGCTGGGAACATGGGAGTACAAATATCTTTCACTGCCTTGGTATTGATGCTGTTCCTTGCTCTTAAGGCATACAATGTAGGTTCACCTTCAGTGCTTGTGATGAGTTCTACTGGTAGGTATAGATCAGTCAGACACTGAACTTAGGGTTAATCCTTCCCATTCACACATGGTAGTGATATTTCTCTCATGTAGTGCATTCATGTTGACTGCATCAATGGATGAGTCCAGAGCTTTGGGAACTTAACATAATAACTGCAGGTTTCAGGGGACTCTTTTTCACCTGGTGACTTAGGGATTAAGGATTTTGCTATCTTACAGTGCTGCCATCTCAACAAAGTTGACGAGGTCACTGTATCTCGGGATCATTCCTGAATGTCCTAGCCTAGAGGTGACACAGTCCATTGGCCAGAACTAGTCATGTGAGCTACCTTAACTGCAAAGTGGTCTAAGAAACATAAAGGAAATATGATGAAATATGATGAAATAATCGGTAAGCACTGACCACAAATAGGTGGGGTTAGCTCATCCTCACTACATCCTAGAGACCCATTCAAAAAGAAAATGAATAGGAAGAGCCTTTTGTGGCATAGAACTGCCAGGTACTCCAGTCTGAAACCAGAGCGTCTGTAGAATTGCCATAATGTCCTCTAACACCCCTAAAATGAACCCTAATCATATAAAATGACTTTAACTGATGTGTTCACCAGAGTGGTACATTGAAAAGATCTGAAGCTAAAGATGGCAAATAACCCACTCCAGGCACTTGGTGGGCAAGTGCAACACTATGAGGAGTCTGAGGCCATTGGCAGTGGAAGGGAGAGCCAGGCCCAACGGCAATGTCTGCCATGGGCACAAGAAGGGAGAGTAGGACCCCGCACCCCAGCAGTGATATATCCCTGCCTTAATTCTTGGGTCACTGGTGCACTGCCCCCTGAATTACAACCCCAAGTGATCATATCTGGGGGACAAATGTCACATTTCGATGATATAAAGTTTATCTTAAGATTAACAAAACCAGGGGCGCCTGGGTGGCTCAGTCGTTAAGCGTCTGCCTTCAGCTCAGGTCATGATCCCAGAGTCCTGGGATCGAGCCCCACATCGGGCTGCCTGTGTGGCAGGAAGCCTGCTTCTCCCACTACCATTCCCTCTGCTTGTGTCCCTCTCTCGTTGTGTTTCTCTCTGTCAAATAAATAAAATCTTAAAAAAAAAAAAAAAAAAAAGATTAACAAAACCAATAAGAACATAGTGGGTGGGGAGTCCAGTTGAGCTCTTAACAGTCCTGTAATTCTTTTCTGAATTTTACAAACTTCTATACAGAAAAATAAATGAAGAGGCTGAGAATGGAATGGTAGCTAGAAGATTGTGAAAGAAATCTCATCTCCAGAACCACATTAGTAACATGATAGTGTATGTATGGTACCAGTACAAATTATACTTGGTACAAATTATAAAGTAGGCTGATTCAGACACGAGTGGATATGGATCAGAAAAAAGTAATTGGGCCCTGTTGAGAAACAAAATATATTTTCAAAGCCTCAATCACTTCTTTACTTCACTTTCCTATAGCTAATTATGAGTAGTATTCAAGTAGTTATGTTGCATTAATAACTGTAACATTTTCCAAACTATTATGTGCTTGGTACACAGACCACCTTTGACCTGTTTATAGTGGTCTGCAGCATAGGGAGATTTTTTTTTTTTCTTTAAGGATTTCTTTTTTTTAATTGGGATGAGAGCAAAAGGAGATTAAGATAGGTGGTGAATCACAGCTTTCATCCTTGGGAAGAAGCCATGACTTCTAGAAATGTCTACCATCCATTCCTAATGATAGTCATTCAACAAATTTTCCTTGAGTACCCATCAAGCTGATAGAACACATCAGCGATCAAACCAGACATATAGTGCTGTTCTGGAGCTTCCATTCTGGGGGAAACTCTGAAGTCTTGTTTCACACACCCTTTCATTATTCGACCTACTTCTGTTCAGCAGAAAATTTTTGCCTTAGTGCAGAAGATTTCAAAAGAGTTTTAAAATTTTTTCTGGCACTCACTTAGAAATCATCACTAGAAGTCCATCTGTGCTTCCACTCGTGGTATTAAAAGCATTGTATTCATACCAGAAATACAGAGTGAGAGAGTTTTCCATGGTAAGGAATTATGCTAAGAAGTATGAAGGGATAAAAACATGTGTGAGACATACAAACGTACATTCTAGTGGTTACCCCCATACCATGGTTTCAAAGGAAAATATTGTCATCTCTATGTTGCGATGGCTAGACAACATCATACTATCTATGTCACTTCCACTAAACATGTGCTTGTGGTTCAGCTGTGTCCACCATGAGGACCAAAATGGGAATTGAAGAGCAAATGTCAATCTTGGTGGCAGTTTGGATGGAGAATCATCTAAGTCTAGTCCTGAGAATCAAGGTCCTAAAAGAATGAAGACCCACCCAAGGCCACCACAAATCCAGAGGCAGAAATGAAATGCACACTGCCTCTCACGTGATCATCCTAGACCGAATATTAATCTCTCTCTTTAGATCTACCATTGAGAACTATGCTCTATGACAGAAGGCAATCTTGGAAGGAAGTGACAGGGTTATCTTGATTTACATGCAGTGCAAGTCACCCAGAGCTAAACAGAGTGGCCATGTTTTTGCAGGAAGTGACAAGAGTTTGTGCTAGAGGTAAAAGCAGGAGAGCACGAGGCCACACTGGTTAACTGAAGATACAAATTGAGCTGCAAACCACATTCTACAACTTCTACAACTTCTTGTTTTCAGTTATGTGGTATAAACTTCGATTTTCTATTTTTTAAGTTTTAATTTTAATTTCAGTTTGTTAACATACAGTGTTACATTAGTTTCAGATGTACAACATAGTAATTCAACACTTCCATACATCACCTGGTGCTCATCACAAGTACATTCCTTATCTCAATCACTTTTGTCACCCACCCCCCTGCCCACCTCCCCTCAGAGAAACCATCAAACCATCAGTTTGTTCTCTATAATTAAGAGTCTGTTTCTTGGTTTCTCTCTCTCTCTCATTTTTTCCTTTTACTTGTTTGTTTTATTTCTCAAATTCCACATATGAGTGAAATTACATGGTATTTGTCTTTCTCTGACTCACTTCACTTAGCATTGTGCTCTCTAGCTACACCCACGTTGTTGCAAATGGCAAGTTTCATTCTTTTTTATGGCTGAATAATATTCCATGGTGTATATACACCACATCTTCATTATCCATTCATCAATTCATGGACATTTGGGCTGCTTCCATGTCTTGGCTATTGTAAATAATGCTGCTATAAACATCGGAGTGCATGTATTCCTTGGAATTAGTGTACTTGTATTCTTTGGATAAATACCCAGTCGTATGATTCCTGGATCCTAAGATAGTTCTATTTTCAACTTTTTGAGGAAACTCTGTACTGTTTTCCACAGTGGCTACACCAGTTTGGTTCCCACCAACAGTGCACGAGAGTTCCTTTTTCTCCACATCTCAATTTTCTATTTTTAATTTTTGCAAAAAGGAGTTAGGAAGATATCTACGAACTTCTGAGATTTTTCTAGACCTCAAAGAGTCTTTAAGAATAATACCTTGGGGCACCTGGGTGGCTCAGTGGGTTAATGACTCTGCTTTCGGCTCAGGTCATGATCTCAGGGTCCCGGGATCGAGCCCCATGTCTGGCTCTCTGCTCAGCAGGGAGCCTGTTTCCCCCTCTCTCTCTCTGCCTGCCTCTCTGCCTAACCTGTGATCTCTCTCTCCTTGTCAAATAAATAAATAAAATAAAAAAAGAATAATATCTTGATGCGTTAGGAATAAATGATTCAGAAACGTGGGTTGAATTTACTATTTTTTAAAAGATTTTATTTATTTGAGAGAGAGAGAGAGCACATAAGCATGAGCAGGGATGGGGGGGGCAGAGGAGTGTGGAGGGAAGGGACAGAAGGAGAAGGAAAAGCAGACTCCCCATTGAGCAGGGAGCCTGACACCCAGCATGGGGCTCTATCCTAGGACCCTAGGATCATGACCTTAGCTGAAGGCAGACGCTTAACCAACCGAGCCACCCAGGCATCCCTGAATTTACTTTAATATCACAACTGAACACGAAATGCATTAAAATACTTGGCTATACTCTGTGCTGTTGGGTAAGCTAAATGTCTGGGAGAAGTATGGCAACATGAACAACACTGGGCTACCTCCTGCACCTCCCTGCTTTCTTATGCATCTCTCTGTGTTTATTTTTGCCTTTCATGCCACCTGAAACACACGCTAGACTTCAGGTACATTGTAAGGAATAACAGCCAGTGGCTGGAGGGACCTCCACTTCCATTTCCCTGGAAGAATCGGGATTCCCCCAAGATGCTGTGTTCAGCAAACATGAACAAACTGTAAAAATCCGCTGTGTTCTCAGTCCCATTGAGGGAGTCTGTTTTAGTGTTTCATCCAAATCCAGCTTTCTGCTGTCTGAGAAATAGATCGGGGCAGTAGATGACAGGACCGGCTCCATCACTTGAGAAGCACAGAGTAAAATGAACAGGCGGGTCCCTTGTTCAATAAGCATGAAGAGTTGCAAGATGGCAAAGCAGAACATTATGAGAAATTGGGGAGTGTGACCATGAAGCCAGTCCTGCGTGGCGATGCACTGAGACATTCTTTCCCTAAACATTTCTTATTACAAATAAAAACAAGATGGCAGAATATTCAATGTGAATTCAGATTAAAAATGAATATGACATGGGTTTATGATTTAAGGATTTGTATTTCCCAAGCACTGTTAACTAAAATCAAGTGATGGGACCAGATATCATCAAAGATGACATCACAGCAAGAATGAAAAGAACTGAAGTTGTAGATGAACCAACTGGGTTCTAATTAGCAAAAAGGAAAGCAGTTCTGGGAGAGGTTATGGTTCTTGAGGATATGTGCTTTTCCTTTGGGGGCTCTGAGGAAAGCCGTTGATGCAAGAAAGGAATTCTCTTTAAAACTGATGGCACCATTCTATAACAACGCACGGAGGATTTTAAAGGAATGCTGAATAGCTCTGGGATGTTTAACATATGGACAAGTCTCTGCTTTTGCAATTTTTAATTTTATCATATTCCTTATTCAGTATGGTCTCCTAAAGATCTCCACTTCTTCCCTCACCATTTCCAGAGAGGAATAAAAACACAAAGTAACAACAGAGAAGTCACCTTATAACAATCCTTTGTAAGATTAGTCTTTAAGAAGCATAGAACCTAAATTCAGACATTGCCCATAAGCATGTCTTTGAAAACAGTCTGCACATGGCATATGTTAAGATGTTTTCTTAACTCCTTTTTGCTAAAATTCAAAATTATTTTTAAAAAAATACTTTTTATCCTATTAGTAAAAATTTGAGCAATAACATACAACACAAAATTTAAGTCCCTTGGTTATTTTAATCTCTCCATTTATTAGGAACCTGTTATATCTTTTCTATTTTTCTATAAGATTGGTCATATCACAAAGAAAATTTTATAAGTTCAGTAGTTTTCAGTTTCTCATTAGTCTTTTTTGTTTGTTTGCCTGTGGTGTCTATAAGACTTGCTCTTAGAAGAAAAAAGAGACAAAAAGAGAATCCGTTTTACATTCCTTACACATAGCTCTCTCTTATTTTTAAAAGAGAGCTGATTCTATTTTTTTTTTTAGCTAAACAGCATGAGGTCAGTTGCTAAGAATTCCACTGTACCATGTGTTTTTATCTTCTTTATTTGTGAAGATAGATGAATCTGTTTTTATGTGTATATCAAAAAATAGGTAACCAGTGCTTCATCTATTGCAGATAATAAATGCTAAATCAATAAGCAAACTAGAAAAATTAAATATGCCAAAGACTGGGCTTTAGATAAAATATTGATTTAATTCCATTCAACAAAACATTTATTAATCTACGAGTTACCTCTACCAAGGTAGGTACTAGAGCTCCAAAGGTGAACTGGACTCAACCCTGGCCTCGTACTACTTTGCTATAAGTGATTATAGGTATAAAATAGGTATAGGTACAAAATAGCCAAACACTGCAGGCTGAATGACGTACTAACAAGAAAGAAGTCTGTACTGCCACAGCGGACCTAATGACTTAATAAGCCTTTCATTTGAAATCTATGCCATTTACGGGTGCCTGGGTGGCTCAGTGGATTAAAGCCTCTGCCTTTGGCTCAGGTCATGATCCTAGGGTCCTGGGATCGAGCCCCACATCAGGCTCTCTGCTTGGCAGGGAGCCTGCTTCCCCCTCTCTCTCTGCCTGCCTCTCTGCCTGCTTGTGATCTCTCTCTGTCAAATAAATAAATAAAATCTTAAAAAAAAAAAAAAGAAATCTATGCCATTTCATAAAGAGCAGAGCAGTATATAACAATAGAAGGACTCCATTCCCTACATAGACTCCACTAAAGGACACCTCCTAGAAGACTGGAAAGTATTTCAAACAACATAATCTACACTTGTCAGATCGAGTGAGCAAAGGCCATCTGAGGACACATTTCTTTTCCTTGACTTTCCTCTCCAGGGATTTTTCGATTCCTTGCAAATTTTCAAGAGTGGGTAGCTGGTGGCTGATCTCAGAGCAACTGCAATGAATTAGGCCAAGTCTGGCTGTGAGCACCACAGGGACATCCTACTTAGACTGAAACCATCACATTAAGCCATCTAAGCCAGACGTGGTAGAGGCAAGTCAGGGAAATGGAGGACATCAACGAATTCCTACATAGAAAAAATTAATTTGGAAGTAGATATTCTGCTGAGTTAATTCTCATTGCTTTGTATTTTAATAAAGTTGGGGGACACAAATGGAGCCTTTCTTTATCATCTCAGAATCTACTGCATTTGAAGGTGTGTTGGCAAAGTTGGAGGGCGGTAGAGCAGAGGAGGGGTGTGGATGGGGAGTGGGGGTGTGGCTATGTGTGGGTGGTATGTGTATGGGGGTGTGCACCGGGATCTTTGGGAAAGAAGGAGAACAGTGAAGCTGAGAGAGAGCAGGGACTTGTGGACCGGCAGAAGCGAGGTAAAAAGACAGGCAGGTGGAAAGGCAGTGAGTGTGCAGACTGTTTAGTTGTACCCCTTCATGCTCACTGCGTCTGCTGCACCCTGCCTTTGGCCTTGCTCACTTGCATGCCCAGCAGAGCCGCCCCAGGGTAGATGGTCTGGACAGGTTTAAGTAGAGTTAATGGAGCAGAAAACATATGACTTGCTATCTTTGTCAGCTTAGACTGTCATGACAAATCCCACAGACGGGGTGGCTTAAATAATAGACATCTATTTCTCACAGTTCTGGAGGCTAGGAAGTCCAAGATCAAGGTGCCAGCAGATTCAACTCACAGGAAAGGTTCTTGTGCAGGCTTGTAGACAGTCACTTTCTTACTGTGTCGTACATGTTCCTCACGTGGCCCTTTCTCAATGCTAACCCAGCATGGGTCTCCATCCTCATGATTTCATCTAACCCTAATCACCACCCAAAGGCCTCACCTTCAAATGTCACCACATTGGGGATTAGGGCTTCAAAACATAAGTTTGGGAGGGGTACAGTCAGCTGTGACACTTGCCTTCTTCCTACCACTATATTTCTCCATCATCCTCAGACTCCTAAAGTTTTCTGATTATCTAGACTTACCTGGAAACATCATAGCAACATTACCCTTCTGTAAAGTACTAGTGTTCCCCTGACCATTTGTAGGACACTTTCAGTGACCAGGAGGAGAAACCAACTAGAGCTAGCTTAACCTAAAAAAATCTTACAATTTTGTCAATTATACCTTAATAAAGCTAGAAAAAAATTCTTGACAACTATTAAAATAAATACATAAAAGTAAGCATCCTCGTTTTTTGGTTTTTTTTCTTGCATAAATTATTTCATTTATTCGTGTAACTAGATCTTCACAAAGTTGTCTTTTCACCATCTGTATTTGGTTAACATGAAATTAAATTGTAGTTATAAGCAAAAGTTGGTTGCCTAGGGAACAAAAAGTATATACTCGCTTTTACAGAAATAAAAGAATATTTGTCTTAAAATCCAAGATTGTTATATAGCCTTTCACCATGCACTTACGTTATAAAAAAATTTAATTTCAAAAATGAAAATTAGTCGTGCTGTTTGAGCTTTAAGGATTGGAAAGTGTAAGCACAATATTATCACCTTAAAGAAAAAGCAAATTGAACCAGGATATATCTCCCCAGCAAGAGGGAATTTAGATTTACAATTAACATGAAAATCATGTATCAATCTTCTGCAGGAGATTCTGCAGCATACCTGACTCAAATCCCAGCAGGCTGAATCTAAAACTCAACCTCATACCATGTTAAAAAAACAAAATGAATCAAAGACCAACATGTAAGAGCTCCAAGTATAGACTTTCCTGAAGAAAACATAGGAAAAAAACTATTTGTGAACTTGGGTTTTAAAAAAAGATCTCTAA
>CM053611.1:17577606-17606751 GCA_028646535.1 Procyon lotor | reverse complement strand
GTCCGGAGCCCTTGATGTCCTGCAAATGAAGGAGGAGGATGTCCTCAAATTCCTTGCAGCAGGAACCCATTTAAGTGGCACCAACCTTGACTTCCAAATGGAACAGTACATCTACAAAAGGAAAAGTGATGGTATCTGCATCATAAATCTGAAGAGAACCTGGGAGAAGCTTCTGCTGGCAGCTCGTGCCATTGTTGCCATTGAAAACCCAGCTGATGTTAGTGTCATATTGTCCAGGAATACTGGCCAGCGAGCTGTGCTGAAGTTTGCTGCTGCCACTGGAGCCGCTCCTATTGCCGGCTGCTTCACTCCTGGAACCTTCACTAACCAGATCCAGGCAGCCTTCCGAGAGCCAAGACTTCTGGTGGTTACTGATCCCAGGGCTGACCACCAGCCTCTTACAGAGGCGTCTTATGTTAACCTGCCTACCATTGCTCTGTGTAACACGGACTCTCCCCTGCGCTATGTGGACATCGCCATCCCTTGCAACAACAAGGGAGCTCGCTCGGTGGGTCTGATGTGGTGGATGCTGGCCAGGGAAGTTCTGCGCTTTTCCCGTGAACACCCATGGGAGGTCATGCCTGATCTCTACTTCTACAGAGATCCTGAAGAGACTGAAAAGGAAGAGCAGGCCGCTGCTGAAAAGGCTGTGACCAAGGAAGAATTTCCAGGGTGAATGGACGGCTCCAGCTCCTGAGTTCACTGCTACTCAGCCTGAAGTCGCCGACTGGTCTGAGGGCGTGCAGGTGCCCTCTGTGCCCACTCAGCAGTTCCCTACCGAAGACTGGAGCGCCCAGCCCGCCACTGAGGACTGGTCTGCAGCTCCCACTGCTCAGGCCACTGAATGGGTAGGAACAACCACCGAGTGGTCTTAAGCTGCTTCCACAGAGGCAAACCAAATGGAAATAAGGTTGACGGAAAATAAACAGTTAGTAAAAGTAAAAAAGGGGAAATAACATTTGACCTATCCTTCACAATATACACAAACACTAATCCCACATAGAATAGGGAATTAACTATAATGAAAACATTTTCATAGCTTTGGGTGGGGAAGGCATTCTAATATAATATACAAAAAGATCGAACCATGAAGTAAACACGGACAATTTTGACATTATAATTAAGATGCTCTCTTTATCAAACAACAATCTAAAGATATTAAATATCAAGCCACAAGCCAAAGGATATGCAACACACATCCCTAGCAAACAAATGGTGCCCATGTATATAAAGAACTGATATATTTACAAAGAGACAACTAACAGAAAAATGCACAAAAGGTATGGGCATTTACAATATTTACAAAGAGACAAATAACAGAAAAATGCGCAAAAGGTATGGACATTTTCCCAGAACATTTTCTCACGAATGACCAATGGTTGAGAATGAAAAAATATTCAACTTTAATACTAACGGAGGAAATATAAATTAAAACAGCACGAATATCAATTTATACCCCTCAGAGAGGCAAACATTTTTTAAAGATATAAAATGTCAAGTGTTGGCAGGTTTGCAGAGTAATGGGGACTTTTATATACTGATAGGGTATAAATTGTTACATTTTGGAAAGCAATTCCACATTATCTGGTAAAGTTGAAGCTGCACAAGCCTGCATGAGCCTCCAAGTCTACTCCTAGGAAATCTACTCTCGAGAAACTCACACTGGAGCACAGGGAATGTTCATAATAGCATTATCTGTAATGCAAAAAACAAAACAAAGAAACTAGAATCGAAGTAATTCCATAAGAAAATGGATAAATAAATGGCGGCCCCCTCATACTATGGAATATAGATCAGTTAAGTAATTACAATTCCATACAAGAATAGATTTTTTTAAGGAATTCACTATGCAACATGAAATATAAAAAAGTCACAGAAGAATAAATGCAGTAAAATACTATTCATATAATGGTCCAAAATGCAAAAATGAAGACATCTAGTGTAAGGATTCATACTTAGGTAATAAAACTGTAATAAAAAGCAGTTGGGGACAGTGGGGGGAGGCTCCTGGGTGGCTCAATCGGTTAAGCAGCTGCCTTCAGTTCAGGTCAGGATCCCAGGGTCCAGGGATCAAGCCCTGCATTGGACTCCCTGCTCGGCAGAGAGCCTGCTTCTCCCTCTCCCTCTGCCTCCTGCTCCCCTACTTGTGCTTTCTATTTCTCTGTCAAATAAATAAAATAAAATAAAATAAAATAAAATAAAATAAAATAAAATAAAATAAAATAAAATAAAATAAAATAAAATAAAATAAAATATAAAAAGCAAAGGAATAATGAACACAATCTTCAAAATATTGTTTATTGCTGGGGACTAACGTAGAGGAATCGTGAAGTTCTCACAATATTCTTAAACTAGATGATGAGTGTATGGTTATTAATCATCTTTCTTATCTTAAACATAGATACATAAAATCTCTTTATGTCTAAACTATATCATCATAATTTTTAAATTAGTAAACAAATATATTTTTTAAATGAAAGAGGAAATAAATAACCACAGAATTTAGATGCAACAGAAAAGTTTTGCTTCTGTACAAAGTGTACCTTCAGAACATTTTGCTACAAAGTGCTAGGGATTGGGGCTTTTTCTGTGGATTACTTTTAATTTCTCATGGTCTCAACCTTTGCTTCAGGGCTATTGGCTGCAGTCAGAAGAAAAGCCCAATATTTCCCCTTGTTGACATTTTCTTTTAATCAAAGTATATATTTTATGTTTCCTTATAAGAGCAGACACTGTTGGGTGTCCCTTTGGGTTGGAAAAGCAGTTTATTTCTCAATGGTAAACAGATTTGTCAGCCACGACAGCACAAAATGTCAGGGTGCCCATGTGGAAAAGGAAGGTAGGAGAGGGGAGATTGCTGCAATATTTATTTAATGATTCTGTTTAATTATTGATATGCTGAGGGCCCAAATGTATACGGACTTCTTTCTCAATAATGAACGCTACAGGAAAAAATATGTCCTTGTGGCCTAATCTGTCATTTCACAGAAACCATCCGTTGAGACGTGCTCTGCACTCTTTCTTCTAGAAACAGCAATCACTGTTTGGTCCACTGTTGCTACAACCATGAGAAAAAGGAAATGTATACCTACTAATGACCTACTGCATATAAATTATTGTGAATATAAAAAGGGATAGCTATGTAAGCTATTACCAATTGCTATTATCCTTGGCCCTCAGGGAAAAGAAATGAGGTGGAACCAAGGCAAGCGAGTTGCCATAGGTTAGACCTTGCCTCAGGGCTAGAAAGTCATGTCCAAGTCTCATTCCAAACTCGAAGCTCAGTAAGTAATCTTTCAAAACAAAATAAAACAAACCCCAGAACTCTTGGTGCAATGCAGTCCGGCAAACTGTTAACAAATCCAATAGAAATTGAGTGTCGCTGGCTGGAGCATGGATGGTTTGGGGACACTTAGCTCAGCCCCTGCCCTGACAGGGGGACTGATCACCTGGCCCAAAGCCCTGGCAGCCTGGAGACTCCTCCTTAGCTTGCAAGTTGCTGACAGTGAGGGGAGGCCTGCATCCCCTCAAGGGGGATTTCCTCACAGTCCCAAATGTCACGATGTTTCGTTGTTTCCAAACACTCAGTCCCTGTCTCCAAGGCCGAATGGCCGAGCCAGGGCAGAGCCCAGGGTCCTGATCACCGAGAACAATGTCCGGCACGTAGCAAGCACGCAGTGATCATCTATCATGAATAAATAAGTGAATGAGTGAGTACCGAAGGAGCAGTGGTGCCTAGTCCACTCCCCAGTGTGGCCCCTAGGCCCTCTCATAGCCAATCTGCACTGTGAAAAATGGATCGGGGCAGGAGGCCCTATATGTCCTTTCACACTGTGGTGGCAAAGCAGGTGTCCTCCCATTTGAGGACAGTTTCCTTTGAGGATGCTGAATGTGTTCATTTTCTTGTGCTATCTTACGACCAGCCACTGTCTCCTGCCTGTATAGTCAGCTTTGAGCGATGGCTCCGGGAGCCTCGGGAGGGAAGGGGGGAGCCTGATGCTGCTGGACCAGAACCCCCATTGGCTTGCTGGGGATGAGTGCAGGACCTCCTGCTCTACAAACGTAATAGGTCAGCAAAGCTGGGCACATGACAGGGACGTGTGGCGGGAGCTGGCTTGAAAGCCACAGTTACTGACAAAGAAATCTAGTCAGAACCTGGATGGGAGAGGGGATGGCGGAGGAAACAGTGCCCGAGAGGGAGAGAGGTTCAGGAGGATGGGAATCAAGAGGGGCGATGAAAGGGAGGGGAGGGCATCTGTCTCCTTTTGATCCTGCTTGAGACGCCATCTGGGCGGTGGTTCAAACGCTGAGATAGGAAAGGATGTTGACATCTTTTAAGTTAGTTCCGGCCCCGGAAGCTGCCTCCCTGCAGAAATTCATGTCTCTCTGCTGCCTTTAAATTCACTACTTGTGCTGGTTGCCTTCCCCTTGAATCTTAACACTCTACCTCCAATACACACATGCCCGTGCGCACACACACACACACACATATGTAAGCACACACACACATGCACACACACAGAGACCTAATGCAAATGTGCATAAACACACATAATACACACAAATATATGTACATGCACACATGCAAGAATACACACACGAACACACATACACAGGCATGCATGTGTACACACATGAATGTATGTACACACAGAGAGATACACAAATACCCATACACAAATGTACAAATACACAAGCACATATGTGTACACACATGCGTGAACACATGTACGCACATACACACCAAGACATGCACAGATAGGTACATAGACACACGCTGCAATAGTTAATGTTCACTCACACTTCATTCCAGGAAAGGAAACAGAAAAGAAAGCCAAATGCAGAGGAGTTTCTGGATCTGATATCTCAACCACATGAATAGACATGGGTCCCTTTGATTCAGCTGAGACCTCCCTGGAAGAGCCGGTGGAAAATCTTTCTCAGGAAGGAACAATTCTTTGTGACTGTGAGGGAAGCCATCCTCCTACCCGGCTTGACCAGAGAGTCTCCCCCTCAGACTAGGAGGGGCCAGCCCACCCAGCATGACAATCACAAAGGGGCCCTTAGGGCCACATGCCCCGAGCTTGCAGCGCTGGCTTCCTTATACCCCCCTTCCAGCTTGAGAGAGGTTGGCCGACAGATTTCCGGGCCAGCTCAGCATTTTGGTTTACTGCCAATTCTGGTTATTCCTAGTAGTTATGTTCTATCAAGTCGCCTGACCTCTGAATTAGTGAATATTAGTTCATTGCTTCCGGGGGAAGTGTGTGTGTGTGTGTGTGTGTGTGTGTGTGTGTGTGTGTGGTGTGTGTATACACATACCTCACACAGATTATAACCTTACATCCTAAAAACAATTCGTCCTGGTAGATTCTACCGTCTTGGCTTTGCAAAAGAGAAAATGAAGTTCAAAATGTTAAATGAGTTGCCTGAGGTGGCCCCACTAACTGGAGGCAGAGCTGGGATTCAAATCCTATAGACTGGCCTCAGGAGCCCTTGACCCACCCTGCCCCCCACCATCCATAGCCATCGTCTGGTCATCTCTGGATGAGGCTGAAACAAGAGCCTTGTTTGACCCGAGCTGGGAACACGTGCACGGGGCAATTCAAATATCTCACCCCTGCATGTGTATCTGTGAACAACCAGTTGATTTTAGGGTTACAAATACACTATTAGCCAGCGGGCAAATCTGCAAATACAGAATGCACGAATAATGAGGAAGACTGTACTTGTATGTAAGGTTTCCATATCTGGTATCATCTGAAGAAAGAATTCTACTCTAAAACTTGATGGAAAACCAATGACGTACGGCATCCCTCGTTTTAAATGAGGAGAGGCAGCACAGATAGGATTTAGTTAAGTGAACAAATCCAGTCACTGGTACAGCCTTCTGGAGGATTCTGTGTCCAGCAGGAAAGGGGGCTTGGGCAGCAAAGAACGGGAATGTGTATGCCCCCATGGACCGTGGTGGTTCGAAAGGGAG
This sequence comes from Procyon lotor, assembly GCA_028646535.1. Lineage (NCBI taxonomy): Eukaryota > Metazoa > Chordata > Mammalia > Carnivora > Procyonidae > Procyon > Procyon lotor. The sequence goes on along the minus strand of CM053611.1, from coordinate 17,600,771 downwards.
AAGCTGCCCCAGACCCCACAGCCCGTCAGGGGCCAGGTGAGGGCAGGCAGTCAGGACCCTCGGGCACTGGCCTAGGGCATTTCTCGCTATTCTGAGCTACTTCTATGTCATGAGGCGAAGGAGAAATGAACTTATAATCAAGGCACTGGATCCCTCAGAAATTAAAGGCTAAAGCGCAGCCTGGGGCATGAGGGACACACAACAGAATGGTGAGGACCGTCAGCGTCCACGCAAGTCCTCCGACTGCCCTTGTGCCCACGAGGGCTTAGAGGTAACCGGAACGGAACACAGTCATGTGCAGAGTGAGCCACACAGGAACACAGGCCAACCTCGGGAGCTCCTCCTGGTGTCCCTCACTCACAATGGAGATGCTCTGTGGAAGCCTCTAAGAATGCAGCAAGCAGGACAGCTGCTGAAAGCAAGGATCCCGGTGTTCTGCTAAAAAGGGTGCCAGTCACGTGGGCTTCAGCCTCATTCAGATTTAGGAAGTCGAAGGAAAGAAGCTGAGAGGCACGTCTAGGAGACAGGCAGCGGGAGGGACAGTGCCGAGGGGCGCGGAGTTGCGCCATTTCTACAAGGGCTTCTTCCTTCTAACAGATAACAGAGTAACTCCTTCCTTTTGGAAATACAACCAAAAGAGAAAGATAACTAAAAGGATTTATGAGCAAAGAAGTGGTCAGCTGGGATTGAGTGGCAGTGTGGGGAAATTAGTGAGTAGCTGGCATGTCCCTTCAGAGCACAGAGTGGCCCAATGTACCCCAACTAAATGAGGGGAGAGGAAACTCTAGCCATCAGCAAGCCTGGGCCTGGGAGCATGCCCGTGACTAAATCACCTCCCTTTGTGGATTGAAGTCGTCAACAGCCCTGCTCAGGGTGGGAAATCTGAGGGACAGAAGTGGAAGGGGTTTGCCCACAGAACAATTCTACCTCCACTCCTTGGGCTCCTCTGAACTCAGGCAGGGATCAAACATAGCTTGCTTCACGGGTTACTTCCTGAGCTGGTTCCTTCTCCAAGGGAACTGTGATGAACTGAAGGTTTGTGTCCCCACAAATTCACATGTTGAAGCCCTAACTCCCAGGTGATGGTATTAGGAAATGAGGTCTTTGGGAGAAAATAGGTTTAGATGTGGTCATGAGGGTAAGGCCCTCATGATGGGATAAGTGCCCTTATAAGAAGAGGATTTCCCCTTCTCCTCACACATAGAGAAGTCATGTGAGCACATACCAAGATGGCGACCATCCACAGGCTAAGAAGCTGGTCCTCACCAATTACCAAGTCTACTCACATATTGATCTTGGATGTCCAGCCTCCAGCACCATGGGAAATAGCTGCCTGTTGTTTAAGACTCTTAAACAATCTGTGGTATTTTGTTGTAGCAGCCTGAACTGACTAAGATGGGGATCTCTCTTTCATTTGGAAGCCAAGGATTCTCCCTACAAGGCACAGTCTAATAGACCCACTCAAAACATATACCCTAAGTTTTTAATTCTGCAGGTATTTAATAAAACATCCCTTTGAGTATTACACCTTCTGTTCTAGCACCACACAGGGCACGTGAGGGCACATGATAAATATTTGTTGAATGAATGTAATAAAAAGTCATTTAATGTCACCAGTTCTAAGACATGATACTTGGGATATTTATGGTCATTAGCCCCAAAACTAGATCCCAAATGAGTGTAGAAAAATCAAATAATATGGTCACTCTCAATTTGATAACTGCCTTTGTGACCCCCAAATTTGACACCCTCTTAGGATTCTATACATATCCTATATCAATACATGGCAGCTCAGAGAGAAGGAAACTCAGCAGCTCTGCCTCACCTGTGATGGAAAGGTAAAGTACCCAAAGGACCCCCGCTATGAAAATTACATTTTAATCTTCTTTGCATAATTAATTCAGAGTCAATTATTTCTCTGTCCAGAAGAGTGAGTGCATTCTTCGAAACCCTACGGTGGAAAAGCATTTATGACATGTCCTTTTATTTCTAACGAAAGATAATTTGCATATGCTCTTTCCTTGGGAGCATATCGTTTAAATGAGAATAAGCTTCCTTGAAAAAAAATTAAAAAGGAAATGAAAGAAAGAAAATTAATGAGACATTCAGGAAAAAAAAAAAATCACCAAAACATTTCCCAATCCATGCCAGAACGATCCTGTCCCTGGGAACTACTCTCTAAGTATCATCATTGTGTCCCCCTCACCGGTCACTATTGAACATTTAGAACACTTAATAAAATCAACTAATCAAAGGCTTGTAGCGATCCCCAAGGGCCAAGTTGCCATCCACGTGTGTGAGTCTCAGATGGGAGAGGATACCGTATGGTCACGGAAGCCACGTCAGTTTTTCCAGGCCTGGGTCTCTTAAAGGGAAGGTACTATCTCCTTTTTGTGATGATGGTCAGATGCCTTCAGTGCCATATTCATTCTGTAGAGCCCGGCTAGGAAAGAGAACTGCCCACAGAATATATTTCCTTCCTATTCCCGTGCCCAAAATGTTAAAAGAAAATGGCAGGCTTTGTGGACATAAAACGTTGATCCAAAGTGAAAAACGACTATGTGATTGTTGAAATTTGGCTTTTGCAAAACTTCCCCAGGAAGGCAAAACTACTTCTTGACTCCACATTGCCCGGGAAGACAAAGAGTAAGAAGCAGCAAATGATCATCCTCATAGCAACAAGGAACCATAATAGTACCACCTTGTGTGCTTATACTCATTCATACTTTCCAGACTGTCTTCCCTTTCCACCTCCACCACCCAGCCCCCGCGAGCACCCCCTCCCCGTGGGCTATCACAGTAGGCTCTCGCTGACCACACCACTCCCCAGCAGGTTCCAAGTTAGGTGTGGCCAGTGCTCCCCCGCCAAAATATACTGAAAGGTGCAAAATATACTGAAAAATGCAGGAATGAGGATAAATTCTATTTCAGTGCAACAGTTTTTAAAAATCTAATTTAATGCAAATGTACTCATGATGAAAAAAATACCAAAATTATAAATAAAGGCATGATGCAACAGTGCCACACAAAAGTCACACTGGAGCCTGGGGCAGAAGGAAAAAGGTACACCTCTAGCCACAGGTTTTTTGGGAAAATGTTAATAGTAATGTTTCTCAGAACACTAAAGTAGTTGAAAATATTGAAAAACTGAAAAGTAGATGAATTAAAACTTACAATGTTAAGTTTCGTGTTTTACTTATACTCCAAACAGAATTTATTATAATTTTTTGAAGGATTTTATTTATTTATTTGACACAGAGAAAGAGAGAGAGAGAGCACAAGCAGAGGGAACAGCAAAGGGAGAGGGAGAAGCAGACTCCCCACTGAGTGAAGAGCCCAATGCAGGGCTTGATCCCAGGACCGTGACATCATGAACTGAGCCGAAGGCAGATGCTTAACTGACTGAGCCATCCGGGTGCCCCAAGAATTATTATAATTTAAAAAATAACAATTTATTATAATTTTACTTTCCTGGATATAACGGAAAGAATCAGTAGTATTTTCAAAAACCTACTTCTTTGTTCATCTTCTTTTCAGTTAAGAGTTGTAAGTGACAACCAATGGGAGAAAATGACTTTTAAAGTATGTTTGGTAAATGTTAAATTTATAGAAGATATCAATAAATTTTCTCAATATTTCAATCTAAAATAATCTAAATATCTATTGATATGTAAATATCGATCTAAAATATAACACCTACATCCCCCATTTCTCAATATTTTTCAACTACTATAGTGTCCTGGAAAATTAATCATTAAAGAACATATAAAAACATGTATAACAGAGCAATGTTTTTTCTTTTGCCTCAGGCCTCCATATGACTCAGCATGGCATTGCTAGATCCTGTCTTTATTTAAAATTTGGATATGTTGCTCGTCATGGATTTTTGTTTTTTGCATTAATCTTGAATTATGAAAATAGTGCATCAAAATATCATTTATCCTAGTGACTGAGCTTTTTGTGTCTCCTTAAGTTTTGCACCTGAGGCAAGTCCCTCACTCACCTCACCCAAATCCCAGCCCTCCCCACACACTCCATTCCCTCAAAGAGCAGAAGAATGGATTCTCTCAAAATTAACTGAGACCACAATATTCCTATGCTAAATACCTCACAGTAGGTCGGTTCCCTTTGTACTTTGAATGAAATTCAGACTCCCTACCCGGGACTACAGGGGCCTGCTCAAGAGAGGCTCTGAGCAACCTGGCTCCCATCCCTTTCTCCAACCATACTTCTGTTTTCCTGTTACTGTCCAGACACACCCCCACTGCTCTGCATACATCAGGTTCTCTGCCTCAAGACGCGTGCACACGACTCCCCCTCCCTGGAACTTTGCCCCCTTCCTTGCCATGGTTACATTCTTCTCATCCTTTGAATCCCCACAGAAGGCTTCCATACCCACCTTGTCTAAAGTAAGCCCACTTTACTAAAGTAAACCTCCCCCATCTAAGTTCATTTTATGTATCAACTTGACTAGGCTATGGTGTGCAGTTGTTTGGTCCAACACCAGTCTAGATGTTGCTGTGAAGGTATTTTTTTTATATATGATTAACATTAACAATCAATTAACTAAGTCAAAGCAAATTACACTCCATGGTGTGGTGGGCCTCACCCAATCAGTTGAAGGACTGAAGAGCAGACTGAGGTTTTCCAGAAAAGAAAGAATTCTGACTCAGGACTATAACATAGGAATCCTGCCTGAGTTTCCAGCCTCCTGACCTGTGGATTCTGGATTTGAGAGCATCTGTAATCCCATGATCCAATTCCTTTAACTCTCTCAGTAGTATATACATTATACATCTATATCTAACATGTGGAAGATGTATATGTTCTCTCTCTCCCTCTCCCCTTCCTCCATATTTATATCATACATATAAAATATTCTCTATACACATAAAATATATATATTTTTATGTTTATATATTAAATGCATTTACATATATTTTTTATGTTTATATATTAAATATATTTATATGTATTGTTTCTCTGGAGAACCCTAATATATTTACCCTCTCATGTTTCTTTGTTTTTTTTCCCAGGACTTCCATATTTCATAAACATGTAATTAAGGTATTTATTGGCTTCAGCTGTCTATTTGTTAGTCTCCTTGATGTTTCCATGTTGTCTCTGCCCTGTGAGACTGTAAGCTCCCTTTGAACAGGAACCCTGTCTGTCCTGTGCAGCTGTGAGTTCCCAGCTCCCTGCACAGTGCCTGGCACAGAGAAGCAGGAAGAATGCTGGGACCACGGGCCTGGGCTCAAGAGACAGGCTCTCCTCTGGGGAGGAGAGACGGGTAAGAAAAGGAAGCCCTGTGGCTCCAGATAACTTATAAAAGTAGTGTTCAGGCACAGGGCCCTAGAAGGGTCCAGTCCCTAGAACCCAGAGAATCAAGGAGAGGCAGAATTTGAACAAGAAAAGAACACAGTCATTGGGACTCGCAGGGAAAGTCACTGGGTGCTGATCCCCAGAAAGCTGGAGCTCCCTAACTACCAGGATAATTTACCAACTTGTGTCCCCGCTGCTGCTCTTGCCTTCCGGTGCCGTCTCCAGCCCCCAGCCGCCGCGAGCTGGTTTAACACACTGGAGTTTGTCATTCCTCTGTCTAAGGCCCTCCCCAGGCTGGCCATCTTGCATGGGAAAATTCCGATTCCTTACTGTGGCCCTCAGCGCCCTGTGCCATCTGACCCCATAAGCCTCCCTCTCAGCCCACCACTCTCATCCTCTCCAGCCCCACCAGCCCCGAGCACGGCCTCTCCTCCCCAGGTATGGTCCTGCCTCGGGTCCTCACCTGGAACATTCTCCCTGCAGATAGGCTCATGGCTGCCTCCCTTGTTCCCCTCAGGTCTCTGCTCCCACGTGGGCTTATGGGAGAACCCTGCCTGAGCTCCCTACAGAAAGTGCCGGTCTTCCATGACTCCTCCTTCCGTGATTGCTCCGTGTGTCCTAACAGCACTTCCCATAGCCTTCCTATTCACTTGTCAGTCTCTCCCTCTAGAACATACCAGCAGGGAGCATCTGGCCCAGGACACCTGCTGGGCGTGGCACACACGCCTGCCACAGGCTAGAGGCTGTGTGGCTGCCCCTGCCTGCGGGCAGAGCCTGGGGGCTGGAGAGAGAGGGCATTTACAACGTATCTGTTCCACAGGGATCCACTGAGGTCAACTAACCATTAGTTAGGGACTAACGTGGACCGAGATGGAGACTAGGACATGGGCTAGGTTCCTGGGTCTAGAAGCGGAGGAATGAAGAGCACCACTGGAAAAGCTCTGCCATGACCTCTGTCTCCATCGCCCCGTGATGAGGAAGGGCTACCCCCCCCCCGACACAGTGCACCCCACACCGCAAACTGACTGTCCCGTCAGGCACTTGCCACGGGCCGCGAGACAAGATGCCGGACAGCATGGGGAGGAAAGCTGTGGCCGGAGCAATGTAGCTCCTCAGACATCATCACGACACCTTTGCCCGCTTGGCCAAGCCTCTCCAGCCAGCCCCGCGTGCTCCCGGCTGCCACTTGGTCCTTTCTAGCTAGATAAATGTTGTTAGAGAAGGAAGCAGAGTAAAAAAAAAAAAAAAAAAAAAAAAAAAATGCTATTGCTCTTTTCCTTTGTTCCATTCATTCCCATTGCCAGCCTGATATTTCATCAAGTTCAAGTGGGAGAAGGAGCCTGGTTGTGCCTACCTGAAGATGCCGGGCAGCTCTGGGCTCTGCGGCTCTAGCTCTTGTAAAGCTTGGGAAGCCAGTGTGGTTTTCTGGGCAACGTGTTGTGCTTCACCAGCCCCCCCAAGCCCCCACCCCGGGCCAAGGGACGGAAAGCAAAAAACAAAGAGACTTGAGCTGACATCATTCTTTTCCTGAGAGTGTGCTTATTTTTGCTGTCGCTCTGAAGATCAGACTGGGCTGTTGGGGCACGGCAGAAAATAAGGCCCTGATATTTCGAGGATCTGGAACACATCGGAACTGAGACCAGCCAGGGAGATGGCTGGCTTTGATAACCAACAAAACATTTACTTGTATACATATAAATACATGTATATATAGAAATATATACAACATACATATATGTATGTATATGTATACACACACAAATACAAATACATGTATATATACATATACAAATATGTATATGTATACAAAATACATATAAATATATGTATATATAAATATATTTAACATATAAACATATAAATGTATGTAAATGCATTTAATATATAAATATACAATCAACGAAACTTGAAATTCAAAGTGAAAGAAGCTAAGTTACTTCAGGTAGGTAATGAAACAGGTTTTCTGTCTTGGTGCCGGGTCAATGGTGGTGCCATCAGCTTGTTGCAGTGACCTCCCCTGGGACTCAAAGGAGACCGAGGGACCCATCTGTACCCGGGCCCTGCCAGCTCTGCTCCTGGCCTTGTGGGAGGAAAGGGAGACGACGAGACAGAGAAGAATTACTGGGCTAGGACCTGGGAGAGGACAGAGATCCATGGACACCTGCTGGCATTTAGCACTGATTTCCCCTAGAAGTATTGGCCAATTCCTCCAGACATCGCTGAAACTGAGTACCGCTTTTGACAGAGAAAAAGGGTTAGGATCTAGGTTCCAACCATGGGGACTTCCTGGTGAATGCCCTGTCTTCATTGAGGGCTGTGAAGAGCTCCATCCTAGGAGGAGGATAAGCTGGAGATACTGGAGGCCCTTGGAGGCCTCTGAATGATCTCAATCTCTAAAATCACATCAAGGAAATCTCAGATGGTTCGTGCCCTCCACCCTACTGGCAAAGGAAGATACAATCAATCTCTCTTGAGCTCATAAATATTTCTGCAAACAATTTTGTAAATGCACGATCAAAAATAACCAGCACATGAATTGATAAAGCAACGTGAATAAAAATGAGCAGAAATAACAAACAAGAGAAGCAGACCTATATAGGATTCTAGAAATTAGTTTCCGGACAGAGACTTTGTAATTACAGTTTTCAAGGGGATAAACAAGACTGAGAATTTCTACAGAGAATGTGAAACTACTTGAAAGGGAATCAAAATTACAGAATTAAAAACTGCAATAACTGAATTAAAAACTCAAAGAATGGGATTAACAGTAGATTAGATAAGTAGATTAACAGATAATATGTAGGTAACAATAAAAGATCCAGAATGGGGGCGCCTGGGTGGCTCAGTCATTAAGCGTCTGCCTTCGGCCCAGGTCAGATCCCAGGGGCCTGGGATCGAGCTCGGCATCGGGCTCCTTGCTCAGCAGGAAGCCTGCTTCTCCCGCTACCATTCCCTCTGCTTGTGTTCCCTCTCTTGCTGTGTTTCTCTCTGTCAAATAAACAAAATCTTTAAAAAAAAAAAAAAAAGATCCAGAATGAACCACTGAGACAGAAGGATTAAAAAATACAGGAAAAAAGAGTAGGAAACATATAGGTGATGGTCCTAGGGTCTCTGGATCAAGCCCCACACGGGGCTCCCTCCTCTGCAGTGTAACCGCAGTCTAGCAGTGTAACTGGAGTCTCAGACTGAGATTAGGGAAAAAAAACTTGATAGAGGAAATATTTGGGTAAAACTATCTAAAACTAAGAAAAGATATGAAGCCAAAAATTCAAGCCCTACAAATTCCAAATGGGAGGAAGGGAGGAAGGGAGGAAGGGAGGAAGGGAGGGAGGGGGAGAAGAAAGAAGAAAAAAGAAAAAAATGCTTATTTGGGTACATATTAGGAAAACTACTTCTAAAAAATACATAAAAATTAAAATCTTAAAATCAGCCTGAAAAGAAAGACAAAGTATCTTTAAAGGAGCAACACTTAGACCGGTATGAAAAAGAAAAGGAAGACAGAAAGCAAAGGAATGAAAGAAATGCCAAACATACCCATTTGGAAGGATCCTTCAAGAAGGTGAAATAAAAACATTTTCGTGCAAACAGAAGTAGAGAACTGATCACACACACTAAGAGAAATACTAAGTGAGTTCTCCAGGCAGAAGAGAATGACCCCAGATAAAGTTCACTGTTACAGGAAGAAATGAAGTACACTGAAAAGTGTAAATCTGTGGATAAATATGAGTAACTTTTGACTATTTATGAATCCAAGAAAGTTTTGTGGGCTAGAAAACAGAAAATTAAAATAGACAGCAATGATCACCTATGAGGTGGAAAGTGTTACAAGGACCTTGTCTTATCCAAAGAGAGCTAAAAGTCCCAAATATTAATTAGGCTTTGAGAAGTCAAGGATTATGCTGCAAAACCTAAGATAACCACCAAAATGATAATAAAAAGGATGAAACAAAGAACGTCACTGTTCACACTTTCATAATAGCAGGAGGTTTTCTGAGCAACTTCCCTAAGGAATTTTCCTGGAACCCTAGCAAAGGTCAATGTAGAAACTCATTCACTGAAGTGATATGATAAACATCGGAATCAAATGTTCAGTGATCAAAGAATCTCTGTGACAGATGACAATAGAGCCATTTAACGTGATACCCTCAAATAATATTTAATGGCATTGAAGAGATGCTGTGCACATAAGAAGTGAAAAGAGCAGAAATAAACACGGTCAGTCGTGCATGACTAAATTTAGTTTTTAAAGTACACATACAGGCAGAGAAGTTACCATAAAAAAAAATAAAGTAGGGGATCCCTGGTGGTGAAATTCCAAGGGATTTTTACTTTCTTCCTACTTTTCAAAAGACTATTTATTTTATTTGAGAGAGAGAGAGAGAGAGCAGAGGGAGAATCTCAAGCAGACTCAGGGTGAAGCACGAGCCCACTGCAGGGCTCGATCTCACAACCATGAGGTCGTGACCTGAGCCAAAATCAAGAGTTAGTTGCTTAACCAACTGAGCCACCCAGGCACCCCTACTTTCTTCTTTTTTTTTGCTGATTTTCTACCGTAAGTGTATGTTACTTCTATAATCAGTAAAAACTTCTTAACAAGCAATAAACTGATTGTTTTCTTTTAAAAATAAAAGGCATGAGTTGTAAGCATCTACCTTCAGCGGGGGTCATGGTCCTAGGGTTCTGGGATCAAGCCCCACATAGGGCTCCCTCCTCTGCGGGGAGTCTGCCTCTCCCTCTCCCTCTGCCTGCTGCTTCCCCCTGCTTGTGCTCTCTCTGTCCCTCTCTTTCTTTCTCTCTGTGTCAAATGAATAAATAAATAAAATCTTTTAAAAAAATTTTTAAAAAGGCATTAAGACACCTCTTCCTCTTAGACAAAAGGGAACTCAGTCAGGATGTATGAAAATAATATAGCTTTCTCATTTCATTTTTTTATCCTTTTGAATAAATTAGGAGTAACCAGTGTCAACTACAGCTTTTACCGAAGTAGGTCCATTTACATGTATATTTAATCAATTTTGTACATTCATTCAAAGCCTCAATCACCCTTTATACTTTTTTTTTTTTTTGCTTCTTATAGGTGAACATAGAAAAAATGAAATCGTTATTTATTGGTATATTGGGATCCTGGGTGCTTATTTTTTCAAATTCCTGTTACTGCTATGATAACATGGTTCATGAGATTTTTTTTTTTTTTAATCTCAGCTGAGTTGAGCCGGTTCCATGGTAACCTCTGGAAAGGTGAAGTGCAGTCTTCCCTAAGCTCCCATCAATCACGCTCACAGGGAGAGATCTTGGAACTGCGAGCATGACTCACTGGGACCAGCCATCTGTGACCCGGACTGGTGTCCTTCATGGCTCGTGAAAACCAACAGTACGACATGAAGTCATTCTGGAAGAAGAAAGACAGCGTGTGCTAAAACCCTGGAATGGGGCCCACACTGTAGAAGGGAACAGGCATCAGTCTGTTTTGGTGTTAATGTGTTCTCCCTTTTCCTTTTTTTTTAGATTTTATTTATTTAATTGTCAGAGAGAGAGAGAGCACAAGCAGACAGAGCAGCAGGCAGAGGCAGAAAGAGAAGCAGGCTCCCCGCTGAGCAAGGAGCCCCATGTGGGACTTGATCCCAGGACCCTGGAACCATGACCTGAGCTGGAGGCAGCGGCTTAACAGACTGAGCCACCCAGGCATCCCTGTATTCTCCCTTTTCCATTTCTGCTTCAAGTTCATGTCCAGGGCAGGTCACTGGTGATTATAAGAAAGACACCCTGGCAAGGCTTAGAATTCTTTGAACTTCCTGGATTTTTCCACCCCTCAATTTCTCTATGCGTAATTAGAAAAAAAAAAAAAAAAAAGACCATTATCTGGTTAGATATGCAAATAAAATTGATTTAAAAGCAATAAAAATCAGAATAGGCCAAGTAAGCATTCTTCTGTCCTCACATTTCTACATCGAACCTGTGACTACTCACAGTGGCTTTCCCAGGACACAGCACTCCTACCAGAACCAGGGGAGATCAAAGAGAATGGGTGTTGTCAGCTACCTATTGGACAGACAGAACAACACAGCCAGGGTCAAGGTCTCACACAAGTGATCAAGCACACCCGGGGAGCCAGTCAGGAGACACGCTCCGATGCCCCCAATTCTCACACGGCTCATTTCTCCACCTTCCAAGAAGGGATTCGTGGGTAACCATGAAAACCTTTGCAAAAGAACTACAAATATTTCATTAAAAAGAAAATGCACTGCGGGTCCCAGCTTGAGCCTCAACTGGGATTTGTGTGTGTTGAACCTGGATGTACGATCACAGATTACGGGCACCCGTGCCTACACACGCGCATGCACAACACAGAGTAACAAAGAGAGAGGTTTTCTACCCTGTCTTGCCAAGACCACCACACAGCTCTGGCACCAGGAGGGTCCCAGGAATTAGGGCCAGGGTCCAGAAAAAGATGTGGTGGTAACAGAGGAAGACCATCAGGCCCAGCAAAAATAGTATGACATCAGATGTGCCCAGGGGGCCACCATGTGCCCAGAATGGGGACAGTTTCCAAGGAGCAGACAGTGACCCAAGGGCAAGTGAGGCATGCCCTAGGGAGAGCCTGAGACTCGAGGGGAGAACCTCACACTGAAATGGAGGTCAATGGGGGAGCAGAGGGGCAAGGGGGCACTGGTAGGAGACAATAAAATTTGTGTTATGGCTCATAACGTGACCCCATTAGACACGCAGGCTGGTGAAGCCCAGGGAAATGCAGGCTGTGAGACTGTTTCTGAGGCTGTAATTACCAGCCCATTTATTTTCACCAGTGACAGGAACAGAAGCACAGAAATTGGAGGAGAGTCATGTAAAGACTCAGACAAATCGTGTCCCCCTCTCTTCCACATTTTATAGGGAACACTTACCACCAGATGAACTCTGGAACAGACTACGGCTCGTTACTTCTGACAGGTTGTGCCAGAAAACATGTATCGCCAAGTGATTCATCACCATTTATACCCAGATCGTAAATCTTTATTTTCCAAAAGCTGTGCTTTGGATTCGGGGCAGATCATAGTGTTTATTCTTTGTTGTTGTTGTTGTTGGCAGTCAGAAGAACAATCTCTTGATGTCCTTCCCTATGGATTTTATAGTTTCTCCAGGAACCACTTTGCACAGTTTCTTGGGACTTGTTTTCCACCCAACTTAAAAAAAATACAGTTGCTATCATCATGGAAAGATTTTCCACAAGTTGGTTTTCAGAAAACTTTGGGGTGACTGTGTTGGCTTGACCCCCGATACACAATACTGCATTGGTTCATCTATTACACAGAGTCAGAAACTGTGCCTGAGCCTGAAATAAACTTTCTGAAATTACTAGGGAAGTGGAATTACTATTTTTAAACTCTTAGTTTTCAAAGAAATTATTTTAAGACCATCAGTTAATCCTAAGACCATAAAGGGAAAGAAATGAACTTTGGCTTATCTCTTACCAGCTACCAGGCCCTTCATAGAAATGAAATAAGCCTCATTTAATCCTCATGAAAACCTTGCCAAGTGGTCATTGTCACACAACCTGGGTTCTTTTCTCCATAGCTGGAGACCTCTGGGGTCCTAGCGTAATTTAAAGATTGAAACCAATCTGGCCCCAACTGTTCGATGGAGATTTTGTTGATATGATGTCAACAGGATATCATAGAGACTGTGCCATGGGTATCTACATCCATCTGGATATCTGACCAAGACTACTTGTTCATGAAAAAGCATTCTAGGGGTGCCTGAGTGGCTCAGTCATTAAGCGTCTGCCTTCTGCTCAGGTCATGATCCCAGAGTCCTGGGATCGAGCCCCACATCAGGCTCCCTGCTCGGCAGGAAGCCTGCTTCTCCTGCTACCATTCCCTCTGCTTGTGTGTGTTCCCTCTCTCACTGTGTTTCTGTCTGTCAAATAAATAAAATCTTTAAAAAAAAAGAAAAAGAAAAAGCATTCTAGAACCATGCCCCCTCCCCCCCCACACACCTCACCACCACCACTACTCACTTCCAAATCAGTGGCAAAGCCCTGTCAATTTTAATGCTAAAACATTCCTCAAATCTCTCCCTTCCCCCTGGTGCCATGACCAGACTCACGATTACCTGAACTCTCTCAAGAATCTATCCTCCTTTCAGCTCTGTGTGGTAGGCCCATCTTCTCTCCTGTGGGAGCCAGAGTCCAAGATGGCGTCCCAGTGATCCAGACCTCCCAGGATTTACACGCTCGTCAGACCCTTCCCCTGCTGAACCGGAGCTGGTCCTGTGTGACCCATTGAATAAAGAAGGACTAACAATGACCTCTAAGACTGAGTTGTAAAAGGCCCTGTAGCTTCTTCTGCCTCACTTTCTTGGATCCCAGACCCAGCATATAAGTAAGAAATCGGCCACCCTGAAGTAGCCAGTGATGGAGAGGGCACTTAGGGAGAGAATCAATGAAGAGAGAGATGCCTGGACGGTCACAGCTGCTCCAGTCATCCCTGCTGATGCCCCAGAGTTGTGGAGCACAAATGAGTTGTCTCTGCTGACCTCTGTACAAATGGTAGATGCATGGGTGTCCCTCCAAATTAACAGGTTGAAGTCCAAAATCCAAGTACCTCAGAATGCACCTGTATTTCGAGACAGGGCCTTTAAAGAGGTAAGTAAGCTAACAAGAGGCCACTATGGTGGGCCCTAATCCAATCTCACTGGTAATAAGAAGAGGAGATTATTTAATAAGAAAAGGAGATTAGGACACAGACGAGAAGGGGAAGACCACATGAGGACATGGGGAGAAGGTGGCCATTGAAGAGCCATGGAGGGGGCCTTGGAAGTAACCAACCCTGCCTACACCTTGATCTTCAAGCCTCGAAAAAATAAATTTCTTTGTTTAAGCCACCAGTCTGTGGTACTTGGTTATAGTCGCTCAGCACACCAATACGGTGGCGATAAATGGATATTTTTGCCTTAAGCTACTAAAGTTTTTGGCGTAATTTGCAACACAGCAATTTATAACCAGAATATCGCAATCTCTCAGTCATACTTACTTTTAAATCACTGGCCCAGCAGAGGCTCTACATCTCCCAAAGAAAAGCATTCCATATAGAAAGAGATTGTAATGTTTTGAAACTGACATTCTTACTGAAGCTTAATTGTGGTTCTGCTGTAATTCCACGGAGGGGAGAGTACCGGGGCGCTTTTCCAGCACCTGCCGAACCCACAAACAGCACAGCCCAGAAGCAAGGGAAGCTGTGAGGAAGGATCCTGCCTTGGGATTCCAGCCTTCCAGGCTGCAGTAAAATGGAGAAGTTAATTGCCAGGCTATAAAAACGCAATGACTATTAGGTCCCTCAATGTGCTATCATCGATTAGCATCATAACAATGGCAGAATCAGGGGAAACAAATGTGCTATGTAGCCTCCCGGCTGAAACTCTGCAAAAGGTTAATCGGATTCCATTTCAGAATCTGTGCACCTCATAGAAGGTTGGACGTGTTCATAACCAAACAAGGTACGAGATGCTGGGAAAATACAGCTCACTCTGGATCCAAGGTTGCACCCTGCCTCTCCCGCAATTAATCAGAAGGCCACTGTCAGGTTTTGAGCTTTCTTTCCCCAAAGTTTCAAGCCATTAGCGAGCGATTCACAGGTGTTCCTGCTCATTGATTTGGAAAATCCGCAGAGGCCCCTGAGTTGTGTTTCTGTGGGGAAAATGAAAACAGTAAGGAGTCAGCAAAAGAATTTCCTGAATTCTTTCACTACTGCAGGAGGGCCCTGAGTTGCCAATAACATGCGAAACACATTAACTTCCTCCCAGTTTGTGGCCAGGTCACAGCCAGCTAAGAGGCTCTGCCAAAGCCCCGAGCAGAATTCCAGGGTGGCAAACTAACATGTCTATAATCGGACACATGGCCTTTGAAAGTGAGGTGTCGGAAATGTCTGTGGCCTCACCCCCATCCCCACCCCTATCCTTGTAAACTCCGGGCCAAAGGGGGTTTGGCCTTCTGGTTCCAACCCCCTCAGCATTCTCTGGGTGTAGCCCATTCTGAAAGCAGTCAAGAATCACTTTGGAATGGGTCCGGGCACCAGGGACGCCCAGGCACATACTGGAGATGCCGAGGGTTTGGTTCCAGATGCCCCCACAATAAAGCAAGTGTTGCAATAAAGGGAGGTAAGTGGAGTTTTTGGTTTCTTGCTACATACAGAAAATTACGTGGACACTACCTTGCAGTTTATTAATTGTGCAATAGCACTGTATCTAAAAGAACAGCATATGCATCTTAATTTAAAAAACACTTTATTGTTAAAAAATGTTAACCATCATCGAAACCTTCAGTGAGTGCTCAGTAATTGCTAATCACAGACCACCAGAACAAATGTAATAGTGAAAAGGTTGAAACACTGTGAGAATTACTAAAATGTGACCTACAGTCACAAATTGAGCAAACGCTGTTGGGAAAATGGCACCAACAAACTTGCTCAATGCAAGGCTGCCATGAACCTTCATCTTGTTAAAAAAAAAAAAATAGTATCTGTGTTGGGGAGCAAGAATTCCATCCCCTTCAAGGGGGACTGGGACCTCATTTCCAACTCCATCTCAACTCTCCATCAGAAGAAAGCTTGCTTTGACCAAGTATTTGCTGGTTGAAATTTCCTTTGCTATGTACATTTTGTGCCAAGTCCAAAGCCACTGGATTTGGTAAGAGTCTTTAAGAACTTAGCCACTTGATGTGGTTAGGTTAGTCATGGGATATTGCCTGGTCCTGAGGACCAGGAGCACTGAACATAGAGCCGGAAAACAAAGGAATCAAGAATGGAGACCTTGAGATCACCCTTATGTCTGGTCAACGCAGGTCCCAGCCCTGGGCCTTGAGCTGGTCATTCTCCACAAGGCTGAGAGGATATCCACCCCCTTCAATAACCAGAACTTGCCCCCACTTCTTGATCCCAGAATTCCAAGATCAAACTGCCCAGAGCCTCCATCCAGGGCTGCTACTAACTTTTTCCCCAGTTCTGTGCTCTGTAGGGTGGCTCTTGCTGCCTGTGTGCTTCGCTGGAGACACAAAGTGACAAGGGGCAGGTGCTTACAGGGGAAAGGATGGTGGCTCCTCATGATACAGATAGAGAAGGCGGCCTGCAGTGTTGCAGTTGGGAGATCATACAAAATTAGTCCTGAAAAAGCTATATTTGCTTTACCAACAAGGAAGTTACAGAGAACCCTCCACCTTTCACCTCCTCTTCTTGACAATTCCGTCAGCGCTGTGACAAAAAGCTGAAACTTAATTATCTTATTTCCTTGAAAGTCATCTTTCTGGTATTTAGTAGCATGAATTAAACTTAGTAACACAAGTTAAAATTTGTCTCTCATTTCAAAGCAGTGTTTACCCTTTTCGTGTGCTCCTCTACTGATTTCTTGTTATGAGTTATTGAACCTCAGTGGAAAGAATAACATGCCCACCTAGAGTCTCCCCTGCAGCGCTTCAGGCCGCTTGTGAATAATGAAGGTTCCCCATGGCTGAGAGGAGCCCCGACCCTTGAGGTGTGAAGCCAGCCCTGGAAATGGCCCAGCCTGAGCTGTGAGACCATGGTACTTGAGTTCATTCCCAAATCCTCATGTGTGAGAAAGCTAACTTGGATATCCAGACCCACAAGAGGGAGCTCACCCGTCTCCCCTCACCAATGGCCTGGCCCATGTCACAAACCTAAATCTAAGTCAACCAGTCTTATGGGAAACATCTGTTAAGGAAGCCTAACATACCCAATCACAACCTTCTGACTGGGCTTTAGCTAGCTCACCTCACTGTAGAAGACAGGACTGGCTAGCCAGTCATGCCCTGTTTCCATGCTGTGTCCTCTAACACTCTATAAAACTCCTTCTTACCCAGAATCCCTCAGTAAGCGTGTTCCACTGTTTATGAGACACTGTACTCCCCCATCCGTGGATTGTTTTCCCTTAAATAAAGGATACAAATTCATTACTAATTGTTTTAGTTTTGTCATTGGACAGTTTTGGTGGCAAGATGAGACCCAAAAACAGCTGCTGAAGATCCAGGGAACCTCCCCTAGATCCAGGTGAAGGTACCTACAAAGCCCTTGTGATTCTCTGCCCTGCTCTCCAAGATCTTGCAAAGCTTCTCTCAGATCAAACTCTGTTTGTTTTGTATTTTGAGCCCCTTGAGCTTATCTTTATCTTTCCAACTCCAGATTTTCCAGGTGAGATTTTGTGAACCACAACATTTGGGTTTGTGTCGAACCTCATCTATAAGGTAAGTGCCCCTTCAGGGGGTCCTGATAGATCTCAGAAACTGTGCACAGGCAGCCAGAAACCATAACTCTAGTTGAATTAAGGAGGATTATACCAACAAGGAAAATGATGGGTACCCCTCAGTCTAAGGAAACAAGATGGCAGCCATCAGAAGACTCACTGGGCCTTGAAGTAAGTCCACAGCATAAATTCTAAATAAATATAAAGGAGAAATTTGGGCTTTTTTTGACCACATCAAAAACTAAGCAGGCCTAAGTCAGAACTATTAATACCCATTAGGACATCTACCACTATAAAGAAATTTTATGACAGACATCATAGATCTGTTGCTCATGGGAGTCTGAGAGCCAAAGCTGCAAAGTTGGTGGGCATGGGTTAACCGTTTAAAAGCTGTTAGAGGGGTGCCTGGGTGGCCCAGTCATTAAGTGTCTGCCTTTGGCTCAGGTCATGATCCCATGGTCCTGGGATCGAGCCCCACATCGGGCTCCCTGCTCTGCGGGAAGCCTGCTTCTCCCGCTACCATTCCCTCTGCTTGTGTTCCCTCTGTCTAATAAATAAAATCTTTAAATAAATAAATAAGTAAATAAATAAATATATAAATAAAAGCTGTTAGAGTGCTCGCCACCCAACTCTAAGGCTCCTGTGCCCATGAAATGGATTAGATTGACAGGAAGTCACCCATTAGTCTCAAGAAAATCTCTGTGCAACAAGATATATGGTAAAACATCACAAAATCCCTAACTCAGGGGCACATCCCTTACATATTAGCTTGGCTCCAAGAAACACAAAGCTTGGCTACAGAAATTGGATTCCCAAGTTTCAAAGAATTAAACACAACTTTTGCAACCTTTGCACACAACTGCTTATTTTATGTCTAAGAACTACAGTCCTGGAAGCTATAGATGTCTCCAAAAATGGCAAAATCTTACTAAGACAACCAAAATTACAATGGCTATTACAGGGAATATTCCAATTAGACAAGATCATTCATTTAAGAAGTGAATTTGAAACCTATGAATGGGAGAAAATATTTGCAAATCATATATCTGACAAGGGTTAATATCCAAATATATAAAGAACTCATACAACTCAATATAAAAAAACTACAAACAGGAGCGCCTGGGTGGCTCAGTGGGTTAAAACCTCTGCCTTCAGCTCAGATCATGATCTCAGGGTCCTGGGATCGAGCCCCGAATCGGCTCTCTACTCTGCGGGGAGCCTGCTTCCCCTTCTCTCTCCGCCTGCCTCTCTGCCTACTTATGATCTCTCTCTGTCAAACAAATAAATAAAATCTTAAAAAACACACACACACACACAAATAATCCCATTAAAAAATAGCCAGAGGATTGGAATAGATGTTATTCATCAAAAGGCATACAGATGGCCAGCAGGCACTTGAAAAGCTGCTCAACATCACTCATCATCAAGGAAATGCAAATCAAAACCACAAGGAGATATCACCTCACACCTATTAGAATGGAGATTATCAAAAAGACAAGAAAGAGTGTTGGCAGAGATGTAGAGAAAAGGAAACCCTTGTGCACTGTTGGTGGAAATGTAAATTGGTGCAGCCACATGGAAAACAATATGGAGGTTCCTCAACAAATTAAAAATAGAATTACCATATGATCCATATGATGAGCAATTTCACGTCTGGGTACTTATCCAAAGAAAACAAAAACACTAAGTCAAAAAGATATATGCACTCCCATGTTCACTGCAGCATTATTTGTGATAGCTAAGACATGGAAATAATTTAAGTGTCCATCAATGGATAAGTGGGTAAAGAAAATATGGCATATGTACACACTATTTTCAATATTATATAATATATAAATAATATATCATTCAATATATATTGAATATTACTTAGCCATAAAAAGAGAATGAAATTTTGCCATTTGTGACGTGAATGGAAATTGAAGGTATTATGCTATGGGAAATAAGTCAGACAAAGACAAATCCCATAAGATCTCACTTATGTGTAGAATCTTTAAAAAAAAAAAAAAAAAAACAAGCTCATAAATACAGAGAATCAATCAGTGGTTGCTAGACCTGGATCAGGGGTGAAACGGGTGGAGGGAGTCAAAAGGTACAAACTTCCCAGTTATAAAATAAGTGAGTGATGGGATGTAACGTATAGCACGGCAACTATAGTTAACAACACTTCACTGCATATTTGAAAGCTCCTAAGAGAGTAGATCTTAAAAGTTCTCATTACAAAAGCAAAAACAAAAACAAACAAAAAAACGACTATATGTGGTGACAGATGCTAACTAGACTTATCGTGGTGATCATTTTGCAGTATACACAAATATTGAATCACTATGTTGTATACCTAAAATTAATACAATATTATATGTCAGTTGTACCCCAATTTAAAAAAGGGGTGGTGGTGATACTCAGACACCAGCTGTCTTGTGGCCAACTGCTGGCCTCAGTGGGTTGCAGTCAAAATATTGCTCATTCTTTGTTTCCTACTTTATAGATTGACTCATTTCATGATAGTTTCTTACAATTTTCCTCCTGCTCTTTTTCAAAGATGAGAGATAAAATATTCTGTGAGACTTCTATTTTGCCTTTTCTGTCCTTTCCTCTCTTTACATTTGCCAAGTGAATTTGTGTATTCCTCTTCTGTTTTGACACTGACACAGTCCAGGTCCTCACCAGTTTACATATTCACTTTCTTCACTAACAGGTTTTTCTGCCTTTTTTTTTTCCCAATAACACCACTTAAATTACCCTAACTTGTTCTCTTAAATAATCCTACTTAGCTTAGGGATGCTTTAAAATTTAAGCTTTAAAATTAAGATAAAAATATATTGGACTGACAGAGACAGAGAGAACAAATTAGAAAGTGGCCAGTGACTTAAAAAATGTATCCATCTTTTGCTGAAAGTAGTAGAAATATAATAAAGCAGAAAGAATCTTGGTTCCACAATGGCTCTACAAGCCAACCCACACAAATAGCTCTCAAGTTATCTTTGCTCAGTATAGAGCGATTTCCGAGGGGTCAGGAGAACCAGTTCTTAATTCTAACCTTATTGCTAACCTTTTAAGCCTTCTAACCCAGTTGACTGTATGGACTTAGGGAATCCATTGAACGGTCCTGGGCCTCGATTTCCCTATCTATAAAAAGAGATGTTGGATGGAGACTAAAATCCTTCTCAGCTGCAAAATGCTAAATAAGGTCTTTATGTTATTTTTGATGGCCTGAAACATGACCTTGATAACATTTTTAATTTGATGGAAAATGTAAAATTTTTAGTGTTATTAGTTTTGTACAGGGGGAGGGAGGAAGGGAATGGCCCCTTAAGTATTATGAAAAAGTAAAAAAGTAATTGTTCCCAAATCAACAAACAAAATGGGGTACCTATTTTAATTGGCATGCAAAAGCCTCCAAAAGACTTCAAAATTCCAAAACAGCTCCATTGAAACATTCATTGCAAAAAGCTAATGAAAAATTAAAGACACAAAAGGTGCCTAAAACAAAAGACCATAAGGCTGACCCGACTCCCACTACTCCTCTTTATCCTCCTTTACCTGAGTACTTAGGGACTACAAATCCTCTAACTGAACTGTCTTTCTACTCTGAAGAGACTACATGACTATAAACTAAAGTCTGCCAAGTTAGTGGTCATACAGAAACCCCATATCTACCCTCAATGGAGGGCCCCCATATGGGCCCCTCCTATACTGACCAGACTCCAAAGGATTCTCCAGTTACTGCTACCAGTTATTCCCTTCAATAGCCAAGGGGAGGGGCACCTGGGTGGCTCAGTGGGTTAAAGCCTCTGCTTTCAGCTCAGGTCATGATCTCAGGGTCCTGGGATCAAGCCCCGTATTGGGCTTTCTGCTCGGCAGAGAGCTTTGCTTTCCCCCTCTCTCTGCCTGCCTCTCTGCCTACTTATGATCCCTCTCTCTGTCAAATAAATAAAAAAAATATTTTTAAAAAAAGATAGCCAAGGGGAAACTAAAATTAAAATTAATGGAAAACCTTGCCAGATTCTGGTAGATACCAGGGTTACACTCTCTGCTTTAAACCTTGCTTTGGACCCTGTAGGTGAGATCCTAAGAAAACTGGCAGAAGCAGACAAAGGGTGAGTATCACCAGACTCAGCTCTCCCAAAACTCTGCTCCACCCAATGGAGAGGAAAGTAAAATTTCATGTCCTTTCCTTTCCAAATCCAGATGCATTGATTATTGATCCTTTCTCTCCCAGGGACGACTGTTTCCTTCCTCTAAAAAAAATTCTTTTTTTTATTCGTTGATTTGAGAGAGAGAGGGAAGTCGAATAGTGGGGAGAGGCAGAGGCAGAAGAAGACTCCCCACTGAGCCAAGAGACCAACATGGGACTCGATCCCGGGACCTAGAGATACCCACCTGAGCTGAAGGCAGATACCCAACCATCTGAGCCACCCAGGTGACCCACAACTGTTACCTTCTTGTTTGTCTCATGTGGTGTCCTGAGAACTTGGCTTGGCAAACATCACACTGGAGGCTCTAAGAATACAACCAGACAGAAATGTGGGTTGCACTCCAATTGTGGCTGGAGTCCTTTCCATTTTTGCCAGTTCTCAGGGAAACTGTCTAAAACCTGCCTTCTTCAAGTGGTCTTTGGCAGGGCTCTGGATCTTGAGAGGGTAGTATCTTTTGCACCCTCTGTGGGGATAACTCTTGCATCCAGGGCGCTGTTCAAATCTGCCAGGAAAATTGACTGCTTGTCTTGGGTGAAATCTGACAAGATATTTGAAGGGATTTTTTAAGCAGCATATCTGTGGTCCGAAATTGGCCAAATTGAAAGCTGATATTCAGAGCCTGATAGGAACTTTTTAAAATGTCTTCCTCCCCTAATCTAAATGAAACTATGTACCCAGAAGGAAAGAAAAACGTTCCAAAGACAAAGAGCTCTAAAACTAGAATATAAGAATGTTTTGATTTCCATCTTACTTGAAGATCTTCTCCCTGATATAAAGATATAAAGAAGCAAACTGGAAAGAAAAGAAGAAAGAAAAAGGAGAAGCAGCAGCAGCAAACTGAGGATAATGTAGTTGGATGGGCCGGCCAGCCTGTGAGGTCACTCAGGTTACAACCCAGTTCTGAGAAATTAAAAAACAACTGTCCTTAACTTACAAATTGAGCCTTTACAAGAGCAGAAATTCAGCTCCAAAAGCGATTCAAACCCCACCAATCCCTTTTACCCATCCTAAAACCTCCCCAATTCATCTATAAAGGCTTGGAGGTATTGTAAAATGCTTAATTTAGGAAACAAAAATCCTTCTCTGAGGGACTTGCCTTCTTTCCCTGCGCTTTGAGATGTAAATGTTCTACCTAGTCTTCTCTCTGAACTGAGGGCCATCTCTTTGAAATGCAAACTTCAAGGAAGTAATCCTTATGGGAAGGAAAAAAGAGAAAAAAGGAAAAGGCAATTTGGAAACTAGACAAATGAAAAATCTTCACAAAGATGAAGTCATCTGAGCAGGTGAGCTTAATTTATTTCATCTGCGAGAAATACAATTTGGACCCAACTGTTCTTTTATAAATTAGTGAGTTTTGCATTATTCTACCTGTCTAATGGCTAAAATTTTAAAAGAAAGGCT
>CM053611.1:17566660-17577506 GCA_028646535.1 Procyon lotor | reverse complement strand
AGGGTTGCTGGGGGGTGGGGGGGTAGGGATAGGGTAGCTGGGTTATGGACATTGGGGAGGGTATGTGCTATGGTGAGTGCTGTGAAATGTGTAAGCTTGATGATTCACAGACATGTACTCTGGGGCAAATAATACATTATATGTAATAAAAAATATAAATTATAAAAAATATTAAATACTTCATTCTACTTAAGTTTACTAATAGTCAAATAAGCTCATGTGATCTCTGTTACAAAATTTGTTGGCAAGAAAGATGACTTAAAATGTTTAGCTGCTGAAGGTCTCATGAGTAAACATAATTACTAAGAACAAGTAAATTAAATAGATGTAAATAAGATACAAGTCTATAAACTTTTCAACCATAATTACACTCATGGCACATCTACTTAAAAAATATGGTCACTTAAAAGCTTCAAATTAAAAAAAAAAAAAAAGCTTCAAATTATACTGAAATAAGTCAAATGATGAATATTCACTGAATGTCTAGATCATTTTCAAGTTAAGATAAAATACTGAAACACTAATTATTGAACATAGATTCGTCCACTTTTGGCCTCCTTTTACAGAAGAACTAAGGATATTTGAGTCTATTCATAAACATGTTTTATGCCACATTGAAAAATTCACTACAAGGATGAATGTACTTCTAGAAATACATATATATATATATACTGGCCAATCCATAGAATTGTAGTTTGACAATCTGCAAGTGCTTATTTCTTGATTTTCACTGGAAATTAATGATTCTAAGGGTTGAGAATTCTAATCAATGTATGTAATTAAAGCTACTAGAAATAATGCAGTTAACAACTTTATAAGAGGAAAGTAGGATATATTTTTGGTAAGAAAAAGTATGAAGTATGGTATATATTTTTTGTTAAGGAAAAAAGAGACCAATTTGTGCTAAAGTAAAATTATTGATCCAAAATGGGGGGGGGGGGCGGATAAGACAAATTTGAATGGATATAAAAAATAGTAGAAAGTATTTATGAGAAAGGAATCTTGGGAAAGGAATTTTAAGTGTGGTTGAACTGGCTATGATTGGAACGGATTTATTTAAGTTTTTAAAAACAGGTGTCTTAATATAAAAAATACACTAAAACAAAGTTAGGATTTGGTTTTCTCTCTGTTAAAAGGACAAAATTTTCTTGGACTATTGATCTGTTCTTCATAAGAAACTGTGAAAGCTTTCTTTATTTTTTTTAGCTTTTGAGTAACCAACTTGGACAGCAAAGATTTTGTATCTTACCAAAATAATTTACTGTGCTTCCTGTTGTCTTTATCAGGTAGGATTACTTAAGAAAACCCAGTCTTCTTCATATTAAAGGAGATAGGTTTTGTTCATCACTATATTACCTTCTGTATTTGCCTTTAACATCCCACATTGTCACTTTGGTGAAATAGATAATTAAGCATTATTTCCTAACTATCTGTGATTCTATTCAGTCAAATGTTCAAACCTTTTGCCATTTTGACAAGTTCCCTAAACCAAATTCTAAATGGAGTCTTTTGACCTCAGAGTAACTCTGAGATTTCCCAGAGAATCCCTGGAAAATCTCAAAGGATATATATCTCTCACCTTGTAAAGGAGAAATGTTAAACTAATTAGGTTTATTTGGTATGCTAAATTACATGGGTAGCATTGTCAAATGAGAAGTGATGATAAACCTTAGGTTACATGTGTTTGAATATATGTTACTTATACAGGTTTTCCAAAAATTGGTTAAAGTCTAGAAATATGTCAACACTCTCATTGTCCAATTATTTCATGAAATTTTTGTATGCCACAGAAATAACATTTCCTTATCAGATGAACTCTGCACAGATGTATAACCATGGGCATTCCCCCCCCAAATATGTTTATTTTATTTTTTCAGTGTTACAAGATTTATTGTTCATGCACCACACCCAGTGCTCCATACAATACGTGCCCTCCTCAATACCCACCACCAGTCTCACCCAACCCCCCACCCCACCCTTCCTAAATCCTCAGTTTCTTGCTCAGAATCCATAGTCTCTCATGGTTCATCTCCCCCTCTGATTTCCCCCCATTCACCTTTCCCTTCCTTCTCACAATGCCCTCAACCATGGGCATTTTTAAGTCTTTTGTCATTTATAGAGAGTATTTTACTGTGATGCTTTTGCAAAAGTGAGATTCATGGAAAGAACCCTCCCAAGAACTCCTTAGCGCAGACATCACCACCAAATTACAAGATGTTGAAACTTAAGTGCATATTTCACAACTGAAGAAGGCTCCATATGACCACCTGTTCAAACCCTGGAGACCTCAAAATCAAGCTTACTGGGACGAGAATCCACTGAAATCACAAAATAGACTGCTTCCACCCAAGACATTAGAATAAGAATCCTGGTCCCTTCTCTTCTCATCACAAAACCCCTTCTCCCCCTTATCTACTTGGTGGTTCTTTCTCTTTCTACCACTTGAAAAAATTATGCTATCATCCACATTTCTGGAGTTCATGGAAATGGAGAAATATCTGATTATGGGTTTGCCACCAAACAACCTGGTCAGTCCATGAGGCTGGGGATGCTGTAGTTCTTCCAGTTACAAATTTTTCTCTGCTTTCCACTGCCTGATTGCCTTGTCCACACTAAGGCCCCTCCCTATAGCACCAGACTCCCTAACCCCGAGCCTGCAAGTCAATGCCCCTGCCTCCAGTTAAAAAACTCCAAACTTGAGTCACTTCCCATCCTTCCTCTGCAACAGAAAGAGGAATTGGTATAATATTCTCTTGTGGTTTCTAGACTCTTCTATCTTACTTGCCTCCAGGGCTATCATCTTTCCAGTTCAGAGCCTTGGCTGGTTGCTGTGCACTCTGCTGTTCCAATAGCCTCCACACGGGACATCACTTTTATCAACGCCACTGTGCTCCTTCTAGGCTTTTTTTTATCTGTGGAGGACTAGCACCCCCTTACTGTTCAAATAGATGGGAAATGGTTGGGAGCTGTGGTCGGGGCTACCTTGGCACACCTGGCTATCCACAACCAAACCTTCATGGCAGGCTGCCCCTCTCAACTGGCATCCCAGGCTCAAACAGGAATTGTCAGGAGGCATTCAGGATTCAAAATTCACTTCCTTTGGCAGATCCCTACCATCCTGGTTCTGAGTAAGTGCACATGAGGCTATGATGAGGAACCTCTCCTTAACTCTTGAAAGTGTCGCAGAATCTCCTGCTCCAGCAATAGGTGTCCAACAAAAACCCCTACACTTTCTGGCCAGGGTTGCTCTTGATAATAGAAGAGCCTTTGACTCTCTTGTAGCTGAGCAAAGAGGTGTCTGTGTTGTGGCCAACATGACTTGCTGCGCTTAGATGAACTCTTCTGGGAAAGTTGAGAGCCAGCTAAATGAGATCATTGGACAAGCCACTTGGCTTACAAAAAGTGACTCCTTCAATGGGGACTTTCTTTGATCTAGTTGACCTAAGTTAGTTTGGGTCATGAAGATCGTGGCTCCCAACCATCCTCCAAACATTGGATATTGTCCTGCTTATAGTCAATCTAATAGCCTCTTGGGTACACTGTGTTCTCTTAGAAGCTTTAAATGCACATGTGTAGCCTCTGGTAACCAAACAAATGATCTCCCTTCACTCAGAATGCCAAAAACAAGATGGAAAAAAAAGGCCAACTAAGGGACCAAGACCTTGATATCCTAACCTAGGATTTCTGGTTGGAGATCCAACCTGACTCCAACATCAACAAAAAGTGATAGCTCAGAATGGCACCAATATCTTAAATATTGATCAATACTCTCAAAGGCGGGGGGTAACTGATAAAGTTAATTCATATATTGGAACCCACAAAATGGAAGCTGCCCCAGTGGCCTGGCCCACATCACCAATCTAAACCCACAAGTCAGCCTGAATTACAGGTGACAGCAGTCAAGGAAAGCTAGCATATGCCAGTCACCGTCCTCCCTCAGAGCTCTAGCCTGCTCCCCCTACCCTAGAAAGCAGGACCTGCCAGCCTTAAAAGGACCTGTTTCCACGTTGCCTCTTCTAACATTATAAAACTTGCTCTTGCGCGGAATCCCCTGGGAAGAGTGCTCTCCTGCTTGTGAGGTACCCTACTCCCCCATCCACGTTCTCCTTTGAGTAAAGACCTCCACCTCATTGCTGAACTGTTTCTAGCTTAGCCATTGGCCATGCCACTGGGAGGGACAGGGGAAGACCATTCCTTGCTGAAATTCCACAGTGAGAATTCAGTATAAAACTAGCAACCAAACCCAGATTGCCTCCCAGATGGGGATGAGCTAAAAAGAACTGAATAAAGTCCCATGGCTAATTTGAGAGCCAGATATAAATAGAATAAAATTAAACCAGGGCTAGAATTTGGGGGCAGAAAATAGTACTTTTCCTGTGGTTCTACCGGAGCCTCAGCGATGCCGGCCCCATGTATAAGATCTAATTTGCAATGCCACAGAGAATTCACTGGTTCAAATTTCCTTTGCTCCTCACTTTTTGTTCCAAGCCAGAAGCCACCAAAGCTGGCGACCGGCCTGCGAAGGGCCATTGGATGATACGGAGAGAGGGACCTCTAGTGTTGAGCGACTTTTTTGCCACCCAGCCGCAAGCACTGTTACGTACTTACGTATTTATCTATGATTATCACAGTACTGCTTCCCTGAGAAAGCCTGGATTTAAAGTTTAAAGTTAGTGTTTGTCTTTCACTTCTGGAATAACTTTGAAAAATTTAATAATGACAGAACATAAGCGGTGAACACATAATATTAGGGAAAGCCTTGAGTAACCAAATATTTGTTAAGGGCCTAGTAAATCTTTAGGCCCGGCATAGGTACTGAAAGTCATTTCGAGAAGTTTGAGATATAAAAAGGCAACTAAAATACCAGGAGTAAAGAAGTCCCAAACAAATAATGAAGCATGAAGTATATATCTTCCATTTACACACACACACACACACACACAAAATGTATGGAATAAATTTTGGAATAAATCCCATGTTCCAGGCACTCAACCAGGCTCCATACCACAGCGATGAAAGATAAAGTGTTTATCCTCAGAGGTCCATAGATAATCAGGGGAAGATGACACATTACAACTAGGACCAATGAGTATTCAAAAATGCAGTGCTTCTAGCCAGGGCTTCAAGATGCATAGGAGTTGGACAGGCCAGGGAAAGGGGGATACTCCAGCCCAGAGGGAGTGAAAGTCCTGAGCATCCTGGAGGGGAGAAGGCAGGGCTGTGCTCAGGTCTCGCTGACATCAGCTCTCCTACAGAGCACGGTGGGAAGGGAGGTTGGCACCCAGAGGGGCATCCCCCCCATCTCCGATGTGATACTGATTGTCATTTGTTCATTCATTCGACAACCTTGCTGAGCCTTTTCTGGGATCAGGCACTGGGGCCTGCACAGAGCCCTCTCAGATGAGCAAGACATGGCCTGAACCCCTCAGAAACTCACAATCCAGTAGGAAAAGGGAACAGGAAAGCCCCCACCCACTGTCCCATGAAATGAATGCAACCACACCGGGGCTCCAGCACAACCAAGGGAGCAACTGGCTGAGACTGAGCCAAGGATCCAGAGGAGGTCGCAATTGGGCTGTGCCTTAAAGATGAAGGCAGTGCCAGAAATGGACAAAGGCAGGGAGGTAGGTGGAGGGCGCCGCTCTGGGGATGCCCTGTGTCTGCAAACACTATAAGGATTTCTCCATCTGATCAGGATCCCGCTTAGGAGCTTGGGGTCTCTCCTGAAGGACAGTGAGAACTATGAATTTACAGGGGGACCAAAACAGAGGCCCCTGTGGGGACATGTAGAGACCTTTCTTTCAGAACTCTGGAGAAGGGGGCAGGAAGTAACATGGTAAGATTTTCACTGTTTAAGTAAAAGCTGGAGATTGAATGAGAGATGGATTGCAGGGGTACACAACAGTCTAGTTTGTTTGGATCCCAATTACACACTGTTGAGGGATTATTGAACCCGATTTTGGGGGACTTGATTGGCTGGAGAAGATCTCCAGTCAATGTTGTTTGGGCTAAAATTTCTTCCCATTATTCTCTGGAATTAATGGCAATAGCAGTAATCACGCCATTGCAAGGATTTATTGTACATTTAGAATATGCAAGACCTGGCATTAAGAACCTGACCTGAGAACCCACATGACAGAAGCTCCGCATTTCATAGGTTTCCCCATTTCATGACTTCATACCCAAAGCCATGTAATCATAAGGCTACCAAGTAGGAGATCTTGGATGTTTTCGGACTCCCAAGCCCACGTTTTTAACCATGTATGGTTTTCCCTTTTTCTTTTCTTTAACCATTAATCAAGGCCCCTTGTAGCTGATGTACCCCATTTGCTGAAATTTATGCAATTGTGTTATTTTCCTCAGGTATTACTACTAGACATGGCAGGGGAGGATTCCAGCAATATCTTTGTTGCCAACATGTTGAATGCAGTCTGGAAAGCTTGGAGGGCTATTGGTAGAGTATTGCCTGTCTGAAAATGCTGAGCACAAAGTAGAACAACTTTAAGGCCAAACGGGAGGCAAACCTGTATTGTGGGATTCTTTTCATCATCCCTGATCATACCCCATCAGTTAACATCACATCTGGTCTAGGTGCCAACCAGGGGCACTCAACCAAAAGGGAATTACAGGATGTTCCCATGAGAGATGGATGGGATTTTCCTTTAACAGGACTTTCATCAAAATGTACCTTTTGAGAATTCTCTTACACTGTTGGTGGGGATGCAAGCTGGTGCAGCCACTCTGGAAAACAATATGGAGGTTCCTCAAAAAGTGGAAAACAGAGCTACCCTACGACCCAGCAATTGCACTACTGTGTATTTACCTTAAAGATACAAACGTCATGATCCGAAGGGGCACGTGCACCTGAATGTTTATAGCAGCAACGTCCAAAATAGCCAAACTATGGAAAGAACCTAGATGTCCATCAACAGATGAATGAATAAAGAGGATGTGGTATATATATATACAACGGAATACTATGCAGTCATCAAAAAACCCCAAAATTTTGCCATTTGCAACAACGTGAATGGAACTAGAGGGTATTATGCTAAGCAAAATAAGTCAATCAGAGAAAGACAATTATCATATGATCTCACCAATACAAGGAATTTGAGAAACAAGACAGAGGATAATAGGGGAAGGGAGGGAAAAATGAAACAAGATGAAACCAGAGAGGGAAACAAACCATAAAAGACTCTTAATCTCAGGAAACTGAGGGTTGCTGGGGGTGGGGGGCGGCTCGGAGGGATGGGGTGGCTATGTGGCTACCCTCCCCATTGGGGAGGGTATGTGCTGTGGGGAGCGCTGTGAATTGTGTAAGACTGATGAACCACAGACCTGTACCCCTGAAAAGTTACACATTCTATGTAAACCTTTAAGAATGTACCCTCTGTGCGAGCCTTATTCTAGAGCCATATGGGGCTCCAACGTGGCAGCTGGCATCAGAGATCAATAACATAGCCCGAAAGTCATTCTGGGAGCCAGGGCAGACTCTGGTTTCTCAACATTAACCCAAGCCTCTGGATGACTAAAGGAAAAAGGAGGCATTCTGGGGACAGTCATCAGTGTCCCTGTTACTTCTGTCCACCAGTACCAGCTTCGCTTCACAATCAGAAGCCCCTCGATGCCCTGCTCTCCGTGTCCGGGAATGCCTCCGCAGCTGAAGATGTCCAGGCAATTGTGACAAAACCCAAGCACTTCCATGGACTTCTGGAGGTAATACAGAAGTCAATGGAAAAGTGAGAAGCTGTTCTTGCCCTCCTTAAGAAGTGTTCTGGATAGAAGATCTTGCAGTGGGTTCAGAGAGCAAAATTCAATTATCATGATATTCTACTACTTCCCAACAAAACCAAATTCTTCTTTTTTCCTCCTCTCTGCCTCCTTCCTTCCTCATGACAACATTTGTTCCTGGCTTATGTCTCTCTC
Source organism: Procyon lotor (assembly GCA_028646535.1). Classification (NCBI taxonomy): domain Eukaryota; kingdom Metazoa; phylum Chordata; class Mammalia; order Carnivora; family Procyonidae; genus Procyon; species Procyon lotor. The sequence continues at coordinate 17,569,580 of CM053611.1, read as the reverse complement.
CTGAAGGACTTTGGTACCTGCAGATTGCTAAGGAGGTGGCCGATCCCTGCCACGGCCGGACCGCTGCTCTGGAAGGCCAGCCGGCCACGCGCACACCGCGCGCACGGTGCTCCGTCCTCCTCAGAACCTTCCTTCCTATGTTAACACTTCTTGGCACTTAAATTCTACATCTAGCAATTACTTTCCTCCTTGAGCAGCTGGTTTCCACTTGAACAGGCAGCTGGAAGTAGTCAAAGCAGGACTTAAGTGATCGTTTACTATTGTAAAGCTCCTTTCATCCATAGGCTTACCATTAATCACACGGGAAAATAACAGAATGGTAAAGAGTGATTGCTGGTATTAATAACATCATGTCGGCCGAGGACAGAACCAACCAAACACAGCCATTGGGAACTGCTATACTGCCTTATTATCTCTGAGTGATGGTCCAGCTGGCAGATCTGAGCCACGTGCTCACAGAGGTCACACTCCGAGGGACCCCACGGACACCAAGTGGACTGCCGACACGGTGACATCGCCAGGCTCTGTAACTCAGCGTCACAGAGGGCTGCTTTGTTAACCAGAACGTCGATGTATTACTATGCAATGAAATGCAAGATATTTTTTCTTTAACCCAGAGATGAAAAATGACTAAAACGAAAAGGCAAGCTGTTGTGTGAATCTGACATTACAGAAAGGGAAGCGAGGACTGGGATTCAGCCAACCCAGCTGGACCGGTCGCCCTTCTCCACGAACACAGATCCTTACACTCACAGATACCGGTAGAGTATGTCTGTGTGCCAGGCACGGTTCTAGGTGCTAAGGAGAGACATTGGCAAAGTTCCCGTCCTTTTTGGAGTTTCTACCTATTGAGAGGAAAGGCAAAAATGAATGAATACATAATACAATATCTAGGAGTGACAAGTGCTAAGAAATAAAGCAAGGAAGGAGGGAGAAGGTAAAGGGACTCAGGAACTGTCCCTCTGAGGAGGGGACATCTGATTAGGGAACTGAGTGAAGAGGATCTAAGCTATCTGCGTATCTGGGGGGAAAGCCAGCCAGAGTGATGCGAAGACCCAGGGGAAGCACACCCGGTGTGCTCAAAAGAACAGGTTTTGTTTCTTAAGAAACACCATAATGGATTTGGTACCCCAAGCGAGTGTTTTGACCCCCAAGTAAGCAGAGCACACTGGTTATTACAAGGGTGTCAATTTGCAACGGCAACTTGCGTCTTCAGGTCGCCATTCAGATGCCCTTCCTCTCCAACTTCCACCGAAATAACCAAAAGACATAAAAATGCACAAAGAAGATAAACCCTGGTATCAGCACATTGCAAATTGAAGAGGCTTTTAGCAAGATGAAAACCACTAGTTACATGATTGTGAAATTTCTGGGACATCTACTATGACCACACTCCACCCGCCCCTTATAACAGTAGCACCAAAACAGCATGAGTCCAATATACAGGTTTCTTAAAACCAGGTTCTTGGGGCGCCTGGGTGGCTCAGTCGTTAAGGGTCTGCCTTCGGCCCAGGATCGAGCCCCGCATTGGGCTCCCTGCTCAGCAGGAAGCCTGCTTCTACCGCTACCATTCCCTCTGCTTGTGTTCCCTCTCTTGCTGTGTTTCTCACTGTCAAATAAATAAAAAAAAATCTAAAAAAAAAAAAAAAAAAAAGAATGCTGGGAAACAGCAAAGAGGACCAGCAGCAGGCGTCCGGAAACCTTGGGAACGCGGTGGGCTGTGTGCCGCAGCCGGGGTGGGGTTGACAGAAAAACAGCCCCATGGAGGAGGGGAAGCACTTTCCCCACACGGTCCTGCAAAGTCCTCAAGCTCAGAGCTGCCTGCAGACAAGACTGGGCCAAAGGGACACTGAGTGGAGGAGAAACAGAAACAACCGCTGTGATTGCGGGGGTGGGGGGGGAGCAGAGGGGGAGTCGCAGCATCCACACCCTCAGCTTCCTGCACAGCACAGTAATGGGTTGGGACACCGACTGTCTGACAGTCTCCCAACATCCGTGGGGGGCCGGCGAGCCAGAGAGTGTGATCTTCAAGGAGCCACACCCCCCAAAGCTTGCAGAAGAGGGAAAGGTGATGAATAAAGCCTGTGCTTCTGTGTTAACGCCTTCCAGATTTCCCGCCACTAGTTAGATCCAGGGACCACACCCCGCCCCAAGCTGACAGGTGGCTAGGAAGGAATAAACCAAGTTTTGCAAACTCCCTTGGCTGCGCTTGAGCTCCTTTGGATGAAGGGGGCTGGCCCCCAGGGCATCCCCTGCCAACACCCACCCCACTCCAGGAGGCCCTAAAGTAGGACCCCTGCAGCCCCTCCAACCTCCCTCCCTCACCACACCCAGAACTAGTGGGCCCCTGATCAGGGAGATCCGCCTTTGCTCTGCTAAGTGTCAGGCTATTGCCAGCTCTGTTTATGTTTTACTTTTTTAAGATTTTCTATTTATTTGAGAGAGTGAGAGAGAGGGGGCTCCATCCCAGGACCCTGTGATCATGACCTGAGCCCAAGGCAGACGCTTAACCAACTGAGCCACCCAGGTGCCCCATTTATGTTTTCTATTTATATTTTCCCAGTGTTTTTCCTTTCTTTTCCCAACATATACTGGATTCATTAGGTTTTTTCCTTTGTTCTTTTCTGTACTCTTTTTGAAGTTCTACATTCTATTTCTATTCTACTAGTTTTACTTCAGTTTTTAACTAACTCAATGAAGCTACATTTTCCTAGCAACATCAATAATTTAAAAATTTAATTATTAAAATTAAATAATAAAATTTTATAATTTTATATTTAATAATAAAATTATTAAATAAAATTTAATAATTAAAAAATTTGACTTCTTCGAGTCAAACCAGATGAGATGTTCACAACTTATTATAACCCTTCCTCTTCTTAATGGCCCCTGGCCCTTAGGCTTTGTTGGAATAATGTAG
>CM053611.1:17518107-17566160 GCA_028646535.1 Procyon lotor | reverse complement strand
TAAAGTAGAGTTGGAAGAAGCACACCCCTTATCTCATAGAGGTAAGGGCAAAATCAATAATAATGAGAAAATAAACAAAATTAAAAATGAATTATTTGAATAGGTTAATAAGATGGAAAGAACTCTGGTAAAACCGATTAAGAATGGAAGAAGATAGAAGTAAATAAAGTACAGGGTCACAGGGATAATAGCCATAGAACAACAGAAGGGGAAGTCCTGTTCATGGTGTGAGCAAGATGTCCTTACTCAGGTAGATGTGGTTGAATGTCCATGAAATATGGATGCCATTTTAACATTATTTCAGCTTCTACTCTCTTAAGAAAATAAGTCAGCAACAATAAGAGTGAAAATTTCATTTCAATTTTATATCAACACCTCTCTCCAATTCTGACACACACAAATGAAATTTTCATCTCATCATATGGTATTCAGTAGTAGAGAACTTTCAAGCCCTTGATTCTTGCTCTATATTCCATCATGAGGCTTACTGCTTATTCCCAATGGTTTTATTTGTTTGTTTGTTAGTTTGTTTATTTAAGAGAGAGAGAGAGGGTGGTGGGGCAGGGCAGAGTGAAGGGGGGGAATCTCAAGGAGGCTCCATGCTAAGCACAGAGCTTAGCTGTGAGCTTGAACTCATGACCTTGAGATCATGACCTGAGCCAAAATCAAGAGTCAGATGCTTAACCAGCTGAGCCACCCAGGTGCCCCTCCTTGGTTTTAAATTCATAAGGCATCTGGTCCTAAGGAGGAGTTAATGTGACAGTTTGAATTTATAACTGTACCCAAGCTTATAGAGTAAGAAGCAGAAAGTTCCATGTTTTAATGACCAGAGACCTGTAAGAGGTTGGTCTAAGCTGTATCTCAACCTAAGCTACAAATTTCATGATATTTATAGAGCATTATTACTAAATATACATTTTGATGAGACCAGAGTCCACCAAAAATAGAACCAGTATAATTTGGAGGGAGATGTGTCTTTCTGTACCATCAAGTGCTTGTTTCTTGTGCAGCCAAATCTAAACTTTGACCTTGAGAGGCGATTTTATGCTTTTCTCTCCATTTTCTCTCAATAATTAGTCTCGGTTTTTGTGCAAGGAAGGGTGAATAACAAGTCATATGTAATATTCGTTTCTTAGGCTATAAAAATAGGATAACAATAGTATCCCATCATAATATTTCTCTGTACACCTACCAGCCATTACATAGCCGCTCCAACTGTCTCTTCTCTCCTCCCTCAAATTACTCTCAAACCATTCCAAGGGCTACCAGGAGTACATATGAATAGTACTATGTACTACCTCCCTCAGGATTGAAGCCCTTATTTCCCCAACTGCCAGGAGTGGATGAGTCCTTTTCCCAGAATTGCCATCTGCTGAAGAGCTGTCCTGTCCAAAGCCATGCCCCATTTCTGGAAGCAGCCTGTATTCAGTGACTGGTCAGTGTGGTGGTTTCAAGATTCGGCCCCCTTTGCCTTCATTTGGGACAAATCTGACGAGCCATCCCAGCTCCAGAGCTCCTCACTGGATCAGCTGAGGCCTTTAATGTTACTGCACTGCACTTCATCTTCTCCCTTTGCCCAATCCTATTTGCAACAGAAATCAGTCCCAAGAGTACACCTTGATAAGCTTTCCACACATCAATCTCCAACTCAGACTGCTTGCCCACGAACCCAACCTAAAGAGTTGGTTGGAGTTGTGGTTTTAGGAAACAGACTCTGGAGTGGAATTTTGATGGGTGTCTCACCTACCAGCCATCTGGCGATAGCTGCATAATTGGTGATGGTGGAGCAGTGGTCACCACTGGTATCCACCATGTTACCATTGCTAAACTTTTTACTAGCCCAGACTAGGGGTCAGAGCTAGTGAAGGATGGCACCGGAGGTAGGTATGAGTGCAATGTTTTAGGCATTTTTGAAAAGTGGATATTATTAATTATAAGGAATATGAAATTAGATGGCTATTGCTGGAGAAAATCAATGACTTGGAGAAAGACAATGACGGGCTGACAGGGATTAATTTTTTCCTTTTTCATTCTCTTGTTCTTTCTTCCCTTCTTAGTAATTTCTTACCCATTATTTTCAGTGTTCTCTCTGGAATTTCTATTCACTAGATATTGAACTTCATGGGTTGATTTCATTTTTTCCTATGTTCTCTCTTATCTTCATTCCCACAGTTTCCTCTTTCCCTAGACCCAAGCCGGGAAATTTTGTAATTCAATTCCTCTAGAGAGTAACAGTCAGTCTTCTCTGGGTTTGGTGGGTACAGGTGAGGGGAGAGCAGCAACTTGGCTTCCTGGACTAGGAAAGGAATGGTGTCTGAGTGCTCTATAACAAATTTCCAAATAATTTCCCACTCCTCCTAACCTCCAGATTACTTTGTATTCCCAATTTCAAAACCTTTGAAAGGGGTGGAAAAGTGGGGAGGAGGGGTGGAATAGTGGGTTCAGTGGAGATTAGCTTGTTTACCATCTTGTATCCTTGGACATGTGGGTTTCAGTCAGTGAAGACAATTACCACTCTCCCTCCAGTTTCCTCTTATATCTCTTGTCTTCTGTTCTCTTTTTTTGTCCTTTTTGTCCTTATGGATTTACACCTTTTAAATTATTATTGTGGACTGAATGTTTGTGTCCTCTCAAACCCCTGGCCCATAGCAACGATGGTATTGGAGGTGGGGCCCCATCTTTGGGAGGTATTTAGGTTTAGCTGAGGTCATGAGAGGATCCCCCATGATGAGATTAGTTTCCTTGAAAGAACAGGAAGAGAGACCAGAGCTCACTGTCTCACACATGCTCTCTCTTTTTCTCTACTATGTGAGGACACAGTGAGAAGGCAGCCCTCTGTAAGCCAGAAACTGAATCAGGAGACACCTTGATCTTGGACTTCCCAGCCTCCAGCACTGTGACACAATAAATGTCTGCTGTTTAAGCCACAAACACAGTCGATGCTATTTTGTTAGAACAGTCAGAACTAAGAGATTATTTTACTGTTATTTTAGTTGAATTCTTTTGCTGTTATTTTACTATTCTTTGTTTAAAACTTGCAGTAGAGCTTTGAACCATGTCAAGAAATATATTCACTTTTTATTTCAAATTCAGTATCTCTTTATCAAATTAGATTACATATGATGCTTTAAAATCTTTTTTTAAATTAATACAGTATAAATTATTTTTAGTTTGTGGTCAACCTACCAGGGGACCTGCCCTCCTCATTCCTTTGTCACCACCTGCTTGAAGTATACCATACAGGAAAACAAGTATGGTTACCATACTCACCCCCAAAGAGAAGGGAAATTGCAATAGGCTGTTTTAAGTAAAGAGGGATATGAGCACAGAATGAACCATTGTCAAAGTGCAGCTACTGGGAAAGGACATAACACCTGTGCTTTAGGGAAGATGGCTTTTTACTCTGAAACTGCTGGAGTAAAATTTCATAAATATCTAGACACTATCCATGGGTAAGACATTCTAATGACTAGCTATTACCATAAGGATATAATTCTGTCTGCCTTTATTCACTCACCAGGACTGTTCTCAATACCCACAGCCTGTTCTTATAGTCGCCCCTGGGGGTGTGTGCGTGAAAACACCCCTGAGGGGCAGGCTTTGGAACAGAAAGAATGATGAAGTGGTCTGGAAAATGGGCCCATCTGGGGAATCTTTGAGCCCACCCAAAGATTAGGGGCCCATTGAAGGAAGCTAATTAGGAGCCTGATAAATCAATATTACCTCAGAAGTACTGGCAGAAGCTATAATGGTATAAGTAGAATCCTGAAGCTTAGAGATTTGCTGAGCATTGAACAGAGAATATCTGCTTTTCTGTCTACCTGACACACAGCCCTTTGTATTTCAGTTGTGCTTTTTTTTTTTAAGATTTTATTTATTTATTAGAGAGAGAGAAAGACAGAGAGAAATAGCAAGAGATAGAGCACTAGCACCTGGGAGAAGGAGAAGTTGGCTCCCCGCTGAGCAGGGAGCCCAATACGGGGCTCAGTCTTAGGACCTTGAGATCATGACCTGAGCTGAAGGAAGGCAGACACCTAACTGACTGAGCCATCCAGGTGCCCCATCAGCTACGCTTTTGAGTGGAAAGCAGAAAAGGTTTTGCTTATGCTTTCTAAGGAAGATCACATTTAATTAGGTAATTAGGTGGGATTTCTGTGTGAGGGTTAGAAAGAGGGGCAAACAGAATTCTGGAAAAGTGAAGATAGGACAATCTTAGTGTGAGGATAGGACAATCTTAGTTTGAGGCACAGCCTGTGATGGTCAAATCTAGTTTTGCAACATTTAGGGCATTTCCAACAGTCTCAGAAATGTTTGAGAAATTTTTAACAATAACAAGAACAACAAGGAAGTATAACCCCATTTCAATTCATTTTAAGTTTTAAATAACTATGAGGAAAAGGGGAAGATGTGAAATCAAACAATTACCCTGTTATTAGCCTGATCTAGAACCATGGCTGTATTTGTGGGTTTTACACCTGTGTGACCTGTTTCCTGCATCTTCTAGTCATTCCTATCTTGGTTAAGTCACCTTCCTTTCTCAACACTTATAAGGAGGCTGGCCCCTCCTGCTACTTTCAAGGACTGATATTGGACCCCTGAATTCTTTTTTGATTGTTTGTGTTGCTGGGATGTGGGCTACAGCCTGGCGGCAAGGGAAGTCTTCCCTCAGGGCAGGGGATATTCCCAGTGTCAATCACACTGGACAGGAAGTGCCTAGACTGGCAGCTTTCGGGACGGAGAGAGAGCTCCTTTCTTTCTTTCAGGGTCTTGTCTCTTGAGCCTGGTCTCTGGTGTCTAGATGAGGATGAGGGGGTAAAATGGTCATTATTAGACAGACAGATAGACATAAAGGGAGAGTTACTATAGGAACTGGCTCACACAGTTATGGAGGCTGAGAAGTCCTATGATCTGCAAGGCAGAGAACTGGGAAAGCTGGTGGTATAATTCAGTCTTAGTCCCACAGCCTGATAATCTGGGAGCTGACGTGTAAATCCCTAACTAAATCTCAGAATCAAGAGGCGGGAGCACCAATACACAAGGGTAGGTGAAAATGGATGTCTCATCTCAAGCAGAGAGAGCAAATTTGCCTGTTTATGCTATTTCAGCCCTTAGTGGATTGGCTGATGTCCACCCATTTTGGGCAAGGTCTTTACTCAATCCTCCACTTCAAATGCTAATCTGTTCCAGAGACATCCTCATAGACATGTCCAAAAATACTGTTTTACTAGCTACCTGGGCATCCCTTTACCCAGTCAGCTTGATACATAAAGTTAACCATCACAACCACCTACTAGTATCAGCTGAATTGTGGAGGAGAAGGGACAGGTGTGGTTTTTCTTGGGCTGGATGTGTAAAGGGGAGGGCAGTGCCTCCCAAGGTTGTTGTGGCAGGACAATGATGAGTGGGATCCCCAAGGAGAAAGTAAATGTCAGCAGACAAGGACATGGGCTGTGTCTGCAGCCATCCTTCCCCACACAAGCTATTATTTCTTTTCTGGAGGCCACTAGGTTGCCCTTGTTGTACTTAGCATACTTGCTCATACACCCCACTGGTCTCTGAGCTCTAAAAGCAAGAATCTTGTCTTGTTTGCTCATATCCCCACAGTAGCCCCTAACTCAGAATCTGCTATGTCATGGGTTCTCAATAAATATAATCTGAATAAATGAGTCCCACTGTTAGTGTTTCACCTGTGGGTTTTATACAGTAAATGATTAATATTCTTAAGGCATTCTGACAATAGCACCAAATGACTACATTCTCTCTTAGGTCTCTCTTAGCCTTGTTAGTCTTCTCTTTGGAGAGATCATATGAGGCAAAACTTTTGACTTTTATCTGTGATCCTGCTTAGAAATAATTATGTTGGTGCTATGTTACTTTGGAATGTTTCTATGGTAGCTTTTTTAAATTGAAAAAATTAATATTTGCTTATGGTTAAAAGAAAGTCACACAACAGGACACACCATGAAAAGTGTCCCAGTCTAGATGTTTAGTGCCCCTCTCCAGAGACAGATACTTCTTAGGCATATTTTCATAAGTTTTCTATGTAAGGATAAACACATACATGTGTATATATAGGCATATTTATAGATGTGTGCACATATTTAATACAATTTGAAGCATACCACATAACTTGTTTTTCAATTTGCTTTTGTCATTTAAAACATATCTTGGAGATTTTTCCATGTTAAATTAACCACATTCCTTTCTCTTAAAAATCGTATTAGAATAATACTCACATATGATTTAAGTTTAAACTATATATAAAGATATATAGTGGATGAGAATCATCTGCCTCACATCCTTACCTCGATCCCTGTTCCCTTAAAGGCAACCTCTTTTACCTGTTTGAGTTTTCGGTTTTCTGATAGATAGCACCATATTATAAATAACATGTTTATGCTTCTGTTTCTTAATTTATTGAGTTGAAATATTATCTATTGACATTCAGCTATGATAGATGACCATCTATCCTGCTAATATGGTTTTGTTTGTATTTATCAATTCTAGACATTACCATAAATTTTCTAATAAGACAGGTGAGCATGTAGCTATTTGCTCTGCCCTATATCTTCCTGATATGGCTCCGTCTCTATTTCAGTTCCCCGTCTGGTCACCTCTGTAGCCTCAGACACCACATATAACTGCTTCTCTTTGCATCAACCATAGGGAGTCCTTCTGACTTCGAAATATAAGAATATTCGCAAACCTATCCTTCTCTTCACGTACATCACCACCTCACAACTTGTTCATTTTTTCAGAATCTCTCAGCTCTTCCTTCACTTTGCCATGGTCAAACTGACAATGTTTTCACTTCATTCTATAATTATAATGAAGTCTTCTGTGATTTGCTGTACCTGTGAATCATATATTTATTAGGACTCTTTTAGCAGCAAGCGACACAAAACTCAAATCACACAAATGAAACAGGAAAGGATATCCAGGGGAAAACACAGCCTATGCCAAGTTTAGTATTTTCAGGACCTGGTTTCTTTCTCTCCATCTTTTAAATCCTGCCTTGTGCTGGTCACATCCCGGGAAAGCTCTCCTCTCAAGGATACAACTTTTTGGCAGCTGCCCCAGCCTTACACTTTCTCAAGTTGAAATTGAGTTACTCCAGTGGAAAGAATAGAAAGTTTCTTCCAAGCCAAATTTTGGGATTTATTCTGATTGGAACAGTGTGTTCTCATGTACATCCTTGAACCCATCACTGTGATCAGGGGTTTGGGGGATGTTGATTACCTAATTCCCACCTCTGGAGCCAGGACTAAAGTTCTACCCAAGGGACAGAAGGAGTTCCCCCAAAGGAAATCAGAGGGCTGTTACCAAAAGAAAGGAGAAAAGGATGCTGGCACCAACAATAACAAACACCAACCCTAGACCACAAACTCTAATGTCTGTAGTGTTCTGTTTACATAAACTTGTGAACTGACTCGGTGAAAGATACAGAGAATGGTGCTTTTGGTGCAGTAATGCGCTTAATTTTTTAGAATGTCATTAGTCAAACAAAACACATCTTTAAGCCTAATTTTGCTTCAGAGTCACCAGTATGCAACTCTCGTTCTATATATTAATTCTGAAAACTGAAAAAATAGGGAATGGTGTTTATATTATTATAGCTATGTAAACAGTCTTTATAGTAAAGTAAGTTAATATTTTCAAATTCTCTAGAACCCCTGTCATGACTTGTGTGGTACCCAAAGAAAATGTTCCTGGTATCAAGTTGCAAAGATTCTCCCCCCTTACTCTCCTCCCATCACTCAGAATCCAGCTGTGCTGTAGTTTACTGCATACTCTCCCATATTTTGAATGGCAGATATTGCTGCCTACTCCATTGCCATTCCCTCATTCTTCCTTGCTAGGATCTTTCCTTTTCCTTTGCTTATTGTCATTGATGTTGGCAGTTCTCGAATGTCTTGTAATGTCTTATGATCTATTTGTATTTGCACACGAGGGAAGAATTTGAAGATTGGGAGATCTGTAAATGTTGCTGAGACTCATTAACTTATGGGTTCATTTTAAATGGACAGGAAGAGAACTATCAGCTATTATGTCAGGGCTGAAGGAAAGAAGCAGATGGCCTTTACCCTTGGATATTGACATCCACACTAGTTACTCTTGTTAGTTCTTTAGACAGTTCATCAAATAGTTTAGATAAGAACTAATCAGACAGGTTTTTAAAAAAATTTGAGAGAGAGAGAGTGTGTAAGCATGAGTGAGAGAGGGGCAGAGGGGCAGAGAGAGAAGCAGACTCTCTGCTGAGCAGGGAGCCCAATGTGGGGCTCGATCCCAGGACCCTGAGATCATGACTTGAGCTGAAGGCAGATGCTTAACCCACTGAGCTACCCAGGTGCCCCAAGATTACACAGTTTTAAAAGATACATTTAAATAAGATCCCGACCCCACACTTCAACTTTTATTTTATTCATTCATTCATTCATTCATTCATTCATTCACCCACTCACTTTGTATCCTGCTGGCTGGTATAAGAAGGTAGAGGAAATTTGATTTTTGTAGTCAGACCTTCAATTAATTCCACATTTTCAGGCCTTTTCTTAAATTCTATTGTACCTGTTGCCCAAGCCAAGAGGTTCTATGCAGTTGTATTCAGCATGCTGGCTTTCTGTTTTTTGGTATTTTTTCATTAATTAATATTTCATCTGATTTTTGTTTTACAGGAATATGTTGAGTTTTCTTGTATGTTAACAGCCTTCTTTCTGTTCTCTTCAGTACTATGAATTTAAGCCTTAAAAAATTCCATTACTATTATCTTAATTATGTCTTAGAAAGGAAAGGATAAATACATGTGCTTAGTTAGCATACCATATTAAACCTGAAGTCTCTATATCCTTCTTTTAAAGCTGCATAGTGTTCAATTGTCTGGATTTTTAAAATATATATTAACTTATTTTCTACTGATTAACAATTAATTTTGTGATTCCAAACACTTGTGCAATGAATATTTCTGGACATATCCCGATGCATATGTATATTTGTAGAATAAATTCCTAGAGGTAGTGTGTTGAATTGTAGGCTGTTGGAAAGTTCCTCTTTGGAGCATGTATGTATTTTTGAAAAGTGATATTGTATAGTGATTAAATGCATGAACTCTGGAGCCAGGCTGCCTGGACTCATAATCCTGGCTCTCTTCCTTAGTAATGCTGTGACCTTGGGCAAGTTACTTAAGTTTCTGTGTCTTGTTTTTCTAATGGGTAAAAGTAAGGATTAATAATATCACCTTTCTCTTGAGCTTGTAAGCTTGTAAGGATTAAATGAGTTAATTTGTTGAGACTCATGACTGATAATAAGCACTCAATAACCATTATCTGTTATTGTTATTTTAGCTAAGACTTAGCTACCATTAGCTAAAAAGAAACCACAGTTCTGCATAGGCTGAAGCTGGCACTCTGGCCAGAATTCCTGGGCATGCCCCTGAGAGAGGTGAGGTGGTCCCCCATGGAAGGGCTGCAAGCTCAGGGCCAAAAAGAGAGATACAACAGGTCTGAGGAGGGCTCAGAGGTTTTTTTGCCAAGGAGTCTACCAACTGTAGCCATCTGAAGGGTGCATCGTTAACCGCTGTCTCTCTAGTTCTAGACAATCCTTGGCATATAGTTAAGTGAATAAATGAATGATTGAATAAAACCAAGTTATAGAATTATTTTTACTTCTCTTTAATTCCCTCCTGCCATCTGAAAGTCATCTTTGCTACTGTAAACATGCTTGGCAGGGAGGGGACCAAGAAGGATCCAAGTGAGGGAAGCATCTTGGAGTCACCCTGCCTGAGGGGACCAGAGTGACCACGGCAGAAAAGAGACAAAACACGGTTCCTAGGGCTCCTCAGGAAGCCTGCTAGGCTGGTTGGGGAGCTTGCTAAAAGCCTGGACTTCCTGCTATTGTGAGAAGGGGGATTTACACTGCTTATACTTGGGTATTAAAAGGAGAATGATCTCTCAAGACTGGGAAGTCTGGTATACCTGGGTTACACAGGCTCACTACGTGGTAACCTCTCAGTAAAACCTCTCAGCTTTTATATTTTATTTCCAAATTTTGGTGAAGACTAAAATAAAGTCTGCATTTGATGCTATATCTACCTTCCTCAAGCTGTATCTGACTTAGCATATGATGGCCATGATTGCCCAAAGGAATGTTCCCAGTACAGCTGTCATTTCAATAAGGTGATTGTCAGGTTGAATGACATTCAGAGATCAGATAGGATAGCAGTGATCTTGGACTTTCCTCCAGCCCTTCTCAACAGCATAACCTTGTGTTAGTCTCTTGAAATTTCGAAGAATTGTTTTTTGTCTCTGTAAAATAGGGGATTAGTGCTATGATATCTACCACCTGTTTGGTCTTAAGAGCACATCTTGACATTAAATTAAAAGAGAGGGGAAAATGAATAAATGAGAATGGGGAATGTACCCCGAAGCCTTGATCTGAAAGTCACCATTAATGGTAAAACCATTACACTATTACCTTTCTCCAAGATTTCTAGCAGATGCTTGGCTAATGAAAAATCTCAATTTTGAGCATATTTTTATAATTGATTATTATTTTTCACCATTCATATACTGATGTGTTGAAAAATAGAAGATCTATGTTCTAAGGGGAGGTTATTTTCCAAAATTAAGTAATACACACAATAAATGAATAGGACACATATTCACACATACATACTTGGTGTTAATTGCTTATTTTAGCTAATTTTTTTGTTTTGTTTTCATGTTGTTGAAAATTAATCATGGACTTAGCATGAGTAGTGAAAAAGCAAATTAACAAAGACTCATTTATAATTATTAGAAGGAGGAATATGGATCCTGAAGCCAGGAAGTTTGTTTGAGGAAGATTCAGGAAAGATCCAGAAAAGTCCTTGTGACATCAAACCCAAAGATGGATCTCTCCAGACAAAAGATTCAAATCTACCTCCTATTTTAACAATGAAACAGCTGCCAGGGTCAAGGACCCTCTAGGGGTCCTCGTTCGTGATGGATAACTGGGTGGTGGTTGTTTTGTTTGGGGGAATAAATATTTGAAGTGGGTAACCGAAGAAGGTTATGCTGCTGTTATGATGTTATTGATACACAGGCTGACGTTATTATGGTGGACGCTATCAGGCTACATTATCTTTATGCCTTCAAGGTAACCTGAAGCAACTGTCTTTTGACTTGGCACTACCTTACACTGAAGCGTCTGCCCTGCCTGGGGACTGTAACCCAAGCCAACACATGCCTCACAAACAGCTTTCTTTAGCCACTCACAGCATCGAGGAAGGAAGAGCGTGAAATCGCCCTGGGACAGACGCTTCCCGAAGGGGAGTTGGGTGTCTCCAAGGGAGGGTGGCATTGCCATCTCCTAATCTTCTATTTAACGGTAACCACTAGAAAGTCCTTCTCTTCAGGCAAGGAAATAGTTACTATAAGAAAATTGGAGGTGATCTGAATCCCTGGAAAAGTTTCCCCTGCTTTGAACTTGGCCATGTTTCACTGCAGGTCATGACCACATGGAAAACAAGGCTCACCAAAAGACTGAAATCTCCATCTAGAAGGATGCATCCTTTTCCATGCTCAGCTCTGCTTGCTTGTTTTGGGAGTACAAGGGAGAATGCACCCTTTGATCAGCCCAGCGCATCTGATACTCATTCTACCATCTATGTTCAGCCCATGGCCAAAGCAGAGAGGCACTCAAGTCACTTGAAAGGGGAAGAAGGAACTCCAGAGAAAAGGGGAGATTGTGGCATCCTGTCAGAGAAAAATGGTAGTGCAAATCTGAATTCAAGTAACCACACTGCCAGCCAGCCTGCTGAGACCCCTGAGGAATCACCTGGGTCACTAGAAGGTAAATCAGACTGTGAAGAAGTTACTTTCCAGACTTCTATCCCCAGACCATCAATTATTGAAATGCCAATGGTGAGTTTTCCTAATGCTGTTATAGAAGGAATGGGGTTGAAGGAGAGTTCTGATCATTTGGTGGTGCCTTCAGGAAACAAACTTGTTTAATATTTTTAGTGAATAAGACCTTAAGGGGAACTCTTACTAGTGAGAGGAAGTGTGTAAAGCCTTTTACATTCTCATAAGGTTCTCAAAGGATATAAAGGGAGGCAATGAGAATAAGCACTGGGGCCTTAGCAATGGCCCAAACTAGCCTTTAATTAACTGCCCATGGTTCTTCGGAGTCAACAGTGTCTGAATAAAAAATTAGGGGTAAGGTAGTCTGGGAAAATTGTTTTTTTTTTAACTGATACATGAATTTATTTATATGAAAATCCACAATATAAAAGATTAGATTATAGAATTTAGAGACTGCCCCTACTTAAAAATGAATCACGTGGTATAAAAGTAGTTTGGGAAAATTTGGAAATGATGATCCTTGTATGCCTATCAGTAAAGAAAGGAACTGACCTGTAAAACTATCAATAATATGAGTGTTCTTGTGATAGTTTCCCAACTTAGAGGCAGGAAAAGGAAGTTATTAAAAAAAAAAAAGTATTGCTGCTCCCCAAAGGCATCATCTTGAGATATTTATTTAATCTGTCTTCTTGTTAGAGGCATTATTGAATTTTAATTGTTGACTATTCTGATAAGATTGGGCTACAAAGCCATGTCAAAGTTCTTGGTAATCTCAAGAGGCAGGGTTTCTTGAATGGTGTTTTCCAGAGATACCCCTAGAGCATTTTTGGGTTATATTCCTGGCCAAGTAGCTTAGGACCAGACTTAAAAATCTGAGAAGTCTTTGGGGATCCATTACCAAGATACTCTGATTTTCAAAAAATCACTGTTTTCCATCTAGTTTAATAAATCATATTTTGTCTGGCTTGCTCACCAAGAGGCCTCATTGGCATTGAAAACTACTAAACAGTGAAGATAGGGTTAACACACGTTTTTAAAAATAGTTTCATTTGATATTTACAGGTTTATCTTAAATTACTAAATCGTAGCTCTATTGTCTACATCTTTTTATTCTGAGATTGGATAGAGGATTTCACAAAGCCCTCTGTTACAGCAAGACCTGTAAGGGTTTTGTTTTTTCCCCCTAACATCACTAAATCAAAACCCAAAACAAACAAACAAAAGCAAAACCATGTATTGTTCAATTTTCAGTTTAAATCCATATCCAGATTAAGATATTTTTAGTAGTACTATAGTTAACTGAGTGGACATCATGGCCAAGTTTTTATTTGTTGTGTGTTAAAGGAACCAATAATGTATTGGTTTGATGAACTGGAAGATTCTGTTGGGTAGAGATTCCAACAACCCAGCACCCACCTTGTATTGTTAAATACGGCAGCAAATACCAAATGTCGATTTGATTTTATCTTCTTGTTTTAGTGGCATATGTGACACAGAGGCTCAGAGTAAATATATGTATTCATATATAACTAGTTAAACACAGTGGATAACATTCATATTTAGTGTCCACTTGTATGAGCAAAGTCATGGATAGACTACAGAGGTGAGGCAGGCCTTATTATGGAATTGACCCCAATGCAAGATTAAATATAAGGATCCCAAAGAAGACACACATAAGATAGTTCAAAGGAGGTTGGAAAGATACACTGCAGTGGATGTGGAATTTGAGATTGGTTTAGAAGGAGGGTTAGGATTTTTAAAGGCAGAGATTAAGGGGAGAACTTTTCAATAAAAGAAAATTGTATGAACAAAACTATGGATATGGGGGAATGTGGCAAAGGGATAGGTACATCAGATTGTCTAAGATAGAGAGATACCTGAAAAGGTAGACTGAAGCCAAAATGGAATGTTTTGAATGCTGTGGTCAGAAGTGAACTTAGTAGGCAGTGAGGAAGCTTTGAGAATTTTGAGCAGAGAAGGGTCATGCTTAGGATTTCATAAACAGGTAAAGCTATGTAGGATGGATTAGAGTTGAGAAGATGGAGCTGGGGTCATTGTAAAGATCCCAGCCTGGAGATATCATAAAAGGAATGGTAGGAA
Organism: Procyon lotor; assembly: GCA_028646535.1. Lineage (NCBI taxonomy): Eukaryota > Metazoa > Chordata > Mammalia > Carnivora > Procyonidae > Procyon > Procyon lotor. The sequence continues at coordinate 17,552,220 of CM053611.1, read as the reverse complement.
GGTGAAGTGGAAGGGCCAAAGAAGAACAGACCCCAAGGGGTACCAAATGCAGTAGTTGTATGGGTCCCAGACTGGGTGGGGATGGAAGTGAGACCAAACTGGGAGTGATGAAATAAAAACATTGTACAAGTAAGGCCAGGCTGTGTGGGAGAAGTGGGTCTTGTTAGGGGTGGTAAACAGGCATCTATTGTAGTTCAAATGCAGGGAGCTAATATTTATAGAGCACTTGCCATATGCTAGCCATCTTCCAAGTGCTTTATAGGGAGCATCCCCTGGACCCTGATTACAGTGAGGTGCATTTTCTTATGATTCTCTGACACTTAAAGAAGGTAAGATACTTGCCTAAGATCACAGGGGGGAGGAACTGGTAGAGCCAGGATTGAAACTCAGCTCCTTATTATTGCTTGTGTGGTGTTTAGGGATTTACAACCAAACATTCACACATGATCTTACTTGATATGCCACCAAATTAAAATTGTGTATGTGTATGTATGTATTTATATGTAAATGTATCTGTATATATAATGGTTATCATTATTATTTGCTTTTTATTAATTTGCTTAACCTTTTAAAAATCTTAGATTCAGGGGCGCCTGGGTGGCTCAGTAGGTTAAAGCCTCTGCCTTCGGCTCAGGTCATGATCTCAGGGTCCTAGGATTGAGCCCACATTGGACTCTCTGCTCAGCGGGGAGCCTGCTTCCCCCCACCTCTGTCTGCCTCTCTGCCTACTTGTGATCTCTCTCTCTGTCAAATAAATAAATAAATCCTTGCATAAACCAATCAATCTCTGCTCCCAAAGCTGTTAAAAAAAAAATCTTAGATTCATGATATATAACACTATGGAAAGGGACACTTGCCACTTTGCATCCTGTTGATGACAAGACTTTGTTGATGACATGGTGGGACTGTTTTAAGATCTTCTGATTAAAAATGCCATGAGACTACCCAGATTTTTCATTACCTAGTCATTTTTGGAGTGACATGTTTCCCTCAGGAGATGATGAATGAGCTTCTTTTAATACAGTCTTGCCGGGAGGCAAAAGTATTTCCCCTTTAATTCACTGATCCTAATCATTTAAACTGCCTTGGTAGAGACAACAAATAATACTCTTTTTTAGAACTTCAGAATATAACCATAGCTAAGAAATGGGGACAAATCCCTCTATCTATTTTTAGTTACCTCGTGTTCAGACAAGAGGGTGATTCCTTAAAATCTGAAACATCTGATCAGAGAGGAAAAGCTCAGGTGAAATAATTAAAAATAAAAATAAAAAAAGCCAAGTGAAATAATTAAAAAAGGTTTTTGTTTGTATAAATGTATATGCACATCTCTGTATTTATGAAGTGATACCAATTGTCTTCAACCTTTTTGTGGCCATCTCTTCTCTGTTCCAGGCCTGAAATCAAGGTGATAATAACCCTAACATTGGAATGGCTTACAACTTCTGGTATCTTCTGATTATAATTTATTTTCTTTCTTAGTGGTCTTGAAAATGAAATGTCTAATAATTGTTGGGATTGTGGAGTTAATGAGACACAGCAATATGTTGTTTATTTTTCTGGCCAAGAGTTTTTGTGTTCTTACTGTGTGCCAGGACAGCCCTAGCCCTGAGGTAACAAAGACTGAAGACACAGTTTGTGAAATTGCTTCCATTCCAGTGGGAAATAGAGTAAACAGGTGGTGTCAATGCAGTATGAGAAGGCTTATGGCCCAACAATGGACACCCCCATAAGAGCACATGGAAGAGGCTCCCATCTTAGCCTTGGGAAGACAGGGGAGGCTGGATATAGGGAGGAGTAGGGTTTTTACCTTATTTTTTAAAAATTGCCTTCCTAGTTGAATGGTGCTATTCTTCTCACTCTCCCTTCACAATGTTGGCAGTGTAAGAAAGACACAGTTGTGGGTGCCTGGGTGGGTCAGTCAGTTAAGCAACTGCCTTTGGCTCAGGTCATGATTCCAGTGTCCTGGGATCGAGCTCCATGTCCAGCTCCCTGCTCAGCAGGGAATCAGCTTCCCCCTCTCCCTTTGCCTGACAGTCTCCCTGCTTGTGCTCTCTTTCTCTCTCTCACTCTCTCTAATAAATAAAGAAAATCTTAAAAAAAAAAAAAAAGAAAGACATATTCTCACATGTATTCCCACATGAAGCAGCTGTGAACTTTAGAATAGACTGGTATTTTCAGAGACTCTTTTTTTTTTTTAATTTTAATTTTATTTTTCCAGTGTTCCAAAATTCACTGTTCATGCACCACACCCAGTGCTCCATGCAATATGTGCCCTCCTCAATACCCAGGGTATCGAGTTTCAGAGACTTTCTACAGCAGTAGTAAGTTTTTATCCAGTTCTTAGGCCAACAAGGTAGACTGTCTAACACAGGAAGAGAAAGTAATTGTGGTTTGGGAAATAAATCCGGTTTTGTTTTTTTTTTAAGATTTATTTATTTGAGAGAGAAAGCAAGAATAAGAGTTGGAGAGACTACATGCACAAATGTACGAATTGGGGGAGGGTCAGAGGGAGAAGGAGAAAGAATCTCAAGCAGACTCCCCGCTGAATGTGGAGCCTGATACAGGGCTCAATCTCACAACCCTGAGATCATGACCTAAGTTGAAACCAGGAGTCAGTCGTGCAAGTGACTGAGCCACCCAGGTGCCCAATTCTTGGGTATTTTTAACTTAAAGTTAGTTTTATAATAAGGAAGGGTAAACAGGGCCTATCTTGGAGTTAACAACTGCACTACCTTTTATAATAGGCCGGTTTCTCTACTAGACAGAGGAGAGGTAACCAAAACTTCCCTAGAGCCTAGCCTTAGCCTGTCACTGCTTTTAAGGGTCTGAGTCATGGTAATACCACCTAGAAATGAAGTTTTGTCAGTCATTCTTCTGTAAGATGAAGTTCCTTGATATGCCCACTTAGAAGAGCCTGATACATGAATCAGAATGCCTGTTAGTTGTCAGCCTTGAGGACTATCAGGGCAGGGCTTACTAAGCCCTGTATTTTCTACACAAGAAAATTACCCATAAAGAGAATTGATAAACAGAAATCTGTTGGAAAGTATAGTTTCAGAGGAAAGGAGGGCTACATTTTTTTATTATAGTAAAATATACATAACATAAAATTTACAATTTTAATTATTTTAAAATATACAGTTCTGTGGCATTACGTATATCCACATTGATGTGCAATCATCACTACCATCCTCCAGACCTCTTTTCATCTTCTGCAACTCAGACTCTATATTCATAAAACAATAACTCTCCATTCACCTTTCTCCTCATTCCCTGGCAACCACCGTTCTACTTTCTGTCTCTATAAGCTTAATTATTCTCAGTACCTTGTGTAAGTGGAATCACACTTTTGCGTCCAGCTTATTTCACTTAGCATACTGTCCTTAAGGTTCATCCATGTGGAAACATGTGTCAGCATATCCTTCCTTGTTAAAGCTTAATAATATTCCATCACATGTATATGGCACATTTTGTTTCCACATTCATCTGTCAATGGATGTTTATGTCATTTCCACCTTTTGCAAATAAGAATAATGCTCTTATGAACATGGGTTTACAAATATCTCTTCAAGACCCTGTTTTCAATTCTTTTGAATATATACCCAGAAGTGGAATTGCTCTATCATATGGTAATTCTGTCTTTAATTTTTCTAGGAACCGATATATTGTTTTCTACAGTGGTTGTACCAAATACTCCTACCACCAATGCACAAAGCCTCCAATTTCTCCACATTTATACCACAACTTGTTTTTAAAGTTTTTGTTCATTTGTTTTGATAATAGTCATCATAATGAGAATGAAGTGGTATCTCACTGTGGTTTTGATTTTCATTTCTCTAAAGATTAGTGATATTAAGCATCTTTTCACGTGCTTATTGGCTATTTGTGGTTTTTGGAGAAATGCCTATTCAAAGCTTTGCCTATTTTTTAAATTGAGTTCATTTTTTTCTTGTTGAATTAGTGTCCTTTGATGTACAAAATTTTAATTTTGACAAAACCCAATATATTTTTTTCTTTTGTTGCCTGTGGTTTTGGTGTCATATTCAAGAAATCATTGCCAAATCTAATACTATCAAGCTTTTTCTCTATGTATTCCTCTAAGAGTTTTATAGTTTTAGCTCTTATATTTAGGTCTTTGATCCACTCTGAGTTAATTTTTGAATATGGTGCAAAGTAAGGATCCAAAAGCATTCTTTTGCATGTGGATATTCAATTTTCCCAACACTATTTGTTGAAAAGACTGCCCTTTCCCCATTGTCTTGGCACCCTTGTGAAAAATCATTTCACCATATATGTGAGGGTTTATTTCTGGGTTCCCTATTACATTATATTGGTTTATTTGTTTTTATGCCAGTAACACACTGTTTTGATTACTGTAGCTTTGTAGTAAGTTTTGAAACCAATAAGCTTGAAATCTCCAACTTTGTTCTTTTTCAAGATTGTTTTGGTTATTTGGGATCCCTTGAGATTCCATATGAATTTCAGGATGGATTTTTTTCTATGTCTGCAAAAAAAAAATCATTTAGAATTTGATAGGGATTTCAGTGAATCTTTAGATTGCTTTGGGTAGTACTCACAACAACATTGGATCTTCTAATCCATGAACACAGTTTATTGTTCCACTTATTTGTATCTTCTTTAATTACTTTCAGCAATGTTTTGTAGTTTTCAGTATAAAAATCCTTTGCCACAGGCTAAGTTTATCTCCAATTTTGATACTATTGTAAAGTTTCTTAATTTCCTTTTCAGATTGTTCATTATTGGTGTATAGAAATGCAATTGATTGTTGTTCATGTGTTTTGTGTCCTGCAATTTTGCTGAATTCATTTATTACTTATAATAGTGTGTGTGTGTGTGTGTGTGTGTGTGTATAATCTTTATGGTTTCTATATATAAGAGTATATCATCTGTGAATAGAGATAATTTTACTTCTTTGTTTCCAGTTTGGATGCCTTTTATTTCTATTTCTTCTCTAATTGCTTTGGCTGGAACTTCCAATGTTATTCAACAATACTTAGTTGGATAGAAGGGCAAAAGTTAACATCCTTGTCTTGTTCCTAATCTTAGAGGATAAACTTTCAGTCTTTCACCATTGAGTATGATGCTACCATTGAGTACAGTGTGGATTTTTTATATATGGCCTTCATTGTGTTGAAGTACTTTCCTTCTATTCTTACACTGTTGTGCATTTTTATCATGAAAGAATGTTAAGTTTGGCCGGTGCTTTTTCTGCATCAATTGATATGACCATTTTTTCTTTAATTTTGTCTGATAGTGGTTGATATTTTGCACATTGAACTATCCTTGCATTCCAGGAATAAATCCCACTTGGTCATCATGTAATCTTCTTAACATGTGGTAGAGTTTTGCTCACTAGGATTTTGTTGAGGAGTTTTGCATCAATAGTTATCAGGGATGTTGGTCTCTAGTTTTTTCTTTCATTTTTTTCTTTTTAAGATTTTATTTATTTATTTGAAAGAGAGAGAGCACAAGTAGGCAAAGTGGCAGGCAGAGGGAGAGGGAGAAGCAAGATCTTTGCTGAGCAGGGAGCTCAGCAAATGTGGAGCTCAAACCCAATGTGGGGTTTGTTCCCAGGATCCTGGGATCATGACCTGAGCCAAAGGCAGATGCTTAACCGACTGAGCCACACAGGCACCCCTAGTCTCTAGTTTTCTTTTCTTGTTATGTCTTTATCTAACTTGGTAACAGGGTAATGCTGGCCACAGAGAATGATTTAGGAAGTGGTTCCTCCTCATCAATTAGTTTTGGAAGAGTTTGAGAAGGATTGATATCATTTCTTTATACATTTGGTAGAATTCACCAATGAAACCATCTGGTCCAAGGCTTTTTTTTGTTGGGAAGTTTTGGCTACTGATTTAATCTCCTTACTAGTTATAAGTCTATTCAGATTTTCTGTTTCTTCATGATTTATTCTTGGTGAAGAAGAGTGCTTTGATAGCTTCACTGAAGTATGGTATTTATAATCATGATACCCATTATTAAGCACTATTAATGGACTAGGCATGGTGCTAAATGCCTTATGTGGAATAGCTAATTTGATGCTTCTATTCTTGTACAGTGTTAGTAATCCCAATTACTCCTCTGCTCAAAACTTTCCAATGGCTCCCTGGTTCCTTAATATTAAAAGTTAGGTCTTCACAGGGGCCTTTATGTCCTTATACAAAGTATCCCCCATTACCTCTCAGAAATTATCTCCTATTGGTACATACTGATGTGGAAACTGGGACTCAGTGGAGGGAAGCATCTGATAATTTCCACTCTAAGGGTAACCTTTTCAGCAGACTAGGAAGCTCAATTCAACCAATAAAAACATGACTTTCTTGGGCAGTGCAGAACTCAGCTACCAATTACTAAATACCTGCTTATTCTGCTCTCCTTATCTAGGCTCCATGCCCATCCTTCCTCTTTTTTTGGCACAGTCTTTGTCAAGACCTGGGATAGTTAAACTAATTGGGTTTCATCTTCCTTGGTTAGAGTCAGATTCCAGTTATGTTCTGTTGGAGCTACATAAAGGCCATATTAATTGGAATTTGGTGTTGGAGAGACTCCTGAATACCTATTAATAGGAAAGCTCTTGGAGATATGCACCCCTATAGGCAACTGATCTCATTCAACAAATTAATTTTTATTTTCAATGTCTTAAAGTTGTCTTCAAGTTGAGCCTTGAGAGTCCCATCTGTACTACTTAGAAGCATATTGTATTCTAAGCATATAGATGCTTAGAAGCATCTACCCACCCCTCATATCTCACTCTGAACTCTGCATCTCTCTCTATGGAGAGCAACTCTGCTAGGCTGAATTTCCATTTTCTGGTACAAACCAGTTTTCCTGCATTTCTTTAGAATTAAAACTTTCCTTTCCTGTGGGCCTAAATAGAAGAGAACAGAATTTTAGGCTACCTATAAAAACAAATATCCTATCCTATTAAGGAAGATTTCTGCTAGACAGATGACTTGATATAAAAATGTTTTTAATAGAAAACAACTTAATATCCATGGAAATATTAGTTTTCTAGTTCCCTTTCATGCTCCCTACCTCCCAACAAGGGGGATATGAGCTGTTGGGAATCCCATCCCATTCATTTTAAGCCCTGACAATTTCTTATGCTATGTTTCTACTTTCAAAAGATGTTAAACATAGTGGCATGAGAGTCATGATATACCCAATGTACTTAGGAATTTTCCAATCCAGATATTCAGTTGCATCCCAACTGGAAAAGAGATCACTTCCTGACTTCTCTGAGAATGAAATAAAATAAATATCCTCATAAGATCATGAAAATTTACATTGTACAGCTTTGACTACTGGAGACCATCTATAAAGGACTACAGAGGATGGAAAAATGCAAAGTTTTCAGAAAATTTAGAGCTGAGGAGCATATATATTCTAAGCTAAGAAATAAAAGTCGAGTGTCTAATTTCATGAAATTTTAAAGCATCATTTTCAAGTGAGGTTACTCTGTCATTTATAATTCAGATAAGAATGATGCATATTATCTAAGTAGGTGTTGATATGTTGGAGGGAGAGAAGTACAAAAGGAAGAGGTCAGCCCATTTTTGAGCAGCATTTATTTCTAGCTCATCAGAGAATCTGGCAACCTGCCCATGACCTAGTTGATCCTTTGCCCTCATTTTCGCCGGTGGTTAATAAAAGAGCAGGGTTTACTTTGTTCATTGTCAGTGGCCTGGAGTATCCAAAGAGCACCAAGATATCAATCCACTGACTAGACTTATTTTCCCCAAATACCTGCATCTGTAGAGTTGGAATTTCCATTCTCTTGATTATATAACATGCTGTTGTACTTTAGTTAAAAAATTCCACTATTCTACTCAATGGGTATGCTGGAAACTAAAATTTCTTTTGTTCCAGGACTCACAGGGCCTGGTTGCATGAATATGGTTTATTAATCATGGTAAGTTAGAGGTAGTTTCTTTTTTCCCCCAGCCAAGAACAAGTGTTAACCTGATTTGAACTGCCTTTAGTTTAACACTCGCAGTTCTTTCTTTCCAAAAAAATTAGAGCCCATTAACACTTTTTCTGATATAAGGTTGACATACTTGGTTTTGTAAATCTGTACCAGGAGAGGCGAGAGTTTGGAAATTTGGGAAATTAGAGGAAAGCAGAGTCTCCATAAAGGGCACAGGACCGCTATGGGAAGTTATTGATGATTTTGTTGTGGGAAACTTGTTTGTGAGTATCTGGTGTTCAGTTAAACAGAAAATGACAAGTTGGGCAACTGTTAGAACCTAAATATATAGGCATAATTTGGTTGTCCACAGAAAAAGAGAAACTGTCCCTCAAATAGGCCACTTGCATGAGGAGAATCAGTTTCTGTAACTTAAAACACCAAATCTCAAAAAGATGTGCCATACATTATTTATTACTAATGGTAATTAATGTACTGCAATTTGGAAAGTGTAAACTGACTTTTAATATTTTTTTACATGAAATGAGGCATAGTCTTATAAAAATGCAAATATGATATACATACATTGTAATTAGAGCTAATTCAAAGTTATCACATTTCTAAAAAAAATCACCCATATATGTTCAAGTATTCTGCAACAAAGGCACCAAAAAGACATGATGGGTAAAATGCTCTTCAAACAGCACCACATGATACAGAGAAATCATTCATGAAAGGAAGAGTCAATCAATGTGATAGATTTCATTGTTGTCTTATTTTAAGAAATTGCCACAGGCACCCCACCCTAATTAGTCAGCTGCCATCAACATTGAGGCAAGACCCTCCATCAGCAAAAAGATTATGACATGATGAAAGATCAGATGATGATTAACATTTTTTAGCAATAAGGTATTTTTTAACTAAAGTATTCACATTAATTTTGTTAGACATAATGCCATTGGTCACTTTAAATAAACTACAGTGTAGTGAAAACATAACTTTTATATGCACTGGGAAACAAAAAATTTACTTGATTCATTTTATTGTGATATTTGCTCTATTGCAGTAGTCTGGAACTGAACCTGCAATATCTCAGGGTATGCCTGTACATAAAACTAAAATGCTTCTGTATAGCAAAGGAAACACTCAAGAAGATTAAGAGGTAACCTACAGACTGGGAGAAAATATTTGCAAACCATATATCTGATAAGGGGTTAATATCCAAAATATATAAGGAACTCAGACAAATCAATAGCAAAAACTAAATGACCCAATTAAAAGATGGGCAAAGGCCCTGTAAAGCCATTTTCCCAAAGAAGATATAAAAATGGCCAATGGTTATATGAAAAGATGTTCAATATTACTAATCATCAAGGAAATACAAATCAAAACCACAATGACACATCGCTTCACATCTGTTAGGATGGCTAGTATCAAAAAGCCAGAAGATAAGTTTTGGCAGGGATATGGAGAAAAGTTAACACTCACAACTTACACATTGTTGATGGGAATATCGATTGGTACAGCCATTAAGGAAAGCAGTATAGTGGTTTCTCAGAAAATTAAAATAGAACTACCATATAATCCATATAATCTTACTTCTAGGTACATATCCAAAGGAAGTAAAATTACTTTATTGAAGATATATTTGCACTCCAATGTCCACTGTGGCCTTATTCACAGTAGACAAGACATGGAAACAATCTAAATGTCTTTCAGTGCATGAATAGATAAATAAAATGTGATTACACACACACACAGAGGAATATAACACAATGGAATCCCGTCATTTGTGACAACATGGATAAACCTGGAGGACATACGTTAAGTGAAATAAGCCAGACACAGAAAACCAAATACTGTATGATCTCACTGTATGTGAAAGCTAAAAAAGTTGCTCTCATAGTAACAGAGTGGTTGTTGCCAAGGGCTGGGGATGGTGGTGGGAAAAGGGAGATGTTGGTCAGAGGGTGCAAGGTTTCAGTTTTAAATGAGTAAATTCTGGAGACTTAATGTACAGTATGATGACTACAGTTAACAACAACATATTGTATACCTGAACTTTGCTAAGAGAAGATCTCAAGTATTCTTACCACAAAAAAGAGGGGATGATGTGAGATAAAGGATATGTTAATAAACTAGGTAATAATTTCACAATATATACATATAGCAAAGCATCACATTTTATACCTGAAAGATGCACAATTTTTATTTGTCAGTCATTCTTTAGTATAGCTGGAAAACATCACTCTCACCGATCTGCATTCTGGTATAATAATTCAAGGGGAAAGGAAGGAGGTGTTACAGCTGGCCATCAGGAGGTGCTGATTGTAAACAGTGAGTGTGAGAAAAATCATGCAGTAGAAGCTGAATAAAGGGTGTGTGGGATACTATTTAAGGACGCATTTGAATGGGAGCATCCTTGCATATGCCCTGAACCAGTAAGAAGTCATCTTCTTATCTCTTTCTGACTGAGCTGGGTGTCTCAGTGAGACACTCATGAAGCAGTGATGGGGTCATTTAGACTCTGGTACAGAGTGAGGCAGTGGCTGTTCCCGAAGGCTCTCATTCTCAGGCCCTTTCCTAGGATCAGGAGGTCTGTCTGCAGGAAAGATTTTTCTTTTGACAGAGTTTGTGCCAGGACTCATCTGGTCTGGATGCATAATACTTGAGTTTCTGTAGGGAGAAGTAACTTGGTATAGTGCTGTTGCAAGTTATCCTGTGCTATTTTTACCACTCAAAATTGTCCAGTAAACACTGGTATCCTCCAACTTTAAGAGACAGGTAGGGGCTATATGTGTACCCACTCACAACTTGCTCCCCAGTGATATGTTGCAACAAAGAAAGCCTTACATAAATTCTGCCACAGGTACAAATATTTGTTGGCAAGCAGGCCAAAAAAGGCATATTCCCTGATCCTATATGCTGAAAGAAGTTCCCCAGGTTCTGTCTTTGACACAGTGGCCCCTTGAATGATTAAAATAATGTATAGGAATGCAATAATATTCTAAGGGCGAAACCAACAAACCTTCTATTCAGATGGGATGAAGGTGCACTCTGCTAATGAGAGTCCGGGACCAAATGGAGTTCAAGACCCAGGATGCTACTATAAAGGAGTTGGATTTTGCCACATTCTTATATTTCATTTTGCAAAGGCAAAAATGCTGATCAGTTACATACCTTGAATACCATTCATTTCATGAGTGAAAAATGCTTTCCAAAATCTTTTTTTTAAGAGATTAGACTATTATTTAATCATTAAGGGCATCAATAAAAGTATTTTTTTTAAAAGTACTCAAATATTAGTTTAAAAATTAAAATATAATAATTAGAATATATATTTGTGCTTGCACATTAGTGCTCTACTGAGATCAACTGCCTTTTAAGTTTTTACCATCATCTCAACACAGTATGGTTCTAAGTCAGTACCTTCACTCCTTCACCAATTATATAAGCAAATGTTTTATGCATCCTCCCTCGGATTATACCATATTTTTTTCCCCAAATATGTTTATTTTTTTTTCAGTGTTACAAGATTGTTCATGCACCACACCCAGTGCTCCATGCAATACATGCCCTCCTCAATACCCATCACCAGGCTCGCCCAACCCCCCCATCCCCTCCCCTCCAAAACCCTCAGTTTGTTGCTCAGAGTCCACAGTCTCTCATGGTTCATCGCCCCTTCTGATTCCCCCCCATTCACCCTTCCCTTCCTTCTCACAATGCCCTCCATGTTTTATCCTACTTAGTGGATCCTTTTATTCAGATTTAGCTAACCTCATCTGAAGTACTTGGTATAGCTGCCTCTGAATACAGACTCCTGATTGGAGTCCTTCAAATACTAACCACTTCTAAGCATAACTCCAAAACTTGGTTTGCTCTCAAGAAAAACAAGGGAAAATGTGCTCAAATTTGACCTTTGGACATTGTTGGGTGTGGATGGGATGCTTGGTGCTACTGTAACCATCTTGTGATCAGGAGAGGACAAACCTATAAATAAAAGCAAATAATCTAGAGATGGCAGAGAGCAGGAAGGCAAGAAAGCATCTGGGTTCTTGAGGATGCCATGGAGCTACTTCAAGTGCAACGAACTATAGGTACTACAGTAAGGGTATACTCAAAGTGTTTATGCTGGGATTATTTTAAAATAATAACAAACTGTTTCAACAAAGGTGATTGGACCTATCTAACCCTGGGAAATCCCCAGGTGGACTGACAGCCATCTCAAATTCAATGTGTGCAAAAATGAACTAACTTTCCCCCTAAACCTCCTCCACATACCGCTTAGGATGCTTGTACCTGCAAGAGATAAAAACCCTACTTAAATTTAGACAGCATGGAAATGTATTGTTTCACTTAAAAACAAGCCCCATGGTAGGGTGACTTCAGGGTTGATTAACTTAGTTAATCAACTTAGTTAACTTAGTTCAGTGAAGCCATCAAGCATCTAGATTCTTTCATCTCTCTGCTTGGCCATCTGTAATATTGGTTTCACCCTACAAGTGATTCCTTTTGTGGTTATAAAATGACTACCAGTAAAAGCTGGACCATGTGCTTCCTCCCTCCCACCATTACCTTCTACACACTTTGGACATTTCCTGCTCATTCTGCTACTGCTCTGTCCCCCTTTTCTGACGCCATCCCTAACACCCTGTTCCAGGTTGGTGCCCTGTCCTGGGCTAGCTTGGCACTTAGTGTTTACCTCAATTAAACCGCACCATGTTTATGTGTCTGACTCTCCATTAGGCTGTGAAGAGCTTGAGGGCAGGGGCTGTATTTTCTTTTCTTTTTTTTTAATCTGTTATGGGTAGCACCTAGAACAGGACTTTGCATATTGAAGATGAATCAATAAAATCAAAACTAGGAGAGAGGTTTATGTTTTGGAGGGGAGGGGATGGGGGGTTGGGCGAGCCTGGTGATGGGTATTGAGGAGGGCATGTATTGCATGGAGCACTGGGTGTGGTGCATAGGAGTTCTTCATATATCTTTATCATAAGAAGTTTTAGTATTGCCAACATATTTGCGATCCATTTATCATTTTAGAAATTGGTAGACCAGGGAATAGGGTCCAAGATACTGTTTCCCCTTGAAGAATGCGCTATTTATTACTTAGGTTTGAGACAACAGCCCAGACAAATTTATTTTGAAATGAACATGGCCAGAGGAAGTTTCCCTTCAACTGTCCTTAAACTCCATTTTTTGGACCTCTCCGTGAATTTCCCACATGGCAAAGAATAAGCCACTTTATGCTTCTGTTTTCCTACTTGCACAATGAGGATAATGAGAGCTTTTATGATTCTAGTAGTAGATTGGAAAGAATGTTTATACAGAACTTTAAGCACTGTAGGAGAAAATATAAAATAGTAATACCACAAAAAAATGATACCATTAAAATGGCAGCAGAAGAGAAAAAAGGGATACATTCACCTCACTATTCTGTATGACTTTAATAGCATGTGGAGAAGTATGTAGATAACACTGTTCACATTAATAAGACACAAAACTGTACTAAAGACATTGCTAAGAATGGCCTAATTTTTTTCCCCCTAGTTCTGGCTTTACAATGCTTTTGGCTAAAAAAAAAAAAACAAACAAACCAAAATAACTTTTTTTTTTTTTTTTGCTGATTTGCAGAGAATCCAATATCTAAAGATCTTTCTAGTTAATCTGGTTTAAGTATCAAACACATTATTTTGTACTTAATGGGTTAATTTCTAAATCTGAAATAAAAACTCATGATTTACATGTTACTCTTGAGTTAGAGAGTGTTAAAGGAACAAAAAGTAATTTGATTTAATGAGGAACAAATAATTGCAAATAACATGTTCAGCAGGTTACTTCTTCTGCGCTTTCAGTAATCAGTGTGAAACTTTGAAGCTTTGAAGTCTTCATACAGTTTTCAGTTCGACAGACCTTAATGAGGGCCTGACACACACTGTGTTAGGTGCTGGGCATGCCATGAAGATCCAAGGCCTAAGCTTGCCTTTGAGTTGCTTGTCATTTAGGACAGGAGACAGGCAAATCCACAGCTGCGGAATGAGGTGGTGAATGCCAAAATGGCATTAATAGTTATTTTTATGGTTTATTGTTAAAACACTTATACAGTTATACACATGTTTTTCTTTTTTCTTTCATCCAATGAAATTTCCATAAACCTTAATTTGATCATGTATCAGTTTCTCATAATCACAGTCTCATATTTTTCCTATTTTGCTCTCTCCTCACTCCCTCTTCTACACTGTCCTTCATCATTCCCTTTCCTCTTGACTAATAATTATGTTTCAGCATTTCTGCTGTCACAGAGAATCTCTGTCTCTAAGGTCACTCATTCATTCATTCATTCACCTTTTTTTACCAGGGACTCGTTCAGTTCTGGGGGAAAATGAGTAAGACTTATTTCCTTCTCTCACTCTCTCTCTCTCTTTTTAAAAGATTTTATTTATTCATTTGAGACAGAGAGATAGAGAGAGCGCATACACAGGGGGAGAGAGTGAGGGAGAGGGAGAAGCAGACTCCCTTAGGAAGCCAGGAGCTCTAGGTGGGGCTTGATCCCAGGATCTAGAGATCATGACCTGAGCCAAAGGCAAACACTTAACCATTTGAGCCACCCAGGCGCCCCTTATTTCCTTCTTTTAAGGGGCTTGTCATCTGGCTGACAGGGATAGAAATAACCCCTAAAAGCAGAGGTGCCATTATAGGAATCTGGAGTAGTAAGAAGGTAGGCAGTGACTCAATGCTACACGAAAGCAGAGTCTCAAAGCTGAGAAAGTGTTCATCAGGTGAAAAAGGCAGAGACATTTTCAGCAGCAGGTGACCAAGAACCTGACTCTTATTGGCTTAGAGAGAAGGACATGGCTTAACTCAAAAACTAGAAGTCCAGAGGTCAGCTGCCTTCACGGTTGCTGAAAGAAGTGAAGGGACAGAGTTGTGAAAAGACAGTGTACTCTGGTGGCACATGCAGGATATTAAGCAGACCCTCTCTCACTGTCACAACCCATTTAGCTCCTTGGGGCATATTATCCCATCTCAAAAGAGATGGCTAGATTTTTTTTTCAGTGAAACTTTTATTAACAAGTTAAATCAAAATTCTAGAGGAGAACAAAGACAGCAATCTCTTTGACCTCAGCCACAGCACTTCTTGCTGGACATGCCTCCAGAGGCAAGGGAAACAAAAGCAAAAATGAACTATTGGGACTTCATCAAGATAAAAAGCATTTGCACAGCAAACAAAACAATCAACAAAACTAAAAAGTAACTATGGAATGGGACAAGATATTTGCAAATGACATATTAAAGGGCTAGTATCCAAAATCTATTAAGAACTTATCAAACTCAACACCCAAAACCCAAAAATCCAGTCAAGAAATGGGCAGAAGACATTTCTCCAAAGAAGACATATAAATGGCTAACAGAAATATGAAAAAATGCTCAACATCATTCAGCATCAGGGAAATAGAAATCAAAACCACAAAGAGATACCACCTCACACCAGTCAGAATTGTGAAATTAACAACTCAGGAAAAGGTGAGGGTGTGGAGAAAGGGGAATCCTCTTGCACAGTTGGTGGGAATGCAAACTGGTGCAGTCACTCTGGAAGACAGCATGGAGGTTCCTCAAAAATTAAAAACAGAATTACCCTATGACCCAGCAACTGCACTACTAGGTATTTACTTAAAGGATACAAAAATAGTGATTTGAAGGGGCACATGCACCCAAATGTCCACAATAGCAAAATACAGAAAGAGCCCAGATGTCCATCAGCAGATGAATGGGTAAAGAAGAAGATACGGTATATGAGCAACAAACTGAGGGTTTAGGAGGGGTGGGGGTGGGGAGCTGGGCGAGCCTGGTGGTGGGTATTGAGGAGGGCACATATTGCATGGAGCACTGGGTGTGGTGCATGAACAATAAATCTTGTAACACTGAAAAAATAAAATAAACATTTTTGGGGAAAAAATAGTAAAGAAGATACGGTATATATATCATCAAAAAGAATAAAATCTTGCCATTTGCAACAATGTGGATGGAAGTAGAGGGTAGTATGCTAAGTGAAATAAGTCAGTCAGAGAAAGACAAACACTGTATGATTTCACTCATATCTGGAATTTTAGAAACAAAACAGATGAACATAGGGGAAGGGAAGGAAAAATAAGATAAAAACAGGGAAGTAGGCAAACCATATGAGACTCTTAACTATAAGAAATAAACTGCGGGTTGCTGGAGGGGAGGTGGGTAGAGTATTGGGAACTTGGGTGATGGGTATTAAGGAGGGCACTTGTAATGAGCATTGGGTTGTAATATGCAACTGATGAGTCACTAAATTCTACCCCTGAAACTAATAATACACTATATATTAACTAAATTGAATTTAAATTAAAAAATTAAAAATTAAAAAAAGTTAAGGGAAATGAGACAAATACAGAGTATTGAAATGAATGTTTAGAGAGCATAAACAATTAATCTTGTAACACTGAAAAAATAAAAGTATTGGGGGGAAAATAAAATAAAACCATGTGAAAAAAAGATAGCATAGTTTTTTTTCTTTTTTTAATCCATTTGCTGGTATTATTTTTTTTTCTTCAGCTAACCTGAGAATGCATGTCAACAGCTCCAGCATCCCAGCCCAGATTTTTAACTATAGATGAAAGTTTTTGTATTGTTCAATTCCTTAGGGATCAGCCTGCTAGCATGTCCTACAGATGGGGAACCCAGGTCCAGCATCTATGGCAAGCTGTGTGTCATTCTTCTCCTACTCCTCGTAGACACTCTTAGAGAGGCACCATCGCTAGCCTATCTCCTAAATGCCTGCTCAACTTCAGGCCTTTGAAACAAAATATTCTTGTCCCAGGCTAGTTTTTTTTTTTTTAATTTTTTTTTATTTATTTGACAGAGAAAGACACAGTGAGAGAGGGAACACAAGCAGGGGAAGAGGGAGAGGGGGAAGCAGGCTCCCCGCTGAGCAGGGATCCCGATGTGGGGCTTGATCCCAGAACCCTGGGATCATGACCTGAGCTGAAGGCAGAGGCTTTAACCCACTGAGCCACCCAGGTGCCCCCCAGGCTAGTTTTAAAATCCAGGTTTGCTTGAGATATTCACTAGCCAGTTGTTCTGGCTATTTCTTCACTTTAGAGTTTCTATACCTTTCATGCTTTTGAGTGGTACCATCTCTCTTGCTTGATCATCTGAATTATACTCATTTCCTCCAGAGGCCAAAAGTGAAACCCCTCTTCTCAAGTTCTAGAGACTCCTTGTTGAATGACCTACTAGGTTATTTATTCTGAGGGATCTTCCAATGTGTGGCTCACTTTCAGAACACAGATGGTTGACAAGTTCCAAATTAAGGCTGACCAGCTCTCCCAAGCACAACATTAGCACTATAACCACTGTTTTTTAATTTTTCTATATAGACAGGTCCCAAACCAGACATAATTCCCATCAATTCACTCCTTTTTCCAACAGATAGTTAAGCACATAAAATGTGATCAGTGCTATTCTAGTAACTGGATCTCCATCCAGTTGTCAAGACGACAGCCTTTGTAGAGTTTCTTTCTTCCTTTTTTAAGATTTTTATTTATTTATTTGACAGAGAGAGACACAACAAGGGAGGGAACACAAGCAGGGGGAATGGGAGAGAGAAGCATGCTTCCCGCCGAGCAGGATGCAGGGCTCCATCCCAGGACCCTGGGATCATGACCTGAGCCAAAGGCAGATGTTTAATGACTAAGCCACCAGGCACCCCCTTTGTAAAGTTTCTAGTCTACAGGGGAAGGTAAATAATAAATAAGATAAATTAGAAAGTTAAGGAAATGATATGAAAATGTTGGAAAGTGGGTGCAGAAATTTTGAAGAGGGTGGTCAGAAATTCTCTCTCTTACTTTGGATTGATCGCTCTCTCAATACTTTCAGGCTGCTATAATAAAATACCAGAGAGTAGGTAGCTTATAAAACACAAATTTATTTCTCACACTTCTGGAGGCTGGAAGTTCAGGGTGCCATCATGATCTGGTGGGGGCCTCCTTCCACACACTATGGTGTGTCTTCATATGGTGGGAGGGGCAAGGGAGCTCTCTGGAGTCTTCTTAATAAGGGCACTAATCTCATTCATAAGGGCTCCACCCTCATGGCTTAACCCACCTCCCAAAGGCCCCACCTCCAAACACCATCACATTGGGGATTAGGTCTCAACATATACATTTTGGGGGTGAGGGCACACAAACATTCTGTTTATAGCAATACTCATTTTATGGTTGTTGCTTACAGTTGATGCTCTTGTTTAACTGATGAATAGTTTGATCCCTTTTTCTGTCCCAGGTGTTATCAACCCTGTTTGCATCTAGAATCATTTGGGGAATTTTAAAAGTTCCTAATGCTAATATTGATACTCTGAGAAATTTGAGTTTAGTTGATGAGAGTTGGGACTATTGCATCAGTATTTAAAAAGCTCTCATCAGGGGCGCCTGGGTGGCTCAGTCGTTAAGCGTCTGCCTTCGGTTCAGGTCATGATCCCAGGGTCCCGGGATCGAGCCCTGCATCGGGCTCCCCGCTCGGCGGGAAGCCTGCTTCTCCCGCTACCGTTCCCTCTGCTTGTGTTCCCTCTCTCGCTGTGTTTCTCTCTGTCAAATAAATAAAATCTTTAAAAAAAAAAATAAAAAGCTCTCATCAGCAACTCTAAGATGCAACTGAGCTTGAGAACAACTGCTCTACTTCATAGAGACTGAAGAATTTGTGAAAGCCAGAATCTAAGAACTAGCTGATAGCATTTCTGTGAAATAAGCAATGAAAAAAAAATCAACATCATGCAACAGCTTCTTTATATTCTTGTACCCTCAACGTGTTCTAAGAGGTAGACAATGCAAGGTTTGAAGGATTTTTGGTAATTTCTCTGTAAAGTGAATGGCAGAACAGAACAAAGCAAGAAGGGGGAAGGAAGTTTCCATGAAATATTAAGTGTTTTTTTTTTTTTTAAAGATTTTATTTATTTATTTGACACACAGAGAGAGATCACAAGTAGACAGAGAGGCAGGCAGAGAGAGAGAGGGGAAAGCAGGCTCCCCACTGAGCAGAGAGCCCGATGCAGGGCTCGATCCCAGGACCCTGAGATCATGACCTGAGCCGAAGGCAGAGGCTTTAACCCACTGAGCCACCCAGGCGCCCCAATATTAAGTGTTTTAAAATGACTGTTACACACACTCAGTAAGTCATGCCTTGTCGAATCACCTTTGAAACTTAAAAATTGCCCTTTTTGCACTTTATGAGACTTATTTTTCACTCTTACCCTGCAAATAGAATCAATGGCATACTTCAAATATTAGGTTCAACAGCACAGTTATGTTAATACATACTACTAACTAGAAATCTTTCAAAGATCACCTTTAAGTTCCACAACTTGCCTCTCTAAGAAAGAAGGAGCCAGAAATGACAGAGCAGAAAAGCAGAAGGAATCTGGGGCCCCAAGTATTATCGAACCATCCTATGACAACTGCGCCTTTGGAGCAGATATATTCCATTTTGTTTAAGCCAGTTAGTTGAGTTAAAGTAATTTTCAGCTGAAAGTATCATATCTGATCCAGAAGGACACATTGTTTCCATTCTACAGATAGAATATTGGCTGACTTGGGTTAAATAACTTGCTAAAATCACAGGGAATTTTGTTTTAATGCAAAGGAATCTTGCTTCTTTACATGTGATGTGTACATGTCTTCTTTGTGAAATCTTTGAGAATACGGACCCCTGATAATCATCTCCTTTATTAAAAACCAATTAAAAAGAGTGCTTCGGCAGCACATATACTAAAACCCAATGGTAGGTAGCATCTGCATTAAACTGATAGCATTCAGTTCTACACTGGGTCATGTTATTCATTATTGCTTTTCCAAAGTTCACCTTTGTCCCTGATTAGAAAACAAGCTCTTTGAAGGTAAGTCCATAGCTCCTGTGGCCTGGCACAGCATGGGGTATACAACAAATGCTTAATTTAGACAAGAAAAAATGATGGACACATGACCGAGTTTGGACCCTACTGACACATTAATAATTTAATTTTATGGGAATAATATAAGTAATTTAAAACTCTCTGCACAGTCTTTCTCTCTCTCTCTCTCTCTCTCTTTTAAGATTTTATTTATTTGACAGAGAGAAACACAGCGAGAGAGGGAACACAAGCAGAGGGAATGGTAGTGGAAGAAGCAGGCTTCCTGCAGAGCAGAGAGCCCAATGCGGGGCTCGATCCCAGGACCCTGGGATCTGACCTGGGCCGAAGGCAGACGCTTAACGACTGAGCCACCCAGGCGCCCCAAAGATTTTATTTATTTATTTGACAGAGAGAGAGAGATCACAAGTAGGCAGAGAGGCAGGCAGAGAGAGGGGGAAGCAGACTCCCTGCTGAGCAGAGAGCCCGATGCGGTGCTTGATCCCAGGACCCTGGGATCATGACCTGAGCTGAAAGCAGAGGCTTAACCCACTGAGCCACCCAGGCGCCCCAGTCTTTTTCTCTCTTAAGGGAGGCTGCCATAAATTCATGCTCTATGTAATTAATAATGAAATTATAGTAACAACAACAAGAAGGAACCAGATGGTTCTGTGAACAGAATAAGGAAAAGAAGAATGAATGAGCTTTATCCTTTCTTCTATGGAACTAGTTCCAACCAAATTATTTCAACTAGAAAGCTTGCTGTTTTTCCTTTATCCATGGATGTTATCAGGAAAAAGTCTGCCAGCTTTAAGAAATCTTCAATGGTAAAATCTTTTCTATGATTGTGGAGATTTTTCCCTGTGGTTTTCACTCCATGACACAGCATTTTGGAGGTCTTATTTTTACACCATTGTCTCCCTGCAGAGGTCATTCAACAGTAGTTTCTTACATCCCAAGGATTCTCTCTCAATTTCTTGATCTTCATTGGGGCAATTTTAGATTTGCCCTATCTGGCTTATTCAATAGTATATAAATCAGGGTTCTCCAGAGAAAGAGAACCAACAGGGGTGTGTGTGTGCGCGCGCATGTACACTCATGCACCTGAGCACATGTGTGTTGTATTTATATATTTATATCTACCTCAATACCTATCTATTCATCTATGTACCTAAGCTGTCTATTTATGCATCTCTTTCTCTCTCTCTCATATATCCATTGAACATCTATCTGTATAGAGAGAAATTTTAAGAAATCAATTCACAAAGTTATGGGGAATGTACAAGTCTGAAATCCACAGGATAGGTTAGTAAGCTAGAAACTCAGGTAAGACTTGCCGCAGGCTTGAGGCAGAATGCCTTTTTCTTCAGGAAACCTTGGTCTTTGTTCTTAAGGCCTTTAAAAGACTGGATGAGGCCTGCTCACCCTACCAAGGGTAATCTCCTTCACTTACTGTCAGCTGATTGTAGATGTCAAGGGTATCTACAAAATATCTATGCAGCAACACCTGGATTAGTGCTGGATTAAAGGGCTGGGGGCCATCTTAACCAAGTTGACACATAAGACTATCACAAAAAGTTTGATGAAGAGAAAAACATCATGGGGGTGCCTGGGTGGCTCAGTCAGTTAAGCATCTGCCTTTGGCTCAGGTCATGATCCTGGGGTTTTCAGATTGAGACCCATGCTGGACTCCCTGCTCATCAAGGAGTCTGCTTCTTTCTTTACCCTCTGTTCCTCTCCTCAGCCCACCCCCCCAAATAAATAAAATCTTTTAAAAAAGAGAGAGAGAGGAAAACATCGTGGAATGGATGGAAAAGAAATTGTTGGAATGCTTTCTGGAGAAAGCAGGAATTGACTGGATGGGTTTCCATTGAGGTTGACGCTGTAGCACTGAGACTACAGAGCCTTGCTTTGGGGATCTCTGAGTTCCTTTTATTCCATTGCTGGTAACTTTACTCTCTTAGATGCAACAATGGCCTTTTACCTAGTGTCACCTGTTCTTGCTCAAAAGAGATTTCTCTAGGACCGCTAAATCATTTTAAGCTTAATTTAGACCACAGCTGGTGTTAAATGCTCCTTAGAAATGGCAAGTCACCAAACCTATATATTTGCTGACTTCGTTCAAATGCTCAGTTTCCCAGTTTCTATTCCTCTAAAATATGCTTTCTCCTGACAGTGAAAATGTTGGCAGATAAATTAAACTACCATAGAACAGCAGAGGTGACCTCAGGCCTGTTTACTTACTACATCGTGTCATTAGGAATTAATCCAACTTTTGGTGTTGAGAAATAATTTTCATTCTTTTTTCAGATCTGCATTTTATCTCTGAGTAACTTTCAAAGGAAAGAAGTTCACAATTTTCAATATATAATGGATTTCTATGAGAAAAATAAAATAACCCACATGGTTGTAGACACATAGATGTGCTGTATCTGGCATAGTGCACCTGCACTATGTGGAAGTAGTGGAAGTAGTGGAAGAAACCCCAACTCAAATGATTAAAGAAAGTACAGCTTTAAAAAAAAAGAAAAGAAAAGAAAGTACAGCTTTTAAGTCTGGAGTCAGGGCAAGCTTTGCAATGGCTTGATACACCTTGATACAATGGTGCACGACAGACCAGCTCTTTGCATGTCACCTTTCTGTTTTTCACAGTGTCATTTTGTTTTAAAGGCTGGCTCCTCCAATCACCACATAGCTGCCAGGCTTTCACATCCTCATTTAGCTAGAGGAGAAAGACAGGGGAAGGAACAATATTTCTTTTTCACCAGAAAACAAGTCTTGGACTTTTGTTACCCTGATGTCCAAAGGAGAGAGAGAACTACTCTGCTTGGCTTGACAAGTTAGATCCTACCTCTGGGGCTGGATGGGAGGCCATCTTATTCACAGCATATTGCTATTCATCAGAGGAAGGGCACAATGAATTCAGGGGAGGCTCAATGTCCTATACATGTATATTCCAGAAAGTACTTGGATTCACTTTTCCTTTAAAAACTTTGATATGAAAACTTTGTTAGTTGAATTCAAGGTTACTTTTATCAGTCATTACATACCTTACATTTTATATGTGTGAGGAGAATGTTGAACATTTGTAAAACAACTCACAAAATACTTTCTTTGGTTGTCAAGATGGAAAAGTTGAGCATACATTTTTCTTCTTTTGAGAAGCAGTAAAATTTCTCCTTATCATTTAAGAGTATATGTGAAGTAAAAAATTGGAATAAACTAAAAAGTCAGTCATTTAAATATTTATCCTTATCCCTTCATTCCATTCCTTTTCTCTCATTTTCCTTTCATCCATCCACACAATAAATACAACATGGATGTGAGGAAAACTAAAAAAGCATTCTATTTTACCATTAGTAAGTACTGAATAATTACAATGGCTCTCTACGGTAAATGTAAAAGTTCCTTCTGTATGCTATGAATCTTGCCCAAGCATCAACAAGTCTGAGGAAGACCTACCCACAGTTAAGGTGTGGTCATCGGGAGGGAGAACTTACTTTGTAATGGAATCCCATGTTTTCACCATAATGAGGTTTTACACTCCCATTCCCAACTTCTAGTTTCTGTCACCATCCTTGTTAGGAACAAATAGTAGAGCCTGATTTATTAGGAGAAGGGTAATCATAAAAACTTCACATATGTGTGTCAGTGTGCACCTGTGTTTGTGTATGTGTGTGTATTTGTGTACATGCATGCACTGACATCTATTATCATTCTTTTCATTGCTACTCTTTTGGTAATGTTACAAGTAGCTTTTGAACTAGAGCCAGCTCTGTACTTTGGGAACACTTATACTTTATTAGACTTATAAAAAATGGCCTGTTCTTAAAATTTTCTTTTATATAATATTGTTTGAATGGCTAAGTTTGCATGAGCCTTATCCATTCCATCTTAGAATCATCAGCAGGTACCATCACACACAAGGAGGTCCCCCACCACACAATGAGGTTATACAACATGGCACAAATTGAGTTCCACTGGAGATGGATGTTTATCTCCTATATCAAACTCTTATTATTAACAACCAAGGTTTACTAGAAGCTATATGTCTTTGTATCTGAACTTATACCTGGAGAGGAAGTAAAACTCTTGTATGAAATTTTTGTAAGTGGAATGGGAGAGGGAAACCTTGTAGTACAAAGCTGAGTCTGTTCCAGGCACTCTGTTCCTTCCAGGGATGCAGGGCCAGGGTGGTTTAGAGGGCCACCTTTGAAGAGATGAGTGAGGAGCAAAAGGAAAGAAACTCTGACATCATGGAGACTGGATGGGCGGTAAGTTCAGTCCCTTTTTCCAGGCATCACTTTCCAGGCCACAGCAAAAACAGGAAGGAAAGATGCCCTCTCAGACCAGAGTGAATGGGTCTGTCTGCAGGAGTCAACTGCATTAGCAGATGGGATATCGGGAAACCTGTAGCCTGGGAATGACATCAGCCTGAAGTGGAAAAATCCACCATGGCCCTGTAAATATTAAAATAAGGAGACTTGTGGGTATTTAAAAAAACATTTGGAACCCAGAGCAAGAGATGCCATGGATTAAATATCTCTTCTAATTCCTTTCACTGTTTTTCTAACCTCTTGTTTTCCCAGCCACTGGGGAAAAGCTTTCTGGTCTTATTAACAAGTCTTTACCTTCTTTGGAGGTGGAGGTGAGAACATAGGGCAGGTATACTTCAGTCTATAACCTTCTCTGAAGAACCTGGCACTTCCTTGCCCTCTTGTCCCTACAACTCTCAGAGCCACAGACCAGGAGATAGAGACACCCAGGGACAACTCTGGGGGTATCTGGGATGGTTTAGAGAACTACTAATGTTCTAGGACTTTCCACAGTTTTTCAGAGGGTTAGCATATCGAGTCACTCCACTTGACTCGCTCCCCTTAAGAACTGCTCAATGCTTAATATCCCAGACTTTCTTTTTCACTGGTGGTTTCCTAATCTTCACTAGTAAGCTCAAAAAGAGATGCAGAAGACAACTTGTCTATCATAGCATGCTCAGTCCCTTACAGGACAAGGGCCATGTATCAGAAATTATATAAAAACTGAATAGTTTCCCAAAATGTCCTCTAGTTTTAATTGTAAAGAGAGTTTCTTTAAAAATCCTTATGGGCCTGGTGGTGGGTGTTGAGGAGGGCATGTACTGCATGGAGCACTGGGTGTAGTGCAAAACAATAAATCTTGTAACACTGAAAAAAATAAATAAAATTAAAAAAATAATAATAATAAAAAAAAAGAAAAAAAATCCTTATGGGTTTGCTTTGGAACATTCTCTTGGGAAAACTTGGGGATGGGAAAGTCTTTTATGTTTAGATTCAACCTTTCCCCAGAGATCATAATGAGGAAGGAAGGGAGCAGATGTGCACATCCCATCTGCCCAGCTGAGGCCAGTCACCTTCCTCCTTCTCATTACCTAGTGGATGTCCAACAGCATGGGGCCCATCCCTTAGCAGATGTGCTGACATAGAAATAATGCATTGGGCATTATTGTTCCTAATATTTGCAGGACTGGAGCAAGAGTAAAAAAGAGCCTAAGGCCAAGCTCCCTCTTTGTGCCACTCCTGATTCTGCCTTGTACCTTGAAGGGCCACCAGCACATGTGTTTGTACTCCTCAGTCTGCAGGTCCTAATGCTGTCCCATCCTCCTTCTCCAAAGAGTCACCCTCTGAATCCTCTTCTGACTAGAAATGCATATACCTGCCATGTGGTCCTTCAGTACTACAGACTTGGGGAAGACAGTTCCACCTAGGATGATCTAGTCAGAGAATTCCTGGGTTCTTGGAACCCTGCACCATGACCTAGAAGGGGAGAGGTGCTGAATTGGCACATCTCCTGGCCCAAGACTCCTTGAGTAGAATTCTCTAAAGCAAAGTGCTGCAGGTAGAGGCCCTGGATGCCTGGGTCCAAGGGCTAGATTCAAGGTCCTCTGAATTCAGTGATTCCTCCCATAACACATTGTTTCATGATAAATCTGGCACAATATCAGCAAAAGTCATATGTTGTGTTTGTACTTTCCATAAACTTGAATGTTGTCATCTCTGATAGCTTTACAGAGCTTTAAAAGTGCTTTTCCAGGGAATTCCATTTGTTATGGACTTAAAAAAAATTTATGTCTTTCCATTATGATACAGTTCCCTTGGTTTCCACTGCTGGTTCATAACCTTAGGAGCTCCCAAGTGAAATCCAAAACTGGTCCCCATACATGTGGAGCAAGGAGAGACTGAAGAAAGAGGCAGACCACTCTAGATTGGTAGTTGGCCATTTTAATAAGCAAGGGAGTATACATATGTGGCTTGTCTTGATGGCTGCAAGAATAGATTTCCCCACCCATGAGCCAGCATTTCAGTTTATATAAAGTCCTTAATGGGGTCCAGTCACATATAAAGCCCAGATAGTTTCAATAACACAATACTCTCCCAAGGTTGCATCCTTAAAGTGGCTCCTAGTGTAGCAATAGTGGGCAAAATGCACATTCCAAAGAGAGGGGAGGGGTAAGTAGCCTCTGATTGCCCAGGTCCAGTTCTTAGGTCAATTGGTGGTCATGTTCTCTTGATGATTTCCTCTAACATCTCAGATATCCTGTATCCCAAGATGTGGTTCAGGCCACAATCAGTAGTTTTTAGGGGAGGATGCATTTAGAAGATATTTGTGAATGAGACCAATTCACTTCCATAAAAAAGGCCTTGGAGATACTACCAATGTATTTTCATACTAGCCTTGCCTCCAAATTGTTCTCCTGGCCCCATGTGGTTTGTCCGAGATAGTTCTCCTTATTTGAGCTGTTGACTTTCATCTTTCTGAGTTCCCAAATACCATGGCTCTTCAGGATGATCACTGAGGTGCTTTCATGATGGGAATTAGGACTTTCTTTTGTTTAGTTTTTAGGTTGTCCTCTTTCATGTCTTGGATATCATTCCCTCAAGGTCTCCTACTGTGAATGTGTCAGTAGCTGTTAATGATTCCTCACATAACACATCTGCATCGTCATAAGTAGTTTTGGAACTATGCATTATCTCAAAGACATTGCTGCTGCTGACTTTAGGTACTGCAGTGTTTACTAGTAGACAGCATATTATTTGAGAGGCTGGGCTCTTCGTACCTCTGATACCTGGGATGAAAGAGGCCTGTCACCACATCCATCACCACCACCATCCACCATAAATTATCCAGAAAAATACTGATATATTGCAACTACTGTCCTTCTGATTCATTTCACTTTAGCGAGGCCACTCTTTCCAGTTCCATCTATCTGAACTATCTATCCCTAGTTTTAACTGGGATGAGAACTTTGGTCATGCCTCAGTTCTAATAAGGCCACATTACATTATTCATTTGGCCAGGGAGTAAGGATGCGGACACCAGGGAAAAGTATTATATGATGAAGTACGCTTTTTACTTAGCAGATTAACTCACAGTCCAGTTTTGATCTACAGATTTTAACCAGGAAGAAGGAATGAAGCCAGGCTGATTGAGAGGGGAAGAGGGGGTTGTCAGAGGAATGTCAAAACGGAAGGATCTCATTGATGTGTGCTGAGCAAACAGTGCATTAGATCATGTGAGCAAGGAAAGACTTCACTCACCAGCCACCTCAGAGTGCCACTCAGGTTCCAAGTCCTCAGACAAGCTGACTTCCAAGAGGCTGGCAGATCACATGGTCTGGCTGGGCGTCTGTTTCTTCTTAATGGCATTGTTCCCTGGCTTACAAACACAGCCATTCTACCTCAGAGATTCATCCTTCCCAGAAGGGCTGGCTGGAACCAGACTCCAGCTCTCTTATAGCTCTTTAACAGGTCTCATCTGGTACTAAACTCCAGGCATGCCATGGAACACTCAGGCTTTGACTCTATAGCAAGCATTCAGAATTTTTTTTTTTTTTTTAAAGAAAAGTTACTTTAGATCCCAAGGGTATAATCAGATCTATTCTTAACCTTGCTTTGAGGAAGGACAGGGGCAAAATCCAGGCCAGCTGGCACTTGAACAAGCAGGTTATGTAGTCCCATTTGGTACTGCTAAGACTCTGATGCCCCTGGAATTTTACCTGGTTTTCTTTTGCACTGCATCTTGGTTAAATGCTGCACCTTTGAAACCTCTGAGTACCAGCCAGTGTTTGTACTTGTAAGCAACAGAAAAACATTTCTGCTTGATTTAGACAAAACTGACCAAGGCATAGCTACACAGCTTGGAACAACATCCCAACCAGTGCTGCAAAACTGGTCCTGGAAAGACAGTTCTACTGTCACTGCTAAAATAGAGGCTGCTCCTGATTCTGTCAGCTCCAGACTCTATATGCTCCTACTTGCTCCACTGCTGTTGTGGCCTTGGAATGAAAATTTTGCCTAATGGCCACTCTTTCCAATTCCATCTATCTGAAGCTGCTAGCTTCCCTTTCAAAGTCTCAGGGTTAGAAGGTCCATTTGATTGCAGGAAGTCAGAGTAGAGCCTTGCCACAGCTACAAGAGACAGATAGAGATCTGCTGGTATCTTCAGCGTCAAGAGTGTGAGGTAGGCCTGCCTCCCACCAAGAGTCAGAGAAATTCTCTAGACATGGGAGGAAGGTTCAGATATTGAGCAGCCAAAAAGAGTAACAGATATCCACTACCCTTTGTCCGATCTTGCCTTGACCGCCATGTACTTATGGCGTGTACTTGAAGACATTCAGTCATTCAACATACATACATTTATCAAGCACTTGTTAAGAGACAGGTACTGTGACTACTTTTATGGAGGAATATATAGGTAAAAGAAAATGATGGTCTTCTCAAGTAGCCTCCAATTTAGTTGGGAAGGTAGACAAAACAAAAAATAAGAATAATAGGTGTTTGACATAAATAAGCACTGGGGTACCTAGTCAGAGGATCTGACACATAAATGAAAATTTGAAAAATAACTGGAAATTGCCAGATCAAAAGTGGGATCAAAAGGGTGTTTCAGAAAGAGACACTTATTGTGGCTGCATGGAGGAACCTGGTGGGGAATAGGGGTGGAGTGACAGGCAGAACAGACCAAAAGCTTTGCATACCTTACTAAGGAGTTTGGATTTTATACTGAAGATCACAGAGAATTACTGGGGAATTTTAAGGAAACATCCCTTTATCAAGGGAAATTAATTGTTCAGGTAAGGAGACCACTTGGGAAGTTCCTATAGAAACCTAGGGAATAAATAATGATATATTCAAGAATGATGTAATTAAGGAGATGTTTTGGAGATAGAATTGATAGGATTTGATAACTGATTAAATGTGGCATCTATAAGAGAGAGAGAAGTTATGGATGATTTGTTGCTTATGGGTTGGGCAATTATGGGGAAAGTGACATTATAGATTTGGGAGGGAGAGAATGTGTTTGAATTTGGACACACTGAGTTTGAGGTGCCAATGAGGCACTAGCGTGGACATGGTTGGAAGGCAGAGGAACATGTAGATATGAACTTTAGGAGGGTAGGCTAAGCCAGAGATAGAGTTTGGAAACCATTATTGTCTTGGTCCTTGCTGAAGTCATGGAGTGGCTGGATCAGTTAGGGAGAATCTGAGCAGATGGATGAAGGAGGTCCAAGGATACCACATGAGCAGAGACCACCAGCGTTTCAAGAACAGAGTAAAGAGACCCTGTGAAGAAAATGAGAGGAGTCAAACTAACAGAGGAAGAAAGAAAACCCAAAGAGTGTGTAAGCCATAGGAAGAGATACTTTGAAGAGGGAGGGAGTAGAAAGGTCAAGAGACAGAGGTCTAAAAACTGTTCATTTGGTTTTGTTAGAAAGACATCTTTAGTGACTTTTAAGAGAGTTGTTTCAAGAGAGTGTTGGCTCTGAGGACTACAGTGAATGTAGGAGAAAAGGAAGGTTAAACAGTGGAGATGAGAAATGTAGACTATTTTTCAGCAAGTTCGATTATGAAAGAGGAGAGAGAGAGAGAGAGAATGAGCACAGGAGCTAAGGAGTGATATGGGATCCAGGGAGGAACTGCTAAAATTTGGCCATACTACCAATCCAGCATTTTATTACCTGGCCAGATACTGATCTCTGAATGCATGCGATATACTATTCCTCCTTACTTTTTCTCCCATGATTCCCCCAAGGGTGAAAAGAGAAACAACTCATCCACCATTTAAAAAATATTTAGTGAACACCTACCATATTCCAGGCACTGTTTTAGGTTCAGCAATGAACAAAACAGATAGTAATTGTTATTTTCATTAAACCAAGGTGGTACCCCTGGGAGTGTAATAAGTAAAGTAAATTATATAGTATGTTAGTGATAAAATGCTAAGGAATAAAAGAAAAAGTAGTCAGGTAAGGGTGACATGCGTTTGACTTGTTATATGGTCTGGTGAGGGTAGGCTTCACTGAGAAGTGACATTTGAGCAAAACTCTGAAGATGAGTCAAGTCCAGGAAAATTTCTTTCTTTCTTTTTTTTAAGTCCAGGAAAATTTCTCAACTGTCACTGGACAGGTAGCAGAAACCAAAGAATGGATGGAGGATCACACTGCCAGTGCTTCTACTGACTCAAAGAAGACCACTGACAATGGTGCTCCTTCCATTTCTAAATCTCAATAGCAATGTGTCTATATTCATATAATTTGTCTTTGGCAGTGATTTTCATGTCTTTTATTTATTTTTTAAGGAAAATTAGTGAAATGTCCTTTTCAAAGGAAATTTTATTTGAAAACCCAATATATAAAACAGATAAAAACAGAGCCACCCTTGGGATTCAAAGCTCCCTTTGTTGCCCTCTCAACCTCCCTGGGGAACTGCATCACAATGGTCTCTAAACTTGAAGAGCTTCTCTTCAGGTCAAGCCTCCTTTTGTTGGTTAAGCCATGTCTTAACCTGGAGACATCCTGCCCACATTACTCAATCCTGTAAGGTACATGTGTCTTTGTATTTCATGGACTCAGTTCTTTTGGGGGAGGAAAGGAAGAGTGGTTGGTGGGCTCTTTGACCTCTCTCTCTAAACATGACCATTAGTTTATTAAACCAAAGTCATTAACAAAAAAGAAGAGAAGATCAGTTTGGTTGCCTAAAGAGAGACTTCTTAATTACAACCAAGATCAATAATGCACTTAATTAGCATTACCTGTTGTCAAAACACACATTGAATCTGGTGAACCTGAGATCCAGGTTCTTTTCACTGTCCAAGCTTCTTTGGATAAACAGTTAAAACATTGCTCACAGATGATTCTGTAGCACTTGCTAAGTCATACAAAATATATTCAGAAAGTTGGGAAGTTATGTGTGGAAAGAAGAGTAAAGAATAATATCAGCTTGTCACATGTGACATCAGAAAAGAACTAACAGTGCTGGGGTCCAGGTTTAAAAGAATTAACTAGTGGGTTTTCAGGAAATATATTTTAAAGGGGACTCTTATGGAGTCTGTGTTTGGTGGGGCAGAGAGTGCCCTCTGGTTTTCCTGGGGATACACACATTCACATCTTTCTCCACTCAGTTTGCTTTCCTTAACAGAATTTTTTTGTAGGTTAGTGTGGCAATCAAACTGGATGCTATCTGACCTAAAACACAGAGTTCCTCTCCTCCTTTGTTCCCTCCTTCCCCCTGGGATGGGGCAGACAATCCCCTCTTGCAGGCTCACTCTCCTTCCAAACCTCCAGATCAGGGCCTGGCTGGAGGCATCACTACTCTGACACTCTAAGCCTCTCCCATTTTTTGATATCTGGCTTTTGCCTTGTTCCTTGGGCCTGATTGTCTTGACAGTCTCTTCAATATTTCAGGTCCTACTTTGCTCTTTCCATTCTTCATTCTCTAGTCCAGAGTCCTGCTCCTAACTGGGGACCCTGATGTTGGCTGGCATATTTTCTGTTACTTCTCTGATACCAAAGCCATGGGGAGCCCTACCATAGTGCTGCCTGGTTGTTGGGAAATCCTCACATCCCATGTTGACCGCTCTTGGGGCTTAATCGAGTCTTGTCATAGTCTTCTCATGTCATTTCCTGGTCACTAAACTGGCCTTCATCTCAAGACCTATTAGAACTTTTTTTTTTTTTTTGAGAGACAGACTGAGAGACAGAGTGAGCACAGGCAGGGAGGGGGAAAGAAAGGGAGAGAATCTTAAGCAGGCTCCACACTAAGTGCAGAGCCTGACCCAGAGCCCAACACGGCACTCCACCTCACAGCTCTGAGATCACAACCTGAGCCAAAATCAAAAGTCGGAAACTTAATCAACTGAGCCACCCAGGTGCCCCTCAGAACTTTTTAAATATTTCATTATTTTTTTTATGATTTTATTTATTTGACAGAAAGAGAGAGAGACATCGAGAGAGGGAATAAAAGCAGGGGAGTGGGAGAGGGAGAAGCAGGCTTCCCGCTGAGCAGGGAGTAGGGAGCCTGATGCAGGTTTGATCCCAGGACCTTGACCTGGGCGTCGTGGGATCATGACCTGAGCCTTAGGGAGATGCTTAATGACTGAGCCACCGAGGCACCAACCCCGAACTTTTTAAAATCACAAGTGACAGAAAACTAATCTAAGCTTGCTTAAACTAAAAAGAGGATGTATTGACTTGTTGCTAATTTTTTTTTTACAGCAATTTTAGGTATTCAGAAAAGTTGAGCAGAAAGTAGAGAGTCTCCATATACCATCTCTTACACCATCTGTCCCCTGAATAGTTTTCGCTATTATTAATATCTTGTATTAGTGTGGTACATTTGTAACAACTGATGAACCAATATCGATACATTATTATTAACTAAGTCCATGCTTTATCTTAGGGTTCACTCCGTGTTGTACATTCTATGGGTTTTGACAAGTAGATAATGACACATATCCACCAATGTAGTGTCACACAAAATGTTTTCACTGCCCTAAAAATGCTCTCTGTTCCACCTAGTCATACCTTCCTTCCTCCACTTAATTTTGCCTTTTCCAAAATGTGATATAGTTGGAATCATACAGTATGTAGCCCTTAGCCATTTCATATTGGCTTCTTTCACTTAACAATATGCACTTAGGTTTCCTCCATGACTTTTGTGTCTCCACGGCTCATTTATTTTATATCTGAAAAATAGTCTATTGTATGGATATACCATAGGTCATTTATCCATTTATCTATTAAAGAAAATTTTGTTTCCAATTTGGGGAAATTATGAATAAAGCTGCCATAGGCATTCATGTGCAGGTTTTTATGTGAACATGTTTTTAACTCATTTGGGTAAGTGAGCAAAATTACTAAAATATACAGTAAGACTATGTTCAGCATTTTAAGAAACAACCAGATTATCCTCTCAGAATGGCTAGCTGTACCATTTTGCATTCTCAGGAATGAATGAGTTCTTGTTGCTCCACATCCTTGTCAGCATTTGGTGGTGTTGGTGTTTTGGATTTTAGTTAGTTGAATAGTCTAGGGGACAGACTAACTTTAGGCACAGCTGGATGTCAAACAGTGTCATCAAGATTCTGCCTTTCTCTTTTCATCTCTCAGCTTTCCTTCCCACTGGGTCAGTTCCATTCTCTTGCAGGGATTTACCTCGAGGTGTCTCAATAATTTTGTAGTACATGCCTAAAATTCCAAGTCCAGCATAAAGAGGATACCTCTTTCCTAGTCATTCTAGAAAAAGTCCTAGAACGTGAATCATGTATCCCTGAAACAATCCTTGTGGTCATAGGAATGCAATAGTTTCTTTCATTCATATTGAGCACCTACTATGTGCCAGGCACTGTTGTAGGCACTGATAATGTTTGAAAGGCCCAAGTCACATATTTCAGGGGCAAAAATCTATCCTCTATCCAAACCACATGAACTGAATGCTGAGGGGGTCAGGTTCCCCAAGATGCTACTGCCAGAAGAAAGGTAATTGGATCATGACTGCTAGGCAGGCAAAAATGCTAAGCATGCCATACCCAGTGGGTGGTTATAGTTCTTTGTCCTAGATCATTCCACTTTCTCCAAATACAATAGTTACATGGCTCCTTTCTGGCCAAATCTTGAGGTAGGACACTATGGCAGATTGATACTTTTGCCACTGAAAGGTGGAAGCTGTTTCCCCTCCCTTTGGATCTGGGCTACTCATGATTGCTTTGATTAATAGGGTATAATAGTAACATTATTCTACTTCAGGGAATGGCTTCTAAGACTACTAGCAGGTTTGTCTTGGTCTTTTGGAAACTACCTGCCATGTTAGAAGTATGATTAACTGGACACCACCATGGTGGAAGAAGTCTAAGCCACAGAAAGGGGCCTAAGTGGAGAGAAACATTAGACATGTGGGTGAGAAGGCCATCTTGGGAGGATATCCTCTAGCCCTAGCCACCCCAGCTGATGCATGTGGGTCAG
>CM053611.1:17499468-17517607 GCA_028646535.1 Procyon lotor | reverse complement strand
GGCAGATCATTAGACATCCTTTTGCTTTAAACCCTTGGTAAAGGAGTCTTCCCAATCTCCTCTCCCTGAATAATGCACTACAGTGTTTTACACGCTTTAAACTGAGGAATTTCTCCTATAATTATTCTAAAGCACACTGTCTTTTGCCCCAATTTTCTTACTGATTTTTTAATGCTTTATTTCTCCTATGTGGATCTAGAATTCAGGTTCTTTTCCCTTTACTGGGCAGACACACATCCTGAGGAGCCATCTAATCAGCCATCACCTGCTTTTAGTCAAGGCCACCCCTAAATAGCTCCAACAGATGTGTATTAGGCCTAACATGGAAGGCCACTGGATTTGGAGGGATGAACTCCAATTATTTTTCCCACCAGCACACACAGGACTTTAGAATGACCAAACACTGAAATACAACCCAATTCTACAATACAAGCCTCGAGACAGCAGGTGGGTGACATCTTGCTGGACACTAGCCTGCACGACAGCCAGTACTGGCTGGCTCAGGACTGAGCTGACTTGGCAGGTTAAGCTGGGACAGATGGGCTTCCATGTGCCACAGGGGGAGATGATGTATATTAATTTGTTTTCTTTGAGGGATTTGTAAAACTGTACCCACTGCATTTCACTACTAAGGTACCAGAAAATAACTATTTAAAAGAGCTATAAGGAACTGCCAAAAGCAGTGGTAAATCTGACTTAAATTGTTACTCAGCTTGAGCAATGAAGATATGTCCTAAGCTTTGGAGAACAAACCCTGCTAATTACCTGGACTGTGGTAATTTTATGTGTCAACCTGACTGGATCAGGGGATTGCCTCAATATCTGGTTAAACATTATTTCTAAGTATGTCTGTGAGGGTGTTTGTAGATGAGATTATCATTTGACTCAGTGGATTTAATAAAGTAGATTATTGCCCTCCCTAATTTGGGTGAGCATCATCCAATCTGTTGAAGACCTGAACAGAACAAAAAGTCAGAGGGAGGAAGAATTTGCCCCCCTTTCTGCCTCATTGCATGATTTGGGATATCTCATCTCATCCCCCGCTGTTGGGTGAGGATTTAAATCAACCTTGGTTCTCAGGCCTTCAGACTCATACCAAATTACACCACTGGCTTTCCTGGGTCTCCAGCTTGCAGATGACAGATTGTGGCACTTCTCAGCCTACATAATTGTGTGAATCAATTCTTCAAAATAAATTTCCTTTTATATCCTACCAATTTTGTTTCTCTAGAAAATCCTAATATAGGGACATCCACTGAAATTAATTCCAAATGGTTTATGCAGTTAATATAATTAAATATGATATCTACTGAAGAAGATATTGTTGACAAGCAGTGTGGTTTTCTGGAAACACCATGAGCTCTGGAGTCAGAAAGGCCTGGAGTTGAATCTTGCCTTGGCTACCTGCTATTTGATGTTGGGTAAGTTGCACAGCCTCTCTAAGCTGCAGTTTTCTCATGGTTAAATGGGAATTATAAAACCCACCTCTTAAGGTTGTAAGATAAGTGAGCTAATAGCAGCTGAATTTACCAGTTGCCTTATCATTCATATGAACAAACTTTCTCCACTGTTATGTGTATCCACTCTAATATTTCAAGAGCCCAATGATATATCACTTGCTACTGTAACTTCCTGGTCATGACAGGCAGACTGTTGTCACTATACCTTTTATTTAGGAACTAGTTTGTCATCATGTATAAAACAATACTACTTTGATGAATATCATTTTTGCTTAACATATATTTTTAACTGTAGTCAGGTTTGTATGAAACTTGATGGCATTTTGTTAACAAAATACCTCAGAGATCTCTGCATGGGGCTGACAGAATTGAAAGAAAATGTGATGTCCACTGACAAAACCAAAGTAGATATATTAGATGGCCTCTGGGGCTATTTTAATTCAGAAAGTTGGGTGAGTCTGGCCACATGAACTATAGCTTATATTCCTTAATGTGAAAGAAGTTGGCATAATGGCTGTGGTAAGTTAGAATACTATGTGCTGTAATTGATACTACTTCTGAATATCTAACATTATGTATTATACAAAATATATTAAATATCAGATTTGCTGGGACACCTGGGTGGCTCAGTCAGTTAAGCATCGGACTCTTGATTTTGGGTCAGATCGTGATCTCAGGGTGATGAGATTGAGCCCTGTGGGGGCTCCACACTGGGCATGGAGCCCGCTTAAGATTCTCTCTCCCCCTCTCCCTGTGCCTGTTCCTTGCCCCCTGAGTGCTCACTTTTTCTCTCTAGCCCCCTCTAAAACAAAGTAAATAAATATCAGATTTGCTCCTAATATTATTAAATGTTTTATAAAATAATATTAACTGTTTTAATATTATTATTATACATGTTGTCAAAATATGTGTAATTTACATAGAGACAGTGTATGTTTCTATCAGCAAGAACCATAATCTGGATTAACCGTGTCAATTATAATATAAAATATCAAGTGTATTCTACTTTCATATTTACAATACTTTCCATGTGTATAGCACTTTACAGTTTAGAGATATTTTCACATATATTTGCTTCTCAAACCAACCCTCTAAAATAGTCCAGGCAGGTATTGTTATCCCCATTTTGAAGATAAGGCCACTTATTAAGGCTCCAGCAAGTTTAATGACATCTTGTAAATGGCAAAGCCATCACTAAAAACAGCTCTTGGACTCCTGATCCAATCAATATCTTCCCACTACACAGCACTACGTACCTGACAAGTTGATTAACTGTCCATCTCTGGGAGAGACTGGTTTATAGAGTGAAGAAATAGATTTGCCTCATTTCCTTGCTCTTGTTCATGGGGTGTTCAGAATGTAGTCAATACCTGCTGAATGATGAGGTCTGTGTGCAGAGCTAGCTGTTGTAAGAAAATGAGCACAGAAAATCAATAGTGGGATTGAGGTGGCATTGACAGGGTAGTTATTGTTAGGTCTTCACGTAATTTACCATAGAAACTGGGGCACTTTTGAGAGTAAAAGTTGTCATCATTAATTACATTGGGACAGCAGGAGTAAATTGGTAATGTTCCAGGGAAGCCAGATGTTTGGTCATCTCAGGTAAAATAGCATTACAGGGGAGCAATGCGTTGAAAACAGAGGAGTATATGAGTTGAGAAATAAGTTTTTTAGTAAAATTATTAATTTAATTCCTCTGTCCCACTGGACTGAGAGCTCCGTAAGCACAGGCATCCTCTGCCTTGGTTTTTTAGTACCATCTAGTAGATGCTCAATAAATAAATGAATTCATTGATATTTGGGTATCATTATCCTCAGTTTGGATTTTCTCTTGGGTACTTGAAAGTGAGCATGTTCAAAAAAAAAAAACTGCAGGTGAATATAAGTAGTGTTATATGATGACTGGATAGTTTAAAAAGCATCTGTATACTCAGCTGATTGCTTTGCAATCTTGTCTCTGATTCAGAATTTTGCAAATAAATCACCATGCAGTGAAAGGAAAATATGACCTCCCAACCTAATATCCTAGTCTATATGGATACAACAGGATGTGAAGCTTTTGACAAAGAAATATATTTCCAAAGGCCCTCAATGATAGATAGCCCACATAAATTACCCCTGGTGGCCCAGCTGGGCTTCCATACCACTTGGAATTGATACCCTGGGGGTGGTTCTCTCCTCTTTTCTCCTTCATGTCTATTTAGTGTGCTCTGTCTTTATATTTCTCACTGGTTTACTCTCAAGTTATGATTTCTACCCCTGGCAGTTAAAAAGGAATCTCACGTGTGCATGTGTGCACACACCTCCCCCCCAGCCTCCCAACTCCCCCCGCCAGCCAGGCACACACTAAAAACCACACCGTCAAAGAAACAAATAACCACAAAGGGAGAAAGATAATTGTTGATTATTCTTTAAGAAAGTTGGTACACTGAAGTGAGTTTTTTTTTTTTAAGATTTTATTTATTTGACAGAGAGAGAGATCACAAATAGGCAGAGAGGCAGGCAGAGAGAGAGGGGGAAGCAGACTCCCTGTTGAGTAGAGAGCCCGATGCGGGGCTCAATCCCAGAACCCGGAGATCATGACCTGAGCCGAAGGCAGAGGCTTTAACCCACTGAGCCACCCAGGTGCCCCTGAAGTGAGTTTTGATCAATGGAAAACCTTTGCTAAAGAAAATAGTGCAAATGTAATTGATCTTAAAGATTTAAATAATAACCCAGGCCATGGCTTTGGGCTCAAATCTCAGAGCACCCAGCAGCTCACAAGTGTTATGTTGGCTGGACATTTCCTTTTACTTTTTGGGTTTTTCAGTAAGGCTTCTTTGCTCCGTAATTATAGGAGGGTTAATGAAGAAGCAAGCAGGGGGAGGAGA
Source organism: Procyon lotor (assembly GCA_028646535.1). Taxonomy (NCBI): domain Eukaryota; kingdom Metazoa; phylum Chordata; class Mammalia; order Carnivora; family Procyonidae; genus Procyon; species Procyon lotor. The sequence continues at coordinate 17,513,277 of CM053611.1, read as the reverse complement.
CACAGACAGAGAGAGGGAATGATGATAGAGGTTGCCCATGCTTAGCTCAGCCCTCTTTATTTTGGAATTTAAGAGTTTGCTAGAGGGTATTTCATCTTCTTATATCTGCTTGGAGCTTTTAGATGCACCCAAAACTTGCTGTAATCACTTTCTAAGCCTCTTGCTTAAAATTAGGAAGTGAGGTGGGCTGCTAAAGCATGGAAATTTAGCTAATCATTTTAGTGTCTATTTTAGTGTAGGTTTTCCCCAGAAGCCTCAGGAAGAGAGTGGGGAAGTGATTCAAGGAAAGGAAGCCTAACACTAAATTAGCCACCACAGTGGAAAACTGGAGTTCAATACTGTGAAGAGTCTGGGAAGTATGTAAAACATATGCCTTAGCATGATCCCACTGAAGACAGAGGGAAATGGGGTATTTATTCAATATCAGCTCCCAAGAGTCATCACTTGAGAGCTGCTAATGAGTGGTGTTAACTGCCTGGTACCTATGGTGTGCTGAGTCTCAGGCTACAGTATTCTTTAGTTCTAGAAAAAAGCCCACAGCCCAGAGATGCAGCTACTGACAGTTGGAAGTCCAGGATGGAACAAACTATCATAGTTACGATTTAAGAGACATGGCTCCGGCACTGTGACCAAAGCCCCAAAGCATGTTTCAAGAATAATACATATCTGTTTTTGAAGATCAAAGAATGATCAGAATTTAAAGGACTCTTTTATGTAGGAAGGCACAAGATTGCAGCTAATTATTTGGGATGCCTAGAATAGTCATTTAAGCTGCACTGGTCTATTTGGGCAGTACCACCTGTGTAGGGTCAAGTCATTTGCAGAAAGCTGTACAGATTTCTAGCTGCCCTGCAGGTAGACATGGTTTCTAGGGGGAAGCATGACACTACTGCCATTAACTGTGAACTATTACCCAAAAAAATACACCCCCAAAGTTCTAACAAACAACTGTCTTTTCAGTTTGGTTCTATGTTATCTTATGCTGTGGTTTCATTCCTTTCTTCCTTTAAGCATGGTGCAGATATCCAATCCAATCCTGCTACGTTTTCCTACTCAGCTCTGAGGCAGTATGCAAACAACACCATTGTACCTGATTTGTAACAGGAGATGCCTCCCACTGAACATCTTCCTGAGCTCACTTCCCCCCCCAGATTTGACTGGGTGCTGTTATGGACAGAAAGTTTATGTCCCTTCAAACTTCATGTGTTGAAATCTTAACTTCCAATATTATAGTATTAGGAGGTGAATATGGGAGGTAATTAGCTTATAAGAGTAGAACCTCATAACGGAATTAGTGCTTTTATAAAAAGAGACATGAGAGAGCTTTCCCCCTCCTCTTACCCTCCCCGCCCAGACCCCAGCCATGTGAGAATACAGTGAGAAAATGGCCATCCACAAACCAGGAAGCAGGTTTTCACCAGACACTGGATCTATGAGCACCCTGATCTTAAGACTTCCCAGTCTCCAGAACGGTGAGAAAAAAATATTTTTTGTTTAAGCCACCTCATCTGTGGTATATTTGTTATGGTAGCCCAAACTGATTAAGACAAGAGCATTGATTGAATATAAAATCCAGAGGAAAAGATACTCTGTGGTTCACAAACCTTGCTTTTTAAGGAATAAATTTCAATCTCTCCTTCTCCACCCCTCCCACCTTACTGTCTTCTTTAAGAGACCCCCTAAGTATCTCTAATTTCAAATAAAGATTCTAGCTTCTAGAAAACCCAACCAAGCTTCATTACCCAGACCAGTAAGTCTGGCTCTGTGGGAGCTAGGATGTTGCTCAGGGCCAGAGAATCTCAACCCTTTCTGCAAGGCTTACGGGTTTACAAACACTAAGGCCCACACAAAGGCATATGGCCTTCAGGTGCTATTTCTATTCCCTCTGTGGAGCTTGGTTTATTTTTCATGGAAATCTAAATCATATGTTTCTGTTCCACACCAAATTCATAGCAATGTTGTTTCCTTGCAACCCTTTGAAGTTATCAGAGCTCCATACATGGATTCGTTTATTTTTGTGATTTCTTTCTCAAACTAACTTTAAAAATGTCCATGCTTCATTTTTTCAAGCAAGTGAACCTGAAATGGAAGAGACTGGAGTCTATGTGTTTGAGGTTCAAGGACTTCTCTACTCTTCTGATGTGGATGAGTTTCTGTTATTTTGTCTCCTTCTTTAGTCTTTACTAATACCGGGCTCTTGGGAATTTATGTAAAGACAATGCTAAGGGCTGATTTTTCCTTCTGGGAGGATTCTGGTCTAAGCTTTCCATTCTAGAGAATACTCTCCTACTGAAAATGAAATGTGAGCCCATGTTCCAAACAATTTCTAAAGTTGATCCAAAATATCCAGTGGAGCTGGCATTCTGTGTTACTCTAGGAGATGAACTATCTGCCTATATGAGATACCTGCAAAACTAGGTGCTAGGTCTCTAGAAACTGAAACTAGGTCTCTGAGCCCCTAGGGGCTAAGGACCATATCTTACTAACCTTTATGTTCTACTATGTCCATATACTGCCTGGCATACTGTAGGCATTTGATATTTAAAGAATGAACTGATGACTACCCAGTAGGTAAGAGAAAACCATATAAACATATATGACTATAAATGCATATTCATGCATGTGCTTATGCATGTTAATCTTGCAACAGTTCCAATAAGCCTAGGTTATAAAATAAATCAAGTTTCCTTTCCTCTTTCCCTCCCTTTCCCCTTCACTGACCCCCTTCCCTTCCTGTCTCTTGCTTTTTCTCTTCTCTTTTCTCTTTTTCCTTCCTTCCTTCCTTCCTTCCTTCCTTCCTTCCTTCCTTCCTTCCTTTCTTCCTTCCTTCCTTCCTTCCTTCCTTTTCTTCCTTCCTCCCTCCACTCCCTCCCTCTCTACCTCCCTCCCTCTTACCTTTCCTCCCTCCCTTCTATTTAGGAAAAAAGAACTTTCTCTCTGTATAAACACTACTATGGTTTGAATATTTATGTCCTCACCAAATTCATATATTGATAATTTAATGCCCAAGGGCCTTTGGGAAGAGATTAGGTCATGCAGGTGGAACTTTCCCAAATAGGATTAATGCCCTTATGAAAGACACCCCAGAGAACTAGCTTGAGCCTTCTACCACATAAGGACAAAGCAAGGAGTCTTTGAATTGGAAGAGGGCCCTCACCTGACCTGGCACCCTGCTCTCAGACTTCCAGCCTCCAGAACTGAGAGAAGTAAATTTTTGTTGTTTATAAGCTGCTCAGTTTGTGATATTTTATTACAGCAGTCCAAATGAACTAAGACACTCACTGTAAAACAACCTTGATTATATAAATATTCAGTGTTTGTAAAAGTGAATTAGGGTAATGCTAGCCTCTGAAACAAACACTGAACTTTCAGAAGTTTAACAATAGAGTTTTATTTGTCACTCATGTAACAGTACTGATAGAAGAGGTGAGCAGAGCAGCTTCCTGCTCACAGTTGCCCACAGGGAACAAGGGTAACAGAGACTCTTCCATCTTTAACTCTCTAGAGGTTATCTATATTCCATCCAAGAAGAAATAAGAGTATGGAGAGCCCTACATAATTTTATGAGCAGCCCATGAAGTGACATCACTTCTGTGGACACTCCATTAGCGAACTCAGTTGCATGGTGGCATCTGGCTGCAGGAAATGTGGTGCCTGGGTGAGTAGCTACTTTCCAGCGATAAGTCTACCTTGGGACAGGGAGTATGTGTTTTGAGGGACAACTATCTGTCTCTGCAAGAAAAGTGAAGAAGAGTTCAGCCCAAATTCCCAAAAAGGATGGTAAGGTAAGTACCCTCTTTCAGAGTTAAGAAAATCTCAGAGACAAGGGCTTGGAAATGGATTGTTCCCAGGGACAGTCGCCACCCTCTCCTTCCCAGAACTCCTAGCCTTGCACACACTGCAGCAGTAGGGAGCACAGGGGTCCATCTTTGAGGTGATGGGGAGTGTATGTTTGTGGAAGGAACTGTTCCCTCTGGGACATGCAAAGTGGCTCATGCTTAATGTTTCTGCTATTTAATAATATTGAGAAGCAATATCTATAACACCTTACTTTCTTTTTGTTTCTAAAAAATGTTTTTATTTTTAATCAAATGAAAATGCTAAGGATAAAGTAAAAATGCTATAGGCCTGAATTTTCAAAATGACTTTCAATGATTCCTTCTGTGTCCATGAGCTCCAAACCCACAAACTCTGATCTAGCAGAATATTCAATAATAAGTGGTAACTGGAAGTAGTGGCTGTTGTGATGGTTATTAGACTGTAAAGACTTCCATTCTGCTTCCTCGGTGACTTATTCTTCATACACAAATGTTAAATAACCTGTGGAATGTGAAATACAGACACGGAGCTCATATATGGCTAACTTTGGGAAGTTTGATAATAATAATGATGATGATAATAATAATTTTATTGTGTATTTGCCAAATGTCAGGCACTAAATTAAGTACTTCACATAGATATATGTCTCTTCAGAAGTTAGTTATTCAGGATCATTTTACAGATGGGGAAATTAAGGCACAGAGAGATTAAATAATTTGCTCCAGGTTACACAGCTAAGAAAGCATGACTTCAATCTCTACCCACTTAACCACAAACGATTGAAAAAGACAAACTAACGCCAATTGCTGTGGAATAACAGGAAGAAAAGACTCAAGCAACAATAGACTGTGGCATTAATAATAAATACAGATTTTGTTTTACTGCAGTATTTTCTTCTTTGCTTACATTTTAAAGCTTAGTACCATGTATGCTTTATACATTATGGAACATCCAGAGGGAGAGGGAGAAGCAGTCTCCCCACTGAGCAGGGAGCCCAGTGCAGGGCTCAGTCCCAGGACCCCAAGATCATGACCTGAGCTGAAGGCAGAAGCTTAACTGATTGTATCATCTAGGGAACCCTCATCTGATTTGTTTCTTAAATTCCACATATGAGTGAAATCATATGGTATTTGTCTTTTTCTGAGTTATTTCATTTACCATGATATACCCTAGTTCCATCCATGTTGTTGCAAATGGCAAGATTTCATTCTTTTCGATGGCTATTATATATATGATATATAATACACACACTTCATCTTCTTTATCCATTCATCAGTCAATGGACATTTGGGCTCTTTCAATAATTTGACTATTTGAGTATTGCTAATAATGCTGCTATAACATCAGGGTGCACGTGCCCCTTTGAATAAGTATTTTGGTATTCTTTGGGTAAATACCTTTAAGTATAATTGCTGGGTCACTGGATAATTATATTTTAAATTTTTGAGGAAGTTTTATACTGTTTTCCACAGTGGCTATAATCTTTTTATAAAAAAGAATATAGCTGGAGGGCTCACACTCCCAATTTTTTAAAAATTTGAGTATAGTTGACACACAATGTCACATTAGGTTCAAGTGTACAACATAGTGATTCAACAGATTTATACATTATGCTATGTTCATCACAAGTATAGCTACCATCTCTCCTGATACATCACTGTTACAATATTATTAGCTATATTCCTTATGCTGTGTCTTTTATTCTCATGACTTAACTGGGAGCCTGTATCTCCCCCTCCCCTTCACCCGTTTTGCTCAACCTCCTCCTCCCTCCCCTCTTGAAACCATTAGTTTGTTCTCCAAATTTATAGCTCTGAATCTGCTTTTTGTTTGTTTATACATTTGTTATTGTTATTGGCTTTTTCTAGATTCCACTTATGAGTAAAATCATATGTTTTTCTTTCTCAGTGTGACTTATTTCATTTAGCATAATACCCTCTAGGTTCATCCATGTTGTCTCAAATGGCACAAATCTCATCCTTTATTGCTACATAATATTTCATTGTAGGTGGGTCTGTGTGTGTATACACATACTACATTCCTTATTCACTCATCTATTTTTGGACACTTAGGTTGTTTTCATATCTTGGCTATTGTAAATAATGCTACAATAATCATAGGGGTGCATATGTCTTTTTAAATTAGTGTTTTCATTTTCCTTGGGTAAACCCAGTAGTGGAATTATTTGATCATATGGTAATTCTATTTTTAATTTTTTGAGGAAACTCCATACTGTTCCACAGTGGCTACACCAATTTGCATTCCCACTGACAGTGTACAAGGATTCCTTTCACTCCACATCTTCTCCAATATTTGTTTCTTGTCTTTCTGATTCTAGCCATTCTGACAGGTGTAAGGTAATATCTCATTGTGGTTGAGATTTGCATACCCTGGTGATTAGTGATGTTGAGCATCTCTACGTGTGTCAGTTGACCGTCTGCATGTCTTCTTTAGAAAAATGCCTATTCAGGCCCTGTGGCCATTTCTAAATGATTGTTTTTTCAGTGTTGAGTTGTGTAAGTTCTTGATATCTTCTCCTAGTCAGTATGTTGTTCTTTTGCTTTACTGGTTTTCTTTGCTGTGCATAAGCTTTTAGTTAGATGTAGTCTGAGCAGATTATTTTTGCTTTTGTTTCCCTTAGGAGAAATATCTAGAAAAATTGACTGCTATAGCCAATGTCACAGAAATTACAGCCTGTGTTCTCTTGTAGGACCTTTATAGCTTCAGGCCTCCCATTTAGGTTTTTTATCCATTTTGTTTATTTTTGTGTATGATGTTAAAAGTTGGTCCAGTTTCATTCCTTTACAAGCAGCTGTCCTATTTTCCCAGTACCATTTATTGAAGAGACTGTTTTTCTCCATTTTATATTCGTAGATTAATTGACTATAGTGTTGTTTTTTTTTCTGGGTTCTCTATTCTGTTCCATTGATCTTAATGTCTGTTTGTGTGCCAGTACCATACTGTTTTGCTTACTACAGCTTTGTAGTATATTTCGAAACTGGAATTGTGATGCCTATAACTTTGTTCTTTCTCAAGATTCCTTTGGCTTATTCAGGATCTTTCATGGTTCCATATAAATTTTAGGATTATTTTTTCCAGTTTTGTGAAAAATGCTGTTGGTATTTTTATAAGGATTGCACTGAATCTGTAGACTGATTTGGGTAATATGTGTATTTTAACAATATTCTTCTAACTAATGAGCATGGGGTATCTTTAAATTTGTGTTATCTTCGATTTCTTTCATCAATATTTTATACTATTGAAGTACAGATCTTTCACTCTTCGATTAAATTAATTTCCAGGTATTTCATTCTTTTTGGTACAATTATAAGTGGTGTCTTAATTTCTCTTTCTGCTTGCTATTGGTGTATAGAAATACTGCCAATTTCTGGGTATTAATTTTGTATCCTGCAACTTTATTTAATTCACTTATTACTTCTAAAAAAAATTTTTTTTTTGGTGGTCTTGAGGATTTTCTACATATAGTACCATGTCATCTGCAAATAGTGACAGTTTCATTTCTTCTTTACTAATATGGATGCCTCTTTCTTTTTCTTGCCTGATTGCTATGGCTAGAATTTCCAGTATTATGTTGAATAAAAGTGGTAAGAGTGGATATCCTCACCTTATTCCTGATCTTAGAGGAAAAGCTTTCAGTTTTCCCTCATTGATGTTAGCTGTGCGTTTTTCATAGATAGCCTTTATTGTGTTAAAGTATGTTCCCTCTGACCCCATTTTGTTAAGGGTTTTATCATGAATGGATGTTGAATTTTGTCAAATGCTTTTTCTGCATCTATTGAGGTGACCATTTGATTTTTATCCTTTGTTTTGTTGATGTGGTGTATCACATTGATTTGCAAATATTGCCCCATCTTGCATCCCCAGAATAAAGCCCACTTGATCATGGAAATTTATCTTTTTAATGTATTGTGAATATGGATTGCTAATATTTTGTTGAGAATTTTTGCATCTCTGTTCATTAGGGTTATTGGCCTGTAGCTTTCTTTTTTTTGTGGTGTCCTTTTTAGTTTTTTTTTTTAATCAGGGTAATACTGGCTTCATCGATGTATTTTGAAGCTTTGCTTCTTCTTCTATTTTTTGGAATAGTTTGAGAAGAATAAGTATTACCTCTTCTTTAAATGTTTGGTAGAATTCACTAGTCAATCCACCTGGTCCTGGACATTTACTTTTTGGTAGTTTTTCGATTACTGATTCAATTTTGTTACTTGTAATCTATTCAAATTTTCTCTTTCTTCCTGGTTCAGTTTTGGAAGAATTGTATGTTTCTAAGAACTTATCCATTCCTTCTAGGTTGTCCAATTTGTTGACATATAATTTCTCATAGTATTCTCTTATAATTTTCTGCATTTCTTAGTTGTTATTTCTTAGTTCTTAGTTGTTACTTCTCCTCTATTTCTGGTCTTATTTACTTAGGGCCTTTCTCTCTTTTCTTGATGAGTGTGGTTATCAATTTTATCTTTTGAAAGAATTGGCTCTTAGTTTCACTGATGTTTTCTTTTCTTTCTTCCCCTCTCCCTCTCTCTGTCTCTATGTTATTTACGTCTGCTCTGCTCTTTATTATTTCTTTTCTTCTACTCACCTTGAGCCTTGTTCTTCTTTTCCTAGTTCCTTTACGTGTAAGGTTAGATTGTTTATTTGAACTTTTTCCTTTTTCTTGAGTTAGACCTATATTGCTATATATTTCCCTCTTAAAATTGCTTTTGCCATGTCCCGAAGATTTTGGACCATTGTGTTTTCATTTTTATTTGTCTCCAAGTATTTTTTAAAAAATTTCTTTGAGTTTTTCTTAACCCACTTGTTTAGTATCATGTTGTTTAGTCCCCATGCATGTGTTTTTTTTTCAGTTTTTTTCTTGTGATTTATTTCTAGTTTTATACTCTTGTGATCAGAAAAGATACAGTTATGATTCCAATCTTTTTAAATTTACTGAGGCTTGTTTTGTGGCATAATATGTAATCTGGAGAATATTTCATGTACATATGAAAAGAATGTATATTCTGTTGGTTTTGGTTGAAATGTTTTGCATAATATAGACATAATATATCTGTTATGTACATCTGGTCCAATGTGTCATTCAAAAACATTGTTTCCTTGTTGATTTTCTGCCTGGATAATCGATCCATTAATATAAGGGAGACGTTAGAGGCCCCTACTATTATTGTATTACCATCAATTTCTCTTTTTATGTCCATTAATATTTGTTTTATGTATTTAGGTACTCTAGTGTTGGGTCATAGATATTTATAATTGTTGTATTCTCTTGTTGGACAGACCCCTTTATTATTATGTAATGCCCTTCTTTGTCTCTTGTTACAGTCTTTGTTTTAAGTCTATTTGTCAGGGACACCTGGGTGGCTCAGTTGATTAAGTGTCCAACTCTTGGTTTCAGCTCAGGTCATGATCCTGTGGTTGTGAGACTGAGGCCCACACTGGGCTCTGTGCAGAGTCAGCTTTAGATTCTTTCTCCTTCTCCTCTGCCCCCCATCCCTGCCCATGTGTGCACTCACTCACTCTCTCTCATAAATAAATAAAATCTTTAAAAAAAGGAAATGTATTTTGTCTGATCTAAGTATTGACACCTTGGCTTTTTTCTACTTCCAACTGTATGATAAATGTTTTTTCATCTCTTCACTTTCAGTCTATATGTGTTGTTAGGTCTGAGGTGAGTCTCTTGTAGGCAGCAGACAGACAGGTCTTGCTTTTTATCCACTGCTACCCTGTGTCTTTTGATTGGAGCATTTAGGCCATTTACATTTAAAGTAATTATTAATAGGTGTGTACTTACTGTCATTTTGTTATTTGTTTTATGGTTCTTTTGTGCTCTTTGTTCCTTTCTTCTCTTGCCCTCTGTGACTAATGAGTTACTATAGTCTTATGTTTGGCTTTCTTTGACGTGTGTGTGTGTGTGTGTGTGTGTGTGTGTGTGTGTGTGTATTTGTCATAGGTTTTGGGTTTGTGGTTACCATGAATCACCATCCTAAGTAAACAACAGTCTGTATTAATTTGATGGTCATTTTTTTCTTTTCTTCAATAATTTTTTTCTTTTGCTTTTTCCTCTTCTTTTCCTCTTTACATCCTCCACATTTTATATATTGTCCTATTCTTGTTTCTTTCTTGCTGCTTTTAAGATTCTGTCTTTACTTTTTGAAATTTTAATTATTATGTGTCATGGTGTGGACTTCTTTGGGTTCACCTGATCTGGAACTCTGTGCTTCTTGGACTTGGACGTCTATTTCCTTTCCTAGATTAGGGAGGGTTTTGCTATTATTTTTTCAATAAGTTTTCTACCCATTTCTCTCCTTCTTCTTTTTCTTCTTCTTCTGGGTTCCCCATAATGTGAATGTTTGTTCACTTGATATTGTCCAAGAGATCCCTTAAGCTATCCTCATTTAAAAAAAATCTTTTCTCTTTTTGCTGTTCAGCTTGGGTGCTTCCCATTACCTATTTTCCAGATCGCTGATATAGTCTTCTGCTGCTGATTCCCTCAAGGTGTTTTTTATTTCAGTTATTGTATTCTTCAAAGTTGACTGGTTCTTTTTTATATTTTCTATCCCTTTATTGAAGGCATCACTGAGTTTTTCCACTCTTATCCCCAACCTGGTGAGTATCTTTAAGATCATTACTTTAATTTCTTTATCAGACATATTGCTTATCTCCATTTCAGTTAGTTCTTTTTCCAAAGTTTTTTCTTGTTCTTTCTTTTGGAGCATATTCATTCCTCAGTCTCCCCACTTTGCTTGGCCTTCTGTGCTTGGTTCTATAGATTAAGCAGAACAGCTATTTCTCCTAAATTTGAAAGGATGATCTTGTGTTTGTTTATGCCCTATGTAAACTGTGTGTACTTGGTGACTTTTGCTGGCTAGCTGGAGCTGTGACTGTCATGAGCTGGGGATTCTGGGCTTTCCACATAGTGCATTCCCTGTCAGCAGAACTAAAACTGAATTGGATGCAGACCAGGTTCTATGCACTGAGGACACCCTAGTAGGACAGCTGACGCTGAAACAGGTGCCAGCCAGGATGTTCCATGGTGCTCTGTGCAGGGGCTCCCTTGATGAGGTGGTTGGAGCAGATGTGGTATGTGGGCCAGGAAGTTCCTGAGCTCTCTGCACAGAGAGTGCCCTAGCAGAATAGCTGAAGCTAAAGTGGATGCAAGCCAGTGAGATCCAGGGCTCTACATATAGAAGGCACCTAAGCAGGATAGTTGAAGCAAAAGTGGATATAAATGAGGGTATTCCTAGACTCTCTACACTCGAGGTGCCCTGAAGGGACTGCTGAAGCTGAGGTGGGGTTCAGGCCAGGATGCCCTAGGGCAGTCTGTGCAGGGAATGTCCTGGCAGGACAACTAAACTAAAATGGTCATGGGCCAATGGGGTCCCTGGGCTTTCTGTGCAAAATGTGCCCTGACAGGACATCTAAAGCTGAATTAGGTGCACACCAGGGTGTCTCAGGGTTCTCCACACTGAAGGTGACCTGGAAGGACAGCTGAAGTTGACTTGGGTGCTGGCTGGCGTATCCTAAGGTGTTCAGCACAGCAGGTAGCCAGCTGGCTGAAGCTGAGACGAGCATGGGAAAGAGTGTTCTGGGGTACTCTCTACAGGGGGTGCTCTGGTGGGGTGGCTGAAACCTATGGAGGCACAGGCCTGGGGTTCCTGGGGCACTCCTCACAGAGGGAAACCTAGCAGGATGGCTGGATCTGAAGGAGATGCCAACTAAGATGTTGTGGGGTGCTTTGCATTAAGGGAACCCCAGCAAGCTGTCTAAAGCCAAAGTGATAATGGTCTGGAGTGTTCTTGGGTGCTTTGTGCCTGTGTCACCTTGGTGCAAAAGCTTGAGCTGTAGTGCTAACCAGGGGTGTCCCAGTGTATACAGCCCGGTGGCCACCTTGGTGGGACAATTAGGACTGGTGCGGGCTGTATCCCACATCATTGATTTCATAAAACTAGGTAGGTTATAAAGAGAGATGCACTTCATTTCTTGAAGGGTGGATGGAGAACCAATTAGGCCTATATTTACCAGTGGATGCTAGTCTGACTGGAGAAGTTTTGACTTAAAGATGGTTGATGACTTCCTGCCACTCACTAAATCATATTGTTATTGACTCTGCTGTGAGGTTGGAGATTCAAACATTTTTTTGGCAAAAGACTCCCTGATAACTAACAACCAAAACATGACATTCACTAGCTGAAATGTTTCATCCAAACCCATATACCCACATACCAGAAGATTCTTCTTATGGGCTCTAGGCAGAATTCTCACCATTATTCAGAAGATAGAGCAGTGCATTCTAATTATTTAGCTGTCAATTAATGAGGTTGTCCAGAGGGGACTTTGCTGTTTTTCTGAGTTCTGGTTTGGTTTAGTCAGGACTTCAGAATAAACCATATCCTTTCTATTTTTCTCAAAGGTATCACAATATTAATAATTGGGCACCTACCATGTGCAAGTCACTTTAAGTGTTTTAGTCTCAACTCATTAAAACCGGGTAGAATGGGAATATCATACCCATTTTAGAGAGGAAGAAACTAAGGAGAGATTAATTTGCTTGAGGGGGAGCCAAGATTCAAGCCCATGACCATCTGACAATGGAACCTATTTTCTTTCCACCTCACCACACCACTCCCTAGCAAAACTATGAGTCCTTTCATTACCATTAAGCCCTTCCAGCTTTCTCTTCCTGGGTCAGACTTAGTGACTTACTTCTAACAAGCAGAATGTGATGAAAGGATCAGTATGTTATTTCTGAAAGACACTGCAACTTCTACTTGCTCTCTCTCTTGGATTATCTGCTCCAAGGGAAGCCAGCTGCCATGTCATGAGGACAAAGTAGCTCTATGCAGAGGTCCACACAACAAGGGACTAGACTCCCTGCCAATAGCCAGCAAGGAACTGCCCTGTGAGCGAGCCATCTTGGGAGTGGCCCTGCAGCCCAGTCAAGCCCTTAGGTGGCCCCAGTTCTAGCAAACATCTTGACCTACAACCTCAAGACAGACCCCAAGCCAGAACCACTCAGCTAAGTTCTGGGTGACCTACAAACACTGTGTGAGATAATAAATATTCATTGTTATTTTAAGCCACTACATTTGGGGGTGATTTGTGACATAGCCACAGATAACTAAAACAGCCCCCTAAATTGATCTTTTTCTTATGCTTTTCTAGCCTACTGAACTTTTCCTTCTGTTTTATTTCCTGTGAGATATCCTTGATTTTATCTTCTGGTCTCTTTTAATTTCAGCTGTCATATTTGTAATTTCTAAAGGTTCTTTCTTGAGTTCTGATTGTTCCCTTTCTGCATATCATCTGTCGTTGTTTTAAAGATATTTTCCCTACTCTCTGAAGATGTCAATGACTTCTCTTCTATTCTTTGTTTTATCTCTGATTCTTCAGAGTACCCCTCCCCCTTTTTTCTTATTTCTCTCTCCTGTTGTAAGTTCTCCTAAAATGTCTGCTGAGCCTTGTTTGTCCATTCATATTCAAGAGAGAGCAGTAAAAGGGAGATCAGAAACTCTTTTTGTGAGATCTGGAGTTTGCCAATTAGTGATTTCACTACAGGACAATGATTGGGCCACCAGCATTGTTTAAACACGCCAACATCAATAATTGATGTTCCCTTCTCTGGCTTAGGTCTCTGAAGAAGGGTCCTCCAACATCTTGCCTGGAGGGTAACTTGGCTATAGGGTAAATACGGTGGTTTGAAAGTTTAACACAGCCCTACACAGATGAGCCAAGAAATGTCATTTATTTTCCATCATTGATCTAATCTGGCCTCTAAAACTATTGTAGGAAGAAAATGAAAATTCTCTCAGTTTTTTTTCTGGATTAAGTAGTCCTATTCAGGTCAGTTTCTTTAAATAAATGTTCAGTTTCCAGGTTTCCTCCATGGATCTGAGTCTGAACTTCTGGCAGGAAGGGTGGAGTGGTTGGTTTAAGGATTTGGATGCAGGTGCTACTGCATACACCCTCATTGCCCTC
>CM053611.1:17436554-17498968 GCA_028646535.1 Procyon lotor | reverse complement strand
GGAGCCATGTTTAAGGATTGAAAAAGTAAAGTCATTTTAACGGAATGAAAAATGAAAAAGAAAGTAAAACAAATATGTGGGCCTCCTACTTACAGCAGTAATGTAGCTCCTTAATCTATCCCAGCTGCCACAGCTCAAAGAAGGGAGGGGAGTATTTGTCCTAAGAGACCGGAGTTTCCCAAGCTGCAATAGCAGCCCATGGAGATCACAGCCCTAAGAGCAGAACCTTTTCCTCTGAAAAAGGAAATGGGTTCACTTCTCTTCAATCGCAGGGACACTCTGCTAGTGACTACTGATCTTTTTATCCTGATTTCAAGTAGAGATCTCCTGTAAGTAACCTGGAAACACAAACTCTCTGAGCTGCTCCATGTGATGAGCATCTAACCCAGAGGTCCAGTCTCTGTATCCTTCAGGAGGATCTCACTGTGGGAACAATTAAGGGAAACAGATAAAACGTAGCTTATGAACTCACTTAAGATGTGGCTGTGACAGGATCAGAGCGAGATGGTTTAAAATAATTTTTTTAAACTCTTTTTTTGTAGTAAAATAAAGCCAACTTAAAATCTACCATTTAAACTATTCTTATGTGCATAGTTCAGTGCCATTAAGTGCAATCACACTGTCTTGCAACCATAACCATCATCCACCTCCAGAACTTCATTACCTTAAACTGAAACTTATTACCCATTAAACACTAAGTCCCTACTTCCCCTTCCTCCTCTGTCCATAGCAACTGCCGTTCTGCTCTCTAAATTTGACTATTCTAGGTATTTGCCCTTCTGTGTCTGGCTTATTTCACTTAGCATAATGTCTTCAAAGTTTATCCATGTTATAGCATGTGTCAGAATTTCATTCCTTTTTAATGTTGAATAATATTCCATTGTAAGTATATATCACCTTTTATTTATTCACTTATCCATTGATGGACATTTGGCTACTGTGATAATGTTGCTATGAACATGGGTGTACAAATATCTGTTTGAGTCTCTGCTTGCAATTCTTTTAGGTATATACCTAGGTATAAACCTAGGAGTGGAATTGCTGGGGAATATAGTAATTCTACATTTGGCTTTTGGGGATCCACCATATTGTTTTTCACAGTGACTACATCATTTTACAGTCTCACCATGTTCAATTTCTTTATATCCACACCAATACTTGGGGGTTTTTTTATTATTATGGTCTGAATAATGAGTGTAAAGCAGTACCTCATTATAGTTTGATTTGCATTTCTCTAATCATTTATGATGTTGAGCATCTTTCCACGTGTTTATTGGACATTTGTATATCTTTTTGGAGAAATTTCCATTCAAGGGCTTTGTTCATTTTTTAACTGGGTTGTTAGTTTTTGGTTTTGCTGTTGTCATTGAGTTGTAGAAGTTCTTTATATGTTCTAGATATTAAGCTCTAATGAAATATATGATTTGAAAATATTTTCTCCCATTCAGTGGATTTTACTGTTTTGATTTCGCCTCAGATATGTCCAGTTTAATTTTTAACCACCCAACTGGGCCAGGTGTCCCCTGTATTTTTTCCCGATTTTGTCAGGGAACTGACTCTAGGTAGACCCACTTGTCTGAGGACGGGCTATAATGTCTCAACATTTTTAGAGCAAACAGTAAAGGACCATTTGTTAGCAGATTCTCCCAGGACTTCTAACACCTTGCTAGCTGTCAGTTCAAACCTGTTACTTTGTTTGAACGGTTCGTTTATTATACTTATTTTGCACAGCAATTTACTGGAATCTTTACTATTAGTTTGTTATAATGTTTACAAATTTAGAGAAAATTAAGTGATTGGTTTTCTCCTTCTAAGCCTTAATATCTCTTAAGTCCTGATTCGGGTAGGTGGACTTCCTTCCATCATTTAACGTTCTAACGATCTACAACAGAAGGTAGATCACATCTAGCCTAGGAAAAATTCTGAGCATGAGAGGGTCTTTAGATACACACACACACATTTATATACTTTAAATACACATATAATATTGTGTATATAAATAAACCACTTATTTCTTTGTTCCTTAAGAATATTTTATTAGATGCACTTTCTGTAGGACCAACTGCATAATTCTTGCATTTACTTATCTGTGTATCCTCTGTTCTTCATTTGAAAAGAAACTATAGAAGAGTTTTTATTTCTGCCACTTTTTCTGGGTGGCCTGCTCTTGCCAGCAGCAAGAACCCGGCCCTCTGACAGTCCGCTTTAAAGCGTTGCTGATGGTCTAACAATTGTTTTAACTATTTCCTTTGCTAAGAAGTACATTTGAGTGTACTTACCTACTTCCCTACTGCCCTTCAGCTTCCCTTCTTTAAGGATTCGCTGCGTTGTGCGTCTCAAAAGGCCACCACAGGGACAAGTCTGTGATGGGCTAATGCTGCCGAAGGTCACCACCACGGCACCACACCGTTCCCTCTTTCCTCACACACTTTGTTAGGAATGATAATAATAAAAAAAAGTCCTTGCCTGGAGTCAGCCATGCCATCTCGTCGCCCTTTCCTGACGTGTAACCCGAGCTGACGGACTGGAAGGCCGCTGCCTTCTTCTCTGTTCCCACATTCGATGATTCTGCGCGAGACAGAAAATAGCACAGGGCTGTTGTCACCACTTAAAATGGTGGGGTTGGCCTGGCATGAGGCTCTTTAGAAGCCAATTTGTTTTACCAGATTAGCGCACTGTCAGGGAGTGGGATGTCGGATTAAGATTTACGGAATATTTTAACAGCGGTGGCTTCAAATGAGACGAACTCAGTGCTTACTTCCAGAAGAAATGAGCAGTAGAGGGCAGTTTTCCATGAAAAATATGACTGGGTCCACTCCCGATGCCCCCAGTCTGGCGCCGAGGAAGCGCTTGCTGGTTTAGAGCACGTGACAGAGACCACGTGAGAGAGGCCACGTCAGGAGCGAGTACGTGCGTGGGTGGGTGGGTGCGTGCGTGTGTGCGTGAGCGCGTCTGCGCACCTGAGTGCATGCGTGCGCATACGTGCGTGCATGGGTGCGCGCGCCCCACGTGTCAGTCACAGCCCCAGCGCGTTCACATAATCCAGATGAAGGTTATTAAGGCCGCTAAATTTTTGTGCCCGCTCTCAGTGCTGTTTGTTTCCCTCCTGCTTGAAAGCATCCAGGTGACCAGCTGGGCTTATAGTTCATCCAGCGCTTGGTGCGATTTCAGATAACTTAGGCTGTCAGAGCTGCCAGTGGAAAGTGGAGGTTATTTAGTCGTTTTCAACATCTGGGAAGGAGAATTTCATTGTTTTTTGTGGCAGGAAGTGGATGCCCTGGGAACTGCAGCAGATTGTGCATGATGGATCCAGCAAAGGATACAGAGATAAGCTCAGGCTGGTTGGTTTTTGTTTTGCTTTTGTTTTTGTTTTTAGCTTCCACTCCCTTCCTTACCTTCATTTTTATTGTCATTTCTGAATCAGGACATTCATCTCATTATTGGATCTCCTCTGATGTCCGCACTAATTACTCTCCCTACCTTAAATTCTCTGCAGACACTGAAGTGCCCCCAAGGCTTCCATATGGAAGAAAGCCATCCACTTCATTTTTCTGGAGTTCTGAAAGTTACAAGTCAGGGAGCCAGGCGCTCCTTTATCTTCCAAGGTGCCCTAGGGGACTCCAGGCTTAATGGCCATTCACTGTGATGCTGCTTCCCTCCAGCTTCATAAATTGCCCAAAGAAATGGCTCACCTTCAAAGAATAGTCTTTTCCACTGGGGATTATTTCTTGACTCTTGGTTGATTTTCTCCCAGATTTTGCTTGACCTCATTTAGTCTGCATCACAGTTGTCATTACTGTATCTGTTTTTTAATGGACTCTTCACTGTCCTCCCCACTTATAGACCCTCCCTGTGCCAATCCAGTCTGCACACTGTTTCCAGACTAATCCGGATGGGCAATGTTTTTGCTCCAATGTGGGCCTCCCACAGCCTTGAGAATTAAATAAAAAGCCTTAGGAAGTACTCAAACACTCTACCATATGGTTCAGCCTCCCCTACAAATGCTCCATGACCAGAACCCATGTCTTATTATTTTCATCACATGCCATAGTTCCCCAGCTTTTCTTCACGATATCCCTTTAGTCTGCAATGTACCCATTTACCTCCTCACTGTGTGCCCAGTTTCCATGTTCCAATGCAAACCTATTTCTGTCATCAAGATTTTCCTGGTCCCCCCAAAAGGTATGGTTATATGCTTTTCAAAACCTCCACACCCTGTACTCATGCCACTCTAACAGTGATCACATCTGCTTTGTATTACAGTTATTTGTGTTTATGTCTTAGCCTCAAAGAAGATCGAGCAATGCTTTCTAATCTGTAATTCCCTGAAAGCTGGCATACAAGTATGTGTTAACAGTATGCAGAAGCAAGTCAGCAGGGATAGATGAAATAAACCCACGCTGAAAAACAGACAAATCTGAAATTGAGTATTAACTCCATAATCTTGGTCATGTCCCATAATAACATTTTTGAGCCCCAGCGTGCCCAAGTATAAAATCAGTATGATAGTATTTTCCTTGAAGGGCTGTTAACATAGGTCATGTGAGATGATGATATACGTGAACTATCTTTTATAATTGTGAAGTATGATACACATATAAGAATAAACAGTAAATATTTAATGAATTAAATTTAAAAATTTGCAGATTGTTTCCATAATTCTGCAAGGCAGACATTCTAATAACCCTCCAGGGATTGCATTAGCATCACCTACACCTAACATTATCACTTCTTCCTCCTTCTACTCAAATAACTTTGGATTGGGCCTCCAACTGCTAAGTTAAAAAGACACAAAGAATGGCCCACAGTAGCTTTCTGCCTCTCTCCTAGCAAATCCACCACGATTTAACTTGGCTTAAGAGTACTACCACAGGAATGATTTGTTTTCATGGATTTTAAAATCACTATGGACATTATTTTTAATCTTGGTGTTTGTGTTTCAAGATCAGAAGTTGAACTGGGGCTGGGCCAATGTGTGGCAAATGGCCCCATAGCAATAAAGGTGGAAAATGGTAGAAACAGTCTAGATGAAAGTATGTTGGTGGTGGGTATTGAGGAGGGCACGTATTGCATGGAGCACTGGGTGTGGTGCATGAACAATAAATCTTGTAACACTGAAAAAATAAACATTTTTGGGGGGGAAAAAAAAGTACGTTGAGATGAATGTCACAAATTCTATGTACAAACAGTGGTTGCTCATGCTGAAGCCTACGGGCAGCTCTTTTTGCAGAGTGATGCAATAGCTTTCAAGGACACCCTCACATTTTCCCCTAGAAGTGATCATATTAGAAAGAGGCTATTTTCATTTGTCCCTCCTCAGTTTCTCTAAAGCTGTTGTAAGAGGGAGAAAATAAATTCTGAAACACAGTACTTAATAAAATTCTTTGGCATCCAGATTTGAATTTGGCCTATGAATAATTATTGGAAAGGCATGGCAGATTTTCCAATTCCATGGGCTCAAAGCCCTGCATTATTTAAAAAAAAAAAAAAAACCTATGGTTCTTGCCCTGGAAATGATTCCAGATTCCAGCCACAGCAAATCTGATGGAACTTCCCACTCTGATTTCTGGGACTCAGTTTGGCTTGGAGGAGGCAGGGTTGAGGGAGTCTAGGATGGGGAAAAGAGGAGAAAAGAAGAGGTTACAAGCAGATGAAGGAGCGGAGGGACCACGGCAGGCTTTTCCAATTTGTCCATTAAGTGGCTGAGCTATTACATCCTTTCTGTCTTAGTAGAGGATCAGGATCAGCTCACCTTCTATGTTTTGGGCCAAATAATATGACTTTGGTGACTTATTTTTTCTTTCTATACCTCACTGTGCCTGTGTCCCTCTAGAGTGATAATTGTCAGACATTATCTGAATAAAATGGTTAGGCCGGGTTGAGGACTGGGCATTGGAGACACAGTTGACTTGAGGTAAGATTAACAAGACAGAGAGGAGCAGACTGTTATAGACACTGAAGAAACAAATCCCTCGATCCAGTCATGGTGTCCCTGGTTTCAGCCGACAGGCCCTTGCTGTTGGGGTTCCCCCCATCTCACCCTTTTCTGTGAAGTCTACTGATGAGTTGCAATCCCCATTCAGAACTAACTGCTGAATCCGGGATGGACAGCTTTCTGAGGTTTGTTAACAGGGCACTGGGACCACTGGATATCGTTATGGTAAATGCAGGCAAACAGACGCAGATTGATCAGTAGTTAGAATTGAACTTGATAAAAGGCTTTAGTCTCCAAGCCATCATCAGCTCTGTCTCGGAGACAGAGATTCTCTCCTTCGGCCCCATTTCTGCTGGATTGAGTTGCTAGATTTCTCCAAAACAGTAGAGTATCCATGGGGAAGATTGATTGACTGCTCCATTGTGGCTTTCTTACGGCTCTTCATAGGCCCTGTGTGCTAAATGATCCCTCCAGATTGTTTCTGGCTCCAAGATCTATATGAACTATTTAAATTTGTTATTGGTCATAAAAGTCACTGGCCACATGTTTTATTCTCACTTGGCACATAAAGGATCAGAGAGGTTAATTGAGTAATCTAGGCCCATGCAGCAAGATAACACCCATTCTGAAACCAGACTTGGGGTATTTGAAGCTCAGGGTCCCCCTGCCTCCCTTTCTTTTATTGATCAGTTAAATACAGCAAAGGTAGAGTGATAATTTATCATCTAAAACAATACTTTTGAGAGTGAAAGGAGACACTACTAATAACCATTCTGGGACACGAGGCATAAACCGTAATATATAGGTACTTAAGGTATAGGGGGAAATTTGTTTTTTAGAAGGGTATCAACAGGTCTTAAATTTGAATTCTTCAAAATTTATGGGTTACTTTAAATTTACAAAGTGTTTGTATTGCTCACCTCTCATAAAAATCCTCTTGTGTGGTTAGGTTGGCAGCCCCTGTTCCCAAAGGAGGCATAGGTCAAAGCTGCTCACCTCTAGCCCCAGTGTAGTTAATCACAGGTAGAACAGCCTTATATTTCAAATATATCCCTTACCACCCCTCCCATTGACATGCTAAATCTCTACTACCTCCACAAACTAGTAATTATTAGATAGTTCAAAGGAAGCCGTCATCTCCACAGAAGCAAATCTTGGTGTGCCCCTGGGTACAGCTTGTTTAGTTTGCCCTTGACCTTCTTTCTAGTCCCAGAGCAAATTGTTAGCTGAGGTCTGATTCTACCATGCAGAACCAAAAGGAGATTCCTGTAACCTTGGCTCCCCAGCCCATTTCTCCCTGTGCAGATATAATAACAGAGAGTAAGCCAAAATTGCAGGATAGCCCTTTGCCTTCAAACCTGTAATTGTCTTCTATTCTCCAGACACCCTCTGGTCTTGGCCATGAGTGGTCTATTCTTGGAAGAGACAATGCAGCAGAGTAATGAAGAGGAATGGGCCTTGGATATAGACTTGAGTTTGAGTCCAGATGCAAGCTAGTACTGCTAACAGCTTAGTGTTTTAAGCCTCAGCTTTCTGCAAAATGAGAAAAACCATGCCTGTCTTATAGGGATTTCTGTGAAGAATAGATTCACTATTGTACGCAAAGTTTCCACTGCCCAGCCCCATGAACCTTCATTGCCACCACTGAGGCCTTTGAGCCCCAAAGCAGCAGATTCACCTCTCAGCAGGCGAGGAAGCATTACCCACAGCATAACGTGCAAAATGTAGATCCTTTCTCCACTTGATTTTCTCTTTCATTGACTTGGACTTTGGAGAACTAAGCTAGACTAGAGTATAAACTCAAAGAGTACAGATTGCATTGTACTCATCTTCCCCTTGCCCATAGCTATCGAGAGAATATTTCATGAGCTCCAAAATAAAATATATCATCTGACCAAAACAAAAAATTTTGTAACTGACACTGTCTCATAAAATACAGAAAATGTGATTTCCTTACCCATTGTCTTTTTCACATAGTTGGCCATCGATAAATGTCTGTGGAATAAATGAAGAAATCAGACTCCCTCACTATCATCACTGGCATATATGTACACACACACATGCATGCACGCACACACACACACACATGTTTAGATAACTTTTGCATCTTGTTCTCCCTGGTATATTTGCTATTTGCTCTATCAGTCAAGATCCCAACAGGAGGGGCGCCTAGGTGGATCGTGGGTTAAAGCCTCTGCCTTCGGCCCAGGTCATGATCTCAGGGTCCTCGGATCAAGACCCACATCGGGCTCTCTGTTCAGTGGGGAGCCTGCTTCCCCCTCTCTCTCTGCCTGCCTCTCTGCCTACTTGTGATCTCTCTGTCAAATAAATAAATAAAATCTTTAAAAAAAAAAAACGGGGCTCCTGGGTGGCTCAGTCGTTAAGTGTCTGCCTTCGACTCAGGTCATGATCCCGGAGTCCTGGGATCAAGCCCCGCATCAGGCAACCTGCTCGGCAGAAAGCCTGCTTCTCCCGCTACCATTCCCTCTGCTTGTGTTCCCTCTCTTGCTGTGTTTCTCGCTGTCAAATAAATAAAAATCTTAAAAATAAATAAATAAATAAATAAATAAATAAAATAAATAAATAAATAATCCCAACAGGAAACAGATGGTCCTCCAATTAGAATAATTCAAGGACAGCTTAATAAAGCAACTTTTGAAAAGTGTGAGTGGGAAGTAGAGGAACCACAAGGGATACTTCTATCAGTACGAGAGCTGTTACTACTCCTAAACCCAAAGGGATGAGGGAAGACAGGAAGTCACAACAGGAACATAGAATAAAGAGCATTTCCTAGAGAAAACTGCCTTGATGGGAGAGTGGAATAAGAGCCTTGACCTGACTTTCCTCCCTCCCTCAGACCTCCTGCACCTCACTCCCACAGACTGAAGCCTGTGGGAGGCCAGAGAGCAAGGGGAGTCTTGATTTGTCAGCAGGTGGACGGAGAATGATGGGGCACGGGGGCTATCTCTGCGATACATATATATCTATCTCATGTAAGTTAAGATAAGGTATATATATATATATATATATATATATATATATATAAACATTTTTAAGAAGAGATTGAAAGTAAAAAACATCATCAGAGTTTTGGATCTTGAAGCAATTCCCTATTAGGAAAACTACCACCTCCTCCTCCGGGATATAGTACCATCTTCCTTGAGAAGTCTTCCTGCTCCTTTGCTCTTGTCACCTGCTGACTCCTGAGTCCCTTTCTTTTTATCCTCCCTAGCACTTATCCTGTTCTAATGATTGGTTTCCTCTCCTAGAGGGTTCTTGAGTGCCAAGGGTATGTCCCTGCCTCTTCCACACTGAGCCCAACAGCAAGTTAGTCACTGTTTGTTGAATGACTAAATTTCTCATGAAATGAAAGAACGCTTGCTTTTCTTTTTTTTTTTTTTAAGATTTTATTTATTTATTTGACAGAGAGAGAGAGATCACAGGTAGGCAGAGAGGCAGGCAGAGAGAGAGGGGGAAGCAGGATCCCTGCCGAGCAGAGAGCCCGTCGCGGGGCTCGATCCGAGCACCCTGAGATCATGACCGGAGCGGAAGGCAGAGGCTTTAATCCGCTGAGCCACCCAGGCGCCCCGAATGCTTGCCTTTCAAAGACAATAATTCTTCTTTTGGTTTTCTAGATTAGAGCCCAGCATTGACCCTTGTCCAATAAGCATGTCTCTTCTCCTGTAGAGGAGTAGGCAAGTGAAAACCCACAGAAACTAGTCAGAGGGAAGCTATACATCTGGAGCACGTCTGCAGCAGCTGTGGGAAACATCCGCCAGCAGGAAGGTGGGTGGAGGGGCGCTCAGACTACGCAGCAACATCTGGAAGAAGGGAACTCTGGTTATTAATTCCTCATAAAGGAACTTTGGGCCTTGTTTAAGTTAACACTTAAATTCCCAGTAACTCGTCTTCTCTTTCTGGAAGCTCTGACAATAGAGGTCTACCAGACAGCACGGATCTTAATAGGAAGGCCAAAGGCAGGGGCAGGAGGCGTGGGGAGGCTGAGCTACGGAAGAGTCTCCTTGTCGTGCTATTCTCTCTCTGTAGGTTATGTGCATGTTTATATGTTTGCTTGTTTGTGTTGTATGTACATGCATACATGTGTGTGCAAGTTTATGTGTGCATTTGTGTGTATGTGTCTATATGTGCTTTTGTGTGTGTATATATGTATATGTATGTTTATATTTGTGTGTTTGAATAGTATGTGTTTGTGTATTTCTGTATGTTTGTGTATGTGTGCATTTGTATTTCTGTGTGTTTTGTATATATATTTAAGTGTATGTGTGTGTGTTTGTGTTCATATTTGTGTGTTTGTATATATGTGTGTTTGTGTATATGTTTGTGTATATATGTGTTTGTGTATATGTATGCATTTGTGTTTGTGTGGTTTTGTATATGTATTTAAGTATATGTATATATGTGTGTGTTTATATTTGTGTGTTTGTGTGTATGTGTATATGTGTATGAGTTGTGTGCATTGGAGTGTATATGTTTGTGTATGTGTGTTCATCTATGTGTGTGTTTGTGTATATGTATGAGTGTGTAATGACTTTGACCTTCATGGTTTAGGAGTGGGTCTATCAGGCTGTATCTATGAGTAAGAATTGGGCAGAGAAGCATTTACAGGCAAAGAGGTATGAAAATGGAAGAAAAGAACTCTGGGCAGCATTTTTAATTATAACCTGCCCTCCTACTTGTTTCTTCTCTTGCTGAGTTTTCTGTGCATTCCAAGCAGACCTGCAATTGTCTGTATGGAGAAGTCAGCCCACAAACCATGAATATTTGCTGAATGATCATTGTGTGCAAGGTGACAGAATTCTATCCATTTGTGTTGATTTTGTATCTACACAGAAGTGCCTGGGTTTTAATGAAGCAAAAAGATACTGACCTTTTTAATTCTCTTTCCAAATAACAAGAATGTTGAACCTTCTGTTATTTAAGGGAGCTCAGGGGGCTTTTCCTGCTGTCTCTCTTATTTGATCTGGAAGCATTGCCATGACCTGGAGAAAGGCTGCATTTCTGTCCATTTTGTTAGGGAGGAAATGAAGCCCAGGATAGCGTGAACTTGGTCAGCTTCACACAATTATGTGGTACTGCCAGGTGGCTCTTCTGACTCTCATTTACCATCAGATGTCATTGTCTTTCTAAAATGAGGCTCATGAGGGCTAGTGGAAGAATATGGCGGGTTTTTCCCAAAAATTCTCTTATTGGGACTATAGACGGAAAGATGAGAGGTATATACTGACCCAGGGAAATTCTTATTCCTCTCTGGCTCTGCAAGGACTTTTATTTTTAATTTATTTTTAAACTTAAATTCAATTAATTAACATATAATGGATTGTTTGTTTCAGGGATACGGGTCTGTGATTCATCCATTTTATAGAATACCCACAGCTCATTACAATACATACCCTCCCCAATGTCTGTCTTTTTGAGCATAAAACTTCTGTGAGGGAAATTGAAAAGCTGTGAGTTCCACAGACACCACTATAATGAAAGGAGCTGGTGCGGGGCACCTGGGTGGTTCCATCTGTTGAGCGTCCAACTCTTGATTTTGGCTCAGGTCCTGATATCAGGGTGGTGGGATCGAGCCCCCTGTCAAGCCCCATGTCCAGTCACACATCCAGCCTCAATTGGTCTCTAAGCTCAGCACAGAGTCTGCTTGAAATCCTCTCCCTCTGCCCCTCCACCAACTACCCACCCATGCACACAGGTACACACATGTGCACTTTCTCTCTCTCTCTCAAATAAATAAATAAATAAAAGTTTTTTAAAAAATAAAAAAAAATCTGGCACAACTTTATTTAAAAAATCATGCTGTTTTAAAAGTTGTTTGTGTTTTGTGGTTTTTTTTAAGATTTTATTTATTTATTTATTTGACAGAGAGAGAGAGAGATCACAAGTAGGCAGAGGCGGGCAGAGGGAGAGGGGGAAGCAGGCTCCCTGCTGAGCAGAGAGCCTGATGCGGGGCTCAGCCCCAGGATCCTGAGATCATGACCTGAGCCGAAGGCAGAGGCTTAACCCACTGAGCCACCCAAGTGCCCCTAAAAGTTGTTTTAAGAGGTATGCTTAGCGCCGAACTGTGGAAAGAGCCAAGATGCCCCTCAACAGATGAATGGATAAAGAAGATATGGTCCATATATACAATGGAATATTATGCCTCCATTAGAAAGGGTGAATACCCAACTTTTGTATCAACATGGACAGGACTAGAAGAGATTATGCAGAGTGAAATAAGTCAAGCAGAGAGAGTCAATTATCATATGGTCTCATGTGTGCAGCATAAGGAAAAACATGGAGGACACTCTGAGAAGGAAAGGAAGGGTGAATTGGGGGAAATCGGAGAGGGAGATGAACTATGAGAGACTGTGGACTCTGAGAAACAAACTGAGGGTTTTGGAGGGGAAGGGGTTGTGGGTTGGGCAAGCCTGGTGGTGGGTATTGAGGAGGAGCATGGAGCAGTGGTGTGGTACATGAACGATGAATCTTGTAACACTGAAAAAATAAAATAAAAGTATTTGGGGGGTGGGGAGAGAGAACAAGGAAAAAAAAAAAAAAAGAGGTATGCTTAGTCAGGACCCTACCAGGAGAGGGCAGGACAGCAGGTCACTGGCTCTGTCCCTCCCTCTCTCTCCTACTCTCTAGTTGGCATCAGGCAACCCCATTTAGCATTTTTTCCCCCAGGATGAATCTAAACAATATTTTAAGTTCATTTGCACAATTTATAGATAGTATTCTATGTCAATTCAAACTTCGGGAAAAGAAGTTGGGTGCTGGATGTTGAGTCTAAATTTCCTTACCACAGCTTCAGCTTCAGCTAAGACTAGAAAAATTTAGGTTTGCCAAAAAAAAAAAAAAAAATCCACCATCACATTTTTACTTATTCTGGAAGGTTCTACGGGAAATTGAATGAGTTGCTGGGTGTCACTGCCTAGGGTGTCACCTCTGCTCACAGATATAATTTCAGCTTCCTCAAATATCTCAGCTTAGAATAAGTTCTGAAAGTGAGGCTGATCAGGACATGGACTTCGTGCTCAGAAGTCACTCCAGAATTCTCGGAACAACCCTAAGAATGTGTTCATGCCAGGGCAGCATGGTTCTCTGGCAGCATTGCTCCTCCTTCTCTGCTTTTTGATCCCTACTGGGAGATCTCCTATATTCTGATCCCTCTGCTTAAACTCTGAGGGATGGACAAGAGCAATGGAAAGTGTTCCTTTAGTGGCGAGTGAGCAAAGTGTGTGAACTTACCTTTCTTTATAGTAGTGTAACTGTGGGGACCAAATTCCTCATATGGAAGATGGGGGTGTGAAATAGTAAGAAAGGTATAGATGATATTGGTCTCTGCCCCACCCCACGTCTGGTTCCTGACACAGAGCTCCTAAAACCCTTGTAGATAGGGGTGCTAGAAGAATTTTTCTTCTAATATTTGGTCTTCTACCTGAGTTCTTGACATAGAACTCTTACATTTTTGTACCTTCCTAAGTGGTAGGAACATCTGGCACAGAGCTCGTAAATCCCTTGGAATTTCCTGGCTGATAGGAGCACCTTTTGTTCTAATGAGGCAGCACTAACTGAAGTCCTAGATGGCAATTGGTCATCAGAAAGACAAATCCATGATTAGAAACTTGGAAATTTCAGCTCCCCCCGCCCCACCACCAATTCTCCAGAGAAAGGAGATGGACTGGAAATGGAGTTAGTAATTGGTTATGCCTATCTAATGAAGCCGTCATAAAAATCCCCCAAATACAGGTTTTGGAAAGCTTCTGGGTTGGTGAACACACCTACCTGCCAGGAGGGTGGTACACCCCAGCTCCATAGAAACAGAAGTTCCTGCACTCAGGACCCTTCCAGACCTTAACCTATGTATGTCTTCATCTGCTTGTTCATGTATATCCTTTAAGATATCCTTTGTAATAAATTTCCACTAGTAGGTACACTGTTTTCCTTTGTTCTGGGATCTCTAGCAGATTATCAAGCCCAAGGAAGGCATTGTGGGAACCTCCAATTTGTCACCAAATTGGACAGAAGTTGTGGGTAACCTGAAGACCTACTCATGGGGCCAGTCTTGGGGGATCTGAGTCCTTAGCCTGTGGGGTCTGTGCTAACTCTGGTTAGGGTTGGAAGTGAGTTGTGAACACAGAGCTGGTGTCAGAGAATTACTCAGTATGAGAGAAAACCCGCACATCTGGGTCAGAAGTGTTGTAACTGTGATTGGAGGAAACAATGCATTTTCCCTGGACGGGATGATAATGCTCTTCCCACCACATGAAGTTATTGAAGGAGTGAAATAAATCGTTTTATTTTTTTATATATAAAATAAATTATAAAATATATTATTTTATTATAGAGAGTTGTATTGGACAACTCTCTATAAATTGAGAGGTACCAGGTGGATATGAGATATTACTGACTTTGTGAACCAATATGGAGACAGAATAAAAACTGGTACCCCAATTTCCAACAGAAACTCTCTTTCTGTCATTCACAGTATATGTATGAAATCCTTCTGGTACATTCTCTCTCAAACTTCTGTCCTCTTTCAGGGTTACTTAGCAGTGTGCCTTCCAGGCCTTGAAACCACATGCTATCCACACATAGCTTCCTGGAGCACCAGTATTACAGAAGGAAAAAAAAAAGATATTTTGGAAAAGCTTTTCCTTAAGAAAGTATTCATTTATTTACTCACTTGTTCAACAAGTGTTTATACAGCGTACCTATGGAGTAGAATTAGATGCTGTAAGTAGCTGAAGAGTTAGAGGGTTCTGTCCCTCATCCAAGCTCTGTAATATAAATCTATATGCAGGATGCAGAACAACCCCCAGCTAATCAGAGTCTTAGTCTGTCCAAGCAGCTATGGCAAACTACCATGGACTGCATGGCTTAAACAATCGCTATGTATTTTTCACAGTTTGGAGACTGCAAGTCCAAGATGAAGGCAGCAGCAGATTTGGGGTCTGGTGAGAGCTTGCCTCCTGGTGCATAGACGGCCTTCTTCTCTCTATGTCCTCACAGGTGGGAAAGGCGAGGGGGTTCTGTGGGGTCCCTTTCATAAGGACACTATTCTCTTATAAAGTTCCGACCTTCATAACCTAATCACCCCCAAAGGCCTCACCTCCAAATAGCATCATCTTGGGGGTGAGGATTTCAACATATGGATTTGAGGGGGGACACAAACATTCAGTCCCATAGCAACATGTACAGGCCACCAGTTTTATCCCTTCCATTGCCTCAGGAGTTGGACAGTTTATTTTATTTCAACTAATTTTGCAGTCATTATGCAATTTTAAATTTTGGACAAATGTATTGAATTACAGCCGTAAAGATTGTGTGAGATTTTCTTACGCTCCCGGTTCTGAAGTTTCCACCATGTGACAAATGTTGTTTTGTTCTGTGGTTTTCTTGGCCTGGAGCTCTCTAAACCTTGAAACACACAATGGCGCCTCTTTGAAAGGGCCTTCCTTAACCATGAGGAACAATTGCTCATTCCTCTGCAATGTTCTTCCTTGAGTTCTTCCTTAGCCAAAGTTCTCTTCAGTTAGTCCTCCCACTAGCTGTCTTTTCCATTTAAAATTAAAATGTCTAAAAATAACACCACCAAGGAGCAAATGTGTGGTATTGCTGAGAGACCAAGGGGCTCTGACTCTTGTGAATTCTTGCCCCCATTTAAAACATGCATCCTTAAAAAAACAAAAACAAAAACAAAACAAAACAAAATGTATCGTTAGACAAAGTCCTCAATCTGCCAGGGCCCCTTCTGTATAACAGGGACACAAATATCAACACTGAAGTTTCCCTGACAATGCCTTCCAGTCTTGTCTACAGGAAGTACTCCCATGTCAGGGTCCCCGTGTCCAAACTCTTTTGACATTCCATAGTCATCCTAAATATTTATGTCTGTTCTATACACCCTTCTGCAAGGTAGTCAGATTTGGTTTAATATACAAATAATCTTTTCTCCCTCCCAAATCTTTGAGTGAAATAATGCTCCAGAAAGAGGTTTGCACACTTCTAGCATGTTAAGCATACTTACAGAATGTATCTCTAGTTTAGAAGTGTGGTTTATAAGATGATATTGAGGGCTGAAATATTCAGCAGTTATATATCAGTAAGAATATGTTGGCTATTCAAATATTAAAACACCTTTGTATTGACTGGTATATAATTGCTCTCAACCCCTAAGTGGCCTCCATATCCCACGTCGACCTCTTTCCTCGAACCCTGAACTCTGCAGAGTCCAGGAACTAAAGGGTTAAGGCCAGGTTCCCCAGGGACCTCCAGGACCCTCACCATTCTGATTAGCTTGTAGCTAATCCATGCAATTCAATATTTCATCTTATATTACCCATAATATACATGAAGCTCCTGGAGCATGCTAGGCACTAAGAAAGCAGTAGGTATTTTTAGTCCTGTGGCTTTGGAGAATTCAGCCTGGGAGTATATATTTTCAACAGCATTGTGGCCAGTATCCCTTCCTCCCCCACTTCAGGACACAACCTTCCTTCCTTTAACGAGCTGTGCTTTTCTGTTTTCTGAGGTTCTGGTGAGATTTCCAATCACAGTAACCCACCCTCCAGCAGCTCTTGGGATGGGCAATAATATGAGTCTGGAAAATCATGGTCCCCATTTTCTGATAGGCATGTGCTAAGACTGGCAATAAGTATGTGAACCAAGATGGACCAATCTTGACCTTCCCTTAGAATTCTGAATATGAATGCAAGGACTAAGACTTCACTCCTTGTCCCCCCTTGAAAAGGAGCTGAAAGAATGTGGCCCCAGCGCTTCTGATGGTCTTGGCTATGCAATGAAGTAGTGTGAGAAGTGACACATAGACAGAAATGGACAAGTGGAGAAACATTAAAAGAGAGAGCTACTGTGGTATTATCTGAGCACCAGGCCAAATTTCCATCCTTTACAATAGTGATTCACATTTGGGTGTATATCAGCATCAGTATGAGAGTTAATTAAATCCACTTATCATGATGAAAAATGAAATGATAAAAAAAGACAACCTATGGAGTGGGAGAAGATATTTGCAAATGACACATCTGATAAAGGGTTAGTATCCAAAATATATGAAGACCTGATATAACTCAACACCCAAGATACAAATGTTCCAATTAAAAAACGGCAGAAGATATGAATAGACATTCCTCCAAAGAAGACATCTGGATGGCCAACAGCATATGAAAGATGCTCAACATCACTCATCATCAGGGAAATGCAAATCAAAACTACAATGAGATATCATTTCACACCTGTCAGAATGAATAATTAACAACATGGGAAACAACAGATGGTGGTGAGAATGTGGAGAAAGGGGAGCCCTTTTACACTGTTGGTGAGAATGCAAACTAGTGCAGCCACTCTAGAAAGAAGTGTGGAGGTTCCTTAAAAAGTTAAAAGAAGAACTACCCTGTAATCCAGGAATCACACCACTGGGCATTTACCTAAAAAATACAAAAACATTAATTCAAAGAGATACATGCACTCCTACATTTATTGCAACGTTATTTACAAAAGCCAAATAATGGAAGCAGCCCAAGTGCCCACTGATAAATGAATGAGTAAAGAAGAGGTGATGTGTGTGTGTATTATATATATGGAGTATATATATTGGAATGGAATATTACTCAGCCATAAAAAGAATGAAATATTACCATTTGCAACAACATGGATGGAGCTAGAGAGTATAATGCTAAGCAAAAGAAGTCATTCTCGGAGAGATACATACCATATGATTTCCCTCATATGTGAAAATTAAGAAACAAAACAAATGAGCAAAGGAAAAAAAGAGAGAGAAAGAGACAAAGCAAGAAACCAACTTTTAACAGAGACTAGATCATGGCCAGAGGGGAAGAGGCTGGGGAGACGGTGGAAATAGGTGTAGGAGATTAAGAGTGCACTTGTTGTGATGAACACTAAGTAAAGCATAGAAGTGTTGAATCACTATATGGTACACTTGAAACTAATATAACACTATATCTTAACTGTAATGGAATTAAAATTAAAAACTTAATAAAAAATTTAGGATATGTTAAAAAGAAAAAAGTAATGAGTCATTAACACGAGAAATTTTAGTCTGATTGTTATGGAACTTTCCAGACAGTGAAATGAACCCAACTGTAATCATGTGCCTAAAGTTAATTTTTGAAAGTCTAAAGTATATGACATTTTAGAAACTGGCAAATACATAAGAAAATGGATTCGCTTGGGAATGTCAGATGACTCCTGACATCTTTCCATCCGCACTATAATCTTTCAGGGATCTCTTTAGGGACCACAAAAGGAGACAAAACACCAAATTTTTAAAAGCATTTGTCGGGGGCACCTGGGAGGCTCAGTGCATTCAGCATCTTGACCGTTGATCTCAGCTCGGGTCTTGACCTCAAGGTCATGAGTTCCAGCCCCACGTTGGGCTCCATGAAATAAATAAAATAGATAAAAGCCTTTCTCAGTATTTATCTAAACACAACTAAGCAGTTGACTATGGTCCTATTCATGGAAACAATGAATGGATACAAGAGCTAACACAAAGCTGTCCTTATGTAGTTGATGTCTTTGGAAGAAGTCACTTCCCTAAAAAAAGAAGCCATCAGCTGCCAGTGCGTGCCAGGCACTGCTCCACTTCTCATCCACTAGCAAACTCACCACACCACAGCCCTCTGAAGGAAGTGCTCGTGTAAGCTAGTGTGAACTCCACCCTCCCAAAACAAGAAAACACAGGCACAGGTGATTTCAGGAACTTACTAAAATCCCACAGCTGGTAAGTGGGAGAGCTGGGATTTGTATCTCATTCATCTGACTCTGATGTATGTGCTTTTCCACTGTGATAAACCACTATAAATAAAGCACTTAAAAAAATGGAATCCAGAGGCCCAGTCTTGTCTAAGTGGACAAGGGCCGGATCCTCCTCTGTATTTTTGCCATGTTCTCCATGTAATTTGGGTATATACCGAGTCTGAGATGAAGAAAAGTACTCAGCACTCTAGAGCACCATGTATGCTGTAAATGAACCAAGGCTCTCATCAATGGACCAAGTCTCTGATCAAGATCCCAGAGCCTCCCCAATCTTGGGTCACTGAGGGAATTGCAGTGTTTGCTCCTGAGGAATATCCTCTATGGATCCAATGGTAGCTGGAGAGAGATGTTGAAGTGGTTGGGAATGACACCCTCCGTCTTCTTGGGCTCTCCTGTGTCTATCGTTATCTGAAGGGCATTCCCTGAGCTGCAAGAAGTTAGAGCCAGCTGAAACTGATAGGAATTTGGCAGAGGAACATAGAAATAAATAATAAAGCACAGAATAGGACTCAGGGCCACATTCATCATAGCTCCCTCTTTACCTTTTGCCTCTGCTTCTCATTGAGGGTTGGGTTGATTCTCTTGAGCTCTGTCAGGGGATGTGTCATTAGTTCCAAGACTCCTTACAAGACTGTAAGACATCCACCAATCAAGATGAGAAATCCCAGCTAAGTCAAGATAAGTAGTTAAATTATATCCCCTTGCCTGGATTAATCCTGTGGCCGGGAGGTGGCAGCTCTTATCGGAAGGGCTGCTAGATGAGCAGAGACCACCCCATCCCACATGACTAGTCTGATGGACTTATATCTTATATCTGTCACCTCATTCAATCTTTACGGGAATCCTGCTAGGACATTAAGGGATGACCTTTACATTTTGATGAAGAAACAGAGGCTCACAGAGTTCCTTACAAGGCAGAGCCAGGATTTGAAGCCTGGTCTCCCTAACTCCAAGGCCCACATCCTTTCACCACCCTGTGGGATGACAATGGGCTTTGCTTCTGTCTCCGACCACTTGCTCTGTAGTTCTTGGCACATTTTAGAATAGTTGAATAGTTGTATCTGCTGCCTTAATTCTTTTTTTTTTTTTTTAAGATTTTATTTATTTATTTGATACGGGGGGGGGGGCGGAGAGAGAGAGAGGGAATACCAGCAGGGAGAGTGGGAGAGGGAGAAGCAGGCTCCCCGCTGAGCAAGAAGCCCAATGTGGGACTGGATCCCAGGACCCTGGGATCATGACCTGAGCCAAAAGCAGACACTTAACAACTGAGCCATCCAGGCCCCCCTGCTGGCTTAAAGCTAAATGATAGCTACACACTGTATCTTAAAATTGACTGGATGCTTCTGCCACCTAAGCTGCGTGCTGGGGTCCAGGGTCCCTTCTCTGAGGACTCAAAGACTTTTTGCCTTTTTGATTTTTTTTTTTAGAGCTTTGGAATTGTGTGTTTGCCCACCCAGAAAGAGGAAGCTAAGGGCATGGATGAGTTTACTTCATTTATAGTACATTTCCCTCTCTCTTAGGTGCTAATCAAGCTCTTTGTCTCATGTTCTAATATTGAAATTCTCTGTACTCTTTCTCCTACATGATCTATACACTACACACATGATGAGGAGGGGAGGGGAGAGAAAGCTATTTATTTGAGTTAAGATTTTTCTTTCCCTAAGAAAATTAAAATCAATGTCATCTGCCTCTCCTGTGGTTATGAGTTCCTGGAGATCCAACATTATGTCCTAATCACTGTGGTATTCCACACATTTTCTAGCAGAATGCCATGAACATGGAAGTTCTTCAGTAAATGTATATTGATTTAAAGTGAATTTTGCAAGGTTCTACATAGAGTCAGGAAAGGGTTTTTGGTGAATGACCTCTAATCCTCTTCTTAGTGGCCCAGTGGACAAAAAAAGACATACAAGCTGATTATTTGTTTATACTAGGGGAAAGGAAAAGGTGCACAACATATATTCCCTCTGCAGCAGGCATTGAATAGATGCTTTCCATATATTATTTCATCCTCATAACAACCCATGGACATAGTTATTATTATCTCCATCTCCAGATGAAGAAATTTAGAGAGAACAAGTCATTCGGGGTGCACTATGGAGAGGTGGTTATGAGCATAGACTCTAGACTCAACTCGGCTTTTAAAAAAGATTTTATTTATTTATTGGAAAGAAAGAAAGAGGGAGATCACAAGCCAGGAGAGGAAAGGGCAGAAAGAGAAGCAAGCTCCCTGTCAAGCAGGGAGCCTGATACGGGGTTCAATCCCAGGACTCTGAGACCATGACCTGAACCAAATGCAAGACTGTAACGGACTGAGCCACCCAGGTGCCCCTCAGTGGGGTTTGTCTTCAGGCTCAGTTATTAGCTCTGTAATGGAGAAAGTTCCTTGATTTCTCTGACCTCTTTAAGGTTTCTCATCTGTAAAATGAGGACAATAATATTTGCTAAACAGATTGTAAAGCTCTTAGTGGCTGTGCCCAAACTAGAGAGTTCAAAATGTTGGCTTAAAAGCACTCACCCATACGGGTATCTGGATGGCTCGGGTCGTGATCCCAGGGTCCTGGAGTTGAGCCCTGCATTGGGCTCCCTACTGAGTGGGGAAGCCTGCTTCTCCCTCTTCCTCTGCCTCTCCCCCAGATTGTGCTCTCTTGCTGACTCTCTCTCTGTCAAATAAATAAAATCTTTAAAAACACTCACCCATAATTCAGATTTCCGTTTATCATTCTACCGTATTTCTAAAGCATTTTCAATGCATCAGAAACATCCGGAGGTCATTTAAATAGCAGATAGCAGGGCCACACTCCAATTAGGGTGACCAGCTCATCTCGGTTTGCCAAGACTTCTTTAGTTTTAGTGCTAGAAGTCCTGCATTCTGGAGAACCCTCAGTCCCAAGCAAATCAAGATGATTGGTCACCCCACACCTCATACTTAGCACATCAGCATCTGGGCTGGAGTATGCACAGTTTTAACAATGAAGAGGCATTAGTATTAAGGAAGGAGTTTTGTATAGTGGTTTATATCACGGGGTTTGGACCCAGATACACCTGGGTCTGATACACCTGGCATTTCAAGGAAATGTTACTTTGGTTGTGTTGGTGCGTTCTGGGAAGCTGACTTTGAAATGGAGAGATTTATTAGGGAGTGTTTTGGGGATCAACTCTTGTGGCAGGGAAGAGAAGAAAGCAGGATTAGGCAGAGGGGGATAAGGGGCTACAGTGAAGTTTCTCAGTGAAGGCCTCACACAGCTCTGGAAAGGAGGGCCCTTCAGAGTTGTCTTGAGATGAGTTGAAGGGGTTGGGCCTCTCTGCCTTCAAGTCAACAAGTCCTAGTGCCACCTGCACTGGCAGCTCTCTCAGGATGCTGACAACTGAGTGCTGTCTGTTAACCACATTTCCTGTAGCTGTGACAATAAATCTTTCAGTCCTGAAGGGGCCTTCAGGCAGCACATCACAGTATCCACTAGAGGGTGAATGAGCCCCGCCGAGTCTCTGTTTCTCCATCCATAAACCAGGACTGATGACAATAAGGTCACCTACCTCCGGAAGTTGTTGAGGACTAATGAGCTCTACAGATACAACACAGTTTGATACATTGCAGGCACTCAAGAAATGGTCGTGGACTATACATCTTAAAGTTTGAATGGGGTGGAGTTTGGGATGAAAATGGGGCTGCTTCAGGAAGGCCTTCTTGGAGAAACTGCCCCCTGATCTTTGTTACCAGGAGGGCCAACACTTGAGTTTTTATTGTGAGATGTGTTACTAGTTAGACATTAAACAAAAATGTAAAGTAGGGTGAACAATTGAATCCATTCAACAATTGTTTAACAAGCACCTGTTGACAAAGAGGGCAGAGCCTGAATGAAACTTGAGGAAGCATAGTTTTTGTCCTAGAAGATCCTATAATGTAGTGGGATAGACAACGCTTAGATACGGGATTCCGTGGGAAATTAAACATATATTTATTAGTAGCAATGTAATGCAGCAAGAAGACTCTTGGTGCTAGAATATGGTAAGTGCTGGGTATCAGTTTCTAAAATTACCTCCAATAGGAGACTCTTCATATCCATCAAAATGTGGATTGTAGATATTCCTAGAGAGGTTGTAACAAAATGGTCACATTTTAACACATTAATTTGTTGAAATATTTTGGGGGGGAGTTTTACACTCTGTATCAAGAGCCTCAGAAACATTCATGACCTTTGATCCAGATTACTACCCTTGAAACTTTAATCCAAAATAATTTGAAATAATGAAAATCCTTACATCGAAAGATTTTCTTTATAGCCTTTCTTTATAGCCTATCATAGAGAAAACTTGAAAATTCCTCAAATGTCCAGTGACATAGAAACAGTTATTTAAAATTAGAATTCAACGTTCTCAGGAAGGAGTAGTTATATTTGGGATCCATTTTCCAAATGAAGGAAGTTAAAGCCAAGAGTCAGTCATGTACTTGGTGCAACAAGTGGTGACAAATGGGTCCGGATCTCCTGGTCAAGAATTCTGTTTTTCTCTCAAACTATCATTGTGTTTTTAAATACCTTTTCTTAGAGTGAAATTCCAGCTGCTCATGTTGCAAAACTATAAGGCCAAGTTAAAATGCCTTGAAGTGGGGCGCCTGGGTGGCTCAGTCGTTAAGCCTCTGCCTTCCGCTTAGGTCATGATCCCAGGGGCTGGGATCCCAGGGTCTTGGGATTGAGCCCCGCATTGGGCTCCCTGCTCGGCAGGAAGCCTGCTTCTCCCCCTACATAGAGTCCCTCTGCTTGTGTTCCCTCTCTCGCTGTGCTTCTGTCAAATAAATAAAATCTTAAAAAAAAAAAAAAAACTTGAAGTATGTTAGTGTTGTTATATTGTTAATATAACAATATTAATTATATTGTTAATTAATTTTTTATTGCTTGTTTTGTTTTTCAACTATTATTGCTCAAGCAATGAAGTCAACGATCAAGGCACCCCACCCTGGCTTCCCAGAGCTGAGGTGTATCAGCTGCTTCTATTAGAATTGACAGAAAACATGATAGGACTTTTTTTTTTAACTTATTTATTTTAGAGAGAGAGAAGGCGCCAGGGAGAGGGGCAGAGAGAGAGGGAGAGAGAGACTCTTAAGCACCTCCACACTGAGCACAGAGCCCAATGCAGGGCTCAATCTCACTAACCTGCAATCATGACTGAGCCAAAACCAAGAGTCCACCACTTAACCAACTAAGCCACCCAGGCATCCCCAAATGGGTTATTTTAAAAATTAATATATATATCTTAAAAAATGTATGACTACAACAGCTGATGGGCTGAAAAGGCCAAGGTTAACCTTGCTTCAAGCATTCCTTGATTTGGGGCTCCAATGATATCACTGGGACTCGGTGTCAGTCTATCTCTTGGCTCTGCATTCCTTTGTGTGGATGGCTGTCTCAGCTGCGAGTGACAGCAGCAGCTCCAACCCTTAGAACTTTAAGAATAGAAGTCAAGTTCCCAGAGATCCAGAGAAAATCTCTCATTAGCCCTTATTGGGTCACATGACTACTCTGAACCAATCACAGGGATTGTAGTGGAGGATGGGCCTAGCCCTCGGTCACATGACCATCCCTGGCAGTGGGGAGGGAGAAGGCATGGAGCTCTGGGCTGGTTTCATAGGAACCACAATTGGTTAAGAGTCGGAAGGGATGACTTTAAAGAGGAAATCAGGACACACTTACTAGATAGAGTGAGTGAGTGCCAGGGAGCAAAATCAACAGATGTCTACTACAGTTGGACTGTTGTCATTTTATTCTAGCTTTGCTGGGAAAAAACCAGTAAGAACAAACTCAGCAAATCATAGACTTGCACTGAAGAGAAGAAACACAAGAATCTAAGGAGTTCGGTCTTTTTTCTCTAAATAGAACATAGTTTACGCTATCAAAGACAGATGCTTGTTTATTCTGTGCTGAGAGCTCTCTAGCCAAGAGGATTCCAAATATCCTTCCATCTGCAGATCATTCCAGGGCTTTGCAATTTTTACTATTGAAATGAGAAAATTGGGGGAGGGGCAATTTAAAATAGAATAATAAATATGTCTGGAGGAAAGCTGAAGAGCCACATTATTTCACAATTCTGGAATTCAGAGCAATAAAAAGTAAACAGTCTTATTGGCTCAAAGGAGAATCCTTTCATCTATGAAACAACTTTATTTGGTTATTTGGACATCTCGAGAGACTTCCCCTGTGGCTGTATTATAAAATAACTCCTTATGTTTTTATTAGGTACTGTCCTGTTGGGCCTTGTGGAACAAGAAATTATTTTATTTCTGTATAATGGGGCTTTCTATCATTTACATGTCCTTTGGTATCATATTAATTCACATCCTTTTTAGAAATATAATTTTGGAAGCAATTTTCTTTAAAAATTTCTCACAGCATGTAAATTTGAGATAATTGAACTGAAAGCTTGTTTACCCAAATTGCCCATGCCAATACTGTAATGGGTTTTAGAAGTAGGACAAATTTTTGGAACTAGTCCCTGATGAACATTTGAAGAGGATTTTTGATAACTGGAAAAACATTTGTTCTCAACACAGGTGAAAGTAACTCCCTTATGAGTTGATACTGATGGCGATTTAAAAGAAACTCTTCTTTGTGAATTGCAAAGAACACTTCTTTATCTTACTAACCAAGCTTGAAGAGTTTGGTGGATTCTCATCTGGATGAGATATTACTTAGGAGGTGCAAACTTAGAACAAATTGGGGAGGGCTTCTATAATGGATAATACCAATTTAGTTCATTTCTTCCACTTTGCTTACAGAGTAGCCTCATTTACCAATTAGGGTACTTGACACCCACAGGCTTTATTGTGGTCCAAAACATCTTCCATTGGGCTAAATTCTTTTGAGGAACAAAGTATGTGCAGAAAGTGTGCCAGTCTGAGAAGGAAGCTGAGTAGGCATCTGCTTGCAGTGTAATTGAAGGGATCTTGCATAGAAATTAAGGTCCCACAGAAATAGCCCCTATGAGGCACTCAACAAATACTTGTTCAGCGAAGGAAAAAAAATAAAGAATCAGCATAAAGTCATCCTGCAGACAAATTTAGAAGGCACTATGTAGACATTCCTCTGAATTTACTTCCCTCACTCCTAGCTGGGTCTACTTTATGAATACTACAGGAGTCACAA
The DNA here is from genome assembly GCA_028646535.1 of Procyon lotor. Classification (NCBI taxonomy): domain Eukaryota; kingdom Metazoa; phylum Chordata; class Mammalia; order Carnivora; family Procyonidae; genus Procyon; species Procyon lotor. Next base: position 17,473,096 of record CM053611.1, on the reverse strand, counting down.
TTGTTTATTAAAGAATATTGTACCAGAACTCAGAGAAGAATGTGTTCACTCAACTTTTCAGAGATCAAAATAACTGTGAATTGTGATAGAATTTTCAAAAATACAGTGAATCAGGTTTTTGAATCATGAAAAGTAAAGCGTAATTATCTCTGTTACACCACACTGGCAGAATTTCTGTCCTATGGAGGAACCCACCGCCACTATCTCTAAGTAATTGACGCTCCCAAACATTTAGTCACAAAGGACCTCTGGATTGTACTGATTCAGAGACAACATCCGTAGACACTTCCCCGTGAATGACACCCTGGAGTCTGTAACCCAGCACCACTGTAGTTATTCAACTCAACCTCTTCTGTTGAATTTGTTGCTTGTCCAAAGCTTCAGTTCATAAGGGCTTGGTCTAGTATTTTCAGATCTTGACCTCATATTAATTCAGTAGGTTTGCAGAAAGTGTTGCTGGAAATTAATGCGTATTTTTCCTTTCTCCCTATTCTCTGGTTTGTGGGACTGGAACTCAGGAAGAAGAGGAATCCCAGGAAGAACCCAAATGCCTTGAGTTGAGACAGAAGATGGCATCAGGTAGAGTACATTCAGTGAAATGCCTCCTTTTCTGGGCTGCTGTTGCTGACAGTGGCGCTTAAAGCAACCAAAAGCTTTGCATATTGCACAAGAAAGTCTGTGTTCCAAATGATTGGAAACACGACGAGAAATGTCACTGGTAATGGATTCCAGGCACGATATCTAGGCAATCTGGCTATGATGCAGAAACTAGCTGCTTCTCTTCTTTCTTTTATTGATTACAGTTCTTGATGAACGAATACTTGCAATGAAGTAAATGATGATAATGATGAAGAAATTTCAAATTCGGGAGTACTAAAATAAGTACTGTAGTTGTTTACTGAAGTATTTATGATTACCTTGGAAAATGTTATTTAGATGCATTTGTTGGGTTTCTTTTTTATGTTAGTGTATAGTGAAGTATGCAGCTTTGCTAAAGCTATTTACTCCATAATAGGACTTCCTATGAGATAATATGGAAAGAAACAGTGATGAGTGAATCTATAACTTAGTTTCTGACTATGACCAGTAATGATAATGGCATGTAATGGCCATAAAAATAAACATTAGTTGAATGGACCTAATAATAATTAAAGCAAAATCTTAATACTCTCTGCTTCTATTCTAATACTTTTTTTGAATATATCCAATACTCTCTGCTTTTAGTTTGATGTTTTAGATGTTAAGGAGTTAGAAGAGGGCTCCAGATGTGTTTGCTGCTGGCAGAGGCTCGGCGTGTTCTTGTAACTTAATGGAAATCAGGGAGCAGAATTGAGAAAATGGAGATAGTAATGAACAAAAGATGCAAAGTGGGGGGAAAGGTGCCACCCCACTGTGATATAGATGGAGAAAGAATTAGCAGTTAAACAGCTCCACCATCTCCCTCTATATCCATCTCAAATGTCTACCGCCAACAATAACATACATTGCTTTACTTTGGTGTCTTTCCCTAGGACATTCTCCCCTTGTAGATCCTAGCATGGCTTGGCACCTTCTTATCAATCAGGTATCAGCTGAAATGTCCAGTCTCAGAGACTAGTTCATCATTCTTTTAAATCACTCTTCATCTCAATGCCTATTTTATTTGTTTCATAACTATTATTACAATCTAAAATCATCCTTCCATGGATTGGTTTGGTTACTTGTTGTCCCCTAGAGAGCAGAAACTTGCCTATCTTGTTTAATGGTATCTTAGCACCTTGGACAGTGGCTGGTACCTAGTAGTCATTCGGTAAATTCTTAGTGAGTCCTTTGTGTCCACTATATGCGAGGCATTTTCTTTCTCTGTGTAATAGAGATGCAGGTATTATGAGTTTGATTTGGCCAACTCTACAACTATTTTAGATTTCCGGCCTATAAAAGAATAAGACATGACTCTTGCCTTCAAGAAAATAAATGTCTAAGGTGTAGATGTATTTGGAACACATGAAAAAATTGACACAATCCAAATACCACTGGGAGCAATGAGGAAATAGAATCTAAGATGTTTCCTTGAGGTTTTTTTTTTTTTTTAAGATTTTACTTATTTGAGAGAGAGACAGAGAGAGAGAGAGAAAGTGAGTAAAGGAAGAGGAACTAGCAGACTGAGCATGGAGCCTGATACAAGGCTCAGTCTCACAACCCTGAGATCACGACCTGAGCCAAAACCAAGAGTCAGATGCTCAACCAACTGAGCCACCCAGGTGCCCTAGGAGTTTTGGAGTTTGAAAGTAATGGCATGGGAAGGCAGAGCTGGAGCTTGCATATTATACCCCTGAAAATTGTTCTGAGTGTCAGTTTGCACATTTACTAATTTTCAGTTCCTCAGCTAGAGAAGCCTTGACTAATGGCTATTGCTGGGTCAATGCAAATTTGGCCAAGTGATTTTGAGTTTCCCAGTTGCTGTTACGAGTAGTATCATCTGCTCTCTTGGCAGAGTGTCCACTAGATTTTGAAGCCATCCGAAGCCTTGATTATCCCACATGTTGTGAAGACACTGCTACTCACCAAGGTTTTTCTAAGACATGAGTTGATTCCAACAGGTCCTACTGTGACCTTGATAATCGTCATTCTGAACTCTAGTTCTGACATATTAGTAATGTCTGTACTGATTGGGTCCCAAGCCGTTGGTACTGCCTCTTGTTCTTTTTTCTGTGTGTGTGGTGAGTTTTTCTGCCTTGTCATTTTATCCAGATAAGAATAGATGAATGAGAGAACAAAATACTAAAAGGGTAGCCCTGACCCCAGAAAAATATACTCTAGCCAAATCAGAAGAGATCTAAAACTGGGGGGAGAAAAAAAGAGGGGAAAAAGAAAAAGAAAAAGATATTATATTAGACTGGTGAATAGAACAGAGCCACACACTTGATTTTGGGTGTCTTTTGGTCTGTTAGAAGAAACTACCTCCCAAAACTTTAGAGAAAGAAAAATTTATATATATGCAAAAATAAGGGTAAACACGATGAAGGGATAGAATATGACTATAAAGATGAAAACTAAAAAAGATTCTAAAAAAGGAATTGATAAGATAAGAAGTTGGTTAAAAAAAGAAAAAAAAGGAAAGAATGTGATCAGGCTGGAGACTAGAATAAAGCCATGTGCTAGATTTAGAGTACATTTTGATCTATTAGAAGAAATTGTATCCCAAAATTTTAAAGAAAAAAAACCTGTATGTATATAAAAAATAAGATTAAATACAATGAAGGGAGAAAATATAACTAACAATGAAAATTAAAGATTTTTTAAAAGGTATTGATAAGATAAAACAGTTAAAAAACATTAAAATAGGAAGGAAAATTTTAAAAAAATAGAGTAAGAAAAAAATGAAATTAAAAAAATTGAACTTTGAAAGACTAAGGGATCATGGGAAAAAAAGGCATGAATACTATGTGTTGGTTTCCCCTAGCTCTGGAGTTCCGCAGTTCTCATTGATCGGTGAACTTGGTCTTAACTGGATGTTCTTGCTGATCTTCTGGGGGAGGGGCCTGTTGCAGTGATTCTCAAATGTCTTTGCCCGAGGCGGGATCGCACCGCCCTTGCCAGGGGATGGGCCAAGTAATCTGCTCGTGTTTGCTCTTGGGAGCTTTTGTTCCCTGAACGCTTTCGTTCAGCTTTGGAGGAGGAGAATGAAAATGGCGGCCTCCCAATCTCCAGCCCTGCAGGAGCTGAGAGCTCAGGGCCCCATTCCTCAGTGCTCCCTCAGAGAAAAACGGTCAATCACTCTCGTCTCCCTGGTCTCCGGCCATGCTCCGAGCTCACCTGGCCCAAGACCGAGGGTTTCTATCTCTGGTGCACGTCCCTGTTTGGAGTCTCCAAACCCAGCTAACTCCTACAGCACGCTCCTGTGCCACTCCTGGTGGAGGAGGAGGAAGATGAGTCTCCCTGGATCTGCCACCTGTGGAGTCCCTGCTCCACTGTGCCTTGGATCATGGTTTAAGGTAATCCTGAGCTGAGAGCCCCCCTTGGCTCTATCTCTGCCACTGGCTTCCCTGCTCTGATACCTGGGAGCTAGGCCACCCTCAGACACTCAAACACTCTGGTCTTTTTGTATCCCTGCAGGTCTTGAGACCACATTGTCCTCGCGAGGGCTCCAGTGCCCACCCCTCTACCCCCCGGCTTAGTCTCTGGAGTGACATCCTCAGTAGAGCAGCCTTCTAAAAGTTCTCATTTTGTGCACCGCTGTTCTACTGCTTGCTGGGAGCTGGCCCCTCCCCACCACGATCTACCTTCCCGTCACTTTGGATTCACTTCTCCACATGTCCTACCTTCCAGAAAGTGGTCAACTTTCTGTTCCTAGAATTGCTGCTCTTCTTCTCCTCTATCTCCTGTTGAGTTTGTAAGTGTTCAGAATGGTTTGATAACTATCTAGCTGAGTTCCTGGGACCAAATGAAATTTAGGTTTCCTACTCCTCTGCCACCATCTTGCTCCTCCCTCCCCCCCAATTTCTTTGTGATTTAATTGTATAGCTTAGATTTCGGATTATAAATAAATAGCTTATTTACCTATTTTTATGTCAAAAACACCTAATAACCCTACTCTCTAAGTATAAATTTCAAACAGAAAATGCAAAATTTTTCTATTTCTAAAAAGTTCTTGGGTTCACTAACTTTGGGAATTGCTACAAAGTTAGTTTAGGATTTACTCCAAATGAGTCTCTACACTGTGGCATTATTGTATTTGTGTGTCTTGTTTTAGTCCATGTAGTTCAGATCTACTATGTTTATTAACAATTTGAAATCCTGTTATGTGTTAAGTTGTGTCTGCCAGGTTATTTGAAAAGTATGAACGTATAATACATTAACCAAGAAATGTTTATTGAATACCTACTATGTGCTAGACATTGTGCTAGGAATTATGCTACGTTTAGAGTGGTAACTAGGACAGATGTGACTCCATGTATCATGGAGCCTATGGGGAAATGAGAAATGCAGCCATTAAACAAATAAAAGGAAAATGTAAATGATAAAGTATAGCCTTAGACAAGTAAAATATAAGTTATAGAGGAAGCAGGGTTCTGTGGAAGTATTGCCTTTAAAGCTTATAGTTAAATAGTGTCTTTAATAAAAATATGGACACAGAGAACTAAGACTATAAGTAGGATGCGTACCTGCTAAAACACAGGTGAGAGTGGGAGGATGAAGAACCAAAGAGGCAAGAGAAACTCAGTTTGGGGGATTCAGAAAGTTATCCAAGGCTTTGTGGCATATCAGCTGGGTCTTGAAGGTTAGATAGGAAATCATTTTGTGAAAAAAGACACATTAGCCAGGATATTTGTAAAGTGAAAACCCAAATACTATAAATTGAATCTAAAGTGATACCTATTTGGTATCTGGCCCTTTTTTTTTGGCTAATGACTGAATCTTTAAGCATCTCTTACTTTATCCTGAGGCCTGTAATTTCTATTTGCAGGGTCCACCCAGGAGCTATGACAGGTTAATTGGAAGTGTGTTTAAACTTTACCACCATCGTTATTTGTCCTTTGCTGTCTAATAATTCAGTGTCTGTACATTTGAGGTTTTTTTTAGTAAGTGACCTGCATGTAATAGACAGAACCCTAACACTCAGAATCAGGTGGCACTTCCCCCTTGACTTCATGGATAGATTAGCTGAGTGGATAGGGTAACCCATTTATGATAAGTCCCTTTTAATGTGATACACTGTGAGTTGCTGTCAGCTGGTGCTTCATTTCAGCATGACCAGTGCTAGGCAGGTTCATCATCAGATAAAGTTTACCTTCGCCGCCAGCCTGCCCTTTTTGTGCCCTGCCCCTCCCACTGGGGGTTCCCTCCTCACTGCCTTCAGTCCCCAGCTTTGCTATTATCAAAAAAAGATGCACTTAGGCATGTATACCTTGGTACATAATTAATTTGCATCATTACGTTATGCCTGTTCTCCAGCCTATTGGTATTTTAAGCTGCAAATTCACCTACAGAATGAAAAAATAAAGTGGCTGTTAAAGGGATTTTAAACATTAGCAAGCAGGCAAAGAAGAGGGAGTCTTTCTGGCTGTAGTCACAACATGTGTTTAGCCAGTTTTTTGGCCCAAATAAGGCCCTGAATCATGGGGACCCTCAAAGAAGAATCCATCAGTCTGTATGTTCCTTACAAGTGGGGGTTGTGTCTGCTTACAAGTAAGGTTAGATCTTTTATCAAAAGTTGCCATTTTGGAGACATCTTGCATCCTTCCATAACATTATGCTTATAACTGCACAGTTATAAGGAAGAATGAGATAATCGACCATGAAATATGGTGATAGGAGTGGAGGTATTGTGAAGGAAAGATTTCCAGACATAAGAGTTCCTTTGAGGTGGCCATGATGTTGTCTGAAAAACAGAGAAAAAATACATTACTAATAGTGACAAGGAGGAGGCCATACTTCCAAATAGAAGGATCTATAGGTCAGCAGGAAGGCATAATTGAAAGCCTGACAATATGACCCTCTGAAGATAAGCCAGTTATTGGAAGTAGCTGAGGACAGGGTAAGAGTTTACATGTTCTCACCTGGCTTTATGCCTCATTTCTCAGCAACTGCTACAGCAAAGTTGGTAGACATTTTGGTCTGCATGGCTCATGTGGCCACCTGCTCCCAGATCTTTCTTTCTGTGGGTTTTCTTTCCTTTTTGCATTGCCATGGGATGTGTTCTTTTCCTAGAGCCTTTTGTGGTTTCCCTGACTTGTCATTTTAGAGAAGTTTTGTGCCGAGGCTTCATTTAATCTCTGTCTCCACTAAAGGGCTCCTGGAACAAACCAAGCACCACACCTACTCACAGCAGCCTATAAAAGGCATCAATATTGAACAAGGTTAAAATTGAGCATTATCTTTTTAGTAGAGACTCAGGTTTATAAGTTGGTATAAAGAAACTACAGATCCTGTCCAAACTAATCTTATCTCTAGCCAAATGAATAGAAATTATAGCATACCAATTTTGGGTGAGAGAGAGGCGGGTTAGCACATCATGTCTTCATTCATTCATTTCCTTGTGGACAGGGAGACAGATGAATGGATGGGCTAGCTACACTTTCTTGAGAGAATATATTTTTTAATGAATTGCACCCTTTCTGGCGGCTATGTTTCAAAAAGAAAGTAAAATGTGGTTTTAAAATGTTGGCTCGATCATGCCATTTTTCTTGCCCATGCATTGCTTTAGACACAGGCCAAGTATTTTTGAATGCTGAAACAACTTTCAAATGCATTTAAAATTCAAGAAGACTTTGCAGAATCGTTTTTATCTTTTTGTTTGCACTTAGCCTGTGCTGTTGGGGCCTCATGGTTGCCACACTCTGATCGTAAAGGGAGAATCTAGTAAGTCGACGCTATTTTATGACAGTCAGAATGTTTCACTGGAACACTCTTTTTGCTAAAGGTCACCTAAGGCTGAGTGGGGCCCAGCACACTTTCAGGGTTGGCTGTCTATGTCATCTGCATTCAGTCAAGTTTTCATTTCCTGTGGTTTGTGCATTTCTTATGTGTGAAGTAAACCCCAAACGGTTAAACTTCTTCAACTAAAAATGAAAGCAATCAGAACAAAATATATGTATTTTTGTAAACTTTGTGAGGAAGTGAGACCAGAGTTCCACTGAGAAGCTTCTTAAGCAACATAATGTTGCTGTGTGTGTGTGTGTGTGTGTGTGTGTGTGTGTGTGTGAGCATGAGTGAGGCTGGCCCCCTGCAGGGAGGCCACACTTCTGACCAGGAACCTTGGGAGGTGAGAACATGACCTATTCTCTGGTAATTCAGACAAGTAAAGTGTTTGCTTTTATTTTTATGTCATAACAGTCTACCCCAGCCAACTGTATTTTGGTCATACCCCACTTTGTGCAAAAAAAAGTGATTTATCTTCCTTACCAATTTTTCCAAGGCCCTGGCCAAAGAATGAATAGAAAAGTGTTCAGGTAGGGAAGTCGGAAAATAGAAGGTGGTGGACTTCCTTTATCCTGAATTTACTTTCTTTCCATCCCCTTAACCTTAGAACAGACCATCTGAAGTCCTAGGAGGCCTCTTATTACAGAAAATGCTGTGGGGGGCTGTAGATGTCTTCCATCAAGGATCCGATCCCTAAGTTTCTATGTGGGGTGGGTGTCTTGGTCTGCATGGCTTCCATCCCTACCCCCTGTCAGGTCTCTACCTTCAGCAAGGCTTTCTCTGACCACCCTGAACTGAACTGCAATCTATCCTTCGGCTCTTGCCTCCTTGCCCCATCTTGCTTGTCTGAAAACCACTTATCACTCTGATGTACTATGTCCTTTCCTTGGTTTTTGTGTGTCTTCCCTCCCTGGAACATAACTTCCGTAAGCTCCACGAAGGCAGCAGTGTTTAGAGCATTTTCTATGCTGCTGTGCACATAACGAATGCCTAGAACAGAGCCCTGTGTGGAGGAGATGCTCGATAAATATTTGTTGGATGAGGAAGGGATGCTTGCTCTTCTCACTAGGCAGTTAGCTCAGTTAGAATTTGAACACTATCATTTCCTATTCGGGTTTTTCCCCAGCTCCCAGCCAAATGACTGGAATACAGGAGAGCTCAAAATAAATGGTTGATTGACTGAAATATAAACACCTGTGTGAACGACCAAGTCTGGTCTACAGCACAGCTTGTGATATAAAAACTGTTGTTCAGTTGGGGCTTTAACAAACATGAAGAGAACCACGCTAATCCCTGGGAAAGTCAGAGATGAGGGAGACACAGGGCTTGCCTTCAAGGAGCTCAATGTACTTCCTTTACCTGAGTTTGCCTCCTTCCCATTCCCTTGACTATAGGACAGTCTGTGGGTTCTTGGGTGGGGGGCTTTTATTAGAGAAAATGCTACTGAGGTTGCAGATGACTTCCAGCAAAGTCTTGACCCCCCCAAACTCCTGTATAGGACTTAGTGACCATGCTTTTATTTTAGTCTAAGGAGTTTTTGTCTCTATTTGTCTCTATTTCAAATAATAGTTGATTGGATGTTCACTGTCATGTAAATTCTTCCCAAGAAGTGAAGGTCTACCAGAGGAATACACCTGTGAAAATGATATATTCCCCATTCCAGGAGCTAAGATATCACTGGATGGGAGGCCACGTATGGGCTCTAACAAGTATTCGTAAAGAGGAAAATGTTTCTAGAATTTATTCATAGATCCTGCATTATGAGTGTAAGTAGAAGAAAGTCATGGGCTGGGGGGAGAGCATAGCTAGATTTTCTTCACTGTTGAATCAGTTGGCCTTGCCCTTGAATCCAAGGAGATGCTTAGAGTGGGCGTGGGAGTAATGTTTGTCTTTGGAAGGACAAGGCAACAAGGGTGTTCTTTCGTGCAGGAAGGGAGACTTCCTGGCCTGCCCGCTAAAGATGTACCAATCTGGTCTTAGCTCAATATTATTTTACATTGAAAAGGTGTCAGACTAATGAAATCCGGTTGCCAAGTTCTCAGCGCTGTCCTCGGCAACATCTATTAAGTGATATTACCACCCACAGCTCTGAAACCACAGCCTCCATCCTCCTCAGGGTCACGCAATGAGCAGTTTCTGTTTTTTCTCCTCTCTCCGGGGGCAGAGAGCTAATCACTTCCAGATTTTTTTGTTCAGGACATTCAATAGATTGCTTGTTGTTCGTAAATGAGAAAACACAAATAAATAAAAATGAGAGTTTGATTTAGTCCTCTGTGTTCAAGGTACGCCCAATGTGTTGTTGACTGACCAGGCATCTATTTCTTGAAGAGGAGCGAAAATGCACCTGCACAGCAAATGTTTGGTTTAGATATTGTGCCCAATGTGCCACATGCAACACCTTGGTAACCCTATTGAGTGCTACTCTTCATCCAATCCTAAGTCCCCTTCGCAGCCCTGGAGGCACAGGGCTTCCCAGAAGTTTATCCAGGTCATAAAATGAATCAGTTACTAGGAATGAAATTTTCAGTGAGGCAATAATTGGAGCAGAATTGTGTAATTTGTGTGTGTGTGTATCCCGCAAGATGTTTCTATGCCATTTTATTTTCTTCCATTATTTCTTTGTTTAAAATTTATTCTCCAGCCTTGGGGCACCTGAGTGGCTCAGTAGTTTAAAGCCTCTGCCTTCAGCTCAGGTCATGATCTCAGGGTCCTGGGATCGAGCCCCGCATTGGGCTCTCTGCTCAGCGGGGAGCCTGCTTCCCCCTCTCTCTCTGCCTGCCTCTCTGCCCTCTTGTGATCTCTCCTCTCTGTCAAATAAATAAATGGAATATTTTAAAAAAAATTTATTCTCCAGCCTTTGTGAGAACTCCTTAGAACAGAAGGCAATACTAATAAACAAAAGCAACAATGATGAAGCAGCACTTAGGTTAAATAAGTGAAACCCTAAACTGATGGTCTTGGAGTGTTTCCATCCTAGAGGAATCTCTCTACCCACTTCCACTTCTCACTTCCTGTCCCCGCACGTGGGTAGAAAGCTGGAGCTTGTGCTGCATGCTGTGCATTTGGACACCTGGGCCACTCTCTCCCTGGAGGGCGCCCTTCCTCCCGTTCTCGGGACACAGACAGTGGAAATCATCATGTAGAGGTTCCAGCTGGTCATGGTCCCAAAGACCCTTGGGTGGGAGCGAGAATGGGACGTTTCTGAACCTCAAAGATTGGTGGTGGTGTTGCTCTTGTTGCTATGAACCTGTGTTTCCCTGCAAACATTTAAATGAAGTGGCTTTTTGGTCCTAGGGTCCCCTGAAACCAGCGTCTTTATTCCCCTCATGGCCGCACCTCAGTTCAACTTGACTTCATGGCAGTCATGGCCTACTACCCACTTGGGTGCCTCCCGGTGGGTCAGCCTCTGCTCTACAATTTGTAGACAGGAGGAGCCTAGCTCAAGCTTTGTGGTTGAAAAGACAGTCTGGGACTCGTCCTCGAGTTGTTTTTGTACAGCACTTCATTGAGAAAATGTCATTGTCCTGATTATGGGAGGTAGGACCGATGAAGCTGGAGGATGTGGTGGCCGCCAAGTCCCCTAGCTCCTGCTTCTGTGGACACTGGCCTCACTTCCTACACCTGCGGGTGTGTCTGCCTCAGGCTTTCTCTTCCAGCACCCGCTCTGACCCCTCTCAGGAGTAGCCCTCAAGCAAGTACTGCTGGGACTTGGTGAATAAATACTTTTGCTTATTGGCCCCTTGGGGGGGGTCACCTGTGGGGCACATGTTCTGCACTGGTGCCCAGAGTTGCCTCCAAGGTTTAAGCCACAGAAATAGCTGGCTGCTCTCCCTCCTGGCTTATCACCCCACTGCCCCCCTGCTGTTCCCCTCACCTCCTACATAAACCACTTCTGGGGGAACCCATAATCAGACAGGGTCCCTGGGCACTGTCACTGCACTCAACACGCCGTAATATATTCAAAAGAATCAATGAGCCTGACTGGGATCTCAAAAACAAAACAAAACAAAACACACCCTTTGAAAAAAATTTTAAAAAATGTAAATGCAAAACAGCTGCTCTGATCACTACCTTATTAACTGGTCAAAATGGTGCCTTTCCTCAGCTTCTTAAAGATTCTGGACAGCATTCTGTCCTTACGCGTTCATTGGGGGATGTTTAATGACTACTAAGAAGGAACGAGACTTTTCCATCTTGACATTGACTATCACAAAGCATATTTGCTTAGAGACTGCCGTACTGAGACTCATTTTGAACTTGCTTCATATGAATTGAGGGGTGGATTTGAGTCACACGGTCATTTATATTTGAGCCCCAAACATGCGCCTCAATGTTCAGCTCAGTTACTGATTGGATCTGGGTGAACTTCAATGGTCATTCACCCTGTTTCAAGTCTGTTTTTAAAAACAGCTTAGAAAAGAACGACTCGGGAGTCCTTATCCTTCATCACAGAGAGAAGATGAGAAAAAGAGACCAAAAAGATACAATAGTAAAATGTTAACGAATTTTCTCTAACGCATTATGGCTGAGGATTGGTGTGTAGTCTGTGTTCCACATAGATATTCAAAAACAGTCGCTAATTCTGAAAACTTGAAAAGTGATTTTTAACATTTTAGGACTGATGCTACCAACAGGGCAAATTCGGACGCATTTGGTTTGGCCTGTAGTCTTCAAAATTTTACAAAATTGGTTGCCCATGTTTAAAGTCCGGAAAACTGCCTGTAAAAATCTAGGTTCCGATTTCTCTTGAGGAATTGTAAAAACTGGCACACCAGGGCTGCATTCCTAAGTAATAAAAATAAATAAAAGTCAGATGGCGTCACATCCCCGAGAGGTTACCTCCCCATCCTGCCTGTGCCTGAGGACGAGGTGAGATGCGTGGGGAGCGTTGCTGTGGAAACAGGAGGAAACACTAGCTCACATCAAGCTGGTGAGCGCTGCCCTTAGCCAGTGATCTCTACCCCGTTCTCGGAAGCTCCCTGCAGTTACATTTTCTTCTGTGTCAGAGGCTAATGCTCCACTCTTCAGAGGCTTCTCGGGATCTCAGTAATGGAGGGCTACACACATTTTACAACTCAGAGGGGTACCACCAGGAGCAGGAACCACTTAATGGATGGGTGTGGCTGAACAGTGAGAAGTGTCGTTCGGGCTCACACCTTAATGACATAGGACGTTGGCGGACTAGGAGCAGTGATGGGACCACTACTGCTTCTCTAGGCCTTTCCTTTTCACGAGAACTAAGGGGTCCCTGTGTTCTCACCGAGAGGGCAGCAGGGATGGACTTCTGTCTCTGCTCTTGCTCAGCAAGACTGTTGTAAAACTTCCTTTGTGAGCATTTGCCCGTCTGGCTGTGTGCCTGGCACCTTTTAGATGGATTTTGATCAAGCATGACTCCGGCATGTATAGTAATCGTGGAAAATTTCAGCTTTCCTATCCAAGGAGAAACTGACACAAGGGACAAACTGCCCTTGGCTTTTTCCAAGCCAGAGAAGCAGAAGCAGATCAAGGACTCGGGAAGTCAGGGCACCTTTGGCAGAAGCCCCATGCCAGTCTGGCCGTCAAGGTAAACACACTGTGGCTTCAAATCAGTTCATTTGTTTGGCTACCTGGTTCACTTGTCTGTGTTTTCGACAAGCACGTGTGGAGCCTGCCCTCTCTGCTGGGTGCTGAGATAGGGCCACAAAGCTCGCCTTGTTGGTTTTATGCCCTCAACCCTAATAGCCATATTTCCAGAAGTTCAGGCTTGAGCATTTTTGCTGTGCCCAGATTCTTCTCGTGCCCGTCCTGCTTTAAGGGGGTTTGCAAGTATGTAGGTCTCTCCAGCCATTCGGAAGGCTCAACAAAAATGGATCGTTGTTTTACCTTCACCTTCAGGTGACAGCTTTCTCTGCTCCTTACCACTTACCACCCATTGATTGGATCCTGAGTTCATCTGGTCCAGCTGCCATTTTTTATCTGGGCATGTTCAGGATCACATTATCTGAATTGTTCTTTTCTAACAACTGAACACAAAACGTTTGGTGAGCATGCTTGCCGGATACTCTGACAATAACACTAGCTAACATTTAGTTAGTCCTTGCAGTGCCTTAGGCACTACACTAAGTGCTATCTGTGAGTTTCTTAGTTAATCCTCTTAACGGCCCTATGGGGTCTATACCATCCCCACTGGGCAAATAAGGTAACTGAACCTTAAAAAGTTAATTCATCCAAATATAGGCCCAGTGGAGTCCAATGCCCTATACTCTTAACCATTCCAGCAACCCTGCAAATACCAGTAAGTCTTCCAGACAGAGCTGAGAATTTCTGAGCAGTCCCATATGGAGAGGGTAGAATCTATTTGCTTCTGATTTTTTGCACACGTATCAGCAGGGATCTAAGATCTGGTGCCCTTTAGAAAGACTAACCCTCCTGATTTCCTGTAAGGAGGACGCACAGGGGTGGAGCAAGTTCCTGGAATTTGCCCTGGACATACAAACTCATTGAGATGATTGAGATGAAGTGAAGAATGAGTCTTTACTTTTTTACCTGCAAGATTTGGTGAAATTTAGTATCTTTAGTTTTTAATCTGCTTCACTCTGTTAGGATATTATACTGCATTTGGTAGGATCAAAGACAGAATAAAACGCCCTCCAAACTTGTCTCTTTTTTCCAACTGTATAATTTCTGTTTATGGTGTCACTCTTTATCTTGGCCTTCAGCTTCAAGGTCATGTTGAATTGCAACTTTCCACTTAACCTCTATGTTGGGTTTCTCTGCAGTATTTCTTGTATCTATTCCAACTTTTCCAGTCTTGCTGTGGCACTCCAGTTTAGGTCATTATTCCTGCATGCCCCAACTATTTTAATAGTTTCCTAACTGGTCTTTCTGCAACTAGACCTTACCTACTCTTATCTATCTTACTCGCCCCTGTAAGAGTACCTAATCGTCCATTAAAATAGTATGTAGGCTTGAAGGTCCAAGTCAAATTCTGTATTCTTGATAAAGTTGTAGAGTACATATGGAGAAGTAATCTCTCCAATACCTTTCTTATGGCCCATAATTTACAATTATGTGTGGACATATCTTATCTCTGCCAATTGTTTATCCAATATTTCTCTTGTTTAGCCACAGGATCCTGATTTTGTTGGATACAGTTTAGGCCCTGATTTTGTTGGATACAGTTTAGCTTAAAACTACATTTTTCAGCCTCCCCTACAGATAAGGCTGGCCAGTGGTATTTAGCTAAGTTATCAGGGGATCCCTTAATTTGGTTTCCTGAGAGGTAGATCCTAGGACAAGGAATTCTAGCACCGCTTGTTTGGAAGAGATCCCAGGAAGCACAGGTAGTGGGGAGGGCAAGATAAATAGCGAAAGGCAGGCAGTCAATCAAGGGTTGGTTGTTAAGAAAATAATCCCTCTTGGTGACTGGAGTTTCATCCTACCGGGAAACCATGGAATGTACTTCAGGAGCTGGCAGTTTCAAGTTGGGACAGTGTGTAAGATGGTAAGAACAAGGGAATGTGGCTGGGTTTTATTTTAATAGACTTTATTATTATTTTTTTTAGAGTAGTTTCAGGTTTACAGCAAAATTAAGCAAAAGGTAGAGATTTCCCATATGCTCCCGCCCAACACATGCATAGCCTTCCCCATTATCAACATTCCCCACCAGAGGGAAACATCTGTTACAATTGACGGCCCCACCTGGACCTATCATCATCTCCCAAACTCTGTGGTTACATTAGGGTTCATTCTTGGGGTTAGGCATTCTATGGTTTAGACAGATGTATGATGACATGGACCCATCCTACAGAGTATTTTCACTCCATAGTTTTGACTTTTCCAGAATGTCATATAGTTGGAATCATATAGCATGTAGCCTTTTCAGACTGGCTTCTTTCCCTTAGTCAGATGCATTTAAGATTCCTCCCTGTCTTTCCATGGCTTGACAGCTCATTTCTTTTTAGAGCGGAATATTATTTCATTGTCTGGATGGATCACAGTTTATTCTGAAGGATATCTTAATTGTTTCCAAATTATAGCAGTTCTGAGTAAACTGCAAATAGACATCTGTGTGCAGGCTTTTGTGTGAATAAAGTTGGTAGACAAGATTTCAGCTTCTTTGAATAAACACCAAGGAGTGTAATGGTGAACACTATGGTAAAACTATGTCTTCCATAGTGGCTGAACCACTTTGCATTCTCACCAACAATGAATGAGAGTTTTGTCGGTCTGCTTCCTCACTAGCATGTGGCGTCAGTGTTCTGAATTTTGGTTACTCTTAGGTATGTAGTGGTATCTCGTTTTATGGCTGGGTTTTTTTTAATAACATTTAATTTTTACTATGACCATATTTACTTACTAAAAATTTAGTCATGTAACAAAGTGGAAAAAAAGCTAACAATTTAACGTTAAGTGAAAAAAGTAGGATATCGAATTATTTCCTGGGTGCCTGGGTGGCTCAGTGGGTTGAAGCCTCTGCCTTCGGCTCAGGTCATGATCTCAGCATCCTAGGATCAAGCCCTACATGGGGCTCTCTGCTCGGCGGGGAGCCTGCTTCCTCCCCTCTCTCTGCCTGCCTCTCTGCCTACTTGTGATCTCTGTCTCTGTCAAATAAATAAATAAAATCTTTAAAAAAAATTATTTCCTATACTGACAACTACAAAGCACAAAAAACTGATGCATAGCTTTACAAAATGGAGGGAAAAATCCAGACTGCTCATAGTAGTTATTCACTCTCACAGCCCTAGCTCCTAGTACAATAGCATGTAATAAATATTTGTTATTCTTCAATAAATATTGGTATTAGGGACAAATTAATCCATTTTCCCAAAATTGCTATAATAAGATGCTATAATTTTCATAATGAAAAAATATAACTATATAAAAATAAGACTGATTTCACATCCCTCAAACAATAACCTGAGGAGGGGGGTTTTACATTTTTTCATAGGCAGATGTCAAATGCTGTGTCTACTACTGTGGGGCTTCTGGAAATCTCCCTCAAGAAAGCACACTCTTCCCCTCCTTCCTTCTGGAACATTGGGAGGAGACCATGGTGTCCATCTTGGATCACAGGGTGATTTTGAGGATGAAACCATTATCTAAGGATAGTGGGGGCAAAACACAGAGACTTGGGTCTCTGGTGACTATGGGGCTCTATACCAAGTCTAGACTGACTCCCCGAGGGCTTCTTTTACACGTAAGAACAAAAACCCAAAACTTTCTACCTTATTGACACTGCTGTTACGTGTGTTGCTGTCATTTGTGGCCAACCCTCATCCAGGCTCGTGTTTCTCTTACAAGACCAGGAAGCTTTGTGAGGGAGAGGAATACATGTGTTCATCTCTGTCTGCCTCAGGGCGCTCCACACAGCGCATATAGAACCACATCCTCAGTACATCTTTGTGAAAAGACGAGTCAAACTCAACGCATACGGAGAACCGAGTGTCAAGCGCCATGTTGCATGATGTCGGCATCCGAAGATGAATAAAACCTTGTCTCTGCCCTCCAGGAACGGACAATAACGTTGCTGTGTGTGCTCCTGTGTGTGCGTGTCATCGCTGTTTGCCACCCACACACCTGGGTAGAGACAGAGGAGAGAAGGGGGCGTCAGCCCCCCGGCCTGTCTGAGTAAAAACAAGATGCCCATTCACTTCTTGTCCTCTCCCGGCATCCTTGGCTCTTCGGTGTCTGCTGGAAAAGCCAGGCCTTGCCTGGTGTTACCATGACGTCTGAGCTCTGAGGGCTGTTTCCTTTCTTCCCAAGCCGAAGAGAGATTATTCGGTGATATCTGAATGGCTTGAGTGAGCTGTGTATGAGCACAGAGGAAGTGGTTCCCTAGCAACGGGAGCCTCTGAAAGCCTCCCAGCCCTCGGCGCTTCTCCCTGCTTTTTGTTTTCTCTCCTCCCTGTTGCCTGTCAGGGAACAGCTAGAGTGATTGCACCTGCTCTGAATTAGGGCCACTCGGTTAAACTCCAGCAGTCCGCTCTTCTAAGCCAAGGGCTCTCTTCCTCTTTTGGTCAGACCATACTTTCTTCAGATCATACTTCCTTTTTTTTTTTTTTTCTGTTCAGATCTTGACCAGAAATGGAAAATATTGAGGTTCCTAAAGAAAATGTTGACTGAGGTTGGGGGGGGGGAATACTACTTTTTGCGTGTTTTTTCCAAATGTGCCAAATCTCTTAAGAAAAAGTTTAGCAGACTTTTTCTTACTAAAGAGCTTATTCTCGCCCACTCTTTGTTTTTCCACAGAAGCCAGATAAATTCTTCATTGCTTATATATGTCAGCATCTCAGTGTTGTAGTTCAGTATGCAAGATGATCGGGGCAATAATATAATAATAATAAAGTATCCTCTTACGACATTGCCTCGGTCTAGCAAAATACTAGGTTCTAGAAACAGATATCCTACTGGGGGCGCTAATCCTGGTTCTTTTTTCCAGCCCCAGGGCCGTATTTGAGAAAGTAAATCCGCATAGGCCCTACCACATAGCGCTAGCATAGAGTCAGAATTATTGGGAGAAAGCCTTGTTTCATCTTCAAACAGCGATCTGGAAGAACAGTGATCTTGTAAGAGGTGGTTATACAGCCTTACCTACCAATTGGCTGGTATCAGTAGGCACCATTAAATATCTGGCCAAGACTGCTGCTAATGAAGGACCATATGCGCCTAATTATAATTGAGCCTAACAGCTCCTGGGAGGCTTGTCATCTACACCTCCTAAAATATTTTCATTCGCTCATTTGTTTAATCAACCAATATTTATAACCAATTGTTTCCTATGTGCATCAAGAGACTATGCTGTGTCTTGTGGGAGAGACATGAAGGATGCTGTCTGTAACCTTAGGGAGGTCTCGATCTCACAGAGGAAGTTAAGATACGTAGCCATGCAACAATCGAGCACGATCATAGCCTAAACAAAGATAATCCATGCAATTCTAGACATTCTCTTGAAAGTCTCTTTCTGGGAGAGGGCAGAGGTGGAGGTAGGGTGAAACCATCTTTCTGAGTAATCAAGTAGAGTGTGAGGAAGGGGAGATGAGAAGGTACTTCTGTTTGGTAGCTAAACAGAGGACTTGGTCTCCAAGTCTATTCATTTAGGTCTTTTTATTACCCTTACACTTATTAAAACAACAAAATGAAACAGCAAAATCCTCTCATGTTGTGATGGTCTGTTTCCATCCAAATGGTCTATTTTTTTTTAATTTTTTTAAAGATTTTTTATTTATTTGACAGCGAGAAACACAGCGAGAGAGGGAACACAAGCAGAGGGAATGGTAGCGGGAGAAGCAGGCTTCCCGTGGAGCAGGGAGCCCGATGCGGGGCTCGATGTGGGGCTCGATGCGGGGCTCGATCCCAGGACCCTGGGATCTGACCTGGACCGAAGGCAGACGCTTAACGACTGAGCCACCCAGGCGCCCCCAAATGGTCTATTTTTAATCAATGTTAAGAGCTTGACATATGTCAGCCAAAGTGACATAAAACAGAAACCAGGAAGAGAATTTATCTGAGATCTGGGAAAAATAAAAAATAAACCCAAGCTTAGGGGAAATTTGAATTGCCACTGTTTATCTTCTTTTCCTCCCAGGCATTATTTTCCACTAGTAATTGAGAAAGGAAGAAAAATGCATCTCGGTAGCCAAACCTTCTGGGAGCCAGGCTCTCGTTAATAGCCATATCCCCCTGACAAGCTGAGGAGTACATCCAGGATTGTATGCGTGGTCATGATCATGGTCACGGTTAACCAGAAAAAATGAGTTATAAATCACTGGAGATGCGGGGGAGGGGAAGAAAGCCCCCAAGTCAGACAGCCGTCGTGTGTTCTTTCTCAGGCTGGCTTAGACTAAAGGAGGGCGGAGATCTAAAAGCCATTCCTAATATATCCAGGTGACAAGCCTTTGGGGACCATTTTAGACTTACTGAATCAAGCCACTGCCTTCTGTGGTTGTTGACACCTATTGAAGATTTATGAAGTGGGAAATGTGAGGCAGGCAATAAAAGAGTCTTTTGTAGCCAAATAAGTGATTTGCACTCTAAAACAGGAAGGACAGTTAGGTGCCAGCCATGACAAGAAGTGGGTTCCCCAAGGATATGTTCTGAATCATGAGGTTAGAGCTCTGATGTAGCTAAGCGACTCCTAGGGCATAGCTCTATCTCCACACCACTCAGAATTTTCCATTTTGAACCTAATTGCTTACGGGAAGATCGTGGCTGATTATTAGTTTTAGGATGTTACAAACAGATTTTTCCCACAGCACTTAGTGTGAATCAGGCTCCGTCGGTTACAGTCCTCTGAGAAACAGAACCAATAGGCTATATCCACGTCTGTGTCTGTGTCTATGCCTGTACCGAGAGAGAGACAGAGAGAGAGACAGGGAGAGAGAGAGAAAGAAGGAGGAGACAGATTTAGTATATGGAGTTGGCTCATGCAATTTAGGAGGTGAGCAAGACCCAAGATTGGAAGATCTGCAGGATAAGACAGAAAACCAGAGACCAGAAGACCCAGTCCAAAGGCCAGCAGGCAGGAGATCAAGAAAGAGTTGAGGTTTCTGTTTGAGTCCAAAGGTAGGAAAAAAAGATTCTCTCTTATTCAGGAGAGGATCAGACTTTTTGGGCCAGTTGGAACTAACTAAAGCAGATGAGAACCTGCCCCGAGAGATGAAGATCCAGGAATGGGCTAATGTAGAATGTGCTAACATGAGCAATGAAGCAAATGAAAAAGGACAGTTGATTACCTCTTATCACTCTGGAGAAACCATTCACTTGTGCACACGTTCATTTAGCCAACACTCACTGAGAGGCAGTATAGTATATGGTTAATGGCTCAGGCTCTGGAGTCAGATGCCCTGGGTTCAAACCCTGGTTCCACAAATTCTGTGCCCTTTGGTCTCGAGCAAACTACTAATTTCTCTGTTCCTCATCAGCAGTCAACATCTCAAGAGCTCGATGTCAGGGATAAGTGAGTTAACACATGTAAACTATTGATAACAGTGCCTGACACATAGAAATCCTTTAGTCAGCACTCTGTGTTACCATGGCTAAGCTCTATGCTAGATATAAATGGGAACACCCAGTCAATCAATCAATCAATCAATAGGAACACAGAGAAGATGGACAAGAATAATAATAGACCAGTGAGGGAGGAAGGTGGTGGCAGTCAGGGCAAACTTCGTGGAGGAAGTCACTCCAGTTGAGTCTCAAAGTTGAGATAAACCTTTCTTAGACAAGGGAGACAGGTCATTCCAGGCAGTCCAAGCAGCGTCAGCTAAAGCAGGAAGGCACAAACCCTCCTCATAGTCGAATGGCTATGTTGGGAATGGCTAGAGTTTAGGAGAAAGGAGAAAGTTCATGGGAGCTGAAGAGGAAAGAGTCGATGACATTATGGAGGACTCCGTAATAGGGGGTACTCTGTGCTACCAAAGCTGGGCTTTTATGCTATATTCAGTGAGTCTTCTTGTTTGGAGCCACTCTGGGAGCAAGGCTGGAATTGGAAAGAGAAATAAGTCAGGAATGGGATTGACCTTGGATCCAAAGTCTGGTGGATCCTTGAGTTAGGCTGGTGGCCCTAAGAAACCTTGTTGCTTTTTGCATCTTTTGTGAATCCCAGCTCCCTGTGTCTTTCTACTGCTGGATTGCCTAACTCCCCTCCTACTTCTTCTGAGCCAAGGATCAGGTAGACTTTCAAATCTGATTTACAGTCTTTTAGAGTATATGGAACACTTCTCTGGAAAGCACTTTACCAGGCAAAGACATACAGAAGTAAAGCATGGCAGTTCCCAACCCTAAGGTTTCAGGTACTGTTTGAGTGCAGAGGAGGAGGAGATCTTGGGCTCAGGTTAGTCCCAGAAGGCTTCCTGGAGGAAGCTGTCTTTGGGCTGGATGTTTAAAGAAGAAAGATATTGACAGGCTGGGCAGACTGGGTGGAAGTAGCAACATGAGCCAAGGTGAGGAAATGAGAAAGCAAAGAAAATACTGCCGACGTCTAGACATGCAATCACGGGAGCCTTGAGTAAGGGGCTGGTGATAGCCTTGAAAGGAAGAAGCGGATGTGGGAAGTTTTGTAAGGATAAATAAAGAGCTTTTAGCCACCAACTGGGTAAAGGGGTGAGTGAAAGGGCATATTGGAAGCTGATTAAGAAATAATCCATCTGAAAGACCCCGGAGGGGAAAAAAGGGAAGTAAGTTGCCTTGATGGCAAGATAAGACCCTCAAGGGGAAAGTATTTCTAAAAGGCAGAGGAAAATATAAATTGGAGTTCTGAGGAAAAGGTTAGCATTGAGACAAAAGTTTGAGCATCTTCCCCAGAGGGGTCTATTTGAACTTTGGAAGCCGATGCATTTTCTGTGGAAAGTTGATAAAGAGAAAAGAACATGGTGCTCCCAGTTTGACTGGAAATCTTTAATGAGTCCTTCCATTTCTAACCACAAGGAGGACTATAACCTCGAAGCCATCTTGCTTGAAACCAAACACAATTTTAAAAACAACCCAAATACGCTGCATCAAAAGTAACAAAGATTTTATTTTGTGAAAAGACAGCTAATTGTTAGAGAGTCCTAGGAGACCAGAGCAAAGAGGCAACTGAAAATCATCGCCATCTTGTAAATTGGTATGGCTGCCCTGGGGGCAGAGGGTTTGCTGCCTGTAAGAGCTGGGGAGGGGTGGGGGATGTTAGTTATCGCTTACTGGGTAACAAATTACACAGACTTGGCTAAAAACAACAAACATTCACAGCGTCTGTGGGTCAAGAGCCTAAGCTGGTCAGGGTGCCTGGGTGGCTGGGTAAGTTAATCGCCTGAGTGTTGGTTTCAGCTCGGGTCATGATCTCAGGGTTGTAGGATCAAGCCCTGGATCAGGCTCCATGTTCAGTGCAGAGTCTGCTTGAGATTTTTCTCTCTCTACCCCACTTCTCCTCCTCGCTCTCTTCTCTCAAATAAATAAATAAATCTTTTTTTTTTTTTAAAGGAGTCTGAGCTGGTCCTCTGCACAGGGTCTTTCAGTAGCTGCACTCCAGGTGTCAGCTGGGTGGAGGTCTCCCCTGGGGTCTTCACTGCCAAGCCACACTTGGCAGAATTAAATTCTTGTGGTTGTAGGACAGCAAGGCTTCAGGTTTTTCCTGATTGTCAGCCAGAGGCTGCCCTCATCTGCCATGTGCGCTTCCTAATACAGACAGCTTGCCTCCTCAAAGGAAGAGAGTGTGAGGCTCCAGCAGGATGGGTACTAGACTCTTGCACGTGTAATCGTGTATGTCTGATCACATACATTTAATCTTATGTGTGTACCATTATTACCAGTGGGAGATTCTGCTGCATGTGAGTGGAGGTCTTGGTTCTGGGATTCCTTGCGTAAAGTCGATGTGAGGACTGAACTTGGATAAAGACAGCTGGAAGGAAAGTAGCAAGCACGAGCAGTTTGTTAATTTTATTTATTTTTATTTTTTAAATTTATTTTATTTACTTTATTTATTTTTAATTTTTTTATTTACATATACTACTATTAGTTTCCAAGGTAGAATTTAGGGATTCATCAGTTGCATACAACACCCAGCACAAAGCAATTTATCAAGGACAATGGCTCTCAAGACGAGAGAGTAGGCAGGCCCAGAGGTGAAAACTGCCCTGAGGCTACCAAGGTCTTGGGTCTTGGATGGGGCGGTCTCTCTCTTTTTTTGTTTTTTTTTTAATTCAATACCAGATATTTGTTGACTACCTACTCTATGCCCTGAAGTCACTTTCAGCTTTTATTTTTTTTAACATCTTAATTTTATTTTTTTCGATGTTTCAAGATTCATTGTTTATGCACCACACCCAGCGTTCCATGCAATCCATGCCCTCCTCAGTACCCACCACCATGCTCACTCAAGCCCCCCCTTCCCCTCCAAAACCCTCAGTTTGTTTCCCAGAGTCCACAGTCTCTCATGCTTCCTCTCCCCTCCAATTTACAATGGCGTGGTCTCTAATGGCAGCTGCTTCCAATCATTTGGGGGCTCCTCCCACAGGTTAGGAAGGAGAGTTTTTGACCCTGAAAGGTTTGTACCAGAACCATCATGGCGGCCTTGCCCCATTGTGAGGGGGACCAAAACCACAATGCAAAGGTATTAAAATGAGTCTAGAGGTTACCCTGGGACAGAGGGACAAGAGGAAAGGTGTTCAGCACCTGAGGCTCTTTATCTGTTAGCGCCAGGGTATTGGAAGCCACAAGTCCAGGATGTCTTGCCTCCAGGCTTCTAATGTGTCAACTACTTATCACCGCCCTTGCCTACAGCTCACCTTTAACCAACTCTATACCATCACCTTGCTGTATTTTGTTAGCCAGCAGCAGGCACAGGTCCTTCCATATTCAAGGGGAAGACAGCACAAGGGTGTGAACAGAGGTACAGATCATGGGGGACTCCTCCAAGAACTAGACCGCCACAGGGCAAGACTTGACCCTGTGAGATGCATGGTGTTGGAAATGAGACCCCTTCTTAAACCAGGACCTTGAGAATCCACACCCTCGTTCAAAGGGAGACACCAAGGAAATTTGTCCATTCTGACACAGACTGCGATGGGGGGAAAAAAATCTCCTTCCTGGGAATTCGTGATTGCAGGCTACAGGATGCACGGGTTTGAGATACAAGCTTACTGTGGCGTCCCGTGACTTTCCAAGTTGAAAAATGAACATGTGAAAGATCCTGGATCAATAAATACCCAGAGTACCTGGAAAAAACAAATGCAAATCCTCTTTGGAAGGATACCCACAGATAAAACTTCACTGAAGATAAAGATCACAATTTCCGATCATAAAATTCGAGAAGCTAATTCATTATGAGCTAGAGGTAGCAGTCTCAAGCTGCAGAACTGGGTCTCCAAGAACTAAAGAGAATGATATATGTTGTGGGCTCAATTGTACTCCTCAGCTCCCAAATCTCTGTGTTGAAACTCTAACTCCTAGTACCGCAGAAATGTGACTGTATTTGGACATGGGGCCATTATAGGGGTAATTAGTTCAGAATGAGGCCCCTAGCATGGGTCCTAATCCAATCTGAAAGCATCCTTATAAGAACACAAAATTAAGACACAGACACATAGAAGGGAAAGACCATGTGAAGACACGCGGAGAAGACAGCCATCTATGAGCCAAGGAGAGAGGCTTCAGAGGACACCCACCCTGTCAGCACCTCAGTCTCAGCCTTCTGGCCTCCAGAACCACGAGAAAATGAATTTCTGTTGTTTACACCACCCGGTCTGTGGCATTTCACTATGGCAACCCTGGAAAACTAATCCAATATAAAAAAGGCTAAAAAAGAAGAATGTTAAAAGTGATTAAAAGCATAAACAAAGGAATAAAAACATAAGAATTAGATGAGGGGAAAGAAGGAGTAGACAACATTTATAAAAGAACCAAGTAGAATTTCTAGAAATGAAACACAGTGTTGCAACGGATGAGTTGACAAAACAGATTTTGTTATTAAGGAATTACTGAATAGTAAGATAAATCTGAAGAAATTATGTAGATAGCCTAGAGCACTGAGGGGTGCAGGGATGTGAAATGTGAAAGAGGGGTTAGGAGCAAGTGAACAGAGCCTGGGAAGGTAGAAGATACGTCTCACAGGCATTCTGTGCTGGGCAGTGGAGCGCAGGGAAGTTAGATAGGGCAGAGAATATTCCAGAGTCAATTAAAGATATGGATCCTCAGATGCAGGAATCAAAAGAAGTCCTGAGCAAGATAACTAAAACTAAGCCCACACCTAGGCATATTCTAGTACAAATGCAGAGCTAAGACAAGAAGAGAAAGCGACTGTCCATCTGGAATTTGAATCTCACTAAACTGTTATTTAAGTGTGAGGGTAAAATGAAGACAAAATATAGACATATTTAGGCAAACACAATTTACTGCTAACAAACCAGCACGGAAAGAGGAACTGGAGGAGTTCCAGGGAAAAGGAAATTAAACTGGAGGGAAGATTGGAGATGTAAGAATAAGAGGAACGGGACGCCTGCGTGTCTCATTCAGTTAAGCGTCTGACTTTTGATTTCAGCTCAGGTCATGATCTCAGGGTTGTGGGATGGAGCCCCAGGTTGGGCTCTGTGCTCAGTGTGGAGATTCTCTCTCTCTCCCTCTGCCCCTCCCCCAGCTTGTGCTATAAACAAACAAATAAAATTTTTAAAAGAAGAAAGATTACTTAAAAAAAGAATAAGAGGAACAGGAAATTGGTAAACATGAAGGCAAATTTAAATAACACTTGACTATTTAAAATGAAACCAATGAGTTGGGAGAGAAGTGCTTAAGCGGAGAACTTGATTTGATAGAGTATTCAATGCTTTGCTTTTCTATGATTCTTATTTTTAAGACAGGACATGATTATTTTGAGTTATTAAATAGTTCGCATAGTTTTCCTCCCAAAGGGCTGGAGATATGTAGAGGAAAGGCAGAATGTATTATAAGTTTAGTTCTGCGGGCATCTAATAGTAAATTTCTCTCTATCTTTCCATCTGAAATATGTACTGGGGCTGTTGTTTTCTTTTTCAGAGAGTAACAATGTGGCAAAATCCTGAGAGCATAGCTACTCTATCCTGCCTGGGCATGAGATAGTGCTCTTGTGTGTTCAGGATCAGAGGGGTAGCTAGCTAATACAGCATCTAATACATAGTTCTGTTGCAAGATGTGCGAAAGCGAGTTGCGTGAAACACAACATCAGAATGTTATTTCTGCATTGAAGCAATATTATAAGTAATGGTATTATATTTCTAGTCCTGGTTTAAAGACCAACTCATCTTGCACCTGCATCAGAATGAACTATCATTCATAACAATGTTTCACTGGAAAATACATGCCAAGTTCTAACTAGGGAGGTCAGAAGCTTCTCTGATTCTTAGAGCAGTACTTTAAGGGGGTACCACCAATGTGTGTGTGTTAAAAGATACATTGCATAAAATTTACCACTTTAACCACTATTATGTGTACAGTTCGGTGACAGTAAGTACATTCATATTGCTGTGCAATCGTCACACCATCCATCTCCAGACATTTTCCCGAACTGAAACCTTGTACCCACTAAACACTAACATCCTCCCAGCTCCCTGCACCCACCATTCCACTTTCTGTCTCTCTGAATTTGACCAGTGTAGATGCCTCATGTAAATGGAATCATATAGTTTTTGTCCTTTTGTGTCTGGTTGATTTCACTCAGCACGATATTATCAAGGTTCATCCATGTTATAGCAGGTGCCAGAGTTTCATGACTCTTAAAGGCTGAAGAATATTCTATTGTCTGTATAGATCACAGTTTGTTTATCCATTCATCCATTCATGGACACTTGGCTTGTTTCCACCTTTTGGCAATTGTAGAAAATGCTGTTGTATACATGGGTGTACAAATAGCTGTTCCACTTTCTGCTTTCAGTTCCTTTGCGTATGGAACTGCGTATCCTTTCCACCTCTCCACCCAGATGTGGAATTGCTGAATCATATATTAAATGGGCATTAAACGTTGGATCACTGTTTCCTGCGGCACCTGGGCCATTTTACATTCCCTCCAGCAAGGCACAAGGGTTCCAGTTTTCTCCACATCCTCACCAATACTTGTTATTGTCTGTTTTTCTGATGATAGCCATCCTTTTCCTGTGAGGTGGTAACTGACATTTAGAATGAAACACTTAGCCCTGGGGGGCTGTCTCTTACAAGGCAGGAGGTAATATCCCAGCCATACCACAGCCCACTCCCTGGAGAATATTGATTTTTTTGTTTTCAAAAGTAGTGAGCAACAGCTTAAAACCTCTGTTTAGTTCTTTTAGCCTGAGCGGGCTGCTTGAAATCTAACTGCAGGCAGAGCTCAGATGTCAGCCCAGAGGTTAAGGGCAGAATTTATGCAGAGAAATTCTCTTTCCTGCTTTCCTTTCTTAGATTTCTCTCCCTCACTTTCCAGCTGCCGCGGATCCCCTGGCTGCCTCTGTTCTCTGGTTCTTTGGGCCAGAAAGACTGCGGGTATCTGTTCAAGTTTTAGCTGAATTTAGCTGACTTTGGGGTGACCTCTCCGTCACCCCAAAAGCACTATCAGACATCAGGCTAAACGCTGGAAAGGGGGAAACTCAGCTAGTGCCTTTCCTTTCCCAAATGGAGACCCTCTCCGGGTTCTGCCCGCTTTTTGGTGGGTCACCAAGCCTTCAGGTAGTTATTGTTTTCAGATTTTCTTTGAAGCTTACTGTTGTTTTCACTGGGGGATGTGACTCCCCTTTTCCCAGAAGCAGAGCCTCATCACCTCTCACCATCCACTCTCGTCCTCTTGAAAAGCTGCTACTGCTGTGTGAATCATCCCGGCTTGTCTGCCTAGTGTCCAGACTTTGGACCCTGAGCCTATATTTTGAAGTTTTAGTGCCTATTTTATGTGATTTTTAAATTCAATAACAATGCTTTAAAGTGTAATTCAATTACAGAAATGTTTCCTTACTTTCGGGCACGTGAGCTGAGGCTTCGAATCTTTGAACTCAGGTCATTTCTTCCCTAACTTTTATTTTTGCTCCACAAAGTGGCACAATGATTGGCCCAGAAAGTTTCTTGCTGTGCTGGAAAGTAGAAGAAATACAAAGTTAACACTGCAAATCAAATGTCTTTTGAATCAATATTTTCTCTCGCCGCCTGGTGAAAGAACATTGTCAGGCTTCAGACTGGAAAATTAGAATTCCGAGATTTGGGGGGCTCATGGGGGATTTGTCTGCATTTACCCATTTATTCATTTGTTCAACAAATATTTGCTAGAGCCTTTTTATGTATTATTTAATTGTATTTGTTTAGTGGAAGCTAATTTAGTAATTAGTGGATTAGCTGGTCGGTTCATGTTTTCATTCATCAATAAATTAATTCATAAATTTAATTGAGTTAATTTATGAATCCATCAGTGAAAAAATGTATTCATCAATGAGCTCCTAATGAATTCCTATTCCAAGGCACTGCAAGATCACATCATGCCTTCTGAAATATCAAGCTGATTGTTTTGCTTGTGCTAGGTTTAGCATCATTATACCTTCCTGAATTATTATTTGAGAACCAGGAGTCCACATGTAGTATGCACGTAGATTCTCTGACAGTACAAAGTAAAGCTTCTTTAATCTGTTGGTCAGTGTCACAATTAAAGCCCTATCTAAACTATCCGTGATCTTTGAAGAGAGCCTTCATTCACTCGGGTGCTTTTGACTAGCAGTATGATTTTAAATCGGTTGTTTATTCCTGAACATGGACCTCCAGCTCTTCTCTGAACCCCTCCCCTCTCTGGCCCATTCTGTCCTGCACTCTCTTTTCTCTATCTTCTGCTAGGCAGGCTCTCCATCCCTCTGCAAATTCTTTGTTGATCCCCGCTGTCTTGGACAGGGACCTGAACTTAGAAGGGCCCCGCACTGGGCTTTATGCAGTGCTGTTGCCCTCTTGAAATGTTTCATCATTTTTTTTTTAATAAAGGACCACGTATTTTCATTTTGCACTGGACCCCACATGTATGTATCCTGTCCCACATTAGAGGTGCTCAGTGGGTCAGGAGTTGTGTGATTCACTAGGGAGGAAAAAGGGACAATCAGGGGTATTTAGGATGTCAGTAGGTGCGGAAGCAGGGCGTTGTGGTTCATCTGTCAGTAGTGTTCTCCTTGCCCTGGGAATCTCCTTAAATCGCAACAATGGAGTTGGAGGGCACGGTGGTAGCCCTCTTGTAAATCAGATCCAGTTCACAGGATCATAGTCAATTCTGATCTACTCTTGAGGAATCCCTGCCAAATTCTAGAAAATGATTTTACCTTTAAAAAAATGGATTGATTCTAAAAGCCCTGCCATAGAATTCATACACAGGCTCATCTCTTTCATCTAAGGAGGTAACTTAATATAAAATCAGACAAGTTTCTCCCAGTTTTTCCCATGAGCGAAGAGTTGTCCTGAAGAAATTAGAGGTGGCAGGAAGGTAGTTTTTATGGATGCTGGCTATAAAGAGATGTTGCAGTGGTTTAGGAAGCAAATCCTGGGAGAGTTACCTGGGAAGGGACTTGTACGTGAACCACGTTAGGATGGTGGGCAGGCAGAACACCAGGAAAGACTTTGAGATTCATAGGTGAGAAGGAAACAGAGGAACACCTGTGAGATCATTGCAAACTGTCCCAGAAAAAAAAAAATTTTTGTCTGTGTTGATCTAAGTAGAAAGGTCTTCGTAATGATCTGTATGATAAATAGGACGAGAGGCAGAGTTGAGATCGCAAATTCATACCTTTCTGTGTCCATTTGTTCAGTTGTTTTGTTGGTTCTCAGTAAATATTAAATAATAATAAAAATCCATCAGGTAAACCACTTCAGAGTAGACCCCATTAAATTTCAGGGAATTTCAAACCAGAGCATTCAAAGGCCATTTGCTGAAGCTCTTTGTTTACTTTCTTTTCTTTTTTATTTTATTTGATGTTCTTTCTTTGAATACACAGAATGGACTGCTCTTGAAGAGAGTTCATTTCAAAACACAGTTTTGAAAATGGGAACTGAGTAACATATGTATATATGTTAAATTTAGTTCTGGTTGGATGCATCGTTTTATTGTTTCTTTATTGGAATTCTTTGGGGGCAATGGGCATTTGTAGGCAATCATATATTTTGCTGATGATTCCTATGGTCAGTCTTGCAATTCAGATATTTTTCTGCAAGTCTTTTTCCACTGAGTCTTTTAACACTGAGGGAGAAATGAGGGTGTATTGAATATAACAACCAAGTTTTAACTTTGCATCTGGGGCATAAAGTGTTAAATTTAATACAAACTGCTGATATGAGCAGAAGTGCATTTTGCATGTTTTCTTAAAAGTCCTGATCATTGCCTTGAGCTTGAGTTACGGAGAACAGGAAACTCTGCAGCCAAGGAAACCCCTATCTATAGGCAGCATCCTGCGGAAGGAGATAAACTCCATCAAAGAGTTTCACCATCATACATATTGTTCATTTACAGTGAAACCTCAAAGAACATATCTTATGTGTTTTCATGTATCTTGGGTAAAAGATCATTTGTGCTTTTGTAATTTATGTGCTCTTTAATATTAATACTCAATTTAAAAGAGTGAATTTAGAAGTCATGATTTTTCCTTGAGTTTATAAATCTTATTTTGCAATATACAATGCTGATACATTTCTAAAGATGACTTTAAAGGCTCTCCAATTAATCTTTAAGCCCTTTAAATTTAACCCTTTAAGTTACACTTATATTTTTACCATTTATGTATTTAGCTTTATTTCTCAGTCCTTCCCTTGTCTCTGTAACAACAAAATCTTCCCAAAATTTATTTGTGTGATATAAGTCTAATACATATAACATGATAGTATGTAAATTACACAAATAATCTTAAATTCTTCTTAATTTTTTATACTGTTTACAAACAGGGTCTAATCTTGTCAACTTAAGAATCATAAGTCTAAATCAGTTATCCATGCTAATTATTCTTTTAAACAATACAAACATTTCAAATACAAGGTATACAAAATTTCAAAAAATGATAAATACTATGAGTTAAACTTACATGATTATCATTAGACTTAATTCTAAGCAGACCTGGCATTAAAATAAATGTATCCACCTAGGAACCCATTACAGTATCCCACATCGATGTCATTTTTCTTTCCAAGTGTTTTTTTTCTAAGTATTTCGGGGAACATTGTTCCAAGGAAGCGGAATTTCCACGCCAAGTACATTGGCGTGAACTTCTCAGAGACTGACCACACATAAACTTGAGAAACTGGCCTGGGTGTGAAATGAAAAACTACAGACATTCAGCATACTTTTTCTATATTGAGCCTTAAAAAAAAAAAAGAGAGGTGAAATTCACATCACACAAAATTTACCATTTTAAAATAAAAAATCTGCAGCATTTAGTACATTTACATACTTGTACTTACTTTGCTTGATGTACTTTTTCTTTCATACTTACACCCTTGTACAACCATGTCTTTTGGTTAGTTCTAAAACATTTGCATCACAAAAAATAAAAAATAAATTAAACAAATTAAGTCCTGTGTTCACAAGCAGTTACTCCCCATTACTTGCTACCCAGGTAACCACCATCTGCTCTTTATTTTTATGCATTTACCTAATCTGAATATTTCATAGAAGTGGAATCATACAATATGTGAATTTTTCATCTTTTTTTTTCACTTAACATAATGTTTTTAAAGTTCATCCATGTTGTAGTATGTGCTAGTCCTTTTTTCTTTTAATGGTTGAATAATACCCTATTGTGTGAATATGCTATAATTCGTGTATTAATTCCTCCACTGATAGGCACTTGGACTATTTCTACCTTTTGACTCTTAAAAGTAATGCTGCTATGCATGTGGCTGAGTGTGCATCTGTGGATACCTGTTTTCAGTTCCTTGGGGTACATATGTAGGAGCAGAATTGCTGGGTCATGTGGTGATTCTATGTTTAGATTTTTGAAGAACCACCGGACTCTTTTTCATGGCAGCTGAACACTGGTAACATATGACTGTCCCGATTTCTCCATATTTTCACGAGCACTTGCTAATTTCCATTTAAAAATATATATAAGCCATCCTAGTAGGTGAGAAGTGGTATCTTATTGTGGTTTTGGTTTGCATTTCAAATGACTAATAACGTTTGACATTTTTTTGTTGATGGCTTCTGCCACCACAGACTCTAAGTTTGTGTCCTACATATGCTCTAGGTCCCCTGAATTCATGCTCATTCTTTTCTAATTACTCTCAGTTGTGTCCTCTGACTAAGTCCAATGATACCATGTGAAATTTCCTCCAAACCTCAATTCTGTTCTCCCTCTTTGCCTCACAACCTATTTAGATTCAACCGATCTGTTTAATGTAGTTTCATGCTCTGAATTTTTTGTGCATTCTTTCTATCTGGCAGAGCTGCTACGTTAAGCAGATATTTGGATGACATCCTTTAGATTCTGCATTTCTCTGCTGTCTGTTCGGCTATGTGATCAATATCTAAAGTCATTCTAATTATAATATTCTAAATATAGTATTAAATATATTGGGAGGTAGGAGAATTTGGACTGTGATAAAAATATTTTTTGATAGAATCAGATTGCCATACTTTACATATTAATTAGTGTTCATTTAGGAAATTTTCCTTTTGAATCATATGACCACAATTTAGACTACAGTGTTTGAGCAGTAACAATTTATCTGAATTGCCTGGGTGATAATTAATGCCTTCTTGGTAAATTTCCTTGCTGAAGCTAACCTTCAGGCCATGGTTCATATCTAATTAGGAGTATCTTATGGGAAGAGAGATGTTGATGAAAAGGGAGCATAGGCAATTGGTAGAGAAGAAAATATGTAAGTGAGGATTTATAATGCGATGGCTGAGAGATGGAGCGAGGTACAAACAAGTCAAAATTTGATCTGGGAGCAGATCAAAAATGAATTCAGAAACCAATGATCATAGGCTCAGCAGTACTGTTTATGCACAGCCCAAAGAGCTTTGCAGAGATACACAAAGACTGACAAGACACCTAAAGCTATAAAGGGATCCATCCCAAATGCCACCATCTGTTTCTGTGAAAGTCACATCCAATGATAACTGTGACCCCAAATGAGAAACCAAATAGCAGAAGTGTTGCAGGAGAAGATGTGCTTTTGTATGGAAATTTCAAGATGAACAGCTCTTGGATAATGCAATACAGTTGAAAACTCTAATTGCCATTTAAATCTAAAACAGCATTGTTTTTATTGTTCCCCTAATGAATCATATATTGAAGACAGAGGAGAGGGGAGGGGGAATCTCGGTTAATTCGTGCTACAAGAAGAGCGTTGTATAAATCCAAGGGCACCCAGAGCCTGGAGGTGGCCAGCAGTGGACAGCAGTGACCAGCCCTCAGAACACTAAATAAAATTATCACCATAACAGGAGATCACTTTTCTCTTCTCTTCTGCTTTGTCAGCTTCAAAACAACCGCTGTCTTAAAAAAGTCCCAAGTGTACTTTTGGGGACCCTGTGTCCCCAGCCTCCTCTTGGCCCTAATGAGAGAGGAGGATGTGCTTTGCTTTGATGTACAGCTGTAGGTTTTCTAATGAGGTAGGCAAGAGATCAGATTCCATTAGGACATCTCCTTTTAAGCCTTGATTATTCAGCAGCCCTGTTGAAATTAGCTGTTCATTTATCCATGAGCAGCTGCATGCAGGGTTGGATGATTTTGCTTGTAGAGTCAAACTGAGTGGGTCTGGGCTAAAGCACTCCTGAATATTTATTTAATTCAATTATTCCTCTGTGCCGATTTTTTTTTTCCTTATTCTAAGCAATAGCACTAGATCCTGAAAGTAGAATTTCACCATAAAAATGACCAGGAAATTTGATCTGGATTGTAACCCACAGCTCCGTTGCTCATATGAAACAAATCCTTTCTGTCCCTTACGCCTGCTTCTCTTCCACGCGACATTAATGCCTATTTTGGCCCATCATGTCACAGCTGCAAAGCAGGGCTGGTCCCTCCTGTTTGCCTGTTCTGATGAGCTCCCTGCAGGGATGCTAGAACACTCAGATTTATGACTGTCAGGCCCTGGCTGGCGTGGTTATAAAGTCCCTTTTTTTCCCGAATATGGGCCAAGTTTTGCTCACTGTCCTGGGGAGGTGTGTAGACTTCCAAGAGGCTTTCTCAGGGGGTCAAAGAAGGAATGAAGGATGACCCTGAGGCAGGGAAGAGATTTAGCGCCAAGCTGGAAAATTGGCAAGGCTAGAAGAGATTCACACACACACACACACACACACACACACACACACACACACACACGGAACTGACATTCTGATCAACAGAATCATTATCATGCATCAAGGGCAATGGGCCACCAGGAACAAATGTTTCTTACTCTTGAATACTTACTGATCAAGATTAAGAAACTTTTTTATGAAAAACAACAACAACAACAGCAACAACATTTTTATGCATGTGCTTTTGGTTTAGAAGAGCTTTGTGTTACTGATTTAATAATTCCACCACCCTGTGCACTTCTCTCCACTTCCTCGGCTGCTTGAGTTACTTTACTACATTTGTCACGTGTGCAGCTTGTCCCAAATATGGAAAACTACTCAGGGGCCTTTGAGCTCCTTGGGAATTGACCCCCATAGTTTTTTGGTTTTTGTTTTTTACTTTGAGATAAAGCAGGCTAAACAACCCCTTGGCCCAGCAGGAACTGGTTCTACCATTTCTTCTCCAGTCTTTAAAATACCATGTTGGAATTCTTCCATATTTCTCACATCTTCTGATGGGTTTCATGCTTGTATTTATTATTCTCATGACCACTAGATTGTTGGCTTTGTTGGCAGGTCTCGTTCAGCATGTCCACTGGTTTTCTGATGATCCTCCATATGCTTTCTGAATTGGGTACTGGCTTCACCAGCCTCTACATTGTTTTGTGTTTGTTTGGAACCATTTGGGGCAAAGGACTATGGTAGTTGATGACATGGGCAACTGACATTTTATGATACTCCATTACTCAGAAGAATGCTTTGTAACTGATGTGGGCAAGCTCATTAAAAACGCAGTGTCCTCAGCAATGTTGAGTGTTAATATTGAGAAAGGTGAGTTTGACCTTTTTGTTAAATGATAGAAGTATGAAGGTCAATGGACCATTTTGTATGGCTCTAAAATGCAAAGGCCAGTTGTGAGATATTTAGTTTGAAGTCTGAACCCATCATCATCCTTCACGGGTCTTTGTGTTGCTTTTGTGTCCATCTCCGTATCTCTGGGCGGCTGGCTATCCTTGGGATGTATGTGCCTTTTCTGCAGTCGATATCCTTTTAACAAATCTCCACTTAGCACCTTGTGGATGAACTGTCACTAAATTCTTCCTGTAAAATATACAAGGTCGGTCCCATGCTAGACTCTTGTAGCTGATAAGCTGTTCTCCACACACTACTGCCTCTGCTGACTGAGTTATTTGCTTACTGAGAATAAGATATGTTTGCTGCAAACTTGTTTATCCCCGACATATTTATTGTAATACTGTAATATAATTAAACATGAAATAAGTAAAAAAAAACATGAGTGCCAAAAGATAGAGGGTTATGATGATGAAAATCAAATCAAATGCTTAGAAAAGAATGAAGATGAACTGCTTAAGACAAATGGCTGTCAAACTAATTGCGGCAAGAGAATCATATAAGACAGCAAAGTAGTAAAAATCAAGAAGTTCTCCTCACATTTTTGCTCCCATTTGAAGAAACAAATTGGAAATTGTGTTGTTAATGAATTGTAGGCATGATTAGTGTGGGGGAAAAAAAAACAAGGGAACTCCAATTGTAAGGCTTGTGTTTAGGGGAAAACTTGACCCTACAATCAAGTCAACCAAATGCCCAATATATGTTCACATTAAATTAAGTGTGTATAGGGGCGCCTGGGTGGCTTAGTGGGTTAAAGCCTCTGTCTTCGGCTCAGGTCATGATCTCGGGGTCCTGGGATCGAGCCCCACATTGGGCTCTCTGCTCGGCGGAGAGCCTGCTTCCCCCTCTCTCTCTGCCTGCCTCTCTGCCTACTCATGATCTCTCTCCTCTCTGTCAAATAAATAAATTAAAATCTTAAAAAAAAATTAAGTGTGTATAGCAAAGATTATTTTTATGTGATTTCCTGCACTGATTAACTGAACCAAGAGCCAATAAGAAGCTTCCTAGTATATAAATCCTCTTACATACTTCTTATATGCTGTATCCTTCTAGAAGCTTCCTCTGACTCTCTTCTCCAGTCTGGACTAAAAATCCTTTGTCCTAGCTCCCAGCTGTTTGTCCATCACAGTATTTTATTACTTCATAACTTGTTTGCTTAATTGTCTATCTCTTCCACTGAACTGTGAGTTTGCTAAGGGCTGTGAACTCATTTGTAATGTTCTCCATATTTTTATCAGTATTATTAAAATACTCTCATTTTAATATTCTTCTCAAACATTGCATGACCTCCATGTGGATGCACAAAATGTTCATTGAATGAATGTTGAAATGTAGACTTCATGACAGGTGTTTATGAAATAACCAAGACTAAAAACTAAGGTATTACTTTACGATAAAAGTTTGTGGGTAGAAGGGGATTGTTTCTCTGGTATTTAAGATGTGTTACATAATGAGCATGAAGAGAAACTACCTGGGGATCACAGAGCAAACTTGAATACATTGTTAGTGTGTATTGTCTTGACACCTCTTCTCTGAACTGCAA
>CM053611.1:17403571-17436054 GCA_028646535.1 Procyon lotor | reverse complement strand
GAGAAAACCCCAAGGAATCTGAAATCCTTCCATTTCAAATATTGTTTTTTCTCCTTTTCTCCTCCCCAATTTCAAATCAACCTATGCTTCTAGTCTGGGAATCTAGGAGAGTTCTCAGGCCCATGTATCTGTTTCCTTTAATAGACTTGTAGCCTAATTAAGCTAAGCATTAGCTTCCTTTTTGTCCTTTACATTCTTTAATTCCTTGGTCTTAACTCTTTAATCAAATGTCTTGCTTTAATTTCCCCTGGCCCTGTGGCATTGGGCTTATGTTTAGCCACAAGTGTTCCTTTTTGTATACATTTTGAAAAGTGGCCCACAAGAGGAAATATTTCATCCAAAGTGAGCATTACAATGTGAACACTTAAGAGCTTGGAACCAAAGAGTCTACAGGAGTCAGTCACAACATAAGTGCTACAGGCACAGTTTAACAGAAAAATTAAAAAATGAATCTATGTGATATAAGCAACAGTTTAATGTGTGCTTTCAAAGCATAGTGAAGTAGAATGGATTTCATTCTTCTCACTCGCCACAGGCAGGTCCCTTCCCCCAGAGTCTGCTGAAAGCAATTGCAAATTGAAAAAACAGAGACCCTAAGAAATAAAACTCTCTTTATTGCAAATGACATGGTTATCTGCATTACAGATCCCAGAGCATTCTCAGAAACAGCTCTGGGAACTAATATGAAAGTTTATCACATTCAGAGGATGCAAGGAAATCAATTGTATTTCTATACACTGGCAACACATAATGGACAATTGAAACTGTAAATAAAATTTACAATAGCATCAAAACCATGAAATACCTAGGGATAACTTTAACAAAATACGTGCAAGTTTTGTGTGCCAAAGAATATAAAACACTGAGGAGAGAAATCTGAAAAGACCTAAATAAATGGAAAGATATAGCATGCTTATGTATTATAAGACTAAATATTGTGATGATGTCCGTTCTCCCCAAATTGATCTGTAGATTTAATATAATCTCAGTTAAAATGTCAGCAAGTCTTTTGACTAAAAAAATCAACATGTTGATTCTAAAATGCATATGGAAAAGCAAAGGACTTAGTATAACCAAAATAATTTTGAGGAAGAACAAAGTTGGATGACTCACGCTGAGCGATTTTAAGACTTACTATAAAGGCAAGACAAAAAAAAATTATGGTATTAATGAAAGGATAGATATATAGACACATGGTACAGAATAGAAAGTCCAGAAATAGACCCACACTTATATGGTCAATTGATTTTCCACAAAATCTACCCAGTTAATTCAATGTAAAAAAATTGTCTTTTCAACAAATGAGGCTGAAATGATTGAACATCCGTATGCCAAAAAAACCCAAAAGCCAAAACAACAACAAAAATAACAAAAAGCTCACCCTTACCTAGCACCACATGCAAAAATAGATCATAGACCTAAATGTAAAAGCAAAAATTTAAAAAACATATAGAAGAAAATGTAAGAGAAATTATTTGGGACTTTGACTTGGGCAAAGGCTCTTTTAGCTAGGACACAAAAACACAAAATGCAAAACGAAAAAAAAATGAATGAATATGACATCAATTAAAGTTTTTACTTCTCCAGAAGAGCCCGTTAAGGAAATAAAAAGAGAAGTTACAGAGAGGGAGAAAATACTCGCAAGACATACACTTAAAAAAGGATAAAAATTCTTCCATCTTAATCACTAAGGAAACACAGAACCAATAAAAACTGGATAGGAGATTTGAACAGATGCTCCATCAAAGAAAATATACGGATGGCAAACAAGCACACAAAAAGAGGTTTGACATCATAAGCCATCGGGCATATAAAAATTAAAACCATAGCTATCACTGCAGACCTATTAGGATGGTTAAAATAAAAAACACTGGCAAGACCAAGTGCTGACAGAGTGCAGAACAACCATAATTCGTATGCACTGCTGGTGGGAAAGTAAACACAGGCACTTTGGGAAATAGCCGGCTGCTCCTAGCAAGCAAAATACACACTCACCACCTGTATTGATTTCCTAGAACCACTGTAATAATGTATCACCAACTGAGGGACTTAAAACAATGGAAATTAATCGTCTTACTGTCTCACCCTTCTGGCAGCTGGAAGGGTGAAATCAGGGGGTCAGCAGAGCCGAGCTCCCTCTGAAATTTATAAGGGACCTTTCTTCCTTGCATCTTCTAGTTATGGTGTCTATCTTTGGCTCTTTGGTCTATAGATGAATCTCTCCAGTATCTGCTTCCATTGCTCTGTTTCCTCCAAGTGTCCCTTTTCTGCATCTCTTCTCCTCTTACAAGGACACTAGTCATATTTGGTTAAGGGCCCATCCAGATCCAATATGAGCTCATCTTAATTAATTACAACCTCAGTGACTTTGTTTTCAGATGAGGATTTCAACATTCTATTGGGGAGACATAATTCAACTCATAATATCCTTCAACCCAACAATCCCATCCTTAGGTATTTTTTTAAAAAAGATTTATCTATTTATTTTAGAGAGAGTGCACGAGCAAGCAGGGGAGAGGGGAAGAGGGAGAGAGAGAATCCTGAAGCCAGCTCCCTGCTGAGCATGGAGCACAGTGTGGGGCTCAATCCCAGGATTCTGGGATCAGGACCTGAGCTGAAATCAAGAATCAACCTTTTAACCAACTATGCCACCCAGGCACTCCTCCATCCTTAAATATTTACCCAAGATAAATGAAAACAATATCCTCACGAAGACCTGTATGAGAGGTTTATAGCAGCTTTATTTATGGCCATCCAAAATAGGAAACAACTCAAACATTCATCAACTGGGAGTGAGCAAATGTGGTACGTCCATATGGTAGAATGCCACTTGGCAATAAAAGGGCCAACTCCTGATATATCCAGGAGCATGGGTGGGTTTCAAAACATGATGTTAAATGAAAGAAGCTGCACAGAAAAGACTGGAAACTACCATTTACTCAACAACTGGAAGAGGCAGAACTGTGAGGCAAAAAGCAGAGGAAACAGACGTGGGAAAAGCATACTGATCCCAGAGTTGCAAGAGGGGACTTTTTCAGGTAATGAAAATATTCTCCATCCTAATTGTGGTGGTTATATAACCACATACATTTGTCAAAAGAGTAATTTTTACTGTATGTAAATTATACCTTGATAAAACTTTCCTTCACAAATAGTCTTGGGTACAGCATTGGAGAATCAAAAGTATTTAAAACAAACAAACCAGAACCCAAGATTCTCTGAGATCTTACTGTAGGTGATCTGTATATAAATTTTTCTAACTTGAGGGATTAAGATTTCTTTCTTTTTTTTTTTTTTTAAAGATTTTATTTATTTATTTGACAGAGAGCGAGAGAGAGATCACAAGTAGGCAGAGGCAGGCAGAGCGGGGGGGAAGCAGGTTCCCTGCTGAGCAGAGAGGTTTGATCCCAGGACCCTGAGATCATACCTGAGCCAAAGGCAGAGGCACTTTGCCCACTGAGCCACCCAGGCAACCCGGAATTAAGATTTCTAACAAAGATTGTTACACATATTAGGATTAACTGACTAGCAAACATCGGTATTGCTTCCTGTGGCTGGAGATCAAGAAAGGATATCTCCAAAGAGCCAGGGGGAATGGCCCTCAGATCATTAAGGGGAGCAGCCCCTAAGACAATCAGAGAGTCAGAAAGACGTCATAGGGAGCAGCAGCAAGGCCCCCAGCCCAAGCTCCTGTGTGCACCACCGGCTCTTTCCTTAGCATTTTCCTGCATGTTCCCTACTTAGCTCTCCTGACAGTGTTTCCCGGGATGTGGCTATGTTATGCCTCCCCTAATGGGACAACCTATTCTTGATTTTCATCTGTCTTGCTCTGGGCTCATCGTTTTGCTTTTGTCTGCATTCAAATATGGATAAATGACTTTCGTATTTCCTGCCAATTGTGAAATCCTGACATGTTAAGCTTCACATGATAGAATGTACAATTTTATGTTAAATCAGATGTGACGTATACCGTTTTTTTAAGACGGTGCCTCTTGTAGGGCATGACTCTTTTCTGAGCAAGGCTGGGGCTCTCTTTCACTTTGTGTCCTGTGTCTTCCCCCCGGGGGTCAAAACCAGAGAGGGCCCTACCTTCAGGTGCGACCTCCCTCTCTTTACAGGTACACTTCTCTTAACACACAACACCTGCTTAAAAGGAACATCACAAGGGACGCTCGGGTGGCAAAGTTGACTAAATATCCAACTCTTGGTTTCAGCTCAGGTCATGATCTCGGGGTGGTGACGTGGAGCCGCGGGTCAGGCTCCATGCTCAGTGGGGAGTCTGCTTAGGACTCTCTCTCCCTTTGCCCCTCTCACCCCTCTCTTGCACGTGCTCTCTCTCTCTCAAATAAATAAATCTTAAAAAAAAAAAAAAAAGGAACATAACAAGAATCACACATATGCCTCAACAGGAAGGTTTGTTTCCTGAGGCTTTAATTCACAGTGAAAACCAGGGATTGACCTTCAAAAATAATCTTAAAATATCCCGTGTCTTTCTCCCTGCCAATTTCCTTTTCCTCCCCGCCTCTCCATTTCCTCTTCTTTGCTCCCACCCAACTCCTGTCGTGGTCAGCTCTTCCCTCTTCTTGCTCCCTTTTCTCTGTCCTTCCCTCTTCCCTTCCTCTCTGCCTCCTCCCACTCCCCTCTGCCTACCTGACTATCTCGTATCTACTTTATATTTTGTATTTTCCCTGCTCTCTTTGCTGTGAGACTGTGATGAGGGACTCAAGTGGGTTTTTCATTAATGCTGTTCTTATTTAATAAAGTTTGGTGTTCTCTGATAAGCCCAGCAGAAAACTTGCACAAACTTGCCCACAGTATACTCACTGGGGCTTTCTACTTTTTTATGCCAGGCACACGTAGGCGAGGAACAATACCCTATATTGGGTTCTTGGTGTGGTTCCAGCTTATGCATATTCATATTTCCTACCTCATTAGTAGTCCCCTGGGCTTACTCTGTGTCATCAGGAGAGCACTGAGAATAGTGGAAATCTCAATTAAGACCATGCCCCATGTCGTTTCACTGGCCTTGATATTTTTTGAAACACAAGTTTCCAATTGCTCCCTAGAACCGCTAATCAGATTCTTTTTCTATATATAAAAGTAAGTCTTAAGAGCAATTATTCCACCAAATGTGCAATGTGCCCTAAGTTCAGCTTTATCAAAATTCCCAATAAAGACACTCAGCTCTGCATTCCACAAGCAGATTAAAATCATTTTTTAAAAATAATGTCTCTAAGGACCTTTGCATAACACAGCAGGGAAATACCTAACATCTTTTAGAAAGATTTAAAATAATGACTATAAAAATGTTTGGGGGTTCGCCTGGGTGGCTCAGTCGGTCAAGGATCTGACTCTTGATTTTGGCTAAGGTCTTGATCTCAGAGTGGTGAGATTGAGTGCCCTGTTGGGCTCCATGCTCAGCCAGAGTCTGCTTAACATTTTCTCCCTCTCCTCCTCCCCTCTACACCTCCCCGCTCCCATACTCTCTTTTTCTAAAAAAATAAAAATTAAAAAAAAAATAAAAATATTTGAAGAAATAAGCTGTTAAGCTTAGTTTTTTGTGATTATATCACATAATTGGGAAGTGATATAATAATACTTTAAGTAATTTTATCATAGTGATTTTTAATATAATTCAACAAATATCTATAGCTCCTCATACGGAGCTTTTGTTTCATTCCTTATGTTTCATTCCTCGAGGGAATGAAAACGCTCTCTGCCCTCATGATTTACAAGGGAATTAGGGAGAAAAGATATGCACAAGAAATCGTAATGTACAACAAATAACAAGTTTGTTACCTTCTTGAGTGTAGATACTGTGCCTCTCATTTAACTTATTCTCCTCTCAAATCTAGCTCAGTCCTTCATACACAGAGATACCTAGTGTGTTAGAAAAACTCAGTGTTATAAAAAAGAAATAATGCAAGCAATTCACACAGATTACAAAAGTTAAGGAAGGTCTCATGGAAGTAGGACTTGAGCTGAAACTTAAGATACGGCTAGTATTTGGATCTGTTCAAAGGGAGAAGAGGACCATTCTTGCCAGGGAAAAGAGCATGAATGAGATTCAGAGGTGGGAGCAAGTGTGCGGAGCAGCTGTGAGGAAAATTGGCTGGAGCAGAGCGTTCCCTCTGGGTTTAATGTTCAGAAGGCCAATAAAGATAATCACTAATCCTCTCGACACAGGATCATTCCCATCAGCTTAGGAAGAGCATACCAAGAATTACACACAGGCCTCAATACGCCATTCATTTCTTCCATTTTAAAACCAAAACCAAACAGAACGTTTCTTGGCTCTACATTCCCTTCTCTAAAAAAAGTTGTCTGTTTCAGCTGCCTCTAATTCCTCTCCCTGAGTCTCTCTTGAAGTCACCCCAGTCAGGCTCCCGTGCCCACAGGCTCCACCAGGGATGTCTGCGTGGGAAATCCACCTGTCAGGTCCCAGCCCCACCTCTCTGGACTTGGACCGGCCAACAGTTGTTCAAGACAGGTGACTACTCTCTCCTCCTCAAACCACTGGCCTCACTGGTCCTCCAGGACCCCTACTGTCCTGGTTTTCATTCATTCATTGGCCATTCCTTCTCAGTCTCTTGTGCTAGTGTCCATGCATCTCCCTGATCCTGAAATGTGGAGGTGGCCCAGGGCCCAGACCTCAGTCATTTCATAGATGATATATGCAGTCTTGTGTCCGATATCATATGCCCACTGATGACTTTTAAATGTATAGCTCTGGTCTGGCCCTTCCCTCTTAGCTATAAACTCATATCCAACTACTTGTTGGTATCTTTGGATCACTAAGGGCATTTCCCAACCTGAACTCCTAATATTCTCTCCCAAAGCAGTTCCTCTCAACAGCTTTCTCTTCTCAGAGAAAAGGAATTCCATCCTTTCATGGCCTCAGGCCAAAACCTTGGGCATCACCCTTGACTGTGCCCCCCACCCCCACTTCCACATCTAATCAATTAGCAAATACTGTTGACTCTACCTTCAAAATATCCATAAGGTGGCCATTTCTCATCATTGGTTCAAAGCATCACCTTTTCTCTCCTGGATTAATACAAAAGTCTTCTTTAAAAAAAAAAATTATTTATTTGAGAAAGAGAGGGTGCGCACATGTGTGCGGGGCACATAGTGGGAGGGCTAGAGGGAAAGAACCCCCAAGTGGACTCCCTGCTGATGGCAGAGCCAGAGGCAAGGCTCCATCCCAGGACCCATGAGAT
Organism: Procyon lotor; assembly: GCA_028646535.1. Classification (NCBI taxonomy): domain Eukaryota; kingdom Metazoa; phylum Chordata; class Mammalia; order Carnivora; family Procyonidae; genus Procyon; species Procyon lotor. The sequence continues at coordinate 17,428,834 of CM053611.1, read as the reverse complement.
CATGACCTGAGCCGAAACCAAGAGCCAGATGCCCAACTGACTGAACCACCCAGATGCTACCAAAGCCGTCTAAGCATTCTTCTACCTTTGCTCTCCTGCAGTCTGTTTTCAACCCAGCAGCCCGGTAATCCCTTTAAAATGTGCATCAGACCGGGTCTCTCCTTTGCTCTGAACCTCCCAGTGGCTTTCTAGCTTACTCAGAGAAAAGGCCAGCTCTTCCTGCGCTAGCCTATGGGGCCTTAGATCAACTGTTCCTCCCTCCCTCCTTACCTCTCTGACCTCACCCTCCACCATCTCTCCTTGCTCACACTGACCTCCTGCTGTGCCTGGAATCTACCGTGATTGCCAGCTTCAAGACCTCTGTACCTGCTATTTAGTTGTCCAGAGAGCTTGTCTTCCAGATGCCTGCACAAGGAACTCCCTCATGTCCTTCAGGTGTTTGCTTAAGTGTCAGCATCTCAGAGAAACTTGATATCCGGTTTAACATTACACATTCCCACGACTGCTTTCTATCCCCCTTCTCAACTTTATTATGTGTTTCTATAGCATAACAATAATAAATGCTATTTACATGCTATATGCTTTTCTATTTTTCTTTTTTCTTCCTTCCTTTCTACCTTTCCTGTTTGATTCCCTCTTTAGAATATACATCCCGTAATGGCAGGGATTTTTTTTATGTTTTGTTCTCTATTGTATTCTCAGGAAGTAGAATAGTACCTGGCACAAAGAATGTGCTTGAGAAATATTGGTTAAATAAATGAATAAATCTGTACTTTACTAATGGGAAAATGGAGTCTTAGAGAAGGGAATAATTTGACCAGTCACTCAGCTGGTGAGCAGGGGATATAAGACGCATAATCACCTCTGTTGGATGTGATGGACCTAATCACTGTAATATTTGGCTCTCTGTAGGTGAAGTAAGCCTCTTTATCTTCTACAAGCCACGGCACTCTTCGCCAAAGCGTTTCTTGCATTATCTTCTTTGATGACTTCTCTACAACAATGAAAATTTGATTTTTTCCCATTGTTGGAAGTTACAGCTTGCTCAAAACTAAATAAGGACAACAAAAGAAAATATTAATTCCAAATCCACATGATGATAGATTTATACTAAAAGTTTTATTTTGTGATTCAGTTCTTACTAAAATGTAAGATAGGAAGAATCAGGAATTAAATTAAATTTATCATCCAAAGTGGTACAATAGATCAGAAAAATTTCACAACAGAAGAAATATCGAACTAATGCTGCAGTGAGTGTGGAAAACATATATCTCTTCAAGGTACTGATTTCATTTCCTTTGCATATATACCCAGAAGAGAGATTCCTCTTATGGTAGTTCTATTTTTAAGAAAACCATTTCTTAAAGAAAGAAGTAACTGAATTTTAATAAAAGAAAAGCCAATGGTCTGGATCAGAGGGTGGAAGCATTGTATACTTTTTTACACTGGATTCGTCCGGTGGATGTGGCCGGCTGGAGCTATGGCTTGGGCAGTAGTGTTTACTATGTGGGGAAATGGAAGGAGAACAGTATTGTGGGTGTCCACTCAGTGAGTATTAAGTGTAATGCTTACAGTATTAAGTATAATACTTAACAGTATAATACTTAACTTATTAATACTTAATAAGTGTAATATGGTACTAAGTATTAATACTTAAGTATTAAGAGTATTAAGTCTGGGCAGAATTTGATAGAAATGAAAAGGAAAATGGGGATTTGAGAGAAATAATAGAGAAAGCAATGGCTTGGTTTTGGGACCTAAATGGATGTGAGAAGAAATGAAGATTATCCTGAAGTCTTCGGGTCCAAGACCACCAAGGGACCTTTTGGTAAGGGGGCAGGCAAATGGTAAGTCGGGAAGTTAGGAGTGAAAAGAAAAGTTCTGCTTCTCATTAGTCCCACTGATAAACTGTCTCTCAAAGAAATTAAGAAGATCTCTAACCAAGCTAAGAATTGTCGGTAGCAAATAAAATCAATTTCTTAAAATCAATTTCCATTGTCCTGGATTCCTCCTATTCTGTGAGAAAATTCTAATTGCTGATCCAATTCATTGCAAGTTTATGGGACTCTCTAGGTTTCCTATTTAATCTTTGGTTGGTTGTATTTTTGTAGGAAGGTTTCCATTTCATCTAAATGTTCAAATAGAGTGGCTCATAGTGTTTCTGTATTCACTTTTTAGCCTTTGATTATCGATAGTTATGTGTCCAATTTTCATTCCTAATGTATTTTTTTACTTGTTTCCTGGGTGTCTTTCTCTGTCTCTCATCATTTTGGAGAGATTTGTCAATTGTATTGGTCTTTTAAAGAGAAAGATAGTTTCTTATATTTTTGCAATTCTTTCTTTCTCTTATCCTCTTAAGTGGTTGCTTATGCTCTGATGTGGATGATAGCAGATGGCACGGAGCAGTTGTTGTGGAGAGAAAGTGCGTGTCAAAGAACGATTTCCTGCCATGTGTCTCAGCTGTTGACTTGCAAAAGGGTGGTCATTAGGGCAAAGCTGGAACCAGGACAGGGCAGGTTGTCCTGAGCATCGAGTGTGGCTGTCTGAGAGGTGAATGGGCAGAATTACAAAACACTTCCAGAAATTGCCTTCAGTTGCCTGAGAAGGACTCTGTCCTGTTATTCATTCTTCCTCTCTTTTTCCTTATAAAGTTTAACTCTTTATCAACATTATCCAGCAAAAGCTAACATTAGCTAGAATTTTAGTTCATGTTAAATTGTGATGGGACAACTAAAAAAATGTTATCACTCAAAGAGCATTTTTTCAAGCCCAGTTATCTTTAGCATTTCTAATGTGTGGGTGATACAATTCTCTAAGCAGAGTTAATAAGCAAACTTTCTCTGGCAAGATTTAACATTAGCTGCAGTTTGGACTTTAGTTGTAAGCTCAGTGTGGATGGAGCAGTCCTCCTATTTAGCCAAGTCTAGACAGCCACAGAAATTCCATTAATGCTACAATTTCCATAAAGAAGAAACATGCATCTCCATATATATGTATATAAAAGTGCCATGATTTTTTCCCAAGTTTTTATTTAAATTCTAGTTAGTTAATGTTTAGTGTAATATTAGTTTCAGGTGTAAAATTTAGTAATAAAACACTTAATTTAACACCTGGTGCTCATCACAATAAGTGCACTCCTTAATCCTCATTACCTATCTAACCCATCCCCCTGCCCACCTCCCCTCTGGTAACCATCAATTTACAGAAGATATAGATAGATACAGGTATGGCTATAGATTGCTATAAAATCACTAACCCTTAAATCCAGAGGAGATAGCCTACAGTGAGTTGAATATCCTGTCCAAAGTCACAAAGCTAGTTGGTAGCAGAGCCATAATTGAAATCTCTTCTGTCCTAGCCTTGTCTTTATTCTATTACTCTATAAACTTATGTGACTGCATCGCTTAAAAGGTAGATGAGAATATATAAGTGGAAATTCAGCTGGTTATTACCAATGCAAGAGTTTCAAGGAATACTTTCTGCTACTAGAAATCTATGTGTGTGGAAGGCATATCAGAAAGAAGAAAAGGAAGTTGGAGTGAAATGTAGAATGTTCTCGTGAATTGGCCGTTGGTTTTACATGTTAGTTATTTGAATTAGGAAACATATAGGAATTGTGCTCAAATATGAGATGGTTTGTTTACTCCTTAATACCTACTATTATAATATTTTAATGTTTTTGACAGGATGAGAGTTTGAGGGTTTTTCTCCCTCTCTTTGCCTTTTAGAAATTTTCATTTTAATATACAGGAAGACTCTCAGGAAATCCTCTTTTCTCATGCTGGATTCATGTGAAGAAAAAGACAAAACTCAGATCTTCACATCTTTCAGGAGTTGTTTATGTGGCTAACAGCTGTTTCTCTTGATTCTTAGGTGATATTTAGCTAGATTTTAATCACTATTTTATAGAATCCCTTTGATTTTAAAATTATCAATAACAAATAACAAGTGTTTTATAAAAACAAAATTAAGCATTTTAGGGAACACATTTCTTAGAATTTTGAAATTAAATCTCTTAAACTTTAAACTCCCTAGAAATGGCAGAGTTCTGTCACATTATGAATTATAGCTCTGTTGTAGAGTTTGCAAAATGCTTTGTAGCAGGTTAAGTACTAAAGGGGAGAAAACTCATTTTTATTATTGGTGCATATTTAATGAAGTGGCTCCACTCTTGCTCACAAATGCTCATGCAAAGGGACTATTTTAATATAAGAGCTCATGATGTTGTTTATAGCACATTCTTTTTGATTTGGGTTTATCTTCCCATCCTTTCTAGATAATACTAATTTTATTTTATTTTTATTATTATTTTTAAATTTTTATTTATTTGTCAGAGAGAGGGAGAGGACAAGTAGGGGGTGTGGCAGGCAGAGGGAGAAGCAGGCTCCCCACTGAGCAAGGAGCCTGATGCGGGACTCAATCCCAGGACCCTGGGATCATGACCTGAGCCCAAGGCAGATGCTTAACCAACTGAGCCACCCAGGCATACCAATACTACTAATTTTAAAAGGTACATATATCTAAGTATGCTGTGAAGAGGTTTTACAGAGGTAAGGAAGAGGTTTTGCAGAGGTCAAATCAGTTGACCTTAAGATAGGGAGGTGATCTGGGTCAGGCCTGCCTAATTACACTAGCACTGTAAATGAGTCTAGAGGCAGAGATGGAGGGAGATAGAGGGGGAGGGAGGCAGAGATAGGAAGCAGGAGAAGGATTTGATGTGCCTTTGCTGATTTGATAATGGAAAGAGCCACATCGGAAGGCATGTATGCAGCAGCCTTTAGAATCTGAGAGAGGCTCCTACTTGACAGCCAACAAGGAAATGGGGACCTTAACCTTAATCTAGAGACTGGACAAACTGGACAAACAAGGAACAGCATTCTGCCAAGGGGACCTTTGTGCTCCAGATGAGATGAGCCATGGGCTCTGCCAAGTTCTTGACTTTGGCTTCGGGGGACCTTGAGCAGAGAACACAGCCAGGCCAGGCCTGAGTGAAGCAAAGAGGAGCTGATATATAGGTATTGCCTGAAGTTGTTAAGTCTGTAATAATTGGTTATGCGGCAATAGATAACTAATACACAGCTTTGGAATTTGGTGAGGCTTAGCTTCTTTAGAGAACTAAAGCCATTTTTCCCTCCAGTCTCATTCTTAGTTGAAAGCAAAAATGAATAAGCAGGAATCACATCTTTGATCTATCGATTCAGAACATGAGGACAGTACCAATTTAGGGAATCTGCTGTTATGAGCTTTATGTTCCATTGCAGGTGGCTTTTGGCTTGTTTATAAATCAGAATGATCTCTCTTGAGACTATTGTTCTCAGCTGCCACAGTTACCCTTCACTGTGTAGCTCCTCCACTCTGATTTGGGGGAAGATTATTTTCAGGGATGACCGCCAGGGCTCCACCTATCCTAGGATCTGGGTAGTCAGGTCCCTTTGTAATGTGACCACTGTTTTTACCATCAAGGGGTGGAGGCTGTTTCACAGAACCTCGGGTTAAGGCTGGCTCTGTGCTATTTTTGAACGACAGAATGTCACAGAATGACCTGGAGCCTAGACCTCCTAGGGGCTTATAGCTTCCTCTTTCACCCTCTTGGACATAGCTGCTCTGTGAGGAAATCCCAGCGATTGTGCTGAGGGGCTGTGTGGAGGGCAGCTGAGGCCCCGAAGCAGATAGCTCTAGTCAATATCTGGACTTTGAGGTCACCCAGGACCAGCTGGTCTCTGGCAGACCTCCCAACTGACAGCAAACACATGGTAGAGCCCCGCTAAGATCAAATGGAGCTCATCCCAGCTGAGCGTGGTCCTCACTGCCAGCGCACTGCATTGTGAGCAAATCACTCGTTCTTATGGTAAGCTCCTAAGTTTTGAGGTAATTGATCAGAAAGTAATAGTTGATTGATACAGATATTAAAGAACATGACTTTTAGGGGTGCCTGGGTGGCTCAGTCGTTGAGCAGCTGCCTTCGGCTCAGGTCATGATCCTAGGGTCCTGGGATCGAGCCCCGCATCGGGCTCTCTGCACAGCGGGGAGCCTGCTTCTCCCACTACCATTCCCTCTGCTTGTGTTTCCTTTCTCGCTGTGTTTCTCTCTGTCGAATAAATAAAATCTTAAAAAAAAAAGAACATGACTTTTAAAATACTATTTTAAAATTTTAAATTTTCTTTCTCTCTTTTTTTAAAGATTTATTTATTTATTTCAGAGAGAGGGAGAGAGAGAGAAAGGCTGAGGGAGAAGCAGACTCCCCGCTGAGCAGGGAGCCTGATGAGGGCTCTATCTCCCAAAGGAGAGATCAAGACCTGAGCTGAAACCAAATCAGACACTTCTCTGACTGAGCCACCCAGGCTCCCCTAAAATTTTATTTCTTTTTGAATGGGTTATCTTTTTGAATGTCCATGTGCACAGCACAAAATTTAAGATACAAGAGAGTATACACATGAAAATGAATTTCCCACCTTCAGGGCACTGTGAAACCTTTCTCATCTCTTTGGAGCCCTTCAGGAAGGCTAGCAGAGCGTAAAGCAACAGTTTCAAGATTATGCATAGAGAAAAGTGATTATCTCAACATATCTCTATCCACATTGATTTCCTTTGCTCTACTTTATGTCCCCACATCTCTGCTTTCTTCAGTTTTCCTTAGGAGTAACTTTAAAAGGCCTTGAGATGTCAGAGCAACAATGAGGTTAAAGTTGAGGGTATGGGTGACATTGTAGGTGAGTGTTATAGTGTAGGAAATTATCAATTATGTTTTCCAGGAATGTCAGGTTAGGGACTCTATCACCAATAGATTAAGTGACTCAAAACCTTTCAGAGGAGTATTTTCTTTGTATTGTATTTGGAGAAAGCCAGCGAGGAAAGGCCCTCCATGCCACCTGATGATCTATGTCGGCCCAGGAGCAGAAACCCAACCAGAGCACAGTAGGTGCCTATGGCACTGACCTTTCCTGGAGTCCTGTCCACATCAGAATGTGGAATCTACAGGACAGCAGGCTCAGGCTGAGAGTTTAGTGTTACCGGACCTAACCCTGGGAAGTCTACTCGTGCCTTGAAAATCTAAACCTATTCATTCTATAAACATCTACCATGCACCTACTATATTCCGGGCACTATTGGTAGATAGTATGGGTACAAATATAAATATCACTCTAGTCCATAACCTTGAAGTTCTTCTGGGCTCCACCCACAGTAACACTAAGAGCCCCAAACCAAACTGGATCCTTAATCCTATCTGGATCAAAATTCCCCTAAGTTTCCCAGAATGTGAAATGTTCAGCCCCAAATAGTGAACTCAGTAAATGGGTATGGATGTCTTTTCTTTTAAGAAGGCTTTGACTCAAGAAGTTCAAAGAGAAGATTTGATCTTCCATTACTGGTTTTGTTTAAATTATGTTTCCTGATACAAGGGCAGGGTAATGACAATGAAACTGTGGACATATATCCCCCAGACTATGGGATGAGATACATATTTCCATTCCTCTCAGAAGGCAGGGGAAATACTGTGTGGTCACTTATCACATCCAGACACTCTGCCCACTGTCCTGGCATCACAGAAGTTTGTCGCAGGCTGCTTTAAAGGGACATTACAGACTCACTGGTGGGTTAGTGGTTTTCCAAGTTTAGAATCTAGAATTTAATGCATGCTTCTTGTATTAGTTTGCTCAGGCTGCCATAACAGTGGCTTAAGCAACAGACATTTATCTTCTCACAATTCTGGAGACTAGAAGTGCAAGATTAAGATGCTAGTAGGGTTGGTTTCTGGTGAGGCCTCTTCCTGGCTTGCACATGGCTGCTTTTTGGCTATGTCCTCACATGACCTCTTCTCTGAGTGCCTTAGAGAGAGAAGTCTCTGGTGTCTCTTCCTCTTCTTATAAGGTCACCAGTCTTACCAGATTAGGTCCCTACCTTTATGACTTCATTTAACCTTAATTACTTTCCTAAAGGCCCTACCTCCAAATACAGTCACATTGAGGGTTAGGGGTTCAATATATGAACTTTATATAGGACTTTATATAGGGAGGGACACAATTCAGTTCCCAACACTTTTTTTTTTTAAGATTTTATTTACTTATTTGACAGAGGGAGAGATCACAAATAGGCAGAGAGGCAGGCGGGGGCGGGGGTGGGGGCGGGGGAGCAGGCTCTCCGCTGAGCAGAGAGCCTGATGTGGGGCTCGATCCCAGGACCCTGAGATCATGACCTGAGCCGAAGGCAGAGGCTTTAACCTACTGAGCCACCCAGGCGCCCCCCAATACTTTTTATATGGCAGATACTATGTTAAGCATGAGGGTGTAGATCTTTGCATAAAGATAAATGTGTCAAGTGTTAACTGTTCAAGGAGGACATAGATTTACAATATAGTGCAATAATTACCAAGCTACGCTAGGCATGAGAGGGGCAGGAAATGTCCATCTAGTTTGAGCAAGTCAGGGAAGGCTTCCCAGAGGAAGGGGTCTCAGAGAGGAGAGGAACCCTTGTGGGGGTAGAGTGAGGTGAAGGTATGCTAGGCAGAGGGGAGACATGTGGAAGAGCAAACAAGTGATAGCTTCTTTCCTCCAGTCTTTGTGTTCACAGAGCAGGGCCATTCAGCAGACACAGCACTTGGGCTGAGTGAAGCTCTGGGAGTTTGGGGGATGTAGGAAGAACACATGGAAGAGGTCAAGGTGATATTGAAGAGTATACTGCCCTATGGGACATTGTAGTAAGGAGCTTGGACTTGACTCTGTGGTAGCAATTGGGCACTTGTTAAAGGGTTTTAACTGGAACAGATTTGTCCCTGGAAAGTCTGGAGGGAAAGAGTGTGTGATTGGAAGCTGGGGACACTTGGGAGACCACAGTGTGAAGACAGACAGTAAAGGCCAACTGTGGCAATGCTGGTGGAATGCGGAGGTGGGTATCTAGGCCTCCTGTAGGATTTCTAGGGCTTGGGATTGGCTCCGTGTGGGGAGTGAAAGTAAAATCTGGGCTAGATCGCAGATCCTGGTCTGGGGACTGGCAGACCCTCAGTTAATCACAGAAACAACACAAGGCAAGGACAGGAAGAGAGGAAAGATGTGTAGGAAACACTATGGATAAAGTTCACACAGGTCAGTTTCTGGGGCTGGAAAGGAGTTTCTTTCTCTCTAAATCCTGTGGCAAGTGATTCCTCCCCTCAGTGGGTTTCAGGGACCTTGGGGTGGTCAGGCCTTTAAAGGGCTGTGGCTTTAAACCATCGATGGAGTAAGTAATCTGTTTTCCAAAAATCATGATTGATGACTGTTGCGTGTGATCATGACCCAAGCTGTTTAGTCAGGAAAACTTCCCAATAAATAAACCCTTATTCATCTCTTGCCAAGAAAATTAAAAAGCTTTTGATCTAAAATCCACCAACCTGCTGTCCTCGTTTGCTACTATGAATTAGGTATTTCTCATTTTTGTTCGATGCCCCGATTCAGGTACCTGGTAATCTGAGAGTCTTGGGGTTGGGCAAGAAGCAATTTGCTGTAACAGAGCTGTGAAAAAGAAAATCGGGGGGGGGGGGGGGGGGGGGGGGGGGGGGGGGGGGGGGAAGGAGGTGAAACAAACCTTTCCTCCTTGTGCACAAATTAAATCTCCAATTACTCTTTGATGAATGGTGACAGGGAAGGAATATGAGTAAATTTCCAGGTCACTGGGTTTCAAGTCCTGGTTTGACAGTAAATTTATACAATTCCGACAAACCTGTTTCCTTTTCCTCCCCGATTCCTTTTGAGTTTTCTTCTGTGACGTATTTGCAGGATTTCAATGGGGACAGTCTCGCCAAGCCTCACAAGCATGGAGTGGAACTGGAGGCCAGACACCCACTAGCGAGTACGTGAGAGAGACAGAGAGAGACTGATGCGGAGAAGGAAGGAAGGAAAGATCTTTGATTGTGGGCCTCGTGATCCTTCTCCTGCCACCTTCGAGTCCCCATTTCTCTCTCATCTGGTGACAGTATTTTTCTTCCAGCCTTCCCTCTCTTCTTTCCAAGTTTCTGAAGCCAACCAAACTCAAACAACAGAAGGAAAACCTCCCGGAACCTAAACCTCAGACTTTGTTCGAGCTCCCGCCTGGCCTGCCGCACTCCCCTCGGGGCCGCCGCGGTCCCGAGCGCGGAGCCCGCAGCCAGCGCGGCGGGGCGGGGCCGGGGCGGGGCCGGGGCGGGGCTTCCGAAGTCGCACCCCGCCCCCAGCCCGGCCCCGCCGCTTAATTCGGATGCGCGGGGCCGCGGGGTGTGAAAGAGCCGCCCTGGTCTAGACCCGCCGCCGCTGCCGTCAGAGCCGCCGCCCGCGCCGCCTCGGGGCCGCCCCGAGCAGCCTGGCCGCCTGGCCGCCTGGGCGCCTGGGCGCCGCCGCGGCCGCCCGGAGCGAGCGCCGGGGAGGGAGCCGCGCGCCTTTGTGAGCGCGCCGAGGTAGGTTCGCCTCCCGCACTTACTTTGCACACAAAGACCGGGAGCTCGGGGTAGGCGGGTACCCGCCCAGCCCCGACCCCCGGCCCGTCGGACCCCAGGGCGGAAGGGCCTCCGGCTTTCCCTCCCCGCAGCTGGCCGTCAGCGCGGCGCGGGCGGTGGGGCGGGGGTCCCTGTGTGCGCTAGAGGAAGACGTGCAGGGCGGTGGGCGTGCGGGGAACCCCGGCCACCCCGCGCGGTGCCTGGGGAAGGCCTGGGATGCAGGGCCGGGGCGTGGCAGGGCCCGGCGCCGTGGCCCCCAGCCCGAGGGGCGCTGGGGAGGTGGGGGCCGCCGCGAGGAAGGGGAGCCCGGGCGGTCGCTCCGCTCGGCTTATTGTTGCTTCCTCGGCCCTGAAAATGGAGAGACCCTGCCTGGAGCTGGATGCTCTGCCCACCCGGAGCACCGCGCGCGGCCAGATGCGGAGCCCTAGGCGCCCGGTTCGCCCCTCGCAGCGCGGGCGCGCTCGGGGTGGCCGGAGCGGACTCCGGGGCCGGATCAAGCCTGTGCCTGGGCAGACAAAGGAGGAGGGGCCGCGGGGGGTTTGTCCCGCTGGTTTAAAGGTGACCGTCACAGTGTTTCCAAACAGTCTGCAAGTAACTTTTACATTTTTGACTCCTTGACGTTCCCACTCTTCCAGTAAACCCAGCATGTTGGGTGGCGTCTGCAAGCCGAGAAGTCCTAAAAATTAGGTTCCCGTAATTTCTCTCCGAGCATCTTCAGGTCCCTTGGGGATGGCACGGCTGTGTTTGGCCAGGTTTTGACGTGCTGCCTAGGGGATGGTAACAGCTCCTTCTGAAATGTGGAGAGAAATCCTGTTGAGAGGGTAAATTGCAGATCTTAATCTCTGCAGCAAGATACCATACTCTTCCTTCCTCAAAAAAACCAAAAAAACAAAACAAAACAAAAAACAAAACAAAACCCCACCAAAAAAAAAAAACAAAAAACAACCCCACAAAAAAACACTTCAGTCAAGGATAGTAGAGCCAAGTTATTTGATTAGAATGAGTACAGTATTAAAGAGAAATACAAAAAAACCGACATGAGACTTTTTAGACTTTCCATTCTTTAACTTGAGGATTTCTTGCTAACAGGTATGTTAGTTTTTGCCTCTGACTAGGTCCCCTGGCCGTTATTTTGGAGTTGCTTTAAGTTGAAATAGTACCTGAGATACCTGTCTAGAGATTTCTTAGTATTAGTAGTTTCAAGTTTAAAACTTTTAATAGTAGTTTCAAGTTTAAAACTTTTAAGTATAGAATGATGTCTGTTTTTTATAAAATTGAAAAAAAAAATACAGAAAAGAAGGTCACTAAAGCCTACCACCCAAACACACCCTGAGGATGAAGGCATTTAGCTTGATTTATGGCCTGGCAGGCATGGTGGGATTGTTTGAGAATGTGTGTGTGTGAATAAAGGAAGGAGTTACTGATTCTTAATCTTTACCAGTCACATCAGACTAAAATATGTCGAATAACCATAGTTTACAGTAGTGGTTTGCCACTTGCCCACAGGATTAATACCAACAAGTTGTCTGAAATGTATTTTCTTATAGCCTTAAAATAACTACCTGTACAGAGGGGGAAGGGAAGAAATAGGAAAAACAAGGTACTTTCCACTTAATTTGGAGGAATGAACCAACATAAAAGTTTTAGGGATTGTGTTCTTTAGATTTCAGAAGTAGTTTAGGATTGGCTATTTAAGAAAAAAAAAATTCAGCTTTTAAAATATTTAAAAAGCAAAATTCTCTGATTGATGAGAAGTATGTGATGGAAAGACACTCTTTTTGTAGAACAAGGAGTGACTGAGGTTTTATAGCCAGATGTTTACTTCTGAAAGTAAAAAAAGGATTTCGCCTTGAGTAGTGAGTGGTCTGGTGTGTTCTGTAGAAAAAAAGCCAAAAAAACAACACATTGTTCACTGTAGATTTGGCACTGAATGCTTTTGTTATTTCATACACTGATTTTCCACTTGTAAAATTTTTGGATGTTTCATTTCTCCAATTTCCACTTGTAAAAGTTTGGATATCTTCGTTACTCCATGCAAAGTAAAAAGAGGTCTTGGAGACAACTGTGTAGCAGTGGATTGATCATGAGGATGATGCAATACTTTTGGAAGTCAGAAGAATTTACAAGAAGGAAGTTGTGGCTTTGTACTATCAGGTGCAATCTTTGTTCCTCTTCCTAACTTGGGGCTCCTTAATCTGCATACAGGCCTACAGGGAGCTTTTGTGATGCATTGGTAACTTGTCAGTCAGTGTGTGAAGTATATGGTGCAAAGGGTGTCGTCCGCTGTAACAGTCAGCGTTCCTTCAGAAATAAGGAGACTCTGCTAACCCTAACCCTAACCCGAACCATGCCACAGACACAAGTCAAAAGAAACTCAAATATGAAATAGTAGAATTTTTAGGTATTGTTTTTCAGCCATCTTGTGGCCTTGGACACCGGAAACGCTGTAAGTAAAATGTAAGCCCCTCCAGAATAGAGGTCAAAGTTGAGTAGCTTTGCCTTTTTCCCATAATGTTGCTTCGCGGGGAGGAGAGGAAACTTTGGGGTTGGTCCGGTGTTGTGAACTTGCTATGGCTGTTTGTGACAGGCAGCCTCTTGCCTCCGTGGACTGCAGGATCCATCCTCGGGGTGTTTCAAAGGAGACTTGGTTTGTGTTTTAGAGAAAGGCTGTGAGAAATGCTGTTCCGGAACTGTGGTAGGGTGGGTGCTTTTATTCATTCATTTCTTTGTTTTCTTGATTGTTTAAAATGTTAGAAGAAGAGGGGAAAGATTTATACTGATTTTCTCTGGGAGTGGTTGAGGGGTGGAAGACTTTTCTCTGAAAAAAGGGACCCTAGTAGATGAGTGATGTGGCTTTAGTGTTACTCGTGCACCTTCTTCTCTCCAGGACTCTGTGTGCAGAATGTGTTTTAAAATGAGTCAGGACATTTGATTCAGTAAGATCTAGATTTCAGGCATTGGTAGAAGTCCCCAGATATGCTGGGGACTTCTACAGATACGTTACTCTTTTAAGTCTTGAGGAAGCTGTGGACACTGGCCCATTTTGCAACTTACTTACATTTTGCAACTTACAAGCCAGGTGTGGTGGGGACACGGGGTCCTGGGCATGTGTGTGGGGAAAGCTTTGATACCAAAAGAGGTTTGTGCACAGCCCAGGCCGCGTAGTGCTGGGTGGGATGACCCAATGAGGCTTCATTTTCTTGTATAATTTCCTTGTCTTATTTCGGTCTATTTTTGCTTTTCCTCTGTGAAAGCAAGTCATTTTTCTCCCCCTTTCGTTCCTCGTTCAGAAAGTGCTGGGCCTGATCCATCTGAACTTTTCCTTATGCTCAATACTTAGGGAACTCAGCTGAAAAGGAACTGAGGCTTTTACCCATTTGATATTATTGATTTCATTTTGCTTCAGTAAAATAAATAATTTGGCAAGGTGGTGTCAGTTGCCATTTAGCCATGGTAAATAGGGGCTATTTCCGAGACCGGTAGGGGAAGCTTTTGCTTTTCATTCACTTCTTCATTTAACAGATGTTCATTTAGAGCTGTTCTGAAGGCCTCCCAAGAGCTGAGGCCTAGTGTCATGCAGGGGAGGGGGTAACTGACCTCAACTTTGTCCCCCGGAAGTTCTGTTATGAATGAGAAGATAAGATGGGGCTTGTGGGGAACTTGTGGAAAGACTTACTTCATGTTTTTCAAGCTCTGGTGAACTATAGGAAGGAAAACAGAGGGGAGAGGTTCAGAAAAAGGGAGGAATGTTGCTTTAACACTAGGTGGATGCTTTAGCCCTTCTGCCAAAGATTTGACTGGAGGGGAAGCAGTGGGCATCAAGCCTTGTAAAGCAGTAGCCACAGTCTGTGCTCTGTGGTACTGTGTGCATGGGGAAGTGGGAGGGAGGGATGCTTTGGTGACAGTCATGTTCCCTACACACAGCGAAGAATCTTGGGGTTCTGTGGTGTGAAGGAAACGCCCATTAACAAAAAAACTCCCCCGCCCTTTAGAGGCCATGAAACATCAAGGGCTTCTAGGCTGTCCACAGTGCTTTTCCAGCTTATGCTACTGAATCATAAATTCAGTCATTAGACCCAGAAGTCTTAAATGGGGGGATCCCCGGCCTACGCAACCTTCTGGGTTGAGTCTGTGTTGTGGAGTCTCCTCCCAAAACAGGATTGAGAAAATGCGGGTTACGGACGCAGCTATCTGCTTCCTGGCTGGTGGTAGGCAGATGTGGTTTGGAGGGTTCTTGATCTTCTTGTTGTCGTCCTTGCTGACTTGTGTTGCCCTGGAGCATCTATGGGGTACTGCCCTGCTCAGTCCCAATCCTGGGCTAGAGGGTGCGATTGTGGAATGGGGTGCATTTTTTAATGAGGTGCAGGGGAAGCCAGACCCCTGTGAATCAAAATCCAGGCCCCAGCTTTGTGGCCTGCAGCAAGTTGCAGAACCTCTGGGAGCCCCAGTTTTCTCATGTGGGAGATGAACTTAGTAGGATCTACCTCCCAGTGCAGCGAGGGCAAATGCAAGGTCACAAAGCCCCAACCATACGGTTTCCGAGACATGGGCATTAGGCTGTCGTACCATTGCCCACAGTCGTATAGCTCCAATGTCTAGTAACTCATCGGCAGTGGTGCCAAGGTGCTGACGAGAGACGTGTAGGGAAGGGTGAGGGACTTGCCTCGCTTCTTTCTTCCCCTGGCTCCTCAGGATGCCATCATATCTCAGGAGGGTTGTAAAGATAACCTGACTTTGATAGCAGAAATGACACATTCTGTTATATTCTTGGACACAAGGTTTGTCATAATAAAGTGTAGAGGAGAGGGCTGTGACTCTGATGTATACTTTTCTGTGTCATTATTAACCTTTAAAACTCAGCATACTCCATGAGAGTTAAGGTTAAAACTCCCATTGTATCCAGGTTTTTTAGGCATCTGGGCCTGTTGCGTGCTAAGGAGCTTACAAAACTATACTGTCATCTTATAAACCCCTGCAGTATAAATAGTCAGAAGTTGTCCCTGAGTGTCTAATGTGGATGAATTCAAATTTCCATGTTCTGGAGGAAGTTAAGAATGTCATTGTGGATATGTGTATGTAGAAAGACTCTCTTCATAACATCCTTTCCCCTTATAACTTAATGTCATTTAAAAGCTAAAGCTGTGGTCAGAGTTCTTGTTTTTCTTGCTGTTTTAAATGGGTGCACCGAGTTGTGTAGTGTGTGTGTGTCAGAGAGAGACCTAGATTTTTAAGATTTTTAAGATTTTCAGATTTTCAGAATCTTCAGTGCAGGCTCCCCATTAATTGGTATGATTTTTGAGCAGGTCATTTATGTCTGGTTTTCTCCTTCCTCCTCTGTAAACTGGGGGAAATCACCCTTGCCTACCTCTTAGAGCTGTCTTGAGGGTGAGGTGAAGCTTGCACGCTTTAGAGCTGGTGGAGTGCCCCCTGACTATAAGTTGTCATCCAGGGGACTTCCCTGTGGTTCTGTGGCACCCCCGGGCCACCCCTTTAGGACAGGGGTGGATCTTTGAAGGCAGAAGAGGCAGAGAACAAACGGTTAGAGAAAATTAGCTGCACTATCCTTTAGGCTCCTACTGGAGTGTGAACATGTTACTCTGTGCTCGTGGAAAGGAGGCATCTTGAAGTACTAAAGGGTCACACTTAGAGTTCCACCCGGGTCAGCCTGTTGACCTAGGAGGGCTTCCGTATTCTTTTTTTTTTTTTTTTTTTAAGATTTTTATTTATTTATTTGACAGAGAAGAGAGAGATTACAAGTAGGCAGAGAGACAGGCAGAGGCAGAGGGAGAAGCAGGCTCCCCGCTGAGCAGAGAGCCTGATGCGGGGCTCGATCCCAGGACCCTGAGATCATGACCCGAGCCGAAGGCAGAGGCTTTAACCCACTGAGCCACCCAGGTGCCCCGGTCTTCCGTATTCTTACCTGTGAAATATAATCACAGTAAGTGTAATAATATTATTTTTATTGTTACCAATGTACAGTTCTCAAGGAATTCCTACCTGGCAGGCATTATACTAAGTGCTTTATGAGATTCCTTCATTCGGCAAGTATTTAAGGAATTTTCCTCTGTGCCAGGCTCTGTGCCAGACTCTGGGGTACGTGGCAGGGACAGTGGGCAGGACTGACGAAATCTCTGCCTGCAAGGAGTTTTCATTCTAGTGGGAAGAGAGACAGTATGTGATTCCAGAGAGTGTCAGAGCTATAAAGAAACCAGTCAGGTGAAGGGGCTGGAGTCTGGGGGAAGGGAGGGGAGGAAGTTGTGTTTTTCACAGGGTGAGGCCCACCTGGGGGGGAGAATTGGAGATCTCAAGGAAGAAAGGGATGAGCCTCACCCCCATCCCTCTGTACAAGGGCAGACGCAAATAAGAGCCCAGAAGCAAGAGGAGCTTGCTCTGGGGCAAGGGCAAGAAGGCCCCGGTGGATGGAGCCAGTTGTGGGGGTGGGGCGGATATGAGGTGAGGTCCGAGTGGGCACCGGAGCACCTGGGGCCCATAGGCCATGGTCTGGTCAGTTGCGGGAGGGCTCTAAACGGGATGGTTGAGCTTGGCCTTGTGTTCTCTATGTACCCCTTCGGCCTGGAGTGCAGTGGTAACTGCAGAGGGGCCAGAATGGAAGTCCAAGGACTGCAGAGTGGGAGGCTTTTGTGAGTCCCCAGGAATGTTGTGATGATGGACTGGGACAGCTGAGAAGTGGTTGGGTACCTGGTACACTTTGAAGGTGGAGCCTTCAGGACTCGCTAATGGATTGGAGCCAATATTCGAGAAGGAGAGGAGCCATGAATGACATCCACACTTTTAGCCTCAGCAACTACACGGAGGGTGGCACCATTTATTGATATGGGGACCCTGGAGGGGCCAAGGGAGGGTGACGTAACTCTCACAGTAGCCTCTGAGAGTAATACCGTTCCGAGTCCCCTTTCACAGATAGGGAAACAGAGGAGGCTGGGTCAAGATCGGGATCCAGGTCTGATCCTTGCCCAGGCTCGCGTCCTCTACCATTTCTGTTGTGCTCTATAAAACATCTGAATTCGCTGTTATCACGGAGCGGTATGAAAATGCCTGTGCGAACACTTTGGAAACACTTCTCTTGTTTATGTCAGTGTGCCTTATTGAGGGATACTTTACATCCCTACGACTCCCCCGTTGCCAGCGTGCGCTTCTGTAGTCTTTAGTAGATTCACGCAGTTGAACACCCATCGCCCCAGTCCTGTTGGGGATCTTGCAGCCGATGCTGTTCCCATCCCCCGTCTTAGGCAACCACTCCTCTTTCTTCTGTCTCTAGAATTTTGCTTTTTCTAGAAATGTCATCCACAGAGAACGATACAAGATGTGGCCTCTGGAGCCCGGCTTCGTTCGTTTTCACAGACTGTGTTTGCAGTTCACTCAGTGTTGCGCCAGGCGTCTGCTTTTGAGGAATGCGTTTTTCCTTTTGTCAGAGAGAGGTGCTCTGTGCTGAGGAGAATGATTGCCACCGAGGTGGCTCGATGGTATTAGCTGGCATTTACTGAGCATTTACTATGATACCAGGTGTGGTGGTGTTCATGGTCTTCTCTGATCTTCCAAGAGATTCTTTGAGGCAGGTAGCGTTATTAGTGTTTGACAAGTGAGACACTAAAGCACAGAGAGATTAAAAAGCTTGCCCAAGGTTATGAGAAGAGCCAGGATCACACTAGACCCTTCTCTCAGCACCGTGTCCGTGTTCCCTCCGTTGATAACGCGTTTGACCTCCTAACTTCAGAAGAGGCTTGGGATCCTGGTGGGATGCACTTGCCAGGTAAATCCAAAATTACAGTGTTGAGGAGAATATTTGTACTGCGTTTCTATTTTTGGCATTGCTATATGGAAATTATAGTGTCTTAAAGTGATTCATTTGTGAAGTAGCTTTCTTTTCGGCATCACATAAGGATGGCGCCAAATTAAAAACACATAATTATGCCAAGCTTGTGTATTTGAGTAGTGTTTTAAATATTATGTTTACCAGAAATGCCATTTTCATACAAACTAGCCCCAGGCTACTGCCTTTAATGGATGGAATTTAATTAGGCATAATGCATTTTTCAAGATGTTTATATAATTGTACATTAATACATTTTTCCCCCTCTTTGTGACAATTCTGTATTCAAATAGTATTTTTTTCCTATTCACACAAAATCCGTATTGAAAAATTTCATATTCTCTATTGGAGGAATTCTTTGCATCTCCTGATTTTCCGAAAATTTTCAAAACATTTTAAACACCTTCTTTGTGTCTTTCTGTTTACCTTTTTTTTTTTTTTTTTAAGATTATCAAGTAGCTTGGTAAGAGCTGGTTATATAATTTAAGCCATCAGGAGTGATAGCCTCTTTGGAATCAGGACGAACAGAACACCAGAATTCTGCCCTTGGTTTCTTGTGAGACACTTTACTGACCTTGCAACTTCCTGTTTTCTAAAACGGAATTATGGCATCGTTAAACTAACTCTGTAACTGTGGTACATCTCTCATTTTTTAGGGACTTTTAATTATGGTCCCAGTTCACTAGCTCAAAATAGCAAACAAAAAAAGCCGCTCTTTAGTTTAGAATACCTGGTTTGAAGAGTGAAAGAATTAACAATTTTGCGTGATGATCTAAAAAGGTCTCCTTCAGATCTTTAAAAAGTCTCTCTATGGTTAGAACCACAGGGGAGTCTGCTGTGTTTTAAAAGATTAACCCGTGAAATGGCAGGTCTTCGAAACTGGTGAAAGGGGACAAACACTGTTCCACAGCCATTGGGACAGTTTGGGGAATGGCAGGTGAAAAGCCCGATGACTTAAGCTAGAAACTGTGGGAAAGTCCGATTTGGGGACAGAGTTAGAGACCCACAAGGTGCAGTAAAGGAGCCATATCTTCAGTCACCATCGCCCTCCGTTCATGTTGACAGCCACACGGGCCGGACAGCACATTTCAGCTGCAGAAGTCATCAGTGTATGGAGCGTGGACATTGGAAACATGCCGCAACCTGTTCCTTTTTCCATTCCAGGCGTGCTTCTGACTGGCCCTACTCACCTTGAGGAGGGGGGGGCTGTTAGATTGGAAAGACAAAACAAATAAAATTAAAATGGCAGGGAGTGAAAAGCGATGGACGCTGCACATGTGAGTTGTGCACCCTTTTTTAAAAAAAATATTTTATTTATTTATTAGAGAGAGAGAGAGAGAGATCACAAGTAGGCAGAGAGGCAGGCAGAGAGAGAGGGGGAAGCAGGCTCCCTGCTGAGCAGAGAGCCCGATGCGGGGCTCGATGCGGGGCTCGATCCCAGGACCCTGAGATCATGACCTGAGCTGAAGGCAGAGGCTTTAACCTACTGAGCCACCCAGGCGCCCCGAGTTGTGCGCCCTTTATGTTGTGTCTTTTACTACCTCCGTTAGATATATTTAAAAAAAAAAAGAAAGACAAGAAACAAGAGGAAATGCAACCAGACTTTCCAGGGAATAAAATAAAGGTGGGAGGTGGAGTGTCGCTCAAGAAGGCAGAAGCAAAGTTGCCACGCCGGTGTTGCTCGAATCTTTTCTCCTGTTGCACAGGTAACTTGCTTGCTTCAGATGCTGATTTTCCTGCTCAGAGCCGTGATTTTTATGCTCTTTACATGAATGGGTTTCAGATGAAGCTGGGGGCTGCTGGAAACCTATTGGCAAGAATTCTTAGTAGAGGAACCTGTAAATTTCCTCTCTGGGTCACCCCAGAACTCACTGCCTCTTTGTCTACCAGCTGTGAATCTTCTGAATCATCTTACCTGAGAGTTTCCCCTTTCTGTGTGTGGCTGTGCGGGGTTGGGTGGGGCCCAGCCATCCGGACCCAGTTTCTGCTGATGGGCCCTGCCCTTTCCTTATGGGATGGCTGACCACGAGGTTCGAGGTCATCAGACGGCAAGGTCTGGGGGAGGGCAGGGATCTGTAGAACTCCCATCTCCCCAGTGTTGACTTCACCCCCTTTAGGTTTCTTCAAGCTGGCATCGGAACAAAGCCCAGACTTACCATCTGACTGATAAGCTTCCTGAAGCTTTTTAACTCTGGAGTAGCTCTTCTTCCCCATCCTTTTTCCAGAGCTGTTGATTTTTGGAAGAATCAGGTCAGTTGTCTTGGAGAGTGGCCCGCCTTCTGGACTTGGAAGATAGTTTAAACCTGTTCTACTAGTCTCTGTATGTCTGTCAACTGGAAGTTAGCCCGAAAGCTCGATTAGATCCACGTCCAGTTTGGGTGAGATCGTTCTGTTGGTGGTGGTGTGTACTTTACGTTGCATCATCTGAGGCAAAGGTCTGGGTGTCTCCCTTGCGGTGATACTGAGGCAGCTCTCCAAGGTCATGGGCGGCCGCTAGATCCTTTCATTGTGAATTTCCTCATCCTTTTTCCCCCAATGTCTGTTGGCGTCCCCTGGGCACTATTACCCAGGAGAGGTTGTTGATTCTTCTTTCTTCATGAACATGGTTAGTGAGAGTGAGGTAGAGTTTAAACTGGCCAGGGGTCTGGGAAAACCAGCGACTTGATGCAGCTTGGGGACTTCTAGAGTATAATAGAGAAGTCAGGATTGGTCTGGCTTTCTCTAGGTATCGCGAATGCTTCCTGTCATTAGAGCTAATTATCATTTACACAATCTTTTATGACGGTTACTGCATCGGGTTAATTTTATCGTAAGTCTGGCTTAGCAGCAGCTTTAAATTCTCTCCTGTTGTTCGCATAACTCGGGTGCCTGGCCAACGCCTAAATTAGGAGATTTTGACGTGGGTTTATGAGCTAGAGTCTGGTGTGATAGGGCGCATCATGACAGATGATCTTTTTCGATAATCAGCTTAAATCTGACACGTAAGGACATTAAGACCCTGTCTTTCCTTAGAGAAGGTGTTGCTGATGAGTTTAAAACAATGGGAGAATGATAAATCTGAAATAGTTTCTGTTCTGCCCGGATCTAAGAGCAGCAGACCTTTCGTGGCAGCTTTTCAACCTCCTTGTGCAGCTCAGAAAGGATAGATTCTTGCAGTGTTTCCAGCAGGAAGTAATTGAGAGCTCCTTTTATAAAGAAGGGTGGTTACAGCAAATGAATTCAATTTCCATATGCTCCTTCCCTGCCAAGCCGCACCAGGACATACTACACCAGCATCCTGATTTGGGGACAGCCTCAACCTTTGAAAGCCACTGGAATGGAAATGTATTGATTCCTCCTCTCACAGGCAGGCCTTCCTTTTGCCACTTTTGTGTTCCTGGAAACCACTTGTGAGAGGGGTCACCCCAAAGCAGGTTCTAGGATTCCCTTAAGCACAGTCTCACAATGAGCAGTTGTGTTTGTGAACACATACTTGGTATCACATCATGGTTCTGACCAATAAATCCTAGAAGAAAGGCGTGGGTACTAGAATCCTTAAGGTGTTTGAAATTGTAGGGCTCAGTGGGTTAAAGCCTCTGCGTTCGGCTCAGGTCATGATCTCAGGGTCCTGGGATCGAGCCCAGCATCGGGCTCTCTGCTCAGCGGGGAGCCTTCTTCCCCCCCTCTCTCTGCCTACTTGTGATCTCTCTCTCTCTCTCTCTCTCTCTCTCTCTCTGTGTCAAATAAAAAAAAAAAAATTGAAATTGTAAAGCACATCACGTGGTCCAAGAAGGTTTGAGCTTGGAGAAGCCACAGAGATCAAGAGATCATCTAACCGAGACTCCTCATTTTGTAGTGAATAATCTGATGCTCACACCTGGCAAGTAGCTAGGCTCAGACCACACAGCTAACCACCGGTGGAGTTGGAACTGAACTTGGTCCAGAATGAGGGTCACTAATACTTCCTGTGTTTCTTGTGCACGTGCTGAATGCTTTGTGTGCGTCATTTCTTTGATCCTCGTCTGCTCCCATGACTACATTTTACCTATATACACTGGTATATAGGGACCCCCAGTAACTAATCTGTGATCTTGGGATCACACAGAACTCATATACACTCGCTACAGAGAACATGTGCTTGTCCACCTTGGGGCACTGCCTTTCTCTTCACCCCTTCTTTCTTTTTCTCCTTCCTTCCTTTTTATTATTTTTAAAAATTTGTTATTCTTTACTAAAGGGATGCCCTGTTCCTTATGGCCCATGAACATGGTCATTCTAGGACCTTCCACATACTCTAAAAACCTATAGTAAAAATCCGTAAGCTCCAATTTATTGTAAATACGGTCAATGGAAAATGAAGCACTCGCCATAAGAAGTATTTAAATAATTAATTTGGTTATTTAACAAGTGGCTACTTGGCTTCTTAGCATGTTGAGCTCTTAGGTGATAGATGGTTCAGGACTCTTAAAAGAGAGACATCTAGGTAGGTTTGAACAGATGGCCTTTTTCTTTTGATAAATACCTTGTGCCCAGCCAAAGCTTGAAAGACATAATTCCTTTGATCATTACTTAAAACAAATTGCCTCTCATCCTTTAATTACTGGGAAACATGCCCGAGGCACTGGCTGGTGGTGGGGTCTGGGAAGCAGAAGTTTCTGGGATGAGCACCTCATCCTCTTCTGCTCCTCCTGTTTCTCTTCTTCAGTCACACCCTGGGAGTCCTATGGCCCAGATGTCATCAAGGGCCAGTCTTATTGTGGGAGCCAGTGGGCGAGGGGTGGTGGGCAGAGGGCAGTGGAGGTGAGTCATCGACCCTCTGGAGGCGGGAGATGGTTTCCTGAGCGTTAGCCTCTTGCTTCTTATGGCTGGAAGATTCCCTTTTTCCTCTGTCCGCGCTATCCCTGCAGAGCGTGGTGTGGGTACCACAGAGGCATTTATTAGACCAGTTGGTCTGCATCAGGGGAGTACCCAGGGAGGGGAAATGTGGAGACCCTGGGAATGTCCAGGGAAGTGTCCACTTGGATGTCTCTTGTACTCTGCTCTCTTGGGGATTTTAACAATTTGTGGTAAAACAAAATTACAGTCGGCTTTGCAGCTGTCCATATATATGCCCAGACAAGGTGTTTTTTGTTGTTGTTGTTGTTGTTTGGTTTTGTTTGATTTAAATGCCTCTAAATTGCATTTTTCATGAGCTTCCTGTTTGATTTGTATAGCTGAAATCTGTAATGATTGGATCTACCAAGACTGGTTTTTTTTGTTTGTTTTTTTATTTTTTGTTTTTTTTTTTCCTTTCTCCATTTGCAGTAGAAACAAAACAGCTCACAAAAAGAGTCTGGAACATGCTGCATCCATGTGTGTCTCGTGAGCCCCAGCACATAGCTGATGAACTGCATTTCCTCCTATTTATAGCCTCTTTAGAGTAAGTGTAAAACGTTAGATGTTCCCTCTACGAACCTCATGTCGATGAACACTTTTTAAATGGAAATAAATGAGTTTTTACTCACGGATGAATCACTTGATAATTTCCTTTAAATACACCCCCGCTGTTTCTTGGGAGCGTGTCGCTGCAGTCACAAGCCTGTGCTGTCATAGATGTGACGGGGGTGGAGGGGTGGGGGTGGGGGGTGGGGGATGAGGCCTCCAGCGGGAGCAGCTCATGCAGGGAAGCTCACACTCAGGAGTGCTGACTACACCAGTGTCTCCCGGCTCCGCTCCTTCGTGCACGTGTAGGACTAGAATTCTCTTCCCTCCATCCCTAGTTGGGTACGGGTTCCTTTGCTCTGGCCCCGCCTCCCCGGTGTCCTGGCCGTGGCCGCCACAGCGACATATGGACAAACACCAAAATCAAAACTTCTGAGTTACAGGGATGATGGTGACAATTTCACTGCAGGAAAAGAATAATGTTAGAGAAAAAGCAACTCACACCATTCTGTCATCCTAAAAAACTGCCCTTTTTTTTTTTTTGGATGTGTGCTTTCTTTGTTCTTGTTCATACTAATATAAAGTCTTTAAAACCTTAAAACTGGTTAACTTATAACACCAGTGAAAGCCTAGGGATTCATTTGAATGTGTGAGAACTATCTTTGCTGACTCTCTTCTGTTCACATTTTGACTTTTAGTGCAAGCAGCTTCCTATGATGAATACATATGTGATTTCTTTCCAAATAAATAAATATATAGGAATATATTTTTGTAAACAAATATGTGAGCACGTAGTTCTCTTAGAACAAGTGTATGAGTTCTTTCCATGATTCTGGAAGGATGCTCTCTACATTACCATTCCCTGCAAGGCTTTTTAAAGCGTTGGCTATCACTTATTCCAACACTGGTGTACTAGAAAGAACGTGCACTTATTTTAGGTAGTCCTCATGGTGTGTAGAAAGTTCTTTGACCTCTGTGAGCTCCAGTTTTCTCATCTCTGCGATGTGCATATTAGGCACGTAATGCAGATAAAGCCCCGGGCACCGTGCCTGCGTGTAGCTGTTAACAAATGTTAGTGTTGTTCCTTCGAGTGCCCCCCACCCCCCATCCCCTACGCTGGTGTCTGGATGTGACATTGTATGTGATTGTTTTCACTCACCCAGTGGTATAAAACTGTTCACCTTCACTGGAATCTGTTAGAGTCTGCCCAAGGTTTGGGATGAGTGCCCACTTTACCAGTCCCATCCTGGTGGGCCTTCTATACCTGAAGTGCAAAGCCAGTTTTATAAATAGTGGTAGAACAGAGGGATGTGTTAGGAAACTCTGGGTGAGGGGCCAAAGCTGGGGCTCGGGCCCAGCGGGAGAGTGGAAGAGAGAGCGCTGGACCCCACGGTATGGATATGGCTGTCTTAGCCCAGGGGCTACCGTAAATACTGTACACTGGGTGGTTTATACAGTGGTCATTTGTTTCTCACAGTTCTGGAGGCTGGAAGTCCAAGATCAAGGTGTTGACAGATGACCAGATCTGGTGAGGGCCCTCGTTGTGGTTTGCAGATGGCAGTCTTGCTGTATCCTTACACGGTGGAGAGAG
>CM053611.1:17380249-17403071 GCA_028646535.1 Procyon lotor | reverse complement strand
TTTATTTATTTGACAGAGAGAAACACAGCGAGAGAGGGAACACAAGCAGAGGGAGTGGTAGCGGGAGAAGCAGGCTTCCCGCCAAGCAGAGAGCCCGATGCGGGGCTCGATCCCAGGCCCCTGGGATCTGACCTGGGCCGAAGGCAGCCGCTTAACGACTGAGCCACCCAGGCGCCCCAAAATTTGCCATTTTTAAGGTCCTTTTTTCATTGTGAGTGTAGTTGACACCCAACCATTTTCACCATTTTTTCAGCGTACAGGTCAGTGGCATCAGGTATGTCACAATGTCGCGCCATCATCACCACCGTTCATCTCCAGAACTTTCTCATCTTCCCAGGTGGAGACGCTGTCCTCATAAAACACTTAACTCCCTGTTCTTTCCTACTGCCCAGCCCTGACAGCCCCCATTCTACTCTGTTTGTCTAAATTCGAGTATTGTAGATGCATCATGGAAGTGGAATGATACAGCATTCATCTTTTTGTGTCCGGCTGATTGCACTCACCGTGACGTCATCGGGGTTCATCCATGTTGTAGCAGGTGTCAGGGTTTCCTTCCTTTTAAAGGATGAATAATTTTCCACCATATGTTTATACCACATTTTGCAAACACATCCATCCTTTGATGACTCTAACTCTGTTGCATACTGTGGGTCACAATTAGTACTTTTATAACATAAAACACAATAGGAAGTGGGTGCCACATTAGGTATCATTACCATTTTGTGAAATGTGTGTGTGTGTGTGTGTGTGTGTGTGTGTGTGTGTGTGTGTGTGTGATACTACACCTTTTTGGTTTTCCATGTTTTCACAGGTGGAGTGGAGCTGAACTCTTAAGTATCTACCAGGTCTTACAACATTTTTCACATGGGGAGGTGTGCAGTGTTTCCTACATTATGGGCGGGGCAGATAGAAAGAAGGAGCAAGAAGAGCAAACTGACTCATGAGGTCCACAGTGATACATTTGGAAGGAATTCTAGTGAATCAGATATGAGCCAAGCAGCATGGTCTGTAAACAGTTTTCAGGGTTGTCCATGGAGCCTGTCTGTGGACTGCCTCTCGGGTTCTTTCTGTTTCACTGCTGCGTGTTGGGCTTGGTGCGGGAGTAAGTGTACTGTGGGCCAGCACCAAAGTTAGCTCCCTACATATGTCCTGTGTGTGCAGTTGTAACTGCACACGCTGTGCCTTGGCCGAGATTTGGTATTTCCTAATAATAACAATCTAGACCTGAAGGAAGCTTCTTTGGTTTAGAGAGGTGGACCCTTCCCAGACCAAAGTTTCATGCAGGTAGTTGGACAGAATTGGGACCAGAGCTCAAGACCCTTCTTCCTCTGGTTGTGGTTTTCCCATTATA
This sequence comes from Procyon lotor, assembly GCA_028646535.1. Classification (NCBI taxonomy): domain Eukaryota; kingdom Metazoa; phylum Chordata; class Mammalia; order Carnivora; family Procyonidae; genus Procyon; species Procyon lotor. The sequence continues at coordinate 17,401,720 of CM053611.1, read as the reverse complement.
TGAAATGCTTCCCTCCCAGATAGAAAGTTCCCAGCCTATTTCATAAGTGGACCATAATGATGGACCTGAATTATGATCCTTAGGAGTGCAAGTTTTAGTTTTCTTAAAGCATCTATGCTGTAAGTATGGCGATGACGTCGTATTGATATTAGAGCCCAACCTCTTGTAGTTGGAGAGGGTATTTATAAGCCTTTGGAAAGGTAACTTGAGCATGATTCAGGTGTGTGAGTGCTGGGCTGGGGACGGTGCACAGGCGTGGACTTGTTTATATATGTGTGTTGTCACAGCACTCCGGGCACTGATTCATTGCTTTTGTTATTCGATTTCACTGACCGGGAATAGAGAGTATTTGCCTTCAAGCAGAGGAGCTGATGTTTTATGCACATTCTGCTTGTGCTGCCGGAGACAGCATGTTCCATTAGTCTGGAAGGTCAGTAACTGGTACCAGAGTTGGAACAGTTTGTTTTGCATTGTTTACTCTTGTTTCTATGCCTCATGAGGTCATTCATTTGCACACAGAGATGGAAATGCCAACTTTCCTGCTTTCTGGATTTACTAAGCATCTCCTTTTGAAGTTGAACTTTGTCTTTTTTGAGTTCCAGAAAGAGAGCTTCTTGGTGGGGGAGCAGGTGGTAGTGGTAAATTCTTGTTTGGGGGCTTTTCTTCCCTCTACAAGGCACTACTGCTGTTGGGAGGTGCCTTGAGAGAGGAGCCATATATATATATATATATATATATATAGATATATATATATATATATATATATATATATATATATCTGTTGCCTTGAGAGAGGAGCCTGCAAATATCCAGACTTTAGCATTCATTCTCAATAACCTTTTGTTGCTTATGCCTTGAGTGAGGTGACAAGTGTGGGACAATTTCCTGGGCAAACTTTGTCTTACTAAAGGTTGATTTTTTTTAAAGCTTTGAATGGTAGCGAGTAAAGCATAAACCAAAAAATGGGTATCTGAGGTAATAATAAACCTTGAGATCTCTCCATGGGCCATCAATCTAGTCCTTCAACTGTATGAACTTGAACTTGTGGGTTTAATAGAACAGCAGACCTGAATGATATAAGGTTAAATTAAAAAAAAAAATCACATAAAAAGAAGGGGGGGGGGCACCTGGGTGGCTCAGTGGGTTTAAGCCTCTGCCTTCGGCTCAGGTCATGATCTCAGGGTGCTGGGATCGAGCCCCGCATCGGGCTCTCTGCTCGGCGGGGAGCCTGCTTCCCCCTCTCTCTCTGCCTACTTGTGATCTCGCTCTCTCTGTCAAATAAATAAATAAAATCTTTAAAAAAAAATCACATCTTGTTATAGTTTTGGAAATGTCTTTGCCAGAGGGAGAGCTCTGTAAGAGGTTGTCTCTCTTAAAGTCATAAACTTTTTCCCTAAGATTTCTTCAGATGTTATCTGTCTCATACTCTGGATGAGTTGTACTTTGCTTACCTTTTCAGAGTACCTTTTTTGTATCCAGTAAGTTTTATCTTCATGTATTTATCCATCCTCTGTTCTACATTTAGGATCCTGATGATTAAACTGTGCAGTTTCTTTGAAGATACATGCTTCTGGTAAAAATGTGACTATCCATTAAAAATTACAGGACTGATAAGCATTTTGAAGTATTTCATTTTAGCAAAATAGCACTTGATTTGAAATTGTTTCGCTCATTGCCTTCACCTTCTCCCTAGTAGTTGTGGATATAAAAAACACAAGTGCACAACGACAAAACATGCTAATATGTTCTGAGTTTCATTTGCTTCTTATCTCTTGGTTGAGATCAGGGAAGGTGGTTTCCTGGGTGTCTGTTATGAAACTGTGTTATAAGAAAAGGGATGTAAATGCTCTCCTTCATCATGGTGTAATTTTCCACAGTGTCTTTGACTTGCCTTGCTACCTGCTACTTCGCCACATTCCTGCCTCACATAGGTGTGCACAAACATTTGGTGACAACGTAATGTTGGTGTAGACCCACAGATCTCTCTCTCTCTCTCTCTCTCTCACACACACACACACACACACACACACACACACACACTCGTGGCTTTTCTGTTTGTTTTGTTTTGTTTGGGCAAGTGCATTTGCAATGTCTTTTCATTTGAGAAAACATAGGGGCTACCCTAATTAATATAGGACTGTCATCTGCCCTGGGCACATTCATATTTATTTATATATAAATTAAATTTTGAAAGCAGAGACAAATGCCAGCCTAAGTAATACTGACTTAACTTTTGAAAGCTTTAATTTATAAAAGAATCCTCTTTCTGTAGCTAACGAAAATGATTTAGAAGTATTTATTTACTGCTAATTGCATTTGTAGGCAATGGACCTAGTTGGTGGGGGGGTTTTGCTCCAGTGTCTGTGCCCTGGTTTTTGATGAGCTCTCGCTTGTGGTTCAGGTTGGGCTGAGGCTGTCTTGGGAAACCGTAGAAGTACCCCTGTGAGGCATGAAAGTAGAGTCCCGCTTTCTTTCATGAAGCCTGGCCTCAAATCGGCAGAGAGAGCGAACTTGTTTGTGGGCTGTGTGAGGGAGGAGGCAAAGGGCCCTTGGTTTCCTTCCCAGGCCCTACCTGTTGAGTAACCATCATATCTCCTGGCACCCATGAGCTCACTGTACTTTTTTGTTTGGTTAGCACCTCCCCCCAACCCCCCAAGGCTGGATGAACTCTGTGTCTTGCCCACAACTCGAGAGCAATCATAGACTGAGCAGAACTACTCAAGCTGTTTCTGAGGTTGAAGACATTTTTCTGCATATATATTTTTGTAAATAATGCTAAAAGCTTTTTGCCGAAATGGCATTTTATTGTTGAATCTCTCTAAACTTCCGTAGGACATAGATCTCTGGGTGGTATACTCTTAACACTGATGTGTGCATGGCTGTGTGCAGACACACACACACAGACACACTCACTGAGAAACACAGCTCCCAATGATACAACACAACACATCGCAGCACATACCCTCTCCTTCGTTCCATGGTGATAACTTTGGCACTTGATTGTCAAGAAATGTGTTCTTTACTCTATTTCTGTATGAATTATTGGCAGCTTCCCCCGTTAAATCCATGAGGATTTTCTGGATTCAGGTAGCACACAAGTTATCAGTGAAGTGTGAGAGATCTCACACAAGTGGAAGAATCTCAGGGCTGGGTGAAAGTTTAAATATCAGAACAAAGATGATTGTGAAACAGACAGGGGAGAATTGAGTCCCAAGAGGAAAGGACATTCAGACAAGGACCAGAGGAACCCATTCTGAAGCTTCGAAAATCCCTGATCTCTTTTCTTCAGCATAAACGTGTATCTTAAAACCAAATAGCAGTCTCATTGTGTTAAAGTGTACCTGTGCTTGGGACGCTGGCGCCTTGGCGGTGCCATTCAGTGTGCCACCCCACAGACCACATGGGGTAACCTCCCACCCCATTCCCTTTCTCCCTGCAGTTACCTCTGTGGGCTCCTGCAGCCTTGGGCCTCTGGGACTTTCCTTGGAGGACAGCTCTGTGCTTCCCCTTCTGATCTAGAATTCTACACATTCCACATGCTGTAACTCTTGCCTTGTGATCAGCCAGTTTCTCCCCTGGAAGTCTTTACCTCCTGGTCCTCATTGAACCCGGCTCTTTGAGTTTGCTGCTGCCTCTCCCCCTTGTGGGTGGAGATGTCACCTTCTCACACACCCCAGGATGGGGCCTCTGCTCCTCATGGCTACCCTCCCGTCTTTGCTCTTTGACTTCTTGTCCTTTTAGGCTCCCGACAGTCCTCATCTCCTGGTCTCAGTGCTGTCATTTGCTAGTTACAGCTCCTCACCCACGGAAAATTTTGGCCCCTGGGTGGCAATCCCTTGCTCCAGGCTTCAGGAGTTGTTAGAGCTCACTAGGTGATCCCATTGGCAGCCAAGGTGGGGGACCAGCAGGCCTGCTTTGCCTGGGACCAGGGCTGGGGCTCTCTCCAGTAGCAGACTCTCAGTTGTAGAAACATCCCACTCTCCCCAGATGGAGGACTTTCAGTGCTCAAACTGGAATGAGTGGTCACTTTCAAAGAGTCACTGTCCTAGATCTTGCTAATACTGAGAGCTGCTTCTGATATGAAATTCGCAGGTTCCACTTGCTGGCCAGAACGTCCTAACCAGCTCGTCTGACAGACTGTCCCAGGTGACATCAGAGATTCACCCTTCTAGGTCTATTTCCAGCTCCTCGCCCCCTTTTCCACCTTGAGAGTCTCTCGTGGTTCCTCTACTGTCTGATTCCGTGGCCAGCGTTTTACTGCACACTTCTCAATGCACCGAATCCCTTCTGCCTGCCGTGTTGGCACATCCCAACCCTGGGGAGCAGGCAGCCCACTTGACTGGGTCAGGACTGCCAGATTCTTCCAGAACAGGTCACGGTTGCCACTGTGAGATGCTTGTCCTCACCCTCACCAGACATTCAGCACTGCCAGCAAGTTAAGCTCTTGCTCTCCACAGTGACTATATCCAGCCTTCTTGACATGTAAATCTCCAGTTTTAAAGTCAACCACATCCCTCCTACTTGTCCTTTGCTCTCAGCAGATCATCTTCCCACTACTAAGGAAGTAGTCATGTGAAGGCCATGTTCTTGTCTTCCTTCTGCCCCTCTGCACATCTGCTCGTGCCTGTATCCTTTTCTTTTTTTGTTGTTCATAATCCCTCACTTTCTGGAAATCAACTTCTCCAACACCACTCTCTCCCACCTTCTATTTCAACCTCCGTCCTGGTGTTTCCTTCTCAAAAAGATCTGTGAATACTGAAGTCTCTTCCATCTTAAAAGCAAAACAGAGGGGCACCTGGGTGGTTCAGTCGGTTAAGTGTCTGCCTTCGGCTCACGTTATGATCCCGGAACCCTGGGATCGAACCCTGCATCATGTTACCTAATCGGTGGGGAGTCTGCTTCTCCCACTCCCTCTGCCTCTGCCCTCGCTTGTGCTCTCTCTCTCTTAAGTAAATAACTAAAATCTTAAAAACAAACACAAAAACAACCCAGAAAGAATGAACACCATGAAACCCATGTCTTCCCTGATGCCCTCCTCTTTTGACTACTTCTTTTCTTTCTCCTTACCTTTGATTAAACTTCTTGAGAGGATATTCTCCTTTCTGATTTGTACTAGTATTTGCTGCTGCCTAACAAATTATCATAAACTTTAGTGGCTTAAAATGATGCTCATTTCTTATCTCACCATTTCTGTGGGTCAGGAATCCACCCTTATCCACCAGATAAGCACAGCTTATCTGTTCTTGCTTCAGGCTCTCTCAGACTGTGGTCCCTGTGTGCACAGGGCTGTGGTCTCATCAGATACTCAACTGGGGAAGGATTGCTTCTAAGCTCATTGAGGTTGTTGGCAGAATTCATTTCCTTGCAGTTGTGGGACTTAAGTTGCCCTCTGTTCCTAGAGGTCTCTTGTCCTTGTATGTTACATGGGGTTCCACTGACTTCATGGCACCCCCTCCCTGCTGGCCAGAGAGAGACTCCAGCAAGTTATAATCATGGGGGTGATACCCCATCGCCTCTGCCCTGTTCTTTTGGTTAGAGGTGAGTCACAGGTCCTGTCCCCACTCAGAGGTGGGGGGTTATTAGAGGGGATGAGAGATGGGAGAAGGGGTTAGTCTGTTCACCACACACTACATATCTCACTGCCCAGGAGTTTTTATTTCACTACACCCCTACTCTTGAGCCTCTTCTTCCTTTTTCTGATTAATCTGAAACTTATGCTCAGGATCGGTACTGCCACATGTCCATCCCTCGATGGACAACTGGCCACTGGGCCTGTGTTTCATCCCAAAGACCATCCCGATGGACTCAGGGTTTCCCAGCCTGCTTATCTTAAAACCCAACACACTTCATTGCTGCTGCTTCGTTAGTTAGCATATTAACCTCCTAACAGCAGGAACTTCGTTTTGTCCACTGCTTTATCCTTGGTGTTGAAGTGTGCTGGGCATCTGCTACACCCTTGATAAATATATATTCTAATGAAAGACATTTATATCCAACCCAATTTTTTAAAGTGTGATCGTTTTGTTTTTGTAGAAACTGAAAGTTAATGGAAGACTGGGACGATGGCATTGTAGTATTGCCGTTCTCGAGGTACTGGGAATATTTGTAATGCCATAATAGTTCGGGACTTTAGATTGTTGTTGATTAGAAAGTAATCATTGTAATAGGAACTAAGTGGATTTTTTCTTATTTCTATGCAGTTCTGGGCACTGTTGGTTGGAAGGGTATATGGGTGTAGAATTTGGTATGTAATTTTGGTACGAGGAAGTAAAAACAGATGATAACAGTGTGTTATCAGGTGCCATCATCTGAATCACTCTGTTTTTACCCCAAATGTATTTTCATAAATTTTTTTTGTTTTATTTGTGTTTTACCAGTAAGTAGAAGGTAATTGTCGTTAGAGATCTACATCTTTGACTCTCTAGGGTCCTGTTTTCTTTGCGCTATCTGCTTTAAGAAAATGTTTGGCAATAGAATGCTGAAATAGATTAGGTATTTGGGAGCCTAGTTATTTAGAGACTCACTGTGGCCCAGGAGAGGAAGGATTCCACACAATGCAGACACAACAAATCTCTCAAAAGTCTTAGAGCAACCTCATTTTAAGCAGAAATCAGTCACAAGCAAACAAAATAATAGATGGGATTATTTGTTAAAGAGATCCTTCATTCTACAGCCCAGACTTCTTCAACTTTTTGATCTCAGGACCCTTTCATGCTGTTAAAAGGTGTTTGAGGGCCCCCAAATAACTTTTTCTGTTGTAATGTGTATTGATATTTACTACGTTAGAACTTAAAACTCAACAAAATGAAAAATGTACTAAAAAATGACAAAGAACTATATACCAATTACATTTAACAAAAAGACCATTTGTAATGAAAACAACTTTTCTGAAACAAAAGAAGTAGTGACATGAATGACATTTACATTTGTGTAAGTCTCTTTAAAGATTATTTTTTAATGAAAAATAACTATTTTCCAACATCCCCCCTCCCACCAGAATAATTTAGTGGGAAGAGTGGTACTGTTTCCCATTGTCTGCAGTCTGTTTCATAATGAGCTTTAATAGAAAGTAGCTGGGTTCTCTTGTCTGCTTTGCCCTGCAGTGTGTTGACCGGTTGGGTGGAAGTGTGCAGAAGGTCTAGTCTTGCACAGATGTGTCATTGCAGAAGGTAGGAGCATTGAAATAACCTTTTTGGATAATTATGGATATTCTTCTTTGATATTACATCAAAACATGACTAGTGGTAGTTTTTTAAAGGTTAGGCACAATGTAGATTCTGCAGCCATAACATAGATCTTAACTGAGTCTGTTACTTTAAAATTTGTTAATTTATCTTGCATTCTGTATAGGACAGAAGAGGGATGGTTAAGTCCATTACCATCTGTGTAATGGAATTTTATGCAATCATATTTAAACAGTATTTTGTCACAGATGAAATGCTTACCATTGTAATAAATTGTCTAATGGTCCTAATTTTGCTAAAGAATGAAGAGGTGTGTGTAGTAATTGAAAGGAAAATATAGCAAAATATGTGTATGTTGAATGATGCATTCATGGATGACATTTCATTTTCTTTATCCATTTATATATTTTCCAAATTTTCTACAATCCGCACATTGCTTCTAAAACCAAGGAAAAATAAGTTGTTGTTGCTGTTGTTTTTAAGAGAGAATAAATATATCTGTTAAACTTATTTCCCTTATCCCAAAGCCAACTTTTACAAGAACCCCAATATTTCCAGTTGGAGTGGTAGCAAGATCCATTTCTTTGCCCTTAAATTTTTGTTTATTTAACAGACTAAAGTAACCTTTCTTTGGCTGTTTTAAGCCTTGGAACTTTTCCCCTTTCTTTCAGTGGCAATTAATTGGTTAATTAGAGAAACTTTATTCAGGAATTATTCAAGAAGAGTATTAGTTGTTGAACTTTATAGCAGGGACATCATCTGCCTTTTCTCATTTCTGTTATACTTTAGCAAACACTATTTCTTATCTTAGGAGAATGGCGAAAGGATCTTGTCCTAGGTCATTGAGCTACTCTCATAGTTTAGAAATATCTTGGAAATCAGCATGTAATTAACCTCTCATTTACTGCCTCTGAGTAGTTTGTCAGTGTTGGTGTTTGTCACATTTTTGTCTTTATGGTTTTATGGCTAGAGGTTGAAGTGGCTTCAGAGAAATACAGAGGGCAACCCACATCTGGGGATTAGTTCCCTGCTTGCCCCTGGATTTAGAAAGGATGTTTGCTCACTATTATGTCCCTGACACTGTATTGTCCTAAAATATTGCTGCTTTAAGGCTTTTTGTCCTCAGTCTGTGGACAGGAATCCAAATGTGCTGATGGTCTGTTTTTGTGAAAATGGAGGACCTCATCCTGTTGGCATTTTTTTTTTTTTGTTTTATGTTCTTTATGATATAATTAAGTGATTATTAAGATATCTCCAGAAGCTACAGTGCATCCATAAAGCAGGAAATTGGCAGTTTTGCATTCTCCACTTATCATCTTAAGATGAGAACATCTCTTTGATATTTCCAGCTGAGCATACAGTTCTGTGGCTTTAGTTAATATGTTAGTGATGTGCAGTGTTTTCAGTCTCTCCCAAGACTGTTTACTAAGCCGTAGCTCGCTTTGAAGTGTAAACTGTGATGGGAAACTGCTTAATTGCCCATTTGAATACTGTAAAAGACCATTCTATCCCCTGCCTAAAACAGTTGAGAGTATTCTACTTGGGGGCATCCCTAGTGGCTAAAGCCATCATTAAGTTTGGAAATACTTTGATTTCCATCATATTTTATGAGTTAAACATTTTGGAGGCCAGGGATTGCTCTCCAAACATATAGAGTGCTCTCTTCACCTTATTATTTAAACCCCTTTTTACACTGAATTTATTTTTCGGATCTGTCCTCATCTTTTGTGTAATAGACCGGACTTGGAAGGATCTGCAGGTTCCAAGGAAGGAAGGAGGACTGTTATTATCACCGGATTACCTTAACCATCAGCTTTGTAAACTGCAGGGGCGCTTTACCCCTGCCTACCTGTCGTATCCTCCCACACTGTTGTTCCTGACTGCTTTCCCATCTCACGAGGCACCGGCTCCTGCTCCCCAGCGCTGTTGCTCTCCAGGCCTCCTGGCTCTCTGGTCTCAGCTTCTGCCCCTGTCCGTGGCTCTGCCTGGAGTGGAACTCTTTCCCCACATCACAGCCTGGCTGGCTCCCTCACTTCATTCAGTTCTTTGCTCATATACCACTCCGAGTGTCTGCTCTCTCCTTGATGCAATCTTCCCCGAATACCCAAAATAGCACCGCCTATGTCCTTACCTGTGTGTGTTTACTGTAGTACTTACTTCCTGTCTCATAAATACGTACCTTTCTATTTACTTGTCCACTGCTTGCCTCCCTCCCACCCCCACCTCCCACATAGGTTTCATCAGGGCAGGGGCTTTGTTTCCTTTGCTGTTCCTTCCACACCGTTTGGAATAGTGTCTGGCACTTAATAGACATGAAATAAATACTTACGATTTTTTTTTATTGTTTCTCATGTTATTCTTTGCAGTTTCCTGCATTTTTTAAAAATTTGTATTTTATTTTTTCAGTGTTCCAAGATTCATTGTTCATGCATCACACCCAGTGCTCCATGTAATATGTGCCCTTCTCAATACCCACCACCAGGCTCACCCAACTCCTCACCCCACTCCCCTCCAAAACTCTCAGTTTGTTGCTCAGACTCCACAGTCTCATGTTTCATCTCCCCCCGCAATTTTCCCCAATTCACCCTTCCTTTCCTTTTCCCAGTGTCCTCCATGTTTTTCCTTATGCTCCACACATAAGTGAAACCATATGATAACTGACTCTCTCTGCTTGACTTATTTCACTCAACATAATCTCTCCCAGTCCCGTGCATGTTGATATAAAAGTTGGGTATTCCTCCTTTCTGATGAAGGCATAATATTCCATTGTATATATAAACCATATCCATTTGTCTGTTGAAGGGCATCTTGGCTCTTTCACAAGAAGGGCCAAATGTACCCCAATGTTCACAGCAACAATGGCCACAAGAGCCAAACTGGAAAGAGCCAAGAATACTGATGAATTAATGGAGGAGTGAACTCACCAGCTTCTCTGTTGTGGGCTGCTGCTATGAACAGATTGTATTTGCTTTCCAGGTGTCATAGCTCCTTTGAAAGACAGAGAATGAAAGGCTTGCTGTGTTATACCTTGATTCAAACCGCCACACACTGTGCCTGACAAGTATTGACAGTCACGTGTTATGGAACAAAATGACACGCAGACGGCCAGATAGTTGTTTGTTGATGCTCACGTCTGTCTGTGGCTCCTAGCACACCAGTGCTCGGCAGACAGTAAAGATGGAGCTTGAAAAAGCCCAGGAGGTTGGTGGGAGGCATTTTTTACTTTCCAATTTGTAAATATTTGCACTCTGGCATACTTCGATTTTTTAATGGTAGGAATGGGAGCGTTAGGAACCACTTTGATGAGGTTTTTGTTGAAAATAACTGTGTGCCAGGTATTTATTATAGACTGAATCAGGGTTAATGACAGCAGTTTCCTCCATGTGCCTGAAACGGTTTGCGTCTGTACCTTACTCCTTCTCAAAGTCATGCCACCCTTGTCTTACAGTGTCCTGGGTGAGCCCCCTCTGGGTGCAGAGCCCCATGTTGAGCTGTTCCTCCTCCCTTCTTTCCTGCCACTTCCCTGTTGAGTCCTCCTGGTTTCAGTCTGGCCAATGTCTCCATTATTTCTCTCCTGTCTGGGCTCCGGGCGCTCCTTAAAATACCCCGCTTGGTCATTGCTGACTCTGCCTGGCCAAACCCTTCGTTCAGGGCTTGCTTCAGGGGAGGGCTCACACTCTGACTAATCTCTGCTCCCTCCTCCTGTATAGTTTAGTTCCGAATCAGTGTGGGATATTAATACGTTCTATATCTCGCTTCGTTTTTACAAAAAACATGAAACACTCTTAAAAGGGACTCCTGTAGATCTTTTATATCCCCCAAGCCTAGGAAAGGCAATGAAGAAAAGAGAACAATGTGAGAACCCAGGATGTTGACGGGACAAGCTTGACTTTGAACCATTCCGGTCACCCTGTCTGAGGATGTGGTGGGGCGCATCAGGGCCACTGAGGAAACAGGGTTTGATTGTCTGGTTCCAGCCAGTGAGTAGAGCTATGGGGGGATGGTGCCCGGCCTGCCGGTGAAGCGCAGCACAATTCAGCCTATGCATATCGGAGGACTGAGTGGGGCGCTGGGGGCTCAAAGGGCTTCAGTTCAGGAAGACTGACGGAAATTGCTTGGGGGAACCTTTTTAGCTGCCCCCCCTTTTAAGTAGGGTAACTTAAATCTCCCCCGTGTGACTTCACCAGAGGGAAGCTCTTTGAGGGCCGGTCTGCCCTGTGGTCTGGCACTCAGGGCTGGGACCGGAAGTGCTCAGGGAAGAGGAGACGGATGGATGGTCGGTTCAGGTTGGTTGCTCTTGGAGATGGAGGGAGAGGAGACTCACTGGTTCTCGCACGCCTGACCAGCCTGCTCTCTTCACGTGGTTACGCTGTGGCCCAGACCCTGCCGTAGCTGTGGCTGACCACGGCGGATTCTTCTCTCGTGGTTCTCTACCGGAGCCAGACGCTGGTGTTGTGCTTTGAAGTTCCACAGGTGGTTCTGGTGTGCAAGCCAGGGGTGTCAACCGCAGCTGCGGAGCGTTTGAAGGAAAATGGAGGCTCACACAGTCCACGTGGTTCACATGTAAATAAGCAGCATCAGCGCGGCCTGTTGGGGGATGTGTTCTTTTGCTCTTCTGCTCTTGGAGCCATACAACTCAGTCGTTGAAGGGATTTTTTTTTCTCCCCTACATCTTCCTCTGCTGCTTTGGGCTTCCTTTCACATTTAGTTCCTGGCAGCTTAAGAATTCAAGCTCCTTGGGCACACTTTTATTATACCTGGCAGAACATGTTATTAAGGTGTTGAAGTGCTTCTTAGAAATTCAGCACCAAAGTGTAGGTGGTCTCCAGCTGCAGACACTGGATTTAGCGTCTCCCTGCTTGGTGCCCCTCCCGTAGCCCAGTTTTCCAGTCCTCCCCGTGTTCTCTCCAGAAGCGCAGCTGTGAGCAGCTTGGACTCTGGGTTCAGAAACGGAAGACGATAGATAGGAAAATCGCCGTCAGGTGAGCGAGCGGTTGCTGGTTGGCCAGCTTCATTTCATTATCATCCTGGACACTTCTTGACATTTCCACCTAATTTTGGTCACTTTCAGGCTGTGTAGTAATTCAAACTGTACTTTGTCAACAAGTAACCTTTTATGTTATGCATTTTAGCATCTCTAGGAAGGTCAAGGGAGTTATTTACCTCTTCTTACACCTCAGGATGAAATAATTTAGGTGACTTATGTACCTTTGACTTGAAAAAGCCAGAGAGAGCAAATTGGAGTTTGGAAAGGGATTTGCATGTGCCCATGGGATTGTGTACTTAACACTCATCCTCGTGCACAGGCTGGGGCAGAAAGGAGTTACGGACTGTGTGATGAATTCCAAAACATAGAGATGCATAAGGGAGAGGTTCAGGGAAGTAGGAGACGCTGGCAACAGGGAAAGCAAGCTGGAGGAATTAGGATGGAATTAGCTGGACTGAGGCCAGGTGGGTCAAAAGATAAATTGTCCTTTTCCCCTTAAAAACTTAATAAAGAAATAATGGCCTGGTTGCAAAATGAGAAGAGAGAGCTCTGCCTTGCCTCCCTTTCCCCTAGGGGTGGATGCTCTAGGAGGGACGGAAGATGGGGCAGTAGTCAGGAGGCCAGGCTCCGGCAGCACCCCACCCAGCTGACTCACCTTTTCCTGCTACGTGACCTTGAGCTAGTTGCTAGGTCGCTGTGCATCAGCTCCTACTCTGTCAGTAGGTATGAGAAGACCTCTCTCATGAAACTGTCTTGGAGGTTACGTGAGATGAAATACACATGTTTGATCGGTGCCAGGAACATTTATTCAGTAGCTAATAAGAGGAGTATTTCTATGGATTACCTGAGACAACTATCACTGATCATATAGTTTCTATTACAAATTTCAAATGATTTTTTTATAAAGATTTTTATTTATTTGACAGAGAGAGAGAGAGGAAGTACAAGCAGCAGAGTGGCAGGTGGGCAGAGGAAGAGGGAGAAGCAGGCTCTCTGCCAAGCAGGGACCTTGGAGCCTGATGCAGAGCTTGATCCCAGGACCCACGACCCTAGGATCATGACCTGAGCTGAAGGCAGACGCCTAACTGATTGAGCCACCCAGGGGCCCTCAAGTGATTTTTTTTTAAAGATTTTATTTATTTACTTGACACAGAGAGAGATCACAAGTAGGCAGAGAGGCAGGCAAAGAGAGGGGGAAGCAGGCTCCCCGCTGAGCAGAGAGCCCTACACGGGGCTCGATCCTAGGACCCTGAGATCATGACCTGAGCCGAAGGCAGAGGCTTTAACCCACTGAGCCACCCAGGCGCCCCCTCAAGTGATTTTTTTAATCCCATTTTAATCAGGAGATTGTAGTAGAGCACAGACCCAACCAAGGATGGGTATTTAGTGGGGAGAAATTAATTTAGCCCAATACCAGTGAATAATTTTTTTTTTTTTTGCCCCATGACAAATTTAGGACAAATAAAACTGTTTATGGGCTGCGTCTCTTCTCCATGCAAAACTTATTGAGATATTGAATCACTTCAACAAATGATAATTGAGTATTTAGTATATCCTAAGCCCTGGAGTTAGAGTGGTGTACAAGACAAATGGCCCAGGCCCTCAGGTAGCTCCATACCAAGAGGGGATCATCATCGAATAACATGTATCCGGCAATAAATGAAGAGTTCCAGATTGTGAGAGTGGGACGCAAGCTCAGAACAGAGACTGACAGTGGAGGGACCCCGGTTCAATGGGGTGCTCTGGAAAGGTGAAGTCTGGGTAGAGATGAAAAGGGCGAGGGTGAGCCAGTGTAGGGAGAGGTTGGATGGGTTGGGAGGGAGTGCTCTGGGGTAGGGGGAATGGCTGGTTCAAGCACCTGCCAGGTGGACATGCAGGATGGCCACTGTGGCTGGAGTGCAGGGAGCAAGGACAAGGGTGAGACTGGTGTGTGGGGACTTGGCCAGGGTTGGTCAGGTAGGGAGTGAGGGCCGCTGCCAGGGGTTCAGAGAAACTATTGTGCCAGGGACCTGACCTAATTTACATTTTAAGATAATCACCTGGGAAGAAAGTCCATTCTCAGTGCAGGTGGCCTGCTTTGATGTTTGTCTTCGTAATAATGAAAATGTCTGTACTGCCTTTTTTAGCCATGGAACTGTTGGTATGTGGGTATGTCTGCGAAGTGACAGGGCCAGCCAAGGCCAGTAGCCGTGGCCCAGACACAGCCTACAGAGTCCCGTGGACAAGGACACACGGTGGGTTGCTCATCAAGCTGGAGGTTCTTGGGGGCTCCTGAGTGGCTCAGTGGGTTAAGTCACTGCCTTCAGCCCAGGGTCCTGGGATCCAGCCCTGCATGGGCTTTTTGCTATGAGAGCTGAGAGCCTGTTTCACCCTCTCCTCCCCACTCGTGCTCTCTCTCACTATCTCTTTCTCTCTCTCTCTAATAAATAAATAAGATCTTAAAAAAAAAAAAAAAAGCTGGAGGTTCTATACGGCTTTGTTGTGTCAGGAGCAGAAGTCTGAGTCCGGGCTGCGACACAGGAGAATGTTGTGTCCGGGCTGGTCCGTGGCATGCTGAGCACTGGCTGACTGGTGTATTTCCTACTTCAGTTCCAGCGTCCTGGCCGAGCCAGGAACAATGCAGAAACTCTGTGATCAGTGCTCCGAGATCTGTGCTTGGGGAGGAGTAATCAGGGACTCCTTGGTTGTAGATCTCTGATATCAAATTACCCACTTTCAAATCAGTCAGTCCTGATGACACGTGCGCGAGGACTCTCACGAAGGCCATTTTAATTCATTGTTATTAATCAAATAGTGTTTTTGTTGTTTGTTTACACTGAATATTGAGAAAGGAATGCAGTGCTCTATTACCATGGTTTGCTTTCTCTTGCTGCCTGATCACCTCTGACTGTTGAAAGCCCCCAAGGTGGCAACAAAGGGCTGCATTTCATACTCAAGCTTTATTGTGCATTCCTTATGGGTCAGAGATATTTTAGGGGTCACCCTATTAATTGTATTATAGCTGCAGACGGGTAAAGAGCTGAATACTCTTGTTTCCCATTTTTGGCGAGATGGGGGAGTGTGTGGCTTTGAAAGAGCTGCATCATGGAGCCTGACTATGTTGCCCAGTGCAGTGTGTGTGTGTGTGTGTATGTGTGCAAGGAAGTCTCCAGTTTAGTTCAGACTGTCCTCACTAGTGAGAACCTCTGATCTCCTGGTCGGGGCTCACAGGTGAGGAAACTCATCCCAAAGGGCACGGTCATTTTCTGAATGCACAGAGCCTGTGGGGTGACAGATTTGGGAATAGGACCTGTTATTTCTGAGGCATGGGCCTGTGCCCTCTGACAAAGCATGTTTAGTTAATTGTAAAGGAAAGGGTCAGTAACAGATGCAATGAGGAAATAATGTCCAGTTATCCCAAGTCACAGAGTCAAATCTCTCTATCTCTGCAGTGAACTTTTTAAGAGAAAACAAGATTTGTTTCTTACTAATGAAGTGGAAATAAAATTTATTTTTAAACAAAAATGAAAGGCAAAGTAAAAACTAGATTAAAGACAGTCTAGGATATTTTGTGTGTTTATTGTATAATCAGGCATTAAATTATAACTTTAGTAGTAGTGATATTAATAATTCTAAACTGACAGTGTCATTCAGCACCTCATTTAATTAAAATAGTAGATGTATTTGAGGGGCACCTGGGTGGCTCAGTGGGTTATGCCTCTGCCTTCGGCCCAGGTCATGATCTCAGGGTCCTGCTCAGTGGAGAGCCTGCTTTCCTGTCTCTCTCTCTCTGCCTGCCTCTCTGCCTACTTGTGATCTCTCTGTCAAATAAATAAATAAAATCTTAAAAAAAATAGATGTATTTGTAAACTATTTTTCTTAGATAACACTATTTAATCTGGCAGTTAGTTTCATAGTTAATTTTTTTCCAGTCTAAAAACAGACATTGTATCTCTGGAGATCATTAAATAGCTTTATAGTAACAATGTCTTGTTTTCCGAACATTTCTAAGTTCAATATATGTCATTTATGCTTCTCAGTGCTTTTTTTTCCAAGTCAGACTTAACTGGTTGTATTCTCCCTTGGTTTGGCAAGCTAGTGATATCTTAATACTCGGAAGGTGGTTTTATAATAAGTGGTGATAGATGTATAATGGGAAACAAAGAGGTAAGTTGCTAACCCCAATCCGAGCAGGGCTTGTTGTCTGCTGTTGCTACAACAACTAACAGTTGAGTCTGACATTGGCCGCTAACTTGTTATACCATAGGGCCACACAGACTCACACAGTTACTCTCTCTTTGTTGTTAAAAAAAAAATGGCCTGATTCAGTAATTGGGTGATGGTGTATTATTGGCATGTCTTTCAACAACTTGGTTCACTTAACTTGATTGCTGTGTTTTGGTTCGGTCCGTTGAACAGCCCGGGAGTGCCTCTGTTTACCCACATTTTTTGTGTGAGGAAATGGAGGGGATGGCATTTGCCAACGAATGTGGACAGGAAAGAAAGTGAGAATGTAACCCCATTTTGAAAAATTCTGTCAACACTTATTAGCTACATGGTCCTGGTACTTCCTGTTTCCGAAACTGATGTTAATGCAATCCTGCTTTGCATTGTGAGGTGGTTTATTGCCCTCAGCAGAATTCCTGGCATATTTGAGGCCCGGCCTTCTAATTTCTGCCAGATCCCTGAGCCACAACTGGCCTAGTCCGTCCCACTCCAGCACTGCCCGCCTAGGCTCCCTCCTGCCTTCATTCTGTTGCTGGTGGAGACCTTCGTTGCATAACCCCGAGGATCATTCCCACACACTCCTGCTGCACCGAGTCCCAGCCTCTGTGGCTCTCTGCCTGTCAGGTCTCTGCTTTGAATTAAGCCTGACAACTTCGCCCTCTTTTACAAACATTAGATACCTCCCTCCCTTCCTTCAGTAAATACACTCATGATAGGGCCTAGATCACTCCCCCTCCTTCCAGTACGTATTTCCTTAGGTCAGTGAAAGGTATGCGTGGGGGAGGCGTGTTTGAAGGGTGGGGCAGTGAGAGGGTAGAAGAAAAAAAGATAAAGTTTGTGACTCTGAACAGGTGAAGTCGGCTTACCTGAGACACTCTGTGCCCTGTGCTGGTGGCGGCTGTGTCATGAATCCGGGGCGTGATGAGTCCTTCTCTGACAGGCAAGAGGTGTTAATCCACATAGCAGCCCTGAGAGGGAAAGATAAGGAAACCAGGCCTCCAAAGGCAACCCCTGCAAAGGTTTTGGGATGCCTTGGGCAGGGTTTGAATTCTGGCCTTCCTATGACTAACTGTATGAAATTGGACAAGCTTCCTAGTCTCTCTCGTCCTCAGAACGTCCTTTCACACCTCAGAGTGTTGTGAAAATTCAGTGAGTGGGTGGGTGTGCACATTTAGGACTGTGCCCTGCCCACAGCTAATATTTATTGAGTGATTATTTTAAGTGCTTTTAATGTTGAACTAAGGTCAGATAGCTAATGTGTGGTGGAGCTGGGTTTGAGTTCCTCAGACGATAAAGCTTAAACCCCTCGACTGTTCCATACTGCCTTTACTGTTACCCTCTCTGTGTTGACCAGGAAGAAAAATAGATCGATTTTAATTTCTCCCATACATTTTTCTGCTCAGTTTCCTGTGTGGTGGGGCAAAATGGCTTTTGTTTGGTTCCAGGTACCTGGGACTAGAGCCCTTCCTTTTACTCATTGTTGACTTTAGCTCCCTGGGTGGAATTTTTGTTCTGCTTCTTAAAAGATTATGCAAATAGAATTATTATTTTGGTATTAAGAAACATTATCTGAGTTACACTGTCATTTTTTTTTAAAAAAATAGGCACTTGCCATTCAAGTTAGTTTTAAATATTGATGCATTATATCTATAATTATATTTGTGGAGAAATTACATAAACTGCTTTTTAAAAACATTTTAAGAAGAGGAGGTGCGCCTGGGTGGCTCATTTGGTTAAGTTGCTGCCTTTGGCTGAGATCATGATCTCAGGGTCCTGGGATTGAGCCCCATGTCAGGCTGTGTGCTCATGGGAGTCTGCTTCCTTCTCTCTCTCTGCCCCCCCACTCATGCGCTCCCTCTCTCTCTCTCTCTCAAATAAATAAAATCTTTAAAAAATAATAAAGTCTATAAAAATATTTTAAGAAGGGGAGAAAATACAGTACTTCTTAGGTCACCTCTTGCTCCACATTTTGTCATAAGTAGGGAAAAAGACCCATCAACAGAATTCTCTAGGTAATCTTTAATTTGTATTCCTTTACTCATTCACACACAGCTAGAAGGATTTGAGATTATTCTTTAGTGACTCGAGTAAGGATAGTTTAAAGATTAGGTGGAAGAGAGGTGATGACTTTAGGATCAGCAATACTAGGGCAAATGAAACTTTTAAAAGGTAATTGATTTTAAGTGTTTTCTATTTGGAAGGGGTGATGACAGTTGGCATACAGCAGCTCATCCAATTTACATTTCTGTTGGAAGTTTTCAGATGCCTTCTCATCTTCAGAGTGCTGCTAAGTTATTGTGGCAAGTTTAAATGAATCGGAGCAGGATTTCTCAAGCTGGTCCATTAGTGGGTCATGAAATCATTTAGTGGGTCACAGCCAGCATTACAAAAAAAATGAGACAATGCAAATAGAGTGTACAGCGTATAGTAAAGATAGCTTCTTCTGGAAACTTCTGCTTCAGCTAATTTCAGTGTGGTGTTTATCGGGTCACTGAGTGTAAAGAGGACCTCAGACAGAAATTTGAAAGCCAGTGATCTGAAGTATTTTAGTCTGATGGTGCATAGAAGGAAAGTGCTTATAATGATCTTTAACATTGATTTTTGTATATTATTGGATACAAGGAAATTTAAGAATGGTAACAGATCTTTTCTAGAACTAATGTATAAAGTGGAAAGAAGGTTTAGGATTTTAATTCTGAAGATTCACTGGTGAAATTAGGAAAATAGAGTTGTTAGTGTCCTTCCTAATTACTGTGTCACATGCACCATTGTGTGTGTAGATTTTTGTACTATAAACTGAATTTTTAAATCTGAGATAAATTTCACTCTCAAATACTTGGCATCTTGTTCAATTTGACATTTGTAATATTACAAACTAAACAGTATTTATTTCTAGATTTTGTTGTTTGACCTGAATTGCTTTGAAAAATTTTTTTTAAAGAATTATATTGTTTTTCATGGCCCTTTGGCTGAATTTAACTTTGAATGCTTAATCTAAATAGGTAAAACTGTCCTATCCTTATTAAGCTTTTCAGATTAGGGTTTTTTTTTTTACGGCATAAGGGAAATAGCCATCATGGTACATCTGTAGTTTCTTGTTAGAGAATGATTTTATAATTGTTTTTCTGGAAGCAATTATTATTTTCTTTACAACAGCTGTAAGTAAAAGACAACTTTTCATTATGAATGTGTTGACATGTCATTTGTCCTTGCCCTTTTCATTTAATTAAATTACAGCAGCTGCTACTTGTGTGGATTTTAAAACAGGTATTGTTAAAGTTCTGAACTCTTTGACGGGAGCTATGAGTGAAGTCAAAGCTGATGGGAAGTTTCTGGATGTTGAGTTCTTAAGTAATGAATCCTCTTGCAACAAGAGAAATGAAAACATTTAAACTTGGGTAACTGCAGGGAGAGAGAAGCAGAGTTCTCCATTTTATATGGAAGTAGTGTTGGGCAGAGCATTTACTGTTACCAGCTTGCCCTGTTGTTTTACTTAATTATTGTTGCTGCTATAGGATTTAAGTGGCTTGATGGTATGGCAGGATTGGGGAAAACATCATTTGACTGTAGTATTACTAGGTAGTAATAGATTGGATTGAAATCCAGAATGAGTAGCCTGATGGAGGATATGTTGGGAGTTGGGGCACAAGTTCTCATCCCTGGTGGCTGAGGCCATGAGGGTTATAGACAAAGTGGTTTGAGTTTTGCATTCTTGGCATGAGGTGAAGGAGTGATTCACTTTGAGAGAGAACTTACTTGAGGGTGAAAGCAACAAAGTAAATAAGAGACTCTTAGAGTAGTTACAAATTGGTCTTAAGAGCATCCTGTTTGAGAATGAATGAAATCTCTCAACTTCTATAGGATCTGGATTATGAATTGCATATCTGTTCCTCACTACTAAAATTTAAGTGGTTATTTCTCTAAGGCCTCTACTCCAGAAATATATGCATTTTTGGAATCTTGAATATTTTCTGAAACAGTGAGCCTCCTTCCTATTCCAGTAAGAATAAAGGCCTGTAAGTTAGACTTTTTAGACATTGTGGCACCTGAGGTCTGCTCCTTTAAATGAGAGCTACTTGTTTTTAAGCTTTCATTTTCCTTTGTTCCTGGTTTGCCAAGTGGGTTGCTGTTGTTTTTTCCCATTCTCATTTTGGAAGTTTCCCTTGGCCTATTACTGTCCATAGAGATAGTCAAGGCTTCGGTGTAGCCCTGCGGGAGACTGGGTGTGCCTGTGAGACGGGTGGCTGAAGTAATGGCTTGTGGGAAGTAAGATGCTTCCTGGAGCTGGGGACACTGTGTTTTGTTTGCCTGTGACTCTGTACACGACAGCTGTAGGAAATAGCAAGGTCTGGTGTCTTAGAATGACAGGTATCCAGAGGGCTCTGCATTAATGCGCAGAGTTCAGGCAGAGAAAGGTACCAGTCAGAGTAGTTGACCCCCTTGTTCCAGGGTCCATACCTACTACAAATGTGTTTACATTTGAACTTGTGCCAAACTGGCCCCCCATCCCCCACCCTCCACCTCCATTTGAAAAGGGAGGTTTTGTGTGATGGAAAAGCTAAGGATAAAAGCATTTCCATTAAAAAGTCTCCTGTCTTTGTTGCTTATTGCAGCTTTTACTGCCAGTGCTGTGAGGAGTACACACTTCCAAGAAATGATTGTTGCTGGGGTTTCCCTTTCAGCTTTGGAGCTGAGGTCCAAAGTAGCTAAATGACCTAACCTAGAGGGGCCCAGCGAGCCTCTTGTCAGGAGGTTGGAGTGCCTTTGAAGACCATTGCACTGAGGATACCTCTTAGTCAGCTTGGGCTGCCATAATGAAATACCATAGTCTGGGTGTCTTTTTTCTTTCAGAGACAGAGCACAGTGAGCAGGGGGAGGGACAGAGAAAGAGGAAGGGGAGGAGGGAGAGAATCCTAAGCAAGCTCTGCATGGGGCTCAGTCCAATGACCCTGAGATCATGACCTGAGCCAAAATCAAGAGTCTGATGCCCAACCAACTGAGCTACCCAGGAGCCCCCATAGGCTGGGGGTCTTAAACAATAGACATTTCGCTCTCAGCTGACAGTCCAACATCAGATCAGGGTGCTGGCTGATT
>CM053611.1:17340723-17380149 GCA_028646535.1 Procyon lotor | reverse complement strand
TTTCAGAGACTTGCCTGTGCTTCTCACCCTCGAGGCGTGATACCACATGGTATTTCCTGTGTGTGCTTGTGTCCCCTGCCGGCCGTGAGCTCGGGCATCCGGGACCGCTCTCTGGATCTTTCTGGATCTTTCGGGCCCAAGCCGAGGCTCCCCGGTAGGAGGGACATGGCCACTGTTGGAAATCCACTGGCGAAAACGCCTGGCTCTGGTCGTGCTAGCCGCAGCGGGCTTAATATTCCCGTCTTGGTTTTGGTGTCTTCCAAAACAAGACCTGCTTAATGCTGTTGTTCACAGAAAGCCCATGAGGTAACCTGAAGAGAAGCGAGTGGGAAAACAGACTTTAATTAAAAGTACCTGGGCTGTGTAAATAGCTGCTCTCTGGGGTTTAGTTAGAGCGAGACAGTCCTCTGAAGAACCAGACGGAGACATAGTGCCATTTTTATCGTGGAAGCAGAAATCAAACAAAAGCTTATATTATAATTATGAAACATTTAGCCATTCAGAAAATACACATAATTGTAACCATTGTTTTTGGCGTGAAGTTCCCTCCCCCCCTTTTTTTGAGAGTGAAAAATGAAATTTTTCAGACCAACTGTATCAGTGAAAGGGTAAATTGAGTGTGTGGAAGCCGAAGCATGTTCTTTCATAGAAACAAATCTGTTTGACACACAATATGGCTGAAATTTAGCAGATTTGCGATGAAAATGGTAGGTTTGCTGGCTGTCATTTTATCAGTAAGGAAGCAGATCCAGAAAAGTGATGTCAGTTTGTGGGCTTTTTATTTGAGGTTCTTGCTACTCTACCACATGTTACTGGTAAGTTATTAAGACAAAAGTGTAATAAGGGATAAGGCATAAGGGAAATAGCCATCATGGTGTATTGAATCCCATCAGCCAGTAACCACCAGCAGCAGGTGGAGTCATACCCAAGTGTGGTTCATTTGGCTCGCTGTCATAGGGGAACATAGCTCAGAAGAACGTTGAGATTCTGTTGGAAAGCACAGTTGGGACGGTGCTTGAGCTAGGTGTTCCGAAGGTGGGATTGGGGGAGTGGGGCCAGACCTGGGTTGGATGTGGTTAGGAAGCAGGCACAGTTCAGTGGTGGGGTACATTAACAATATTTATCTAGGAGGCAGGAGACGAATGTGAGGTTAGAGCTGTCACTTAGTAAAAAGTTAGCAGTCACCCCTGTTAGTGAGATCAGAGAGATGTCTTTTCATTTTTCTGGTGTCGTTGTGGTCTCGTTTGTGTCCCATTCTGAGCATTCTTTATGTCTCGTGGCAGTATTGGGGACGGCTAGTAAGGTTGGTCTTTACTTCTCTAGTTGACAGTAGTGCTGATTTTCACTTTCCCAGTAGTTTTTTTGTTTTTTTATTTTTAAAAGATTTTGTTTATTTGACACAGAGAGAGAGAGCACAAGTAGGCAGAGAGGCAGGCGGTGGGGGGGGGCGGGGAGGAAGCAGGCTCCCTGCTGAGCAAAGAGCCCATCTGGGGCTCAATCCCAAGACCCTGAAAGCATGACCTGAACTGAAGGCAGAGGCTTTAACCCACTGAGCCACCCAGGCACTGCCAGTAGTTTTTTTAAATTTAATTTAATCATTCATCCTGATGCTTGAGGATTTAACAGAGATGAGATGGTAAATGGGGAGTCTAAAGGGAGTGTCTGAAGTTACTGTGTCTGTGCAGTCACTGTTTTTTGGTCGTTTTTTTTTGTTTGTTTGTTTGTTTAATATTGTATTTGTTAAGTGCTAATATATCAGGTTTAAAAAAAAGGGCAGAGATGCCTGGCTGGGTCAGTCAGAAGAGCGTGTCACTCTTGATCTGAGGGTTGTGAGTTTGAATCCCATGTTGGGTGTTGAGATTACTTAAATAACTAAAACCTTTTTTCTTTTTTTTTTTTTAAAGATTTTATTTATTTGACAGAAACACAGCGAGAGAGGGAACACAAGCAGAGGGGAAGGTAGTGGGAGAAGCAGGCTTCCTGCTGAGCAGAGAGCCTGATGCGGGGCTCGATCCCAGGATCCTGGGATCATGACCTGGGTCGAAGGCAGACGCTTAACGACTGAGCCACCCAGGCGCCCCAAACCTTTTTTCTTTTTTAAAAAGTAAAATCAATAGTTTTTTCCTACCTTGAGGTTTTGTTTTTTTTTTAATCCTGAAGTTGAATTTGTACAGGAATTTGGAATTTGGCAGGATATAGAAGGAGATAGAGTGTGGTGCTGTTATTAAAGTAACATGAAAATTTAAACGTATTAGCATCTTTTAAGATGCCATCCAGTTATTGATCAAGAGGTAACATTAATG
Organism: Procyon lotor; assembly: GCA_028646535.1. Lineage (NCBI taxonomy): Eukaryota > Metazoa > Chordata > Mammalia > Carnivora > Procyonidae > Procyon > Procyon lotor. The sequence continues at coordinate 17,377,846 of CM053611.1, read as the reverse complement.
GTGGTGCCAGAGATTGTGCCAAATGCGTAGAAAATGTAGAAAACCAACTGAGAAAATTCAGTATAGTCATCAGAAGTGAGTGTGGAACACCACTGACAGGGGATCAGTCAGGTATTGGTTCTAGTCCAGGCACTGTCCCTTTCTCTGTGAACTTAGCTAAGCCGTTTCATTTTCCCGGGCCTTAGTTTTCCCATCTGAAATAATGAGAGAGTTGAACAAATGGCCTCTGTGCTCCTTTAAAGTTTCTATCCCCAAGTCCTTTTAAAACTAGCCTTCTTTCTTGAAAATATTTGGTTGGTTAGTAAGTCATAAATTTTATGGAATTATTATTCAGCTCTTGAAGACAGGAATATTTGAGGCTAGTCCAGCTGGATGTTTTTTGTAGTCTGTGTAGTTTCCTTCCTCTGAGGATTGATGAGGCCTAATCAGCCATCTTCCCAGTGCATCCCCTTTGTAGCTTCCTGACATGAATGACTGAGGTGTTTTTTCCTAGAAAATAACATACAGTAGGGGCACCCGGGTGGCTCAGTGGGTTAAAGCCTCTGCCTTCGCCTCAGGTCATATTCTCGGGGTCCTGAGATCGAGCCCTGCATGAGGCTCTCTGCTCGGCGGGGAGCCTGCTTCCCCTCCTCTCTCTCCCTGCCTCTCTGTCTACTAGTGATCTCGCTCTCTGTGTCAAATAAAACCTTAATAAAAATAAAGAAACTCACATACAGTAAAAGTGCTGAGGGAGGCCTCTTAGGAACTTGGAGTTTGGGAGTAAAAGCTGGTAGCATTCTTTTTTGAACTTGAATTTTGTGAATATGAAATAGTGTAATATAAATGTGTTACATGGAGATTTTGAAATAATGTAGAAACTGGAAGAGTGAAAGAAATTGATCAAAAGTTGCATTTCAAAAATGGTAAGCCGTGACAACTGCATTTTAGTGCCAGAAGACAGACCTTTTGTGTTTAGTTATCGTGGCCCATGGTGCCTATCATGGGTGGGCATTGAGGTTTCTGCCAATGTGGACTGATGTTTAATGTGCACTTAAATCTAAAGGTCTTTCTATGGCCTTCAAAGATGTCAGGCTCACCAAGAGAGATGGCAGTGGTGGTGCCAGTGATAGTGCCAAGACCCCCCCCTCCCCCCACCGCAGCCAATAGCTTTGTAACAGAAGTGCTGAAACACAATGAAGAAGATAAACCAATAGGTGGGATGCATCACGCTGTTCATTTAGGGGAAAGAGCACAGAGCATACTTCCAAACATGAGTTCATCTGGAGAGGCTCTAGAGCAAGGTGGTTAAGAGTGGGCTCAAGCTGCCTGGGTGATGCCCACTTAATAGCCTTTTAACCCGAGGTGAATTACTCAGCTTCTCTGGGCCTCAGTGTCTCTGTCCCTCCCATTGGGTGAATTTCAGTATCTTACCTCGGAGGCTGTGTGGCACACAGCATGAAAACAGACTGCTGGGCCTGCCCCCCCACAGTTCTGATTCAGGAGCTCTCAGGTTGGGCATTTGCATTTAGCATGTTCCCTGGTGGTACTGATTGATGCAGCTGGACCTTGCACAATGTTTTGAATAGCTTTTGTACATGCATACTAGAAAATAGGGGGCATACTGTTTTGATATGATACTGATATTTTTCTCCTATTTGATACATGATGAATATTTCCCTTTTTATTGTTTAAAAAATAATGTTTAAGCCACATTGTAACCCAGTATTAGATATTTAGGTGGTTTCCATTTTTTTTTTCCACCATCATGGGTTGTAGATAAACGTTCTTATACAATATATTCTTGTTTGCATCTCTGATTATCATTTTGGAGTAAATTCCTAGAAGTGAAATTAACGTATTTTGCCACAGACTGCTAGCAGATTCTTCAGAAAGGATGCAGCAAAAATTTATCTTTTGACAAGTGGCCTATGAGAGTAGATACTGATTTTCTAAAAAAAAGGGAATGAGGAGAAAAAACTGTCATTAACTTCATAAAACTCATAGGTATTTGGGATTTGGTGGGAATAAACAAGAAGAATATCTATGGATTTATAGAGAAGACAAGGACGTAAAAAGAGAAACTAGGTGGGGAGTGAGAGGGTGAACTGTGCCATGGTTCTAAGGTAGTTTTTAGGTTTATAGGATTCAGACAAATTTGTTCAATTAGGATGCAATATATACTTGATAAAGGAGACTTTATGCAAAGAGAAATAAATAGTTTTTTATTTACCCTATGTGTACATGTGTGTTTCTTCACTATGATATCTAGGAGCGCCCCACCCCCCGGATTTGGAGTTTTGGTTTAAGGAAGTCTGGTCCATGCCCCATTCCTAGGTGCATGTCTCTAGCTCTGGGCCAAGCAGTTGAGACTCTTTTAGGGGGACTTGGAGTGAAGGTGGCTGCATCTGGAGATACTCAGTATCATTACCAGAAAACCTACTCACTGTAGATTTCATGTGGAGAGGTCTGTGGTTCTTGGGAACAGGGGTGGATTTGGAATGGAGGCCAAGGTGGGGTATGTGTGGAGTATCAGAGGAACACCTTACTTACCCTGGTCCATGTGGCTCTAATGATGGGGCCAGGCTCTGCAGTCCCTGGCTCGAAGCCCATGTGGTTGGGAGCAACAGATAAGCTGGACTCTTCTGTATTATCAGAAGGTTAGAACTAGTAAGGGATCTCAAGGGTCATCTGGTCCAGCCTTCTCTTTTTACAGATAAGGAAGTTAAATAATTTATTATTTTCAATTAAACTTCACCTCATAAGTTTTTAAAATCAGATAGTCGACCCTGGAACAGAATTGGCTGGTTATTCTTTCCTTGTTCTGGAAGATCTAAGCTTTTGAGAACTGAAGCCACCCAATGGTAGACGATAAAGCTGATGGCAGGGGTAACTTCGGTCCCGTGGCTCAGTCGTGGGACACTGAACTGATTGAAAGTCAAACCTGCACTACCACTAAGTCCCAGGAGCATCACCTGTGCCTCTCTTCAGATCTGTACACTCTTATATGGTCCCCAAGGGCTTCAAAGTAACCTTGGCTGTAGGGTAGCTCTCTTCTAGTAGCAGCCCCATGTTTTCCAGAATTTACACACACTAGTTTTCTTTCTTCTCTTTTAGTAAACATGTGTGACAAATGCTGCTTTTTAAAAACAACAGCTGCTCCGAACACAAACTGTGCCTGCTACCACTGGGTGACACTGTTAGACCACAGAACAGTCATCTCTGGGAAAAGCAAGGGTCCTTGAACTTCAGATCTCATCAGGGTGCTTTATGCAGGAGAAGCTCAGAGTCACTTAATGGTCACGTATCAAATGTTATTTGATGAGTGTAATTTATCTGTCTAAGGCAATTTTAAGGCCGTTAACTTTAAGGTAATCAATTATTGAAGAAATCTGTTAATTGACAGCATTTCAGTTGCTTAGAGGTTTGTGCAAATTAATGGGCTGTATATTAATAAAATACTAATTACTTCATGGGAATTTTAGTGTAAGCCAACATACTAATATTTATTTCTCACCAGACAACATTTTGAGTTTCTTTTTGTGGCAAAAGACTCATTGCTTGCACACAGCATTTTATGTTATGGACTTTTAGTGAGTGTTTTATTGGGTCATCTTGTTCAAGGAGGAGCATAATTTGCTGGGTTCGAAAAATGGGCATTTGGTTCCCTGAACTGATCTGTATCAAGAGAAGAGACTTGGCTAGAACTCATTCTGGGCTCCTTCAAAATCAAATGAGGGTGGAGAATATGTTCAAAGCAAAGGTTGACCTCCTCACCTGCCCTTCCCCTGTTTGCCTCCTTTTGTAAATCTGAGCTCTATACTTCACTTGACCTGCATATCACCTGGCCAATTTTAGTTGAACAATATGTGGAAAGCACACGGAGATGTTTCTGGGGATGAGAAGTAAGTAAGAGTCAGGCTTTTCCTTTGCGAGCTTAATGTGATGGATAAGAAAACTTCAAATATAGGGTTTTTTTTTTGTTTTGTTTTTTGTTTTTTTAGTATTTTATTTATTTGACAGAGAGGGACACAGCAAGAGAGGGAACACAAGCAGGGGGAGTGCAAGAGAGAGAGAGAGAAGGAGGCTCCTTGTCAAGCAGGGAGCCTGATGCGGGGCTTGATCCCAGGACCCTGAGCTCATGACCCAAGCCAAAGGCAGACGCTTAATGACTGAGCCACCCAGGCACCCCTAAATATAGTTTGGTTTTTTTAAAGATTTATTTATTTGAGAATGGGAGGGAGAGAGAGTACATATGTGCATGAGTGCAAGTCAGGGAGGGGCAGAGAGGGACTCTTAAGCAGACTCTCTACTGAGCACTGAGCCTGACATGAGGCTTCATCTCATGACCCTGAAATACTAACCTGAGTTGAAACCAAGAATTGGACATTTAGCCAAGTGAGTCATCCAGGTGCTCCCAAATATAGTCTTATTAGAAGTAGACTTCAGTAGCCTAAGAAGAACATTACCAGTGTCCTGTTGGGCTAGAGGGGAGGAATCCCTCATGAGGAGTCAGGAAAAGTGCCCTGAAAGGAGCTTCTTTATTTGGACACTCTGATCCTTCACTGTTTGCCCCTAACATGCAGTATATTTTTATTGAGTGGCCGTGGTGTGACACAAATACGGTGGTGGGCACGCAGTAGAAAGTGAACCCAGATCTCATGCTGACCCCAGACCCCATGGTGTGCAGCAAAGGCACAAGGAGTTGGTGGAGCCAGTTCTCTACTGGTTCTTTTGCATTATGTAGTCACCGTGTGGCTTCCTTTCCTTATGGGTTATGTTTGAGGCATTGTGCTAGAACTGTGAGATGGTTTATCAGTCAGAGGTCTTTTCCCTGCAGGAGGGAAGAACATCTGTTCTTGAAGGGAGACAACATGGCATATAGGAAAAATTAGCTCATGATAAGTGTCAAATTCGTGGGTAAAGGGGGACAGCGAGCAGAATTATCTGCATCAGTCCAAACGAGAACAAGATGGCTCTTGAGAAGCGGCTGTGGGAGGATTCATGGTGAGGTCCACTTTAGATTGGATCTTTGCCAGGTGCCTGGGCTTTTCACTGGCTTTGATGACAGAACTCCCGCTGGGAGGAGATTAGGAACAGAGATGGGGATAGGAATGTGTAAGGGTTTTGCGTGGACTGGTTTGTCAGAGTAGATGGTTTTATGCTGGGGAGTGGGAGCCAGAAGTTTGCAAAGGTGCTTGAGGGCCAGATCGTAGCGAACCTTAGGAACCCGCAGAAAGTTAGAATTTTATCCTGGTGTGGCAATGGTACTTGGCCGGGTGGTTCTTGATCTGATTAAATAGTCAGTGCATTGGATTTGTCTGGGGTGCAGCTGGATGAGAGAGAAGAGTGACCTGGAGGGGTAGAAGCTGGTGAGGAGACAGCTGCTCCATCCTGAGACTAGGGGATGAAAGCATGGACTAGGGTTATAGCAGTGGCAGTGGGCGATGGTCTCAAGGACGTTGATCATGAGATAGAAGGGCTGACTGATGAGGCCTAGGACATTGCAGAGCTAATACCAGTTTGAAAGCTGCCTGGCCAATGGCAAAATAAGGAAGTTAAGGGAAGGCGACGGGATTATTTCCAGCAGTGGAAGAATGGTGTGTGGGGTGTCTTCTCTGTTGCTTTTGAAAAACAATAATTTCAACTTAAATTTGCCTGGGGTGGTTTCCACTGTGTGGAGTAAAAATACTCTCTCCTTTTTTAGTGTTCTATCCTTATCTGGGCCACAGGGGGCACTCAGTGAACAAACCAGTGAGGTTGAACTCAACGTTAAACATGTTGCTTCAGTTGTGAAGTATCCAGTTGGCACTTGGGGGTTTTGACCTGGAGCTTGGGTAGAAGAGAACAGTCTTCCCATACATCTTAGAAATGGCTCACATAGCAGAAAGGCCAAAGGGCATGTGGGGTCACCAAAGGCAAGAGGATAGGGCTAGGGACGACCTGTTCCTGGAGAACAGTGGGAGAGAGTGGGAGGGAAGAGGATGCCTGGGTAGACACGTAAGGGAGAACGAGGACAGCATTGTCCAAGGGGCTGACTCTCGCATCAAGGAGGACAACGGCTTTGAATTCTAGGGCGAGGCTGAGGAGAAGCAGCCAGAAGCCTTAGGAGCTCCGAGGAAAACCCCTGTTCAGGGACTGCGATGCAGATAGGAACCTACTGCGCAGGCAGTAGATGACCGCTGCACAGAATTTGTTTTCTGTGATCTGTTAGTGATCCAGTGGGGGCTTTTTGTTCTCGGCTGCCTCCCAGGTCACCGTCCTGGTGGGCAGACCTGAGGGCCGGAGCACAGGACCTCTTACCTGAAAGAACATCGACTGACCCTGTGGCACAGTCAGCCCAGTGGATAGCAGCTGATAAGGAGGCCCACTTTTCAGGTTGAAATATATCTCTGGATTAGAACTTGAGCCGAACCATTTTCTTATGCTTGCTTGGTTGGGAAGCACTCTGTGCTTTTGTGCTTCAGGTCGAACTAAGTAGCTGGGACATGCAGAGCCCAGAAACAGCAGGCCCTGACCTGCTCTGTGGTATGGGCTGCCGTCATGCAGCTGTGCTGTGTGTCACTCCCTTGGCGGTGACGCCAGTCACTTGGTTGTCCCTCTCCTTTCTTTCAGGTGCATGCTGCCCTTGGCCAGGGCTGAGGAGCATTCCCCTCCTCCCCAAACATTCACTGCTCATAGATGTAGGGTAGTAGTGCAGGCCACCCAGGAATTCTACAATCTGCCCTGGAGGTACAGGGAGAGAATGTGCAGAATTCAGGTCCTACCTGAAGGGACACAGGAAGTTAAGCAAATTATGAACGTCACTAAGATGTTCGAAGAGTGTAACTCTTCATATTGGCCAAATTAGGAGATATTATGCTTTCATAAATCCCTTATTTTTATATAATTGCTCTCTGCTCAGAATAATTATTTGCAACAGATTGCTGAGAAATTGGGGAGAAATGGCCACGCGATTCTGCAGATAAGAGTGAAGCGTAGAGATTGGGACATTATCTCGATTTTCAAGGCCTTGGCAGGCTCATGCTGCAAGCTCCGCTCTGTGCTTTGGCCTCATCTGTCGGGGATTTTCATCGCTCCCCTCCATCCTCTCCGCCCTCCCACATCCCTCTCTGTCACCTAAGTTCAAACTGGAAAGTTGAGCAGAGCAGAGATCATGATTGGGTTTATGCATTAAACTTTGTCTAAATAGTATACTTGCAGCGCATGGCCATCCATTTTCACTTTGAGAGGACATTAGTTAATGGAGAAGTAGATTAATGAATTAATTTGTTGGAACTATTTAACTGTCTAATTTATTGAGCGGCTGCTGCAGGGGCAGGCACAGTGTATGGTGGATATTTTCCCTAAGTTTTCTTTCATGCTTCCAGCCACTCTGCAAATGTAGATATGTGAGCTCTAATTCATAGTTGAGGAAATTAAGACCCAGATTAAATAATTTATGCAAAATCATGTAACCGCTGAGTGATATAAATGAGGATTCTAATCCAGGACAGGTGGTCTTCAAACCTGGTCTCCCTTTCCATTTTACTGTATTACCTCTCGTGGACTGAACAAGGTTTAAAGTGGATAAAATAACAGAATTCTAATAATGTAGCAGCAACCAAATGATCTTTAGATAGTAATTTTAATAGCTATTTAATATGTACTGTATTTAATCCAGTGTACTGTACATACAGAGAAGGGCATTAAGCCAAAAAGCTGTACCGATTGGTGAATTTTCAGAGTGAACAAGTGTGTATAATCAAAACCTGTATCAGGAAACAGAACATCAGCACCCCAAAAGCCCCTTTATCCCCTTCCACTCCCAACCCACTCCCATGATGCCCTTTATCCTGACATCTAACACAAAAATTAGGTTCACCTGTTTTTGAACATTATGTATGTGGAATCATCCAGCATGGACTGTTTTGTGTCTGGCTTCCTTTGCTCAATATTGCATTTGGGAGATTCAGCCTTGCAGTTGCTGTCTATTCATTCCCACTGCTGCATAGTATTCCACTGTGTCATGTACCACAGTGTATTTATCTGTCCTTCTGATAATGGACATTTGGATCACTTCCAACACGGAGCTATTAAGAATAGCACTGTTGTGAACATGTTTCTAAAAACCTTTATGTGTTTTTAAGAAAATGTGTCTGGCTTGCCTTCTGTCCTCACTTTAATGTGATCTTCTCCAAGATGTTTTTGGTTTGGTGTTCTAAAGCTATGATGTTCGAAAGCTTCTACAATCTTTTCAAGAGATAGAAAAATCATCCCGTTAACGGGAAATGCAGTTCTTCCCCCTGGTATCCCTAGTCCAGATGAATGGAGTGCTCAAAGAGCATCCCTTTGGAATCAGACCCAAGTTCAAATTCTAGTCCTGTTCTTTAGTAGCTGTGTGGCCCAGTACAGCAATAACAGTGTTATTAATGGTTATTTATTGCCAGTGACAGTGCTAATAACAGGTGATATCTGCCAAAGGCCCATGATTTCTAGTCACTGCCTTTGGTATACATTTCACATTACTCTTCCTAACCACCCTAGGAGATAACCTGCCATTCTTTTTTTTTTTTAAACTAGTGAGATAATTTGCTCAAAGACAGACTTACAGAATTTCCACCCAGTCCATGTGATCTGGAATCTATGTTCTTGAAGCTGTCTGAGCCTCCTTGGCCGGCCATAGGGAAAAATAACCCTCCACCTCCTAGGGCCTCATTGAGGATTAAATGATGGGGAGAAGCTTAGGTACACCTTCTAGGGCAGATACATAGGAACTCCAAAACAGATTTCTTTCGTGGCATATCTCTGTGCTTTCAGTGTGTGCTTGTGCTAACGGAGCTGAGGGCCAGGGTGAGGAGTCCCTCCCTTCTGGTTGTTCTGAAAACTGGCACCTGCTTGTTTGTGGGGCTGGCGCCACCTTCTGGTTGGTCTCGCCTTAGGCTGACCAGTTTAGCTTTGATAACAGCCTGTGTTCTGTCTTCCTGCTGTTTCTTGCCTCCTTTCCCCTGTTCTAAATATAAAATATGTGCCTTTTTTAAAATATAAAAATACATTTTTAGGGAATGAAAAAACCGATGAGAAAATGAGTTTGGTATTTTCCCAAGGGCGTCACCGTTTGGCATTTGTACAGCAGGATGTTTGCAGCCAGTTTACTGAGAGCCTGGAGTGGCAGCTGTAGTGGAGCGGGCAGAGCGGAAAAAGCAGTGCTTCTGTGCTTGTGCACAGGGCTCTGGGGGCCGCCATTTCTAAGCCTTAGTTTAGCTTTGTGGCCACAAAGGTCCCCTGGGCTCTCTTCTAACGTCTTTGGGTACCGGATGGTGTCACTGTCCCTAATGAATTTGTAGTTTCACCTCAGGGCCAGGCAATTCAGGGGGTTGTCAGTGAAACCCTTGGCTGTTGGGGAACAATTCTTGTCTTAACTCACTCTCCGCTCTCTCAGCTTTCTCCTCACGGCCCGCTGCCCGTCTGGTGGCTGCCGAGGGCGGGCTTCCCATCTCCGACTGACCCAGGCCTTGGCCTGCTGGCAATCTCAAGCGATCAGGTTCTTGCAGTGTATTGTCAGGGGGTTGCTAGAATCTCTTGGAGCCAGCCTGGGAAACAGCCTCTCCTAAACAATGCTTTGGAATTACTTTTAACTTGCCAAAAGTATTTGTAGCAATTCAGAAGCTTAATTGTTTCGCTTTGATTGGTTATAGTACACCTGTAACCTATAGGACACCTGTATACATTGCCATGTTTCAGGTAGGGTTCAAACAGTTTCAATTATTAGTGCTCCTAGGTAGACTGGGATTTTAAGTATTTTGGCAAACAAACTTAGCATAATCTCTAAATTTGATTTTTAAATTAATAGGATTAGGTTTTAAATTTTATCTTTCTGATGTAGAAACATGTAGATGAAATACTGCTGCCCAAAACAGCATGATGACAAAACTGCAACGTGATGCAAGAAATATTTGTTTTATTAGTGTTGTTGTGAGATTTTTCTGTGGGAATGGTTATTTACTTCTGGAAAGCAATCAACACGGGATGCCTGGAATAGGCATGGAGTGGGCCCAGAATCAACCTTTGATAGGGAAAACAATGAAAAGCAAGGACTCCAGATCCATCTATGATGTTAGAATTTCTTGTCCTCTGGAATAGTAGAGTTTAATGATGACTTCCATTGATTTGCGGACATTAAAGGCAGAATTCTCATCAGGTGGTGTTTTTCAGTGCATGCTGTTTGGGCTTGTGGCCTCAAAGGTCCTTCAGGTCCTTGTCTAATGCCTTTGGGTAGCACATGGTGTCACTGTCTCCTCCTGGCCCAAGACTGAGTTCTTATTAGGTTTACCTCAAATGTCTAAGATGTATTTAGTATTAGTATCTGTCTAACATGCAATTCTGTGTTATTATTCAACTTCTTAAACTATTTCAATGAGTCCCCTTCTTCTCAGAACAGCATAAAAGGTCCTCGCTGTCTTGCTGTTTCTTGCTATATCCCCTACACTCTGACTAAGCCATTCAGAACTCCATGTAGCACCTAAAAAGTGTGATAGACCTTTTTACACTTGTCAAAAGGTTCTTAATTGTAGTGTGAATGGGTCTTAGAACCATTGAATGTTATCAGTGAGAAGGGCTATGGGTTATTTAGTTGTACTCCCATGTTTTTGAAGAAATCAAGGCTTAGAGAGGTGAAGTTTTGTATGTCAGGTTTCTCAGACCTCTAAATAAACTCCGTAATGGTGTTGGTCGCATAGTTCATCTAATAATAGCTTTGATTTTTTGAGTTCCCATAGACATGCCAGAGATTGTGCAAAGTACTGAATTCTACATTTCAATCAGTTTTTCAACACTCAGGTTAACAGAGGGGAGAACAGAGGGTTAGGGAAGTTAAGCTTTATCCAAGATGTCAAGCCAGTTTTATTTCTCCTTTATTGACTTGAAACTTAAAAAAAATTACTAATCAATTTATTTAATTAGGAGAATGAATATGATAAAAATGTTTTCATGTTTATTTCTGGAAGAATGTTTCATGTAGTAATAATAATACCCACATGCAAAGTACTTTTCTTTCCAGAAAGTAATAATAATACCCACATGCAAAGTACTTTTCTTTCCAGATAGTTCTGTCTCATCTTTTGTGTCTGTCAGGCTTCTGGATTACCTGATGCCCAGAGAGGAAACCCTGACCTCCCAACTCGACTTTCAGGGCCATTTCACACACCTTGTTGCTAGGACGTCAGACAACTCAGGGGCTCCCTCTACTGGTAGCTAACCCAGGACTCTGTTTCTTAATTTGAGTACTATTTATTGATCCAGTCCAGGGAATCTGAGGAATGCCAATATAGAACAGGTATGGTCTTTGCAGTGAAGAGATGACGATTTATATACATATTGCTGGAACAGAAGGTGGATAGGTGAGCACTAGGAAAAGGGAACAGAAAATTCTTTTGTTGAGAAGTCAGAGGGTTCAATCACAACTGGGACATTAGGAAAGGTGATGTGGAAGATTTGACATTTATCTGGATCTGAAAGGATGAGTGAGATTGGGCTTTGTGGCAATTCAGGGATAGGGTAGGAAGAGGATAAGCTTTTCTGCTGGAGGGAATGGTGTTGGCAAAGGCATGCTGGTGAGGAAGGCAGGGAAATGTGAAAATTTGGGGGAGCAGTGAGTGTTTATTTTAGTTTAATTGGAGGATAGGATCTGTGAAACGGAAGATTTCCCTTTGGATCAGGATGATGTTTTCCAGCCTTGGTAATGATGAGGAAGATGGATGGCAGAGGGAAGAAAGTTGAATAAGAAGCTCATTTAGGGGCGCCTGAGTGGCTCAGTCGTTAAGCGTCTGCCTTCGGCTCAGGTCATGATCCCAGGGTCCTGGGATCGAGCCCCGCATCGGGCTCCCTGCTCAGCGGGAAGCCTGCTTCTCCTGCTACCATTCCCTCTGCTTGTGTTCCCTCTCTCGCTGTGTTTCTCTCTGTCCAATAAATACAAATCTTTAAAAAAAAAAAAAAAAGAAAAAAAAAAAAAAGAAGCTCATTTAGATTCCATGTATTGGTCATGGCTCCAGGGTGGAAAGTCTGGAAGTGGCCAGAATCCAGATTCCAGATCCTTCGGCAGCCACTGCCACAAGTACTGGAGATTGACAGAGATTGTTCCCTGCCAGTTCACCCCCTTCTTTCTAAGTGATCTTTTCCCAGGCTCTGGCATGGTCTACTTCATGAGGGGCTACCAGGGCTCATTTAGTCTGGTCCACAGGGAAGCGTCACTTGACTCAGTTCCACTGAGTTCCACTTGACTCAGGCTGAGGGCCTTCCATGTCCTCTCTCCCAGCCCCAGTTGTGAAAAAGGGAAAAGCACTGAGAAAGAACTGAAGGGAAGTGTTTACACCTTCCTCTGCGCCAGAACTCCCACCCCCACCTGACTGCGCTGGTCCTCTGGGAGAAGACGCACTTCCACATACTAACTCTGAAGAGAAACCAGGAAAGAATTCCAAGCTAGAACTTGTTTCCTAGATTCATAACTGAAGCCTTTTCATTCTGCACACTGAAAGCTCTACCCGAGTATTGGCTCCAAGGCCCAAGATGGTGCCTGTACACTGGTGCTGACCTTCAGGAAAGACTGGGCTGAGCAGCTTGAGTTGCCTCTGCTTGTGAGGATGGTGGGACCGGAGGGGCAGAGGATGCGGGCTGGCAGTCGGGGGGAGGGGAGTGGTGGAAGTCAGAGACCATGGAGGTCAAATCAGTGAGACAAAGGAAAGAGTCACCCGGGGTTTGAGCACTGACTGTCTTCTTCTTGCTGTCACCACTTAGATGTCTGTCCGGTGAGTACCTCCAACTCTGCATGTCCCAAGCAGAACTACTGGTCTCATCTTCTGTCCAACCAGCTCCTCTCGTAGCCTCCCTGCCTGACAGTGCTGACCTTCTCGTTGCTCAGTCCAGGAACCTTGGAGTCGCCCTTGTTTCTCCTGTGCCTTTTGCACCTCATACCCAGTTCTTTAGGAAATCCCAGAGGCTTTCCAGTCAAAATCTATCCTGACCCACCTGTCCCCCCACCTGCGCTGCAACCGTCCTGGTCTAAACCATCTGTCACCCGCATCACAGCGATAGCTCTCTGCCCAGTTCTTTCCCTGCCTGCTGCTGCTATTCTAAACTGAGTAACTAAGAGTGGTCTTTTAAAAAATAGGAGTCAGAGCTTGTCACTTCTCTGCTTCAAACCATGAATGGCTTTTCTACTGTCTCCAGAGTAAAGGCCAAGGTCCTTACAATGGCCCCCAGGCTGTGGCCACAATATCTGGGCTCCCTCACCTGTTACCCCTCTGTCCTTACCAACCCTTGCCTCCAGCCACACTGGCTTCTTTGCTACTCTTCATACCCATCAGGCACGCTCCTGCCTTGTGGCCTTTGCACGAGCTCTTCCCTCCATCTGGAACGCTCTTCTTCCACATATGTGCAGGGCTCACCCTCCCCTGTGTAATATTGACCTTAGGAGAGGCTGTAATCTGTTTTGATTTGGTGTCATGGAGATTATCCGTGGTTTAGAGCAGAGAAATAGATCCTTTAGGCCTTCTTGTCTACTGATTAACTAGAATGAAACTGCTGTTGGCTTTTAAAGACAACCGGAACTGCATAGAGGTGTGTGTGGCGCATTTCACATTTCCACCAAGGAGCACATTTTTGCGTGGGGCAGCCCTTGAAGGTCAGGCTGGCTGTGATGGGTTCACTGATTCGCCATGTGCAAGGTTTGTCATTATCCATTCAGTGACGGTTGCAGGCATTCTTATTTAAAAGATCAATGCAAATTGTGTTCAAGGAATATTTGGTGTAATTTGTTATACATGTCTCAAAGTTCTGTAGTTCTGAGCCTCAATTATGCCGTTAAACCTAAAATATATAAACGAAGAACACATCTTTAGTTTTTCTATTTTAGCTGATTTATTTATTCTTTGGGTTTTTAACCTCTTTATTTTCACATTAATCTTCGAAAGATTTTGCTATAAATTAGCAGATTCGGTAGAACATGGGTTTTGAGACAAGAGGACATTCATTTTAGTTTGAGCTTTACCTTACTGGTGATTATTAGTATGGAAAAGTTGTCTAATGTTTGTTTCTCCATTTATTGTCTGCAAAGTGAAAATCCTAGTTCTTCTCGTCAGGTTGTTGCTGGAATCAGACGTGGTCATGTACTGGCTCTGGGTAGTTGCTGGCTGCCACTTGGAATGTCATTTCCCGTTGGACACAGAAGAGTACACCTGTGTTTTGGGATCATTCACAGTTCAGGAAAACGTCTTTAATGGCTTTGGAAGCAAAACTCCTGCTTGTAGCTGTCACTGGACCCATTTTTGGTTTCTGTTTTAAACATTTTAGTTGAAAACACATCTCTATTCTTTACACTGTCCCCCCTGCACTCCCAAACCCAGAGTCAGTGGGAACACACCATGTGTTCTCTCCTCCCTTTGTCCAGCTCCCACGTGTAAATATGCACACATTTACTTAGATTTTTGTTTGGTGTGTTGATATCATGGGCAGAAATAAAGATGGAACTTGTCTCCCGTTGAGGAGCTTATTCCTGGAGGACCTCTCCATGTGTTACGTTTAGACCAAATTTGATTGAGTACCACATTTATTCAGCTTCTACCATGTGCCAGGCGCTTTGCTGGACTTGGGGATTTGAAACTGTAAAAGAAGTGGGTCCAGCTCTTGAGGAGAATAGACAGAAAGCTATGGTTACCCTGTGTCGGATGCGTTTCGTGACAGGAGTACATGTAGGCCCCTGCTGGGCCTTGAGGGCATGGCGGTGACGATTATCTTGATGTCCTTGCGGAGGTGAGGGAAGGTGGCAGTGCTGGGTGTGAGCCCACTCACACGTGGATCTCCCTCCCTCCCTTGCCCTGTTCTGCGATCACTGTTCCATTTGGGGACATAAAACTGGCCAGAGAATTAGTAAGCGTGTTCTCTGGACTTTGAGAGGAAAGCTCAGTGTCAGATACTGTGTCATAGTCAGGTTCTGCGTCTCATTTTTGCTTTGGGAAACAAAGTCATCCTACAGGGACAGGGAAGCATAAAATGACATGTTACTTACCTTGAAATATTGGCCAGATTGGTTTTGGCTTGTAGTAATCAAGCAAGGGAACAGGATGGAGGTCATCAGCAAGAGAAGAGCCGAGGGGTCTACGGCAGTTGGGTGCCAGCCAGATGGACCTGCGGGCGGTTTCCGGCACAATGCCTCGTCAGCCTGCTTCCTCCCAGCTCTTGCCTTCACTGAGTGTGCTTTTCTCTCTGATTAAATCTTACATATATTCACGAAGTGCCTACTGTGTGCTGCACACTGCCCCCCGATAGTTACAGGGGTGATGCCCTGCTGTCTAGGTGCGTCTCTTAGTGGGGAGGACACCTACACTTGAATCATAGAATCAACAACTAGAATTGAACATGGGGGAAGGGACTGTAGGGGTTGTCATCTGTTTGGTTCACTTTACTGATCTGGAGTCTGGGCCCAGAAAGGCTATGTGACTCTGCTCAGGCATTACATCAGATGTTCTTGTGCTGTGCTCCTGTCCTCCCTGCTAATAAGATCCTTGTGCAGTTAGGTTCTTGTTACAAGGTGTTCCCCCACCCTCCTCCCTCTTTCTTCCCTCCCTGGAACTGCCTTCCTTCCTGGAACTGTCTTCCTTCCTGGCACTGTTCTAGGGCAGCTGGAGAAGGGGGTCAGATAGAAGTCTTGCCTTCAGGCGCATGTGCTTTAGGGAGCCAGTAGCAAATAAGTGACCTCTGCAGTTGAGACAAAAGCAGGGAAGGGCCGGGGGTGGGTTTGCAGGTGTAAGCACGGTGGTGAGAGGTCTGTGAGAGGTCAGACCTCTCGGAGGAGGTGGCATTTGAAGGGGGAGCTGAGGAGGTGTGAGCAGGGCGCTCACGTAAGTGCCCCAGCCGAGGCAGCATAAGAAACAGTGCTCTGTACTCCAGAAGCCTCTCGACGCTGATGGAGATCAGGGCACCACACGCTGCCAGTACATACTCATTTGGCGAGGCTGGAAGAAGCAGCGAGGGGCCTCGGTCTGGTGCCTGAGGTGCTTGTAATGGGCTTAAGTCCGTATTTAGACATGTTGGTGGGCCGCATCCTGTGTGACCTGAAACTCAAGGTGTGAGGGGTAGTGACCAGAGTCAGGTTATGGGACTCCTTTGCTTTAGTTACGGGCCACCCACAACACCAAGGCCATTCTTCTCTCTCTTGGACTCTCCCCTCAAAGCTTGAGATACTTTTCAGTGAAGTAGCGAGGTGGGCCCAGGAGGGTCCCATGTTGTGGCGCCGTACTCTGCCAGCCGTCTCTGCGGAAAAGCCTATAGATGATCTCACCTTTCCATTTCAGACGGCCCATCTGAGGATACTGACCTTAAAGACGCGTATCTCATCCCAAGAAGCATCATGGCTGAGCCAGACTACATAGAAGATGACAATCCTGAACTAATTAGGCCTCAGAAACTAGTCAATCCTGTCAAAACGTCCCGCAACCATCAGGATCTTCACAGAGAACTTCTCATGAATCAAAAAAGGTACAGTGGTTTCTTGAGCAAAGTTTTCCTTTGGGCACTTTGACTCAAGAGTTTTTCTTTTCTCGACTATACTCAAGGCTGCCTTATTCCTTCTAGTAGGAGCCAGGCATCCCTCCACGAAGTCAGGTCACGTAGGTACAGCCGCCACTACCGCTCTTACTCCGTGGGCGACAGAGCCTGTTCCTTTCTCAAGTGGACACGAATTGTGGAATTTGGATGAAAGAGAGTATCCTAAGTTGAAAAGAAATACATTATTTCTTGGATTTGTAAAAATTCTGAATTTTCCCCTCATGTTTGGGGAAGTGTGGGAATCCAAGGTAAAAACTGCCCGCTTTGGCATTTGTGAATAGCAGGGAGAAGTCTCTGGAACTACCTCAACTTAATAATAGATAAAAGCCCCCCTTTTTTTTTAAAGTAACATTTAAAATTATTACTATGATCATTTTTATTTATTTATTTTTTTTTTGGAGGGGAGAAAACATTTACCTTTTTAGCTTCTTTGTAGACCATTTGTTAGCTCCATGTGTACCATAAAAATTTTTGGATGTTGGGTTGATGTCTGCTTTTTAAGTGATTTTGGGCAGGGCCAGTTGAGTAGGAGAGCCGAGGATACAAAATTACTTATATTTATTAGGATAAAAAGTTACTTATATTATTTAAGACCTACTGAGCTTCTCTTAGAACTGTCCTCAGTTCTACAGAATGAAATTGTTGATCTGAATTGTGGGACCATAGGTCGGTCATCACCCAACTCTTTACCAAGACCTCGTTAGCTCTCATTGAACTGAAGGGTATATAGACCAAGTTAGACAGCAGGGTCAGGTTTTAGAGGGAAGGCCTAATTTAAATATAAAAATAAAAAAATTTAAAGAGGTGATGAGGGGGTAGTCCTCCTTCCCCAGTGCACCCCTGCCAGAACTCATCACTCCTGTTGAGGAATTCAGCGTGACTCCACCCTTCCTCCAGGCTGGGAATGTGCCTTACTCCCTCTTTGTTACCAGCATGCACTAGTATGCCGTTGGATTCATGCTGATTAAATTGAATGCAAGTTTGTTCCCTTCTGGGTAAGTGCTTATCTTCTAACTATCTTCTTCACTTAAAAGAAATATATAGATTTGGTATTATCGTGCCCAAAGCAAAACGGGAACACGTACATTCCTAAACAGGGCCCCAGCATTTGGAAGCAGTCTTGCCTGGGAAATGACGCCTGCATTTTGGTAGGAAGATCAAGAGTTTGATGTAGGGACACCTGGGTGGCTCAGTCAGTTAAGTATCTGCCTTTGGTTCAGGTCATGATCCTAGGGTCCTGAGATGGAGCCCTGCTTTGGGCTCCTTGCTCAGCAGGGAGCCTGCTTCTCCCTCTCCCTGCCATTCCCCCTGCTTGTGTGCTCTCTCTCTCTCGCAAATAAATAAAATCTCAAAAAAAAAAAAAAGTTTGATGTACTCCAAAAGAGTAGCAGTTACCACTAACTAGTTTTCCGATTGTCTTTTCCTTCTTGGACCTCTGTTCCCTTATCTATAAAATGGGAGTAGGGGACATCTCTGAGGGACATTCTAGCTCAAATTGGTTTTTGTTTGTTTGTGTTTCTGTTATATCTATGAAAAGGCTCCAAGTCAGAATAGAAGTAAAGGTAAAACCAAAATTGGCAGAACAACTGTTCTCTGAATTACAGGCTGCAAATTATTCCACAAAAATATATTTAGCATCCTGGGTTTTATTTCTCTAAGACATACAGGTTTGTATAATTGAATCTGTTGCCAGATTTTCTAGAATAGGCACTCTCTGTGAAAATGGACCCCCTTCTGTCTGATTTTCTCTGGCCCATGATTTCTTTATTTACACAGCTGACTCTTTAGTCAGCCCCAGCTCAAGTAATTTGGGAGAATGCTGTGTTCACTTGAGTACCACAGTACAGAGAGGATGTCCTGTGAGGTTAGAGGAAAATCATTTAAATGCTCATTTGCCGTTTAACTTGACATACCTTTGTGACCTTGGACAAGTTCCCCCTTCCTGAGATATGTGTCTTTATCTATAAAGTGGGAGATAAAAATATCCTTCTTCGAGGGGCGCCTGGGTGGCTCAGTCGTTAAGCGTCTGCCTTCGGCCCAGGTCAGATCCCAGGGGCCTGGGATCGAGCCCCGCATCGGGCTCCCTGCTCCGCGGGAAGCCTGCTTCTCCCGCTACCATTCCCTCTGCTTGTGCTCCCTCTCTCGCTGTGTTTCTCTCTGTCAAATAAATAAAATCTTTAAAAAAAAAAAAAATATCCTTCTTCTAAAACTTAATAACATGTATGAATACCTACTAAAATGACTGCTGTATAATAAATGCTCAGTCTCATCCCTGTTCCACTTCCCATGGAGCGTCATCAGGAAGATCCCCATTGCTTTCCCCCCTTTTTCCCTGAAGGGCAAAAGAAAGAAAAGGCACGAAGAAGGCAGTTTTCAGAAATCAAATGAATATATCTCATCCTACGTTTTCGTGTTTTTCAAGATAAATTCTTAGTTTCGTGTGGTTCTCTCATTAGAAATACATGTGGTTTGTGAAGTGAAACTTCTCAGGCAGTTTATTTTCTTTTATTCGTCTTCCATCATGTATACTTGCGAGACTGTGGAGTTTTTATTTCTAAATTTTCGTGCCAAATGACAGGAAGTTTCACATGGATAATATATATGTTTGGTTAAAGGATAATTATACTTGATTACTGGTTTGTATCGTAACAAAAGTCTGCTTGCTTTCCTATGATTCGTAAAGAGCCTTCCCCTATTTTATCTTATCCAGTGATCTTTCTAGTAACCCAGTGTGTGTTATCTTGGGGTCACCCTTATTTGACATGTAAATAAGAGAAAACTCAAGAGAATAAACATACAATTAAAGGTAGTTCATACAGACAAGTCAAGTAGAGTAATAATATCCGTCAGAAAAAAGCAGAGAAAAGTGAGGGAGACGGCAGTGAGATCCACACAATGCAAGTGTTCTGTGGAGCCTTGTACCTTTGCTCTACAGAGGCGCAGATTTGGCTCAAAGCCCTGGAGCAGTGGGATCACAGAGATTTTCAGGTTACATTTTATTTTTATTATGTTCAATTAGCTAACATAACATATCATTAATTTTTGATGTAATGTTTAACGATTCATTAGTTGCACATAAGGCCCGGTGCTCATCACCACACGTGTCCTCCTTAATGGCCGTCACGCTGTTACTCCCTCACCGCCACCCCCCGCATCCCTCTGTAACCCTCAGTTTGGTTCCTGGACTCCAGAGTCTCTCATGGTTTGTCTCCTTCTCTGATTTCTTCCCATTCAGCTTTCCCTCCCTATGCTATTTTAGAGATCATAAGATAAAAGCAGAGTCACTGCTTGGTTTCAGATTAAAAGTCTTTACATTCTGGTTGCAGTCTGATCATGAGGACCCTCGGCCAGGTTCTCTGGTTCTGTAGGTGTTCCCAGGGGCATTATTTCAAGAGGCATTATTTTTTGTAGTTGAAAGATGAGCATTCAGGAAGTCTTAAAAATATAGGGGTATTTTTATATAACTTACAGAGATTCTGTCTTCTCTACAGTGAGTACTTTTGGCCACACATAAAGAATACCCAGTCACTTAAACGTATCCCTAAAATTGGTTCTTTGGCTTGTACCTTCCAGTCAGTGGTTTCCATGTCCCAGTGTTTTTAGTTGATCTTCTTTTTATATGCTTTTGCTAGACATAGAGTTCTTCAATAAATACTTGTTGTGTATCATGTGGGAAAAAAACCAGGAAGCTGAGTTAGAAGTATTTGCATTTAGAATCCATGCAGGTAGAAATGGCTCAAGCCAAAAATGTAAATAAGACAGGCCGTAGCAGAAGATTCCAGGACTAAAGATGAAGGGCTTGAAAGCTAAATGCAACCCTCCCCCTCCCCCCTAAATAAAACACTGGGCCAGCAGCTGTTTGGCTGGGTGGGTAGGGGAGCTGTTCCATTAGGGTTCGAGCTAGCCCTTGCCTCTGGCTCCATGTGCTCCCGGGTGAGGAGGGAATTTCCCCTTTATGGGCTCTATGCATCTGGGGTAGAGGTAGAGTGAATGTAGACCCTTCCAGTCTGCCCCTGGATGTAGTCAGTGGTTTATGTGAAATGTAAAATGCAACTTTAAAAGTTGTCTATACATTTCATCACTGGTGGTAGAAATAAAATTGTCGCAGCCTCTTTTGGAGGGCAGTTTGGCAATACCCATCAAAATATAAAATGTATGGAAGCTTAGCCCATGGTTCTACGTCTGTGAATCTAGCCAACAGAAATACATAAGAGTGTAAGTATACATGTATAAGGAAGTTCATTGCCTCATTGCTTTCAATAGGGAACAATGGGAAACAACCTAAATGTCTGTCAGGGGAGTTGGGCAGATGTTGGGAAGAATGAGGATGAGCTCTGCAAGATTGTGGAAAGTATGGAAGAGCACAGACCAGACTCTTAGTTATCTCTGGGTGTGGGAACGGGAAGCCTCCTGGGGCCAGGGCCTCTACCTTGTACGATTCTGACCACACAGAATACAAGGTAAGTGGTGCTCCCAAGATTTGTTTAACGGGAGGAGTTTGGGTGTGCTTTTACTTTTTACTTTACACTTTACATATATGTATATGTTACCCAACCCATTATTTTGTAAAGAACGCGTATTAATTTTTAAATTAATTTATTTTAGAGATGGGGGAGGGACAAGGAAGAAGGAAAGAGGAACAGACTCCATGCTGAGTGGAGATCCTGACGTGAGGCTCGATTCCACGACCCTGAGATCACAATCTGAGCCAAAACCAAGAGTCGGATGCTTGACCAAATGTGCCACTCAGGTGCCCCTAGGGCGCGTATTAATTTTAAAAATTGTCTTGGTCTTCTGTCGTGTCACAGCCACAGGAAGCAGACTTAGAAATAACTGTTGGTGTTGAGCGGTTCAAAGCCACCAGGACTTGAGCACCTGTCAGTCATAAAGGAATTGAAAGTACTTGTTAATTATATATGTCACAATTGATTAAAGCGAATCAGCTATTAGCCGTGCACAGAATGACACTGTAGTCTTTATGAGATTTGGAGAGGCTCGTTTCTGTCTTTGGGCACTCTCTCTGTAATCTCCAGTTTTTGACTCAGAATCACATGGGCAGTGCTTGACTTTTTCCATTCAGCACAGAAAGTGAAGTGATCTGCTGTGATAAAATATTAACTAAATTTGTATGACTTTTTGACTGCTGTAAGTGCAGAACATTTATCAGATAAGCACCATTTTCCCGAGCCTTCTGTGACTAAGTATTTTATCTTACTGCCGCCATTGTGTGAAATCTTTGACTAGAAAATGAATACTGGATATTACTTAAACCCATTCATAGGCTGCAACATAGTGTCAGCCTAGTGTTCGTACATCAAAGTTTGTTCAACAGCCTTTGCATAATCCAGAATTTAATAACCGTTGAGGTTGATTTTGTCAGTGAAATAAAGGAAAAGGAAAATGTTTGAAATTTAAATGATGCAGATAGCTAAATTCTTAATCCTAAAATTTAAATCCCTTAATTCTGTCTGTTGTATCATACTGAGGCATTTTGATAATCATAAAACTGAGCAGGTCTTTAGTCAGATTATTTACAAACAAGTTTTCTTTCATTTGTTGTGAGCAAAGTACCATAAGCAGTTTTTATAGCACATAATATTTAATTTCCGGAATCGTCTGTCCATACTTCTGTCGACATCATAAGATCTTAGTAACTGCAAAACAAACTGTAACTAAATTATAAAAGTTACACATGTCTTTTGCCTCTTCTTTTTTTGGCTGAATTTTAATGTTTTTCTTTCTTTTTTATCAAAAGTTCTGATAAGAAAAATTGGGAAAGTGGAGACATGTATGTTATTTTGACTATCCTTTATCTGTAGTGATGGAATGTACTGATCTTTGGTCTGTAAACAACAACTTTGAAAAATCTGTGATTTAAAAAAATGTAGATAGGAGAGACGCCAGAATTTTTTAAAATTATAGTTAGATAAATGAAGTGTGAAGTTGAGGATTCATTCACAGATGTGATAGTGTGAGCTTGAAAGAACATTAAGATGAGTGTGTTGCTGTGAGCATACACTTTGGAGACTGTTGTTAGATTGAAGTTACTCAGATGACTCCTAGATG
Source organism: Procyon lotor (assembly GCA_028646535.1). NCBI lineage: Eukaryota > Metazoa > Chordata > Mammalia > Carnivora > Procyonidae > Procyon > Procyon lotor. The sequence goes on along the minus strand of CM053611.1, from coordinate 17,355,226 downwards.
CTGAGACACACTGGTGGATTGACGTAGTTTAGGGAACAACCACTCAGGTAGACATTCCTGATTTACAGACTAGCAGTCACCATCAGTAGGACCAGAAGGTGCATGGGAAAGTGTCTGGGCCCATCGTAGTCCTGGGTGGATTCATCAGTGCCCCTCCTGCTGCCCAGAAAAGCCCGAGTCCCGGTTGGGTCAGGTGTGCACATGTGTGGATGCGTGAGAGTGACTACGCCCGCTGTCACTTAAGCCCTGTGTTGCCTGAAACTGACAGTGTTCTTCCTATTTTGTGGGTTCATTTTTATTTTAAATGCTCTTAGTAAATGTTAGTATCAAGTTGAGATGACTTAAGAGCTAGTGGAGACTTGCTACAGAGAAAGGGAAGACAGGAGGAGATAGGCTGGCGGAGCTAGCACCGTATAAGCCTGGATGGAGAAATCTTGAGGAAATGGTAGAAAACTAGAGACAAGGGTGTTGGAGCTAATGGTTAAACATAGACATTCCATCTAAGGAGATGCCCTTGACTTACCTCAGATTTGGGGTGGAGGGTTGCTAGTGAATGGTCTAAGTTTTGGTTTTCTTTCTCCCCATCTGAAGAGATGGCAGCCTCATTTCTCTGTCAGAAATGTAGAACTTCCCTGCAGCCTGATGTCCATGCATCATCAGTAGTAAACTACACATCTGAAGTGGTCCCACTGCAAGGAGCGCTGGGAGTCTTGAGAGCAGAGTTCCCCGTAGCCATGCGCCCCCAGGAGTTGATGACATCTTAGATGTACCTGTACATATTCGAGAGTGCTCTGACCGATCTGGGAATTTTGGAAGAGGAGTCCAGGGCCATTTTGCTACTTAAATTTCTGTGCTAGCCTATCTCTGGCTACTTTTAGTACATGGGATCAGGGGCTCCATCTTGGGAAGCTTCCCCTAAAGCTTCAAGTGGAGGCACCTTATATTCTAGGCATCTCCATCATCACTATCTCCACCATCTCTGGCCTCTCCATCTCTGTCATCTCCATCTTCTCCATCGTCTTCGTCTCCACCATCTTCTCCATCTCCATCATCATCATGAGTGATCATAATACCCATCGAATAAGCATGCTGTTCCAACCTTCCCCACCCCAAACCATTCTCACTAACCTTTGCTTACGCTAGTATCTGGCACTTAGTAGGTGCTCAATACATTTTTATTGAATGAGTGGATTTTGCTTACTCTTAGAAGTTGTTCTTGCCCTTTCTTTCATGCTAGTGAATTTCTGATACCATCAGCGTTGACTAACTGGTAGTACACATCACAGTAATGCTAATTCAGTAGACTTGTTTTCTGTGGCTGATACCTTAAATTCCTGTTTATGAAGGATGTGTCCATTGGATTAAAACTTCGTTTTCTTCTCTTTTCTATTTTTTTTAGATTAAGGCTTTCTAATTTTGTTCTTTTTTATTTTATTTATTTATTTTTTTTGCAGAGGTCTTGCTCCTCAGAACAAGCCAGAACTGCAGAAAGTAATGGAAAAGAGAAAACGAGATCAAGTAATAAAGCAGAAAGAAGAAGCAGCACAAAAGAAGAAATCTGACTTGGAAATAGAACTATTAAAACGGCAACAGAAGCTGGAGCAGGTAAGAGTGATGGAGATGAAAATTTTTTTTCCTTTATTGAGATATATTTGATGTTCAGTATGGTGTAAGTTTAAGGCGCACAGCGTGTTGACTTGGTACATTTTTACTGTGGTAAGTTTGGCCCTGAGGCTTAGCTAGCACTGCTGTCACATCACAGAGCTACATTTCTCCTGGTGCTGGGAACAGTGAAGATCTAGTCACTTAGCAAGTTGAATGTCCATTGTATAGTTTTGCTGACTGTAGTCACTGTTCTGTGTATTAGGTCTCCAGGACTTCTGTATCTACTGGCTGCAAGCACATACCCTTAAACAGCAATCTCTCCCATTTCCCCAGCCTCTGCGAGCCACCATTTTACTCTCTGCTTTTATAATTTGGGGTTTTTTTTTTTAAGATTCCACATATGAGAGAGATCATGCAGTATTTGTCTTTCTCTGTTTGACTCATCTCAAAAGTTATCTTTTCTGTCCTGAGAAATAAGGATGTTGGAACAAGCAGAATTTGCCAGACCTATCCGATGTAAATATTTATTGCACAAAAGGAAAATATGAGACAGAATGTCAGCAAATGCGCTAACATACATTCAAAGTAAAGACAAGGATTCTACTGAGGACTTAGAAGATATATTGAGGCAAAGCCCAAACTGGGGAGTATCCTTGAACTCACAGCAGAGTGTTGGGAGCACAAGCAATTAAGTGAAATTCAACTTCACCGAAACTGCACGCAGAGCCGACTGGGCCCTGGTCTCAGGAACTTGTTTCCTTAGTGTTGATTTCGGGTACTCATCATCTCTGGTATTGCTGGTAGTACCAACCAGGGAGCTGCTGCTCCTGCACAGGACGAGCCTAGGGCCCGTGTGCAGATGTGCGTATATCCACATAAGATGGAGACCAGGAGAGAATGTCTTCCACTGGGAAATAGAAGGTGTTAGGGACTTTGGAAAGTGAAGGAATGTTTTGGAAAGCCTCTCAGTATGTAAATAATTTTCCTGTTTCTGAATTTCATTTAGCTTGAACTGGAGAAGCAGAAATTGCAAGAAGAACAAGAAAATGCCCCAGAGTTTGTGAAGGTTAAAGGCAATCTCAGGAGAACAGGCCAAGAAGTGGCCCACGTGCAGGAGTCCTAGGCCCCTGCGACACAGATGGAGCGCCCGGGCCACCGTGCGGGGAAGCCGTGAGCAGGCGCCTCCTCAACACTTAATCTCAGGGCCAGAGCCCCTGGCAAGAACCACAGCCAGCAGAGAATTGTTACTTTAAGAGATTTGGTTTTGCTTTTCCTACAATCTGGGTGGATAAATGATCTGTGACGGTTGCAATTCCTATTCGCCAAACGAAGGATGTTGACCAGCACTTAAGTTGGGATAAGTGAACCTGTGTTCAAAGACTTTAAAAAACAACAACAAAAAACCCCACAACAGCAAAAAAGAAAGAGGACACTGGAATAAATTCTCGAGAGTTGCACTACTTGGTTTTTCTTCTAGTCCAAATTTAATGGGGGCGTAGAGCCTTTTTTCTTCTAAAACCTAAAGAAAATGTGTTTTGCTTCTTCCTTTAGTTTTCTGTTAGATAATTTAGATCACATAGGACGGTGTTTGACCTGTTACACCCAATATTTGTTTTGAGAATCCAGAGCTGTCTTATTTTGTTATACTTGGACCTGTGTTATTTTGACACCTGAGAGTGTTAATGTTGAGCACAGCTTTTACTTTTGTTGACATTAAGATTCAGAAATAGAGTGAGAAGATTTAAAAATATGGGGAAAAATACATAAAAATATGGAAACAAATACATGTAAAAGATACAGAAAAACACATTAATGTTCATCTTGATCTTATTTTAATTCCTTTGGGTTCTCTGATGCTAGGTTGTTCCATGGTGACATTCCAGTTTGGAAAAGGAACATCATATAAATCCACCTATTGCTTTGATAACTGTTAGAATTTTTTTGTTTTGTTTTGTTTTGTTTTTTAATTTCTTGCTGAGCTAGTCCTTGTATGTGAAACAGTCTCCCAGTTTGTTGGAGAAGAAAAACCAGTCCATATTACCCAACTTCAGTGTCAAAGGTAGAGGGTGCACATCTTTGAGAGCAGTGTGGGGAACGCTCCCGCTGGGAGCTGGGCAAGGAGGAGTTCTTTGGGTATTTTAATGTGAAACAAATGTAGGTTGGTCTCCAGGAGGCCTAGCTGGAAGGTTGGTAGCATTTGTGCATTTTGAGTATCATTAAATCCAAGTTTTGAAAATTTCAGATTAAAGATCACATATTGCTTTGCTTTTTTTTTTTTCCCCTTGTGAACAAAGATTGTTCCACCGCCCTGTTGGCGGTGATGACCACTGTCCTGCCTCTCAGGAAACACTGAGGGGAGAGGCTGCCCAGCTCCCGCATGCTAGCCAGCTTGCTACCCAAAGTGAGGTCCCAGTCGAGCAGCAAAACCCTGACGTAAAATGCATTTTATTACTGCTGGTACGGGCAGGGGTATATTCTACTCTGGGTGATCTGGAAGAATTTATGTGGATTCAGTATGTTCTCCATCGGGATGATTCAGCGAATCATCTCTACAGTGAAGAGTCTTCTTAAACTTCCTTTACAGGCTCATAGCGATCTGGACCCCGAGCTTTTAATCCTAATAAGCATAGTAGAAATGAGCTTTCTATGGGAATGCTTTAGTTTTCATATTTGACACGTTCATATTCAACCCTCTAGTGAACAAGATAAAGGTAAACACGATGACAATATACTGCTAGTCAGAGGACATGTTGGTTACAACCTGAAATGGGTGATTTCTCTTCAGTAAGTATTAATGAAAAACATGAGATGCTTAAGATAAAATGTTGCTCTATAATAGTTTGCTTTCGAAGGATGGAGTGGTAACTGGTTTTTGCCATCCTTCTAAGCTGTGAGAGAAGAAAATATGTTAAATGATTATCTTCACAGTACCTTTCTGACCACACATTGATTGGAGTGCTTTTGTGTGTGTGTTTGGACTGATGGTGATATTTGCAAAATGAAGATTCAGGACTGGCTCTTAGCTTTTCACCTAACTAGATGTTGGATCTAAAGTCCTGTGCCCTTGAAGCAATCCCGCCACTTGATAAAATTCTCAAGGCCCTGAGGCCCCTTTAGCAGGACCAATTCTCTTCCTAGAACTTACCCAGAATTCATTCCTCACTGGGGGGAAGAATTACAAAAACATTTCCCTCCCAGTCTCACTCACCGGTCTGCACAGTGACGTGTGGTGAGTAGTACCAAGTCTGGCCAAAAGACTTGTAAATAGTGTGAAATGATGTCTTCTGACCAAACAGTGGAATGTACAGGTGAGAAGCTCTCTAAAGTTGTCAGATCAGCTAGGCTCACAAACCTAAGTTTCAAAGGGCGCCCATCTCTCCTCCACACATTCATACTGGACAGTCCGAACTCCTAGGACTCGCGAACATCCAAGCAGTTTTGTGCTTTGAGCCACTTTTTGACCAAATTGGCTCCATTTTTCCACTCTTTGGTTTTCTTAAACTAGTTCAGTGTTTTGTAGTCTCCCGGTAGTGAAGTAGTGTTGCTTTCTAAGCTACAACAAACAGTTGACTTTATTCTTCTACTCTGAAAAATCTTGACTTGTTTGAGTGTATATAATATATATAAAGGGAGCCTTAATGGATTTGTTTTCATAATTTAATATTTTTTGTATTTGCTCTTGTACAATTGTTTTTAATGGAAAGTATTACAGAATTGAGGGTGGAATTCTTAGAACCAAAGTTATTCTTAATAAAAATCACCACACGCTTGGACCATGAAGCTGTGTTTGTCTCTTCTGTTGGAGTTGGATGTCTGGCATTGAAGGTGAGGGCACTGTGAGAAGGTGGTTTTAGGTCTCCCTTTGGTGATTGTCCTTTTTTTTTTTTTTTAAAGATTTTATTTATTTGACAGAAACACAGCGAGAGAGGGAACATAAGCAGAGGGGAAGGTAGCGGGAGAAGCAGGCTTCCCGCCGAGCAGGGAGCCCGATGCGGGGCTCGATCCCAGGACCCTGGGATCATGACCTGAGCCAAAGGCAGATGCTTAACGACTGAGCCACCCGGGCACCCCGTGATAGTCCTTTTTGACAGCACCCTCCCTCCTGCCCCAGATCAGTTATGTCCTCTGCATTGTGTTAGTCAGGCTGGCAGTTCACTGTGTCAAACAAATTCATGCTAAGAGATCATGCTACTTTTTGTATAAGATGTGGTATGTTAGCAGCCGCGGTCTGTCCTTCAGATCAAAGTATTCTGAATTTTAGGTAGCTTGGTAGGACCATGGGAGGTAAATGTTGTTAAGGGCTATTTTTTAATTCTGTGAGCTAGTACGTATGACATATCTGAAGTGTGACCATGAAATTATTCTGCTTTTTCAGATAAATTTACATTATCCTCAAAAAGTTACTTTGGGAAATTCTATATGTGATGACTTTGTACTATTAGTTAAAATAGTTGAGAGGTTCTGGTCTCTTTGTGCCTTTATTTTCCAGCACCCAGTCATTACTCACCTTGATGACCCAACTGCTAGTGTCTTTGGACTCTATTTGGAAAATCAGATCTACTCAGGGCAGTGCAGATGTCCTGCCTCTAAGGGTATACTGTGACCTCTAAAACCAGGGTAGAAGATGGGCTCCAAAGTGACTTGTGCCGTAGCTTCATTCTTAGAATAAAAGCAGGCCGTTTCCCAGGGGGACAGTTCCGAGGCTCTTACTCTGTTTCCTAGAGCCACTCTGTGCTTCTTTGTTTCTTAGAGTAACAGATTTGAAAAAAGACAGGGCGGTTAAAGTGTTTGCTAATATTTGAAATGCCAAGTGCAGCTAAAAAGTATTACAATAAAACTGGCAGGCTTACATTTACTAGAATAATGAGAAATGGAGTGTTTTCTTTCTAAGGTTTTCGGGTAAATAAAATCTTTATGAGGTAGCCTCACAATTACAATTTCTTCCTTTTTCCTCTTAAGATGATGCAGTCTGATTTTCAACTAGGAATGTTTTCAACGTCTTCCCTCTTGTTCCTAGATATCCTAGCAAGGTGGTAGTTGCCAATGAGAGTCCGGTAAAAAGGACACTTGGTTATTTATTGAGAGTGTGCTGATTGCTGCTTGGGTGTTGTTGCTCCCAGGCCCCTCAAGGTTGGGGAATGTATTTGTGTGTGTCAGTGTAAATATATATTTATACATCTACACGGATATTTATTTTAATGTCTCTAGTTATAGAAAATCCTGAGTTCATATTAATACTCTCAAATCTAACCTAGTACTACCTTCTAGCTTTCCTGTTTCCGTATTTGTAGCTCCTTTCTCTAGCAGTGAACGCCTTCTCCATGTACTTAACTCATTTTCACACACCCCCCCCCATACCTAACCCATCTCCTGCCTTCACTCAGCACCATCCCCACTCTGGCTCTGCCTAGTGGCTTTGTGGCTGAATTATCAAGGAAGGAAAGAAGCAGACGGGTTTTTCTTGGACATTTAAGCATCAATTGTGAATTTAAATTGTCTCAAATCTCTTGAACTGCAGATTTAGCTTGCCTGCTACTATTCTGTACCTTTCAAAACTCAAACGGTACGTGACCCATGCTGAATGTGTCAGTTCGGGTTCTCCAGAGAAAAGAGCCAAGAGGAAATAAGAAAGGTTTAGTGAGAGATATGATTGATAGGTAGGTAGATAGACTCATGGAAGAATTGGCTCACGGAATTACGGAGGCTGAGAAGTACCACCCTCTGCTGTCTGCATCCTGGAGACCAGGAGAGCCAGCCAGTGGGGTGATTAAGCTTGAGTCTGAAGGTGTAACACACAGTCTGAGAGCCCGAGACCCCTGTTCCACCTCAGAGGTCAGGCAGAGGGCGAGAAAGGGCATGAAACCTCTTCTTCCCCTTTTGTTCTGTTCGCACAGGCCCTTGGCGGCTTGGTTGGGGCCTCCCACCCTGGGGAGGGCAGCCTGCTGAGCCCACTGATCCAAACGCCAGGCTCCTCTGGAAACCTTCTCATGGACACACCCAGAAAGAAGGTTTAATCTGGGTACCCTGTGGCCCAGTCAGGTTGACAGATAAAATTAGCCATCGTACTTGAACACAATGGTTAACACAGTATTAAAAATGGCTTACATAAACCTCTTTTATAAGTCAACTTTTGAGCTTAATGTCCTAAAGTTTTTTACTTTAAAAATACTTTCCTACTATTGTGGCTGTATTTATTTGGATGTATTTATTTGGATAGGATGTCATATCTCTATTTCCTGGGCTTATAGTAATCTTATACCAAGCCTAAAAGAAAAGGAACTCCCCAGACTAACAGAGCACCAGCTAGGGATATGGAGCCTGGCCACACAGTGCAAAGCCAATTGAACCATGAGCCATAGGCCTTGGATCAAGTCTTTTTATAATTAATTTTTACTTGCTTTGTCATGGGATCTTTAATATCTCGCCATATATATCACTTTAATTTTTTGGAACTTGTGTCTTTCCCAGAAATGAAATATTCTTTAATTTTGCGTGGCCAGGATTGCCTTACTTGTCCTGCCTTTACAATACATTGATCTTGTCTATTAGCATTATTGAAAATTAGAAATGCCTTATCGATATTCTATAGGATCAGTAGGATTATATTGAGGTTAATTGGTAGGATCATGTTGAGATTTTTGTCTATAAAGAATCATCAGGTCTGTGTGGTGAATTCTTTGAGACCTTCTGGCTATTATCTTGGGCATACTGTTCTGTCCATTAAATTTGTTACTGTGTCTCATCAGTGACTCTTTTTTTAATTAGTTATTGTATGTGACATATGACCACTGATGACAATCAGTCTTCTTTCTTTTTGCCCTACTTTTTTGAGTTTCCTCCAATTTTTCTTTCCTGTATGGATAGCTAGAAATAAGCACATGCCCATGCTTTATGAAAATATGTATTCCTAGGACAAAAATACTCTCATATAGAAATAATTCTTTAAACATATACAAATATAGTTTGTATTAAAATTCATTTTTCTCTTTTGGGTATCATGAATCTGGCCTTTTGTAGATTCAGCTTCTTAGAATTGTCTCCTTTTTTTTTTTAGATGCTCAGAATTTTATAACTTGGCTAGTGGCAACCCCTCAAGGTTATTCCTATGTTTTCTGAGTTTTATAAAATACTGCTTCTAACGGTTAGGAAAATATCCTTACTTTGTTACAACAGTAGGATGTTTCAGGTCATCTTATTTTTTTTTCCCCAACATAAGACATATACGTGCCTTTCAAGGAGTCCTGGTTCCTCTTGATGCAGAATGGAAATGGGGACCACCGTCTGGCATGAGGCATGAGGGGTGCACAGGAGAGTTGTTACTGGACAAAAGTGCTCCTGCACTTTCAGTAGTGATAGATCTAGAGGACGTGAAGTCACCCTGGGTTTTCCATTTTAATCCTTTAGGTGGTTCTATCTTATTTCTCTTTCAGTATAAGTCTCATTGAACCAGAAACCTTTTCGTTAGACTTAGATTTACAGATATATTTTCATGTAAGAATTATGATGCGGCGGGGGGGGGGGACACCTGGGTGGCTCAGTCGGTTAAGTATCTGCCTTGGGCACAGGTCATAATCCCAGGGTCCTGAGATCGAGCCTTGAGTCAGGCTCCCTGCTCAGTGGGGAGTTAGCGTCTCCCTCTGTCCTTTGCCCCTTCCCCCGACCTGCTCATGTGCTCTCTCTCTCAAATAAATATTTTTAAAAAATAAAATCTTTTTTTAAAGAAGAGTTATGAAAGGGGACTTGCCTGCCTAGATATCAAAACACACTTTCAAGCAACAGTAGTTTAACTGGGCGGATAATGGCCCACAGTAGACAAATAGATCAGTGGAATAGAATAGAAAGCCCAGAAGGAGACTCATTTATATTGAAATTTACTTTATCAGTTAGGAAAAGATAAACAATTCAGTGAAAAGTTTTGGGGCCATTGGAAACAAACAAATACATATGTATTCCTCTAACACCACATGTGAGATTGATGGCCAATTATTAAAGTGTTCACATAAAAATAAAACTCTAGTTCTGGGAATAGGAGGGGTTTTCCTAAGCAAGACATCTAACCCCAAATCTATAATCAAGGAGACTGGCAAATACAGCCAGTGAAAATGAAACATTTTTGTACAAAAAAAAGTTTTAAGGGTCAAAAGGCAAGTAACTAAGATATACTACATGTACAGCAGCAAATGAATAACATTACATATGTGTCTATTACATGTCTAAATACAGAATGTCTGCAAATGTCAACCCAATAAAAAAATGAACAACTGGGGCGCCTGGGTGGCTCAGTGGGTTGAAGCCTCTGCCTTTGGCTCAGGTCATGATCTCAGGGTCCTGGGATCGAGCCCCGCATCGGGCTCTCTGCTCGTTGGGGAGCCTGCTTCCCCCTCTCTCTCTGCCTCCCTCTCTGCCTGCTTGTGATCTCTTTCTGCCCGTTAACATATGGAGAGATGTTCAGCGTCACTACTGTCAGCAAAAGGCAATTAAAATGAGACCACTCAGCACAAATATTCACAGAGCAAAACTTAAATAGAATGATAATAGCTATTATTGGTGAGGATGTGGAAAACAGGTACTATTAAGTTGAATCTTTGGTGGGAGTGCAAATTGGTAAAGCCAACTTTAAGACACACATACCTCCACACCCTCTGGAATGGAGATAATAAAAAAGATAGATAGGCATTGACTAGGATACTGGTGAGAACATAACATGGTGCGACCACTTTGGAAAAGTCTGGGAGTTTTCTAGAATGTCAAACCTAGATCTATCATGACTCAGCAGCTCTGCTTCTAAGTATATTCCCCCCAAAACAAAGTCTTGCACACAAATGTTCACAGCAGCATTATTTACAGTGGCTAAAAAGTGGAAATGATCCAAATGTCAGTTACCCCGTTGGTGGATAAGCAACCGGTTGGTGTATCCCTACAGTGGAATATTATTGAGCAACAAAAAGTAACAATGTACTGACACATGGATAAACCTCAAAAACATCAGGCGAGGTGAAAAAAAGGCAAACACCAAGGACTGCAAAGTGTATGGTTACATTCTTATGCAATGTCCAGAATAGATAGATGAAGTCGCGTGGTGGTTGCCTAGGGCAGGGGGTGGGTATGATGGGATTGGGCAGCCACTGCCAATGGGCATAAGGTGTCTTTTGGGGAGTGATGGAAATGACTTGAAATAAAATCATGGTGATGGCGGCAGAATTCTTTATACTAATAACCATATTAATATAAATAAACTAATTACCTACCTAAAACTTTTGTGGTATGTGAGTAATACATTAGTAAAGCTTTTCAACATACACATATCCTGTGACACACCATTACATGTCTAGGAAATTGGCCTTCAGGGATATCCGAAGGTCATAGGTCAAGGATACCGCTGCAGCATTTCTCGGGAGAACAACCCAACTGTGTAATGGTAGCTTACTAGACTAAGTAGAACACATTCCTATTTGCTATTATATACTATTCCATTACCTGTTGTATAAGAAAAGCAAGCTTACAAAATCATACATAGTATAATCTCATTGACATGAAAAAAATTAAAAAAAAATATATATATAGCCATGTAGCTATATAAATGCTTGCAAATAGGACTGGAAGTTTATTGATCATGTCAAAGTGGGAAGGAAATCTGGGTCAGAAATAAAAGGGGGCTGCCATGTTTTATCTGTATATTTTTATATTTCAAAATTTTGTACAATAAAAATGTGTTCATGAATCACTAGTATTTAAAAGGATAAGAAGCAGGGGTGCCTGGGTGGTACCATAGGTTAAGTGTCCAACTTTTGGTTTTGGCTCACATCGTCCGTGACCTCAGAGTCATGAGATCGAGCCCCCGACTGGGCTCCATGCTGAGCACGGAGTCTGCTTGAGATTCTCTCCCCTTCTCCCTCTGCCCCTCCTGCTCGTGGTCTCTCTCTCTCTAAAATAAATAAATAAATCTTTAAAAATAAATAAATAAAAGGGCATAAGAAGCAAAGAAATAAGTTGGAAAAAATGCTTCATACAAGATTATCTCTCAGAATTTAAATGCTATTCATTTCAAGATTACTTGCATGTAGAGCGCAGGTATGGTGAGAAATCAGAACAGGATGATTTCAGTGTTCCAAACTAGCAGAGCAAAAGCGAATCTGTTGTAAGAAACTGTCAAGAATCCAATTATTTTAAGCACACAGACCTATAATTGATGTCGAGTCAAAGAAAAAAGGGTCCAGGGAAGGAATAAAGAGAAACTCGGGCTCCAGAACGGCAGTGAGGAGGGTTCCAGCTCTCTGTCGGCCCCGACAGGGACCTGACGGGGGCTCCCTGGAAGGGACCCAGCTGTAGGTTCACCATGAAAACAACACCACCCTTTAAATTTGCGCCCTGCCACTGGAATTCAAGGTGATGCGGTTATAGGACTAACGACATTTTCCTCTCCTATTGTTTTTACTGGCCGAGCCCAAGGTGCCTGGCAGTGTGAGGAGATACAGTTCAGTGATGCACTTTTGGCGCCCTGGGCACGCGGGACCTTGGGGGAAATCCCAGTGAACCAGTCGAGGTCTTCCTGGCACACATTCTCTCTTGGATGACGGTGAAAATTGTGTCCACCTTCTTCCTCGATTCCAGATGGGGCCTTCATCATATGGCTAAGAATACTTTCATTTCTCCTTCTGCTCCTGGATGATGCTTAAGATTTAAGCTTGGAAAAGGAGCGAGCCAAGCACCGAGGAATGATGACTCTTAGCCTTTTATGAAGGCCTAGTAGAGGCGGGAGGGGGCCTCAGTGAGAATGGACCTCAGCACAGAGGACATAAGTGGCAGCTTTCCCTGCTCTGACATCACCACCGAGGCTTGAGGTGCTCTCCCCCGGGCACCTCCCTGGTCATCTGCGGATGGCTAATCATTCGAGAGATTCCAGGAAACCCCTGCACCTGTGTCAGCCGAGTGCCAACAGGGGAGGGAAGCCGCATGATTAAAACATGTGCTGCTAACCAAGAGACCAGAATCTTACCCGAGGAACTGGGAGCCGGTATCGGGCTTCAGAGAGAAACTCTCTGGAGGTTAACAGCCATTCCAGGGCCTTAACAAGGAGAACATTCACGGTAAACTCAAATGAGCAAAGAGGATTTTCTGGCTACTGTGAACGTGCTTTCATATGATGAGTTGGTGCCCTCGTTATCTGGAGAGGGCTGTTCCTGTGGGTGCTCTTTCTTCTTATTCCCCTTCTCCTTCCCTAATGATTTCCGTGTTTCCCAAAGATAAGCAGCCAGATCAATCAACTGAAATTACTTACCAAAAACGCTTACCAGCTACCTCTGGAGGGGCTGGTTCCAGCCCCGGAGGTGTTTGTAATCTTGTTCAGAGATAAGGCATTGCATAAGACGTAATAAGTAATAACAAGCATTAAATAAAATGCCACATCAACACCTACAAGATGCGAACCACGGTAGCAAATTAAGAAAAGAAAATAAACACACGATATCAAATGGTTTCAGGGCTGCGTAAGATGGTCGCATAAATTTTCCCTGAGGGAGCCTGTGGAAATTAACAGTTCGGATAATGTTTGGAATTAACTGTGAATCTTATGTATCCTTGATCTTCCTCTCTGCTTCACAGACTCTTTCTTCCAAAACTAAGACCGGACAGTTTGAAAACCCCGCTTCTTGTGAGTACCAGCAATGGGAGAGAGGTTGTGTGTTGGAGGGGGAGCGGCGGGGGTGGGGGTGGGGAGGGTGATGGGCCCACGGCGCCCCCCGCCCCGAAAGACCATAGTGTCGCCAGGTAACATCGGTACTTGTTGATGTCCACAGACCTCGCTGGGTGCTTCAGGTTAGGCTCTGGGTGAGTTGAGGTTTGCTCTCCTGTGGCAGGCTGTCCCCTCCCCCTTCCTGAAGTGGGCAGGTACACAGGTGTGCATGGGGCTCTGGCCAAGTGGGCATTTCCTCTCCGAGCTGTTGGTCCACATTTTGTCTTCCGTGCTGGAGATACAATGCTGGGCAATATCATATTTGGTCCCTGCCTTTTTGGAACTTAAAATCTAATGAGTAGGCAAGTGTTTCTCAAAGAATCACCCAAACGAATAGAAATGACCGCTGTGATGAGTGCCCTGCAGCGCCCCCCCCCCCCAAGAAGCAGGAGCCCAGAAAGTACGAGTGAATCCACAGGGTGGGTTATGCCCACAGAGCCAACTGGAGACCCCGGGCTGTCGGGAAGGCCACGGACGGGTCTGACCAGTACCAGATGGGATGTGACGGTTGCCCTTACTCTTCCACATAATTGTATTTTTCAGACAGGAGGATGGAATCTATAATCAAGACTTGGATAAACTCAAATGGAAGCTAATGATTTACCCTTATTGATAAGCTCTGAGTCTTCACAAATCAGTCTCCTCTCCTCTTTCTCAATACAACTCATTGTCATTCCCACTCTCTTTCCTGAATCTGTCCTTCCTTCTTATATAGCAAGACCAAAGGGGCATCTTAACTGCTGATCGTACATTATTTAGCCAGGCGAGTACTTTTTTTTTTTTTTGCAAACCTGAAACCTCAAGGCTCTAATGAATCAACATTCCTTTACCTGATTTTCTATAATGGCCTCTATTTCTTGCCCAAGATCTGGAGGCTTCTTGCCAATGTCATATTTATCCAAGCTGTGCTGGCTTTTTCTGTGGTGCCGTTTAATTTTCCTCCTATCTTACTGCATACACGGTGGCTTTGTGGCTGTGCTACGCGTGCTCACACACCCCCAACCCTGTTCTGTGCCTGAGCAGTGAGAGGGATCTCCCAGTGAGAGGGAGCCGCGGAGATGCCGGGTCAGGGAATGGTGGCCTTGAAGGGCGTCCAGTCCATGCAGTAAGAGTGGCGGGAGTCCAAAGAAGACTCATTCCTTCCTGAGCCCACTCTGTCCCCTCCCT
>CM053611.1:17250819-17340223 GCA_028646535.1 Procyon lotor | reverse complement strand
TGGAAAAGCTGGGGCACCTGGGTGGCTCAGTTGTTAAGCATCTGCCTTTGGCTCAGGTCATGATCTCAGGGTCCTGGGATGGAGCCCTACATTGGGCTCCCAGCCTGCCTCTTCCTTTCCCCTTCTGCTTGTGTTCCCTCTCTCACTGTCTCACTCTCTCTCTGTGCCAAATAAATAAAATCTTTTTAAAAATCAGAAAAGCTATTAATGCAATTTATCATATGATCATCTCAATAGATGTATATGTATTTAATAAAATACATTTTCTGTTCATGATTAAAGCAAGCATCCATATGCACACACTTAGCAAACTCGGACTAGAAAAGAATTGTATTGACTTGATAAAGGATATCTACGAGAGCTCTACAGCAAATGTCTGACATTAGCCAAAAAATGATCCTTTGTCACTGCTTATATTCAATACAGAAGTGGATGTTGTTCACTAGTGGAAGAGATGTTTATTAGAAAGGAAAAAGCATGGCTTACTAGGTTACGCATCCAACTCTTGATTTCAGGCTCAGGTCATGATCTCAGGATCATGAGATCAAGCCCCACATCGGGCTCCATGGAGTCTGCTTAAAATTCTCTCCCTCTCCCTAAGTCCCTCCCAAACCCAGCTCACACTCTCTTGTTCCCTTTCAAAAAAAAAAGGAAGGAAAAGGCAAAATTTTTATCATTTGCAGATTATACGATCGTCCAGGGAAAAAAACATTCTTAAAAAGGAGAACATTATGCAAAATTGTTGAATATCAAATTAATACAAAGAAACAATAAGAAACTGCAAATTTAAAATAAGAAATCATTTACAATCATGACAAAAACTCTTGTGTAACCAGGAATAAATTTAATGAAATATATCAAGACTTTGGAAGAAAAAGTTACAAAACTTGATCAAAAGACCTTAAAGTAGAGATCAGAAATTAAAAGATAAACTATGTTCACAGATGGGAAGTTCCAATATTATGGATGATAATTATTTTTAAATAAATCTATACATTTAATGTTATTCCAGGGGTACCTATGTGGCTCATTTGGTTAAGCTCTGCCATAATCCCAGGTCATGATCCCAAGCTCCCTGCTCAGCAGAGAGTCAGTCTGCTTCTCCCCCTGCCTCTCCTCCTGGCTTGTGCTCACTCCTTCTCTCTCTCTCTCAAATAAATAATGTTATTCTAATAAAAATCCCAATACGACTTTTATAGATTTTACAACCTCATCCAAAAATACAAGTGAAGAATCAAGAGCAAATGAAAGCCAAGAAATGTTTGAAGAAGAAAAAAAAGGAGTTTGATTAATAGACATTATCAGATATCAAGATTTAGTTCTAGAGCTACAGCATTGAAAACACTGTGGGAATAGCACCGAATAGACCAGGAGAACTAGTCTAGAAATAAATGCACAAATAGAGTCTAAAAACAAATGCACAAATCTAGAGGAAGTTGGTAAAGGATGGAAGTGATGCTAAAAATCAATGGAGGATAAAAAATTTACTAGGCAATAAATGGTACTAAGACAACTTAACCATGGAAAAAGATAAACTTAGATCTCTATCTAAAACTAATGCAAACATAAATCCCAGATGAATAAAGATTTCTATGGGAAGACCACTACTAAATTTTTAGAAGAAAACCCAGGAAAGCATCTTCATTATGTCAGGATAGAGAAGAAAGATTTCTTAAAGAAGGTACCAAAATATAGAGCCTACATTTGATTACAGCAAAATTAAACACTTTTGTAATGCCAAAGAAATCATAAACAAAAGATAAGACAAGCCACAGACTGGAGGAAGATATTTACAACTTATATAACTGACTAAAAATTAATATCCAGAATACATGAGGAATTGCTATGGTCATACAATTGACCTTGGGTCCAATCATTACCAATGACTATAATCTCTCTATAATTTCAGTTGAAACATCCTATTGTCTGACCATCACCTCTTATCTCTCCAGCTCATCTCCCCTAACACCCAATACCCAACACCCAAGTTCTCCCAACCACACCATTGGTTTTCCCAACTTTTCACCATGCTTTCTTACCCAATTTAGATTTCATGTTCTACACTATAGTCACTTCTTTGCATATAAATTCAACTCTCTCGCATCTCCCTCCCTTGTTGTATGTACCTGGCAAAACCCTAACCCTAATTAAAACCAACTCTTCACCCAGTTTGTACCTATACTCGCTGAGAACAACTGGAGGAAATGACAGTGGTGCTCACTGGTCTCACTTTAAATTCGTGACCACCAATTTCCAGTGAGCCATCAGGGCTGCTCAACAATCCTACTCCATTGGCCATACTCTTACTATATCCAACTACCCAAATGACAGTTGCAGAACTGCTCTCTCCTCAAACCTTGTCTAACACCCCCACCTCATCCTCACTCCCACCTAATGATCCTGCATCCTATTTCTCTGGGGGGAAGAAAACAACAGGAGAGAACCCTCTCCTGGTCCTGCCGCCATATCTCCCACACCTGTAGCTGCATGCTCTACCTTAATTCTACAGAATTAAGGAATTAGAATGAACTTTGACAATTCTACTATGAATAGAATTGTCTATTCCATGAATTTATAAATGAACTTTGACAACTTTGACAACCCTTCCACTTGCTAAGGAGATCCTATCAACTCTCTGCTCCCCCACCTCTGCACTCTCCCTCCTGTCTCGTTCCCCATTACCCTGCAACATGCATATGTTATTTCTCACATCTTAGAAACAATAGAAAGATCTCTCAACACCACATTCCTGTCCCCCACCACAAAATACCACCCCATTTCCCCATTCCTCTTTAAGAAAAACACTCCAAGAATTTTTATGCTGTGGTTTCTAATCTCTCCTCTCTTCCTCTCCCTCACTTCCCCACACCTAGTTTAAAGTCAGTGGTTATAAAAGGTTTGTTGTGAAAAAGAGTCCTTTTGCCTCCCCTTGTTACTTGATTATTTGTTTCTTTTGTCCGCTTCCTTATTTTGTCCTGCATGATACTTACAGTCACCTGAAATGTATTTGTGGAGATTATTTGAGGCCTAAGATGATGATGCCTTATTTCCATAAAGGATTTGTGTCTGTATTTATCAGGCTTAGGAGCTACTTACTAGCCAGGGACTACTTTAAACTAAATTGACAGCTTGATATTTTCTTGGACCCCTGATGTGAAATTTAGCTGCAAATCCTAGTGAGGACATCTTGTGGTTATAATCTCTCAGAAATGTATTTATTCCTTACTTCTATTCTGCTCAGTGTCAAGGAAATTTTCCTTAGAGACCTCTGTGTGTAGGGATGGGTTATGTTTATTGCTGGTTCAACCTTACTCCGAGGGAGTAACCCTTTGGGAATCCCAGATTAATAGAGAAGAGTGTCCTAGTAGACTCCCTACTTAACACAAGTCTTAGGCATTGCCTTCCATCTTCCTCACACCAAAGATCATCTTTACTTTAACTGGCCAGTGTCATCTGGGCAAAAATGAGTATAAATTCAGTTTACCGTTCAGGATTGCTTCTTCCCCTTCAATTTTGTCCTAGTAAATCTTTGTATCTTGTCGGCTCTTGGTTCCTTTATGATGTTTTCATAGTTTCTTCTGCAGCGTTACAGTTTCTTGGCCAGAGAATTGCTGTAATCTGACCCACTAAGTTCCAAACATCCTAACCAGATTCTTTAAAAATGAAAATCAGATTATGCTACTTCATCTACTCAACACCCTCCTGTGGTACTCCATATTACTCAGAGTCTAATCCAGTCTCTAGATTGTCCCAAAGTCCCCAATGACCTGATTTTCCACTGTCTTTCACCCCTCAGTGTCTGTCACCTCTCCCACTTAAGCCACATTTCTATGTCCTCAACGAGGGACCTAGGTTGGTTGTGAAATATATACTTTTTGGCTGAATAAAAGAGCTCCTGTGTATCTGTAAGAAAACCACAGTCCTATAGGGAAAAGTTAAGTTGAAAACACATATAATCTATCACCCAGAAATTCTTGCTCTATGACCGAGAGAAATCATCACCTCTGTGCTCCAGGAGACATGTATAATACTCAGAGCACCATTGTTTAAAATTATATCAAAGTGGAAAGAATCTAACCGAACCTCCAAGAGAGAAGAGTTACATAAACTGTATTTCACTCAGAAAGTGGAATTCTATAGGCAAGTTTAAAAAATGAACTACGTCTGTGGTTGTCAATATACATAAATGCCCTAAAATCATATTGAATGAAAAGGTTCCAAATGAATATGTACAATGGACAATTATATAGAACTAAGATTAAAAAATTACATAGATTATTATGATACACACATTTATAGTAAAAACTCTTTAAAAATGGAAAAGAAGCACACATTAACTTTAGAACAGGCATTTCTTCTGGAAAGGGAGAGAAAACAGTGGCTGGAAGTGTGTTATTTTATTCTTTTTTAAGAGAAAGAATGGTAGCAAACGTAGCAAAATACTGACAATGAATCTAGATGCTAGGTATAGGTCATATAAAAATTTTCCTATATGTTTGGAGTAGTTCCTAACTGATGTTAAAAACTCACCACAATATCTTTGCCTATCACAGAAATCCCCGATAAGCTCAATAAAATATTTGGTAATGTTAATGAAATTGAATTTAAAAGTTTAAGGTTAAACCACACATCAATTAAGCAATTATTAGCCAGACCCCAAAAGGGGAAAATAGTACTTGGAAAATATAATAATGCCACCTGCAGGAAAAGAGCTATAAGTTTTTCAAAAAGGTAATGATAAATGCTTAAAATCATGTTAGTGGAATAATTAAACTGGCAGTGGGCTAGAAACATTATTTTCAACAGTTACACCCACACCGTCTAAAACTGAAGTCAGTCCCACATTATCCGCTTGATTTTGGAGGAAAAATTAAAAAAGACACCAATCGTGGTGATAACAGTACTAGGGGAGAATGGCTACCTAAGAATATAACACATGTTATAAGGAGTTAAGAGTTTAAGTATAGCCAGAGCTTCTTAAATAATTTGTATACTACTTCATTGTTCTGATTTTATTTTTTGATATTTCCTTAAATAATTTAGTCCCCAACACTATACTCAGAAAGCAGTACTGGTAGTAATTCAGTGATTAGACTCTGAAGCCTGACTTTCTGGGTCCAAATCCCAGCTTTACTGATGACTAGCTGTGTGACTTTGGGCCTTTCACTGTTGAATCATCAAAACAGTCTAACTCGAAAGTCATCACTCCTTTTTCTCTGGCTGTGTTTAAGATTTTCTCTTTTTTTCTTCTTTCTAGTGATTCATTCTTGACAATTTCTTCAATATTCTTCCTAATTCCTTTGTCAGCCATATCTAATCTGCTGCTAATCCCATTAATTTCTATTTGTAGCCATTTAATCTGATTCTTTTCCAAATATGGTTAGACATTTTTAAGAGTCTTTTGCCCTTTATATTTTCAATCCCTTCCTTTATTTCTTAAAACATAATAAATGTATTTTGTATTCTGTGCCTGATAATTCCAGTAGCTGAAGTCTTTTCACTAGTCTCTGCCTGCTCTCTGCCACCAGTCTCAACTGGCTGTCACTTAATGGTGCCTGGCTTCCCCATGGGTACAAGACCTTTCTGACTGTAACCTTTATTTCTTAGACTTGAACTGTGAGTATTTGCAGGCTGGGTTAAAGGTGAATTCCTACAGGTAAGATCAACATTTGCTGATGCCTAAAAACCCTTTAAACTAAAATTTCAGTTTGAGATGTTTGGGACCATCCAAGTTGTGAGCATTTGGGCCTCAACACATATGTGGGCTATCTTGTGATTAGCGGTTATCTGGAGACATTTTTGTTTTCCCTTTTGGTACAAAGTTCAAGTACCACAATTGCTTTTAGTCTCTAAAGACAGGGGTAGAGTTGTGGTTATTTCCAGGTCATGTTTTATAATGGAGGTCTAGCTCTTTAGGGTTTCAAATTAATTGGAGGATGGCCTCGTACTACACTCCTAACTTGGGCACTCAAATAAATAAATAAATCCTTAAAAAAATATTTTTACGTTTTTATTTTATCCAGTGTTTTTAGTTGCTTTCAGCTAGAGGACCAGTCATGTTGTCTTTTAGAGCTCCAAGTCCTATTCATTCCTAATGCTATTAATAGGAACAGAACATTAAATATAACAGCCTGTCATTTGTGTTTTTAACAAATATTCATTGAGCAATTAGTAAGTACCAGAGAGTGTTCTAGGTTGTTGAAAAAGTCCATACCCTCAAGGATTACATGCTAGGGAATAAAATAAAAGTATCTTGTGGCTGTGAAGAGAAAGAAACATGGTAATGGAGGTAGAGAGTGACAAGATAAATAGTATTATTCTAAATGGAGTGGCCAAGGAAAACCTCTTGGATAAGGTGGTATTTGAGCAGAAACCTTAAGAAAGGGAGAGTACGGGCGCCTGGGTGGCTCAGTGATTTAAACCTCTGCCTTCGGCTCAGGTCATGATCTCAGGGTCCTGGGATCGAGCCCCACATCAGGCTCTCTGCTCAGTGGGGAGCCTGCTTCCCCCTCTCTCTCTCTGCCTGCCTCTCTGCCTACTTGTGATCTCTCGCTCTCTGTCAGATAAATAAATAAAAATCTAAAAAAAGATTTAAAAAAAAAGAAAGGGAGAGTAAACCATAAGCAGACTCCTTGGGGGTAGAACTCTCCCTGCAAAGGGAAGAAATGCAGACTCTAATGCGGGAGTATCCTTGGTGGGTCCAAAAACAGGGCACAGAGTAATGGAAACAGAGTGAGCAAGAGGAGGGAGGACAATAGAAAATCAGTCAAACAAGCAATAGTCCCAATATGCTGCAATAAATCTAGGCAAGATGGCATAAGCTTCACACTTAATTAATACAGGGGCTCTGGCTTTTCTGAACTGTTTTCAGGTAGACACTCCAGAAATTAAATTACTAATGAGTAATCAAATCTATTGTTTATGTCTCACAAATACTACTTTAAATGCATAGATGCAGTTGTAAGATTCTTTAAACAAAATTGTAACTTAGAGGAACAAATATAACTATAGAAAGTTTTAAAATGACATCGTGTAGATATTTCAAATTTCTGGAGAGAAGTTTAATTATTGCAGTGCTGGTAGAAAACTGGGCTCCAATTCTTAGCACTTCATTAAGTTATTATACAAACTACACTCATCCACTTATTCAATGTATAATGTGAATCTACAATTCCCTGTTAAGTAGGGATATCGTCCCAAGGTCACAGAAAGGTATGGAGGATATACACTTACATAAATTATTTTGGTCAAATGAAAAATGATTGTTACAGCAGTCTAGGAGGAAGGGTAGCATAGACAATTATCTTCTTTATTCCTTTTAACAACCCTCTGAAGTAGGTACTATTACGCTGATTTTGTAAGGAAGGGGCATGGGAGCTCAGAGCTGAAGGGTTGGTGGAACCTAGCCCCACGTGTTCTGATTTCAAGTGCATAGCTCAGGTTCTTCGAACAGAAAAGGAATCATTCCTGGGTATTCCTCCTAAGGAGTTAATGTACTGCTTTTGTAAAGCAACTTTACTCTGTTAAGTCCTAACAAACGTTACTTTCGTTCTCTGGTTTAAGCCACCTCCAGTCCATTACAGACAACTTGTTTTATTTTTCTCATGGGAGTCAAACAAATTTAAATTTGAATGACCTCCCCTGGGCAGGGAGAGGCCAGACTCTCCCATTCGCAGTAGCAGCACAGATGTAGCGCCAGGGTCTTCTGAAGCTAGTCGCGTCTACACATCTAATCCAAATCCAAACTCTCCGACTTTGACCTCAGCCGTTTAATAGTACAAGACCGGGAGAGAGGTGTCACCAGGCCCGGATCGAACTTTTGCCTAGGCTTGGGAGAAGGCGATGGGAAACCAGGGATCGGGACCTGCATTTCTTGAGTTAAATGTTATTTATAGCCAGCGCCGGGAGAAGCCAAAGCCGACAACAGCTGCGCCGCAGCGCGGTGCCACCGCCATGCAAGCAGGTCTCACACCGCTCACCTTCACAGTCGGCCCCCGGCCGTTCCCCGGCCTCCTGCCCCAGCACCGGCCCCGGGTTAGAGACCCAAAGCAGGGCACAAAAGGCCACCACTGCGGCTGGGCTCGTGCACCACATGCTGAGCCAGCCGCTCCAAACGCCTGCCACCTGCGTCCACCAAACAGCCACGCTGCTATCGCCTGGGGCACAGGACGCAGAGAAGCCGAGCTAGGGGTGACGGACAGAATCTGCCGGGAGTTGCTATGCCAAATGACGCAATTCAATCAAGAGTTCCCATTGGCTTCCTAGAAGGGGGAGGAACGAAGAAATCCCTTCCAGGCGCTCCACAACTGGCGCGTGCGCATAATCGCACACGCGCTGCGACTCTGGCAGGGCGGGGGTGCGAGAACGCTGTAAAGCTATTCGCCCGCAGTCCGAAAGGAAAGGCGAAACCTTCACGCTGATTGGTGACGACGCGGGAGGCCGCGGCGGATGGACCGGACGCAGTGGGCGGGCGGGAACGTGAAGTTTCCGCGGTGCCTGATGGGGCTGTTCTGAGGCCCGAAGCTGTTGCCTCAGGAGGACCACTCGCTACTGCTGCCGCCTTCTCTGCCGCCTCATGGCGGCCATCGGAGTTCACCTTGGCTGCACATCAGCCTGTGTGGCCGTCTATAAGGTGAGGGACTGGGGGAGCTGGGCTCCGGCCTGATGGTCCCCCAGTTCTCTGGATGTGGGGCAAGTCCTTTGGTCTCTGGTGGGGTTGTGAACAGCGTGTCGCCGGCCTAGGAATGTCGTGCGGAAAGGCATTATTGCGGGGAAGTTTGGAGGCGAAGGACCGGGAGGTCCCGGCCTGGGCCTCCGCAGCTCCTCCGGAAAGGCTGCTGCGCCCTGGCGGAGGTCGTGACGACGCGGGCGCGCGGGGTCCGGGCTTGTCTGGGCCGTAGGGGGCCGGGGGGGGGGCGGTCCTGAGGACGTCAGGGCCTCTGGAGGCCCAGAGGGATCTCGGGGGCGTCGTGGGCACTGGAGGCTCGGAGTCGGGCGGGCACTGGGACGTCAGGGCAGAAGAAGGCCTGCAGGGTCTCGGGGACATCAGGGCCGCGGGAGGCCGGGAGAGGGGCGGTCCTGGGGACGTCAGGGCCTCAGGAGGCCCGGAGAGGTCTCGAGGACCTCGTGGGCGCTGGACGCCGGAAGAGGGGCGGTTCCGGGGATGTCAGGGAAGCAGGAGGCCTGGGAGGTCTTGGGGACGTCAGAGCTGCAGGAGGCCCGGAGAGGTCTTGAGGACCTCGTGGGTGCAGGACGCCCGGAGGGGGGCGATCCCCGGGACCCCAGGGCCGCTGCGGGCCGGGAGGTGGGCCTGGACATCCCGACCCAGAGGTTTTCGAATGTTTGCCAGGAAAGGATGGGGTGGTCCTGATCTGGAACTGGAGTTGATAATCCCACGAAGCGAGTTGGTGGTGCATGCTCTACTGACTTGACCTTTTTTGAATGAGAGAACTTAACAAGGAATTGTAGTCTTATTCTCATCAGTAGGGAGGTGGAAGGAACAATAATAATGAACTCCCCAGATATTAGTCTTGCATTTAAATGTCAAGTGATTTGGAAGGAAAAACCAAAGGGATTTAGTGCTACCTCATCTGAAACGTAGAAAAAGGAAGAAAGAGGTATTTATCAGGAAAGAAAGAAAACTGAATAGGGTGATGTAATAAGTCTTATTACTGTATACAGGGAGGTTATGTGTGATCCAATTATTGACTATGCAGAGCAGATTGAAAAAATGAGGCAGTTGTTTTGTGAAATGTTGACTTTATATAAAATCTAGGAAATTAATTAAATCTGCAAGTTTAAAATATTGATACAGTGGGGTTTTTTTCTATAGGTATGGCAAGGTAAAACTGACCCACATATGTCTGATAAGACTATATATTTGTGTGTGTGTGTGTGTGTGTGTGTATGTATGTATGTATATATCTCCCCCCTCCCCCCCAAAAAGGCCTAATATAGTTGTGTATTTTTTTTCCAGGATGGCCGGGCTGATGTGGTTGCAAATGATGCAGGTGACAGAGTTACTCCAGCTGTTGTTGCTTACACAGAAAATGAAGAGGTACTATTCCTCTCATGTTTGTATTTTGAAATAAGTAAAATTACATGTATTGTAATATGCTGCTCTTTTGCAGGTTGTTGGATTGGCAGCAAAACAAAGTAGAATAAGAAATATTTCAAATACAGTGATGAAAGTAAAGCAGATCCTTGGCAGAAGGTACGGAATAAAGTAATACTTTTACATATGGAAATAAAATGTGTTCATACATTCGAAGCATAACATGAAATGAAACTAGAAACATCAGTTTGGGTTTTTTTGTTGCTTTTTATGATTGAATCATTTCAGAGATTATCCCAGTAGGCTATTTCTTTTGATGATTAGTGTTGTATTTTCTTGGGGATAGGATTCACTCAGATACTTGTTTTTTTGCTCAGAGGTCTGTTTTTATTGATAAATGCCAACATTTGTATAGTTTGATAATGTTTCATTTAGAAGTGGTAATTGGACTTTTCACCTTTTTACATAACAGGGAACTT
Organism: Procyon lotor; assembly: GCA_028646535.1. Taxonomy (NCBI): domain Eukaryota; kingdom Metazoa; phylum Chordata; class Mammalia; order Carnivora; family Procyonidae; genus Procyon; species Procyon lotor. Next base: position 17,329,690 of record CM053611.1, on the reverse strand, counting down.
GAAAGATTTTGTGGGAATGTTTCTGCACTGTAGTTGAATTTTGCAAAATTTGTTACAGTTGGTCATAATTTATATAGAAGCTATTGATTTTCTTCCTCGGGTCCTATTGTGACACTTTCTGGGAACTAACCTTTCCAGTTGGCTTACAAATTTAATCATTAGAGAAACAGCTTAATTAACATCTTAAGCAAGAATCAGGTTAATCATCTGTTGTAACTTTAATTAAAAGATTAAAGAGGCTTGCTTCTCCAGACTTCTGTCTCCTCAAATTATAGATTACCATAATAATTAGGGGTTTTCATTTTCACTGGAGTAGTAATACTTGATACAGTGTTTTTAAATTTTCAAAGTGCTTTCACATCTATTATTTAATCCTCTCAAATCCCTAAAAGATTGAGAAGGCAGGTTTTATTCCTTGCCATTTGTAGATGAGAAAATCGAGACACATAGAAGTTACAGAATTGCTCAGTTAGTTAGAGGGGTGAGCTAGATAGGACTGTAGTTCAGGACTTCAAACCCTTAGCCCCAGGTTCTTCCCTTTCTCCTTTGTTCGGTTGAGAATTTAAGTATAAATGCCCCGTGTTGATCTTAGGATTTGGGGGTTATGAATTAAATCTAATATTTATTTCTTTTATACATACAAGATATTTTTTATTATCCCTTACCTGTATTTAGTTAAACTGAACTTGATTTATTTTTTCTTTAGGGTATTTATGCACTAAGTCAAAAATGATATTTTGGAGAGAATTTAAATTTTTGTGATAAATATACTCCCCTATCCATTTATGTGTTGACAAAACTGAGTATTGCGCATATTGAAAATAAAGCAGTTGGTGTCAAAATTTGCAGATTATAAAATCTCTAAAAAGCTTTAGATGGGCTTTGAAGCTATAGTCACTAAAAGCAGCCAATAGTATAGGGTTTTTTCAATTAAACTTTTTGAGATCATTATAAATTTATATACTATAAGAAATAATTGTAAGAAATTATTTGTTGTAAGAAATAGTACAGAGAGACCCAATATATTACTGGATTTATCACTTTGGATGGTAACATCTTGCAAAACTAGAGTACAGTATCACAACCAGGATACTGACATTGATACAATCAAAATACAGAACATTTCCGCAGATGTAGCTCCTGGTAGCCCTGTTGGATGTTGCTATTTTAGGGCAAATGATCAGAGTAATGACACAATTGTGTTCTGCCATACCATGCAAAATCTTTGTATTATCAGGAACAAATTAAGCTTACCTTTCTGGCCCTAAAAGTTACCTTTTAACAAAGTGCAGTGGTGACAGTCAGTTGTAATATGTAACCACAGCAGGCCTCTGAGGCCAAGGCAGGTAAAGGATGAGCACTCTTCAAACTTACTGTTCCACCATGGTCCTGCTGGCACTTCTCTAGAGTGAGCTGTCTTGTGGCCCAGATATCCTCCCCTCAGTCTTCTTATAAGACAGTGGTGATTTTTACAGATAGACACAGTTGTACCAGGTCTCGGCCTCAGAAGCACTCTCTCTTTTGTGGAGGAGCCACTCCCCTTTACCAAGCCAGTAAGGCCCTTTGAAGCCCTTGGTCCAGTACTGGTCCTGGGTCAACCCTCACAGTCAGGCTTTCTTGGTCTTGGCGTCCTGCCTGTTTGCATCCTACTCACGGGTAGCACCACTTAACTTGCTGCCACAATTATCCTTACGCCCTCCCTGTAACTCTCATTCCCCTGTGGCCTTCCAGCCAGAAATGCGGTCCTTGGACCTGGCTTCTCAACAATTAGCCCCGAGAGGGAAGAATCGGCTGGCTCCTGGAAGTACACTGAGAGCACACAGAGCCTCCCCACACCTTCAGACTTGCACGTTGCTGCCCAGGAGCTTCCTGCAGCTAGCCTTCCTTCCCAGTCCACTATGGCCAGTTCCAATAGCAGTGCGGGCATCCGGTGGTCCCGGCAGGAGACGCGAACTCTTCTCTCCATACTAGGTGAGGCAGAGTATATCCAGCGCCTCCAGACTGTGCATCATAATGCGGATGTCTATCAGGCTGTGTCTAAGCGAATGCAGCAGGAAGGCTTCCGCCGCACCGAACGTCAGTGCCGCTCCAAGTTTAAAGTTCTGAAGGCGTTGTATTTAAAGGCATATGTTGCCCACGCCACGAGTATGGGCGATCCGCCGCACTGTCCGTTTTATGATACGTTGGATCAGCTTCTCCGAAATCAGATAGTGACTGACCCAGACAACTTAATGGAGGATGCTGCTTGGGCCAAGCACTGTGATCAGAACTTAGTGGCCTCTGACAGCCCAGGGGAAGAGGGAGCCAGACTTCTCAGAGCAAAAAGGACTCAGGCAGCAGATCATCAGCCTGTCTTGAAAACAGTTAAGGAAACAGATGAGGATTGTCAACTGAGAATCAGTGACCAGATGCGAGAAACCAGTGACCTCGAGGACTCCTGGGATGAATCCTCGGGTGCAGGTAACTCCCAAGCATGTGAAGGATTGGGGTGCCAGAGTCACTTGGTTCTAAACAGCAGTATATGTTTGGATGTTGTTCTCTTCAACATTGTCCCCATTTCTGCCCCATTCCTCTGTTTTTTAAGCCTTCTGCTAAGATGAAGGGCTCCAGGTCTTCAAAAGCAATGACCCTAGGTATATATAAGGTATTAGAGCTTTTTAAATGTGGAAAAAGTACTCTTTAGAATCTAACTCATTTTAGCATTGTTTGTAGTGGGTGCTTAGGAACGTGAGAATAGAGATACTGGGTTGGCTGGCTACGTGGAACGGGGTTCAGAGAGGCAGCGGGGAGGTTTTGGAGGGAAGATGACAGTCGGCCGAAGTGTCCAGACCAAGGCATTGAAGTCTTCCCAGCCCCTTGTGGCAAGAGGCCTTTCCAGGAACTACCAGAGTGTTGTAATTGTCTCTCAGCTCAGCTGCTGGCTCCAAGCATTCCCTTAGCAGGAATCTCCTCTTTGCAACATTGTTGCTTTGTTTTTCAGGGTGCTCTCAAGGGACCCCCAGCTACAGCAGTTCCCACCACCTTTTCAGAGGTGCAGTTGCTCCCTGTCAGAGCAGCCCCATGACCAGACTGGGTGTGTCCGGTGAGCCCAGTCCCTGCGCCAGTACCAGCCGAAACACTCCTGGGGTGGCCTCCACACCGCGGCCTCCGGTTGTCTCCTCCAGAGTTCCTTTTGTTTCTGGTGGGGATAGGCCTTTGACCAGTGAGCCCCCTCCAAGGTGGGCAAGGCGAAGAAGGCGGTCAGTGGCCAGGACTATTGCAGCTGAGTTGGCAGAAAACAGGAGGTTGGCACGAGAACTTTCAAAGCGTGAGGAAGAAAAATTGGACAGGCTGATTGCTATTGGTGAGGAGGCCAGTGCTCAGCAAGACACTGCCAACGAGCTCCGCAGGGATGCCGTGATCGCAGTCAGACGCTTGGCAACGGCAGTGGAAGAGGCCACCGGTGCTTTTCAGCTAGGGCTTGAAAAATTGCTTCAGAGGTTAATTTCAAATACCAAAAGTTAGGAGTCGATTGCAAAAGAGTCTCTTTCCTAAACTGGTAGAAACCCAGTCCAACACCTGCCTTTTGGTACCCTGGCTCCTTTTACAGGTCCTTCTGGAAAAAAAGAGCGGATGAACCATTAATACGCAGAGTGGCAGGACGGATCCGCACTAGTTGCTTTCCCCAAGCTTCTCCACTAATTGAAAGACCTCTCAGATGTGTGAGGAGTGGTCTCATAGAAAACAGATGGAGCCGAGTCCAGAGAGCTAGTTAGCTGTGGCTTTCCCGCTGACAAGAGGCAGTTTAGTTTACCTCTACACCAGTTTCCTCATCTGTAAAATGGGGGCTAGGTAATAACTCCTGACCTGCCTACCTCACAGGGTTGTTGTGAGGATCAAATGGCTAATAGATGTGAAAGAGTTTAAAAGTTTAAAAGCACTACACACTATACACATGTAAGTTATTAATGCATAGGACCTTGGCCGAAGTAAGGCTAGGGTGAGGCACATTAGTTGACAAGATGAAAAATTACAGTGTATACCATGACCTCATTGCTTGAATCTTTACTAGTTTAACCTGACTGCTTCTTGTAAGATCTTCATTTTTTTAATTCCTCTATGTAGCTCATTAGGCTAATATAGATACACGTATTTGTACCTTTATCTCTTATGTTTTCACTGCTGTGTCTATGACAGACCTGTAAGTAAGCACTCAATGGTCAAACCGTCATTCCCTCCATTTTACTAGTCCTTAGTGTCTTATCACTGTAAGGATAATCAGCGGACAGGGAGCCACAATTGTGTGTTATGATTCATGTTGATAATCAATATAATGAGGTATTGGCTGTTCTATAAAACATTACATGTAAGTAAATTCTTTGCATTCCATATCCTTTGGGTCCCTTTATATGCATAATTACGTGTCTTTAGGTTGGGTGTCATTTGAACAACACGTGGAAACAATTTAGAATCTGTTTTCCAAACGCTTTGAGCTAATTTCATTGTTTTCTGTTAGCCTTTTTTCTGTCTCACATGTTACAGAAAGCAAGCCCTGGAAAACCTTCCTTCTAGGGAACTTTGCAAAATTACTTTTTCTCATCTTATGTGAACAGACGTTCACCTTGTTAATGGCCTATGGTGGAAGAGGACAGCTTTGAGAACAATTGAGGATGGTGTGGATAAAGACTGCCTGCAGTAGATAACTTCTTTTAAGCACAAAGCCCTCAACAGACACATCCCTCTCCCCGCCCCCAAACATACACACTTCCTCTAGGAGATAGGAGGGTGTTGAGCCATACTTCCAGTTTACTTTAGAAGGAATGCCGTTATTGGCCATCATTAAACTAACTTAAAGCTTTTAAGTGGTTTACTTAGTACTTTCAGGAAATACAAATAGGAGCCTTGGAATTTAAAAGGCTTTCCTCTAGTCTACAGGCTAAGAATAAATAAACAAAACAAGTGCAGGCATGTTTGAAGAGATTTTGTTTTATATTTTGTAGGCTTGGGTGCTTACCTCAAAGCTGGCAATACAGATCCATACAGAAATAGTCAAAACAATAGTGGGAATATGCCTGGAACCATGAATAGAGGGCAAGTAAACAATCTGCTCTGTTGAGTTGGAGATGAATGTAGAAGGCAGCTGGTGTGGTAGAACACATTGGACTCCAGTTAGAACTGGGTTCTAACCCTGTCACACTTTGTCACATCAGGCAGATGACTTTCCCTTTTTGTGCCTCAGTTTCTTTAAAATGAGAGATTTGTACTAGATGGCTTTTCTGGTACCTTCCAGTTCTAAAAAGAATTCTGTGATAAGTGACATAACAAAAAAGGCGAAGTGAAATTTTAATCGCAATGTGTCCAGCTACAGCCACATACTGTATGTTTGAATTACTGGTAACAATTGTATGTTAAGGAAGCATTCTGTGATATCAATATTTATTAATATACTCAGCCTAAGTAAGTATCACACCATACATAGGTTCCTTGCTTTAAAGAAGCATATACTAAGGCAGTGAAATGAGTATATATCTAAATATGTGCATTTTCTCAATTGTTTTAGGCCTTTATATGGAGGGATGTGTTTCATTTGTAACTGGATAACAATAATGTAGATATGTAGACTTTCTGGAAAAACAGGGAAGTACTTGAAGGAGAGTTAGGCCTGTACTATATTTATCTATTAATGGTAGCAAAGTACATAGGCAGTGATTTATTTAAGATAAGAGAAGTGCTAAAGAACAAAAGTGCAGTAAAACTTGGAAGGTAGTATTGTGAAAATCTTTGGGGCGAAATAATCTTCACATGAGAATAAAACTAAAGTGAAAGTCCTTAATGAAAAATAAAGAGCAAAAGAGGCAAAATATTGCCAAGGGGAGGCCCCTTGAATGAAAACAAGCTCAGAAATCCTGCTTAAGCTCTAGGCCCAGCCATTCGTACCTGCCCATCCTTTGGCAGGTCATTTTACCATTCTGTGACTCAGGTTCCTCGCCTCCAGAGAGAGAAACAACTCTCCTACCTACCTCACAGGAATGTTGTGAGGGCCAAATGAACAGATGAATGTAAAAACGCTTTCAGACACGGAAGGCGCCGTGTCGTGACAGTAACGGGGAAGAAGACCCTGGGGCACATCAGTGCTGCCGCGTGCCAGGTCCGACAGCCTGCTGACGGTGCGAGAGACATTTAAGGAAGGACGAGGAAGAGAAAGTGGCGTTGCTTGTAGAGGTGGTGATACAGTGGTGGGATTAACACTCTGCCACCTAAAGACCATGATGTAAATGAGGTGCTGTGTATGCCAACTTCCCACCGTCCTTTGTGTTTCTGTTCAGTCATTTAATCCTGGTGTGGACAAATAAAGTTTTTACTTGTATATACTTGTGGGTCAGTCCGCTACTTTCTGGCAATATCCATGACCATTTGTCATCACGTCCACGCTCTGCTTTCTTTTTCTTTGTCAGCTAATCCCCAGGGTCTTACCTGTATATGGTCCTAAGAGCTTTCGGTGCTTCCTGTCCTCACATGAGAAGGGCCCTCTTTGCAGGGCAGTTGAGAAATAATTTTCCATTTCTAAAAGTTCTTTAAATTTCATAATATAGGCTCTCCTGGCAAATTGTTTTGTCTAAGATAGCTCACAGATAGTTTACAGATAACAGGGTAAATTGTCCTGGTTGACTAAAATTCTCTTCTGAAGAAAACAGCTGGTAAGTGTCATGCTGAAATTACATTGGTGCAAAAAAATTACAATGGGTATTCTTCATTTTTTCTTACTCTTAAAATAGTTGTCCAGGATGTAGTCTAAATACTGGATTTAGAAAAAGGGAGGGAGGGAGGGAGGGCTTATGTGAAAAGAATACTAAACTTTGTATTAAAGATCTGGGCTCCAGTCCCTTCTGCCATGAATTAACCATGTGACTTAGGGCAAGCTCCTTACCTGTTTTCCTCTCTATCAATTTTTAGGTAATAGAGAAGGAAGTATGGGGAATCTGCAAGTGTTCTAGACAGATTTCTGAGCTTCTTAAGTCCATCTGAAACCCTTTTTGTCTTCCTCTTATTTACACAGGTTAGGGTCCTCAAATGTTCAATAACTGCAGCAGATAGTCACTATTAATTTTCAACTCCTCTTATTAAAACTGATTCCTGAATAGAATAGCTATCGCTCCTTGGAAAAAGGGTTAACTGGAAGGGTTTACTTCAATTTCTAGATGAAATTAGGCAAAAGATGAGTGACTCCTATCACTCCTCAAACGGGCTGGAGTACATTAGTCATTTACCTTCTTACTGGGAGGCAGCTGGTAAAGTTTGCACTTTAAGAGAAGCCTGCTAGAGAAGACTGGGTACTGACTCTGCCCCTTGTTAGCTTATAAGTCACTGATTCTCTAAGAACCTCTTATCTCTAAAATAATACCTGCCGAATTAACCCCACTTAAGTGTTGTGAAGATCAAGTGAGGTAATAATAGATAACATTTCTGTAGTCTGCACAAATTGGTATTTTGAGCAACATTACACCCATTGTTATTGTTTTCATTGCCATACACATTTATTTACTACTTAATTTGCATGGGACATTATAGACCTATCTACCTGCAGTATATTGCACCTTTCCATTTATAACATATGTACTTTTGCTCAATTTTTTTGACTTTGCATGTTGAATCATGTTCAGAAGCCAAGAAACAAAGATGGTGCTAGGTGTTCAATCTTTTTTTTTTTTTTTCCCCTTTTCATCTCAGTGATTGGGTCTTTAAGATCATAGATGACAGAGTACAGGACATAAAATGACTGATATTATGAAAAATTACCCCCAGATGTATAGCATCTGTTAATAGCAAGATCAGAACAAATAAGAGCTATTTTTCAAATGTGAAGATTAACACTTTAATAGAATCACTGTAACCATTATAAATACTATATCCATTTAATCCTATCCTCTATATCATGATTTGTTAATATTAAGCAACTTAATAATTGCTTGTATTTTTATATTGGTTCAGTGGTATTGAAAAATATAATCTTTAAATATTACACATCAACAATACTGATTTTAATATTTATCTTTATCTTTATGGACAGCTCTGATGATCCACAGGCTCAGAAATACATCATGGAAAGTAAATGTTTAGTGAGTATGGTTCTATTATTACCTCTCTATTACACAAAGTAATTGCCAAGGTCATAACCTATTATATTATTTTGAAACTTTGTATTCTTACTAAAATTATTCCTTGTTTAACACGCTTAACAATTTCCTTGATAGGTCATTGAAAAAAACGGAAAGTTGCGATACGAAGTAGATACTGGAGAAGGAACAAAGTTTGTTAACCCAGAAGATGTTGCCAGACTGATATTTAGTAAGATGAAAGGTACTGAACAAAAGATCTTTTAAAAGTTGACCTTGGAGCGCCTGGGTGGCTCAGTGGGTTGAAGCCTCTGCCTTTGGCTCAGGTCATGATCTCAGGGTCCTAGGATCGAGCCCCACATCAGGCCCCCTTCTCAGCGGGGATCCTGCTTCCCCTCTCTCTCTCTGCCTACTTGTGATCTCTCTCTCTCTCAGTCAAATAAATAAATAAAATCTTTAAAAAAAAAAAGTTGACCTTAAAAAAAAGTTAGAGGTGTTCCTTGATCTGGAGAGAAGCAGAGTAATGGAACAGATGAAGCAGACCTAACACTAGACCTGACTGGGCCACTACCCAGCCATGTGACCTTGATGAACTGACTTCCTTCCCTGACTCTGGTTGCCTTAGCAGTAACTTTAATGGCTTGGGCAAGGTTAGCCTTTTCACAGCTCCTTAAATTGAAGTGGCCGAAGAAGTTTGGTGAAGAATGAATATTTTCTCTCTCTGCTCAACATTAACAGCGCTCCTTGAACAGTTATTTAGGCAGATGAAGCAGGTCTGGCTTACCACCGCTCCCAACGAAGGCTGGAAGCTAAGTGGCATACTGTGGAACAGTTTGGAACATTCTGGAGTAGATTATTTATAATGCTCACTTCAGCTCTGGAATGATGTTATGAGTCTGTGGGAGGGAGCGCAACCTTTTAATGTGTTGAACTAACATGCTGCTTGTCTTCACACTCATGGATTAGAAGCTCATTCTTAATGGAACCAGTCTAATTTGGGAGGTAGTTGACATTTTGAAGCCTCAGAGCCAGGCTTTTTGGAAAGTACCTTGTTCCATGTCCACAAACTTCCAAAACCACAAAAAGGTCTGCAGTTTAAGAGAGCCAGAGAAGAAAATGAGTGGGGTGGGCAATCAGGTAAATTGGAAAATCTACAGTGAGAAGATCATGGGCACAAATTAGTAACCTGAAAAGTATCACGACATTTTTTTGGTCATCGGAATTTATTTTTATATTTTTTCATACACAGAAACAGCACATTCCGTACTGGGCTCAGATGCAAATGATGTAGTTATTACTGTTCCATTTGATTTTGGAGAAAAGCAAAAAAATGCTCTTGGGTAAGTTTATCTTATTTGCTTAAAGGAAATATAGATCTCATATCATAATGTAGTAAAAGGTAAAATTGTATTTGAAAATACCTTTGGCAGTAAAATTGTATTTGCATCTAAAAATTGTAAATAGACTACTAAAAAGTCTAGTAATGATCATTAATATTTCCTGTCTTTTATGAAAACGCCAAAAGAACATAAAATTAGGTGTACCTTACTAGCTGTTTCGATTGGAAATGTTTTTTTTTTTTATTTTTTTTTTTTTTTATTTATTTTTTTTTTTTAAATTTTTTTTTTTTTTTTTTTTTTAAAGATTTTATTTATTTGACAGAGAGAAACACAGCTGGAGAGGGAACACAAGCAGAGGGAATGGTAGCGGGAGAAGCAGGCTCCCTGCTGAGCAAAGAGCCCGATGCGGGGCTCGATCCCAGGACCCTGGGATCACGACCCGAGCCGAAGGCAGACGCCCAACGACTGAGCCACCCAGGCGCCCCTCGATTGGAAATGTTTTTAATTACGAGGTTAAGTTGATGTTTATAAATTGCTTTGCCTTAGTTTCATGCAGTCAGGATTTACGTGGAAATTATATAAAAATACACAGTTTTTTGCAATGAAAATATTTGCAATAATTTCTTCACCTTAGATCTTTATATCTAAACAAAAAGTTGGCGCGGTGGGGGCGCCTGGGTAGCTCAGTGGGTTGAACATCTGCCTTCGGCTCAGGTCATGATCCCGGGGTCCTGGGATTGTGCCCCACATTGGGCTCCCTACTCAGCAAGGAGTCTGCTTCTCCCTCTCCCCCTGCTGCTCTCTTGCCCACTCTCTCTCTCTCGCTCACTCTCTTTGTGTCAAATAAATAAAGAAAATCTTAAAAAAAAAAAGTTGGGTTTAGTTTTTAGTTTTTATGGTCATTATGCAAATGCAATTGGCAAGCATGCGTGCCTTTGCCTTAAGGATAGAGTCTCATGTGGGACTTTGGCAAGCATCTGAGTTGCTTCAGATAATTGCATTATTTACTTGAACTTGTGGGATGTTAAAACTGTGACCCTAAGTTAAAGAAACTGGAAAGTTCCAAAATGTATTATAAATTTGTTTAATCAATTTATCTTTATTAAGTTGTAATTAATTAGATTATTAATTTAATTAAATTTGTTTATTAATCCCTAAAGTTTATAAGCATGGGCATTTTTGAGAGCTTTCCTTTTCCTTCGTATATGCACACATTATTTTCTTTGTTGAGAAAATACTTGAACATGTTGTATTGATGAATTTGTTGATATTAAATTTATTGAAAGCAAATTGTCCACAGGGAAGCAGCCAGAGCTGCTGGGTTTAATGTTTTGCGGTTAATCCACGAACCATCTGCAGCTCTTCTGGCTTATGGAATTGGACAAGACTGCCCCACTGGCAAAAGGTAAAAACCATATTTGCAGCTTTAAGGTCTTCAGTGCGGAAAATATTTTAGATTGCCACATTTATATCAGTAGGGATTATTATATAAAGCCTTTATGAATAAAAATATGCTGAAACTGCCTTGGAGATTTTCAAATAGGTGAGAAAGACGTCCTAGGAGAGCAGAGAAAGGACATAACAAGAGGGAAGGCTGAGCTTTCTTACCCTTCTCTTATCACTCATGTTATCTTTCTTTATTGGATAAAGATTTGAAATTTACAAGCCCGACCAAATTGTAGCTCAGGCTAGGGCATTGTTAATTTTTCCATCAATTCCAATTATTAAACATGTTTACAAACAGTGAGTACTTTTTTATTCACTGTATATAAAAGTATACATTTTTCTTGGCAGGAGATGGGGGAGAGTCCAGCATAGGATTTAAGATGTCTTTTAGTAATGAAAATAGTAAGTGCTCGCTTCAGCAGCACATATACTAAAAAAGTAATGAAATAGTAAGACATACTCCTAATTTACTTGTCAAAACTTGTCTTAATAGAGCAGACATGGGCAGCTTTGAGGAGATTAATACATATGTGCTAATTTTCCCTAGTTGTTTCACCTTATTCATATTTCACAGTTAAAAATATTAATGTATTTAAATCGGTAGGAAATCTGTTTTAGGTAACCAGATAAATGTAGAATATCAGAAATTAGGTTCTAGCTTTGCATATATTTGATTTTTATAGAATGTGTTATTGTAGTAGTTACAATAGTTATAGTAGTTATAAAATGTCTATAGTCTCTTGTGATTCGCTGTAATCACAAATCTCTGCTTGGAAAAGTTAGTATCTTGCACTGTATGTTAATTATACTGGAATTAAAGAAAAGAAAAGTTAGTGTCTTGAACTCTGGTTACTCAGAAAAATCGAATTTTACCAGTACAACTAAGTAAAAACAAACTTTGACTTCAAATCAGAAGATATGGATTATGGGTTCTAGGCTTAATTCAGCACTAAGTGATGACCATGGACAACTAAGTTGACTTGTGTGAGATTTTCAGTTTCCTTATTATGATTAGGGATTAAACTAAGTTAACTTCTAATGTCCAACCTACCTTTATAACGGTGTGATTCTCTTATAGCTTACTCATCTTCTTTTTCTTTTAAGCAATATTTTGGTGTTTAAACTTGGAGGAACATCCTTATCTGTCAGCGTCATGGAAGTGAACAGTGGAATATATCGTGTTCTTTCAACGAACACTGATGATAACATTGGAGGTACACACTTCACAGAAACCTTAGCACAATATCTAGCTTCGGAGTTTCAGAGGTGAGTATTAATGGACTTGATGATGTTTTGATTGAAGTTTCTCTTTGGGGTTTTTGGGGTTTTTTGTTGTTTTTGTTTTGTTTTGTTTTCTATTTTAAATTGCACTGCTTTGAAGGAGGACCTGTTTTTTGTTTTTATTTTCCAGTGCATTGGATATTTTCATGTCATGAGTTACCATGTGCTTTCCCAGCATTTGCAGGGAAGCAGAGGCCACGTTGAGCAGCACAGTGTGCTTGGACTTTTCACTTAGTGCGAGGGCCCACCAGACATTGAACTGTGTGAACTTGGGTCTCCAGGTTCAAATTCTTAATTCCTCAGGTGCTGCTGTTATGTCTAGATAAAGGAGGGTACAGGCACTGAGGACTCACTACCTTCTAAACAAATTTTAAAAGGTTAGATCTGATAAAGATTATATTACGTTATGTCACATCCTAGTGAATTAGTGTCTTTGGAGTATTTATTTAATTACCAATCTGCTTTTACGAGGAGTATTTCAGTTTTGTTCCTAGGTGTAATTATTCCATTCAAAATCATGAGCCAAATGGATAAAGCTTATATTTTGGACATTGCCACTCTTAAAAAAAAATTTTTTTTTGGCCAAAACAGTATTTTCATCAGTTTGACTAAACTGGGTAAAAAAAGTCTTGAAAAAGAGGTAGGTTCTCACTTGTTTTGTAAAGACCTATATACTGCTTTTTGTTATGAAGGGGCTTCAGCTCAAGGGTAAGACGTTGCTAACTTGACTACCAGTTCCCGTTATTATACATGTTTAGAAACAGAGTGAAGCAATTTTAACAATTAACTTGTATTGGGGATAGAGAAATGGTAATTTTACATATTTTATGTGTGTCAAATTTCTTTAAAGAAGCCCTTTTAGGGGCACCTGAGTGGCTCAGTCGGTTAAGTGGCTGCCTTCAGCTCAGGTCGTGATCCCAGAATCCTGGGATCGAGCCCCACGTCAGGCTGCCTGCTTGGTGGGAAAGCCTGCTTCTTTCTCTCTCACTGCCTCCCCCCACTTGTGCACTCGCTCCCTCACTCTGTCAAATAAATAAAAAAAAATCTTTAAAAAAAAAAAAAAAGAAAGAAACCCTTTTAGTTTTGTTTTTTTTGTGCTGGACTGATCATTTGATACCATTAAACTGAGATTGTGCTGCATTTATAAAGGGAGAGATAGGAGACCTGACCTGGTCACATAGTATCTCCTTCACCCTCTGTTCATCGCATCTGCAAAAAGATGGCAGCTACTTTACTTCTTCAAAGGACAGTCTGTTATTATGGTCACAGAATTTAGCAATTCCAAGTGTAAAAAATACTCATTATTCCTTTTTCTTGAAGAGACTCTTCTTTTAATTGCAAAGAATTTCTTCAGAAATTTTGGAGGGCTTAAAGCTAGTTACTAAAATCTGATATTACTATAAATTTATTAGATTGCTATCCTGGTAGGCATTATCCAGATTTGAGTTTTTATAAATTCTAATTTATAGAATCTAATAAGAGTTAGAATTTATGTATAAATGGCCTAGGAATTTTTAAGCTTTAAAGACTATATTTTTGATTTAGATCCTTCAAACATGACGTGAGAGGGAACGCCCGAGCCATGATGAAGCTGATGAACAGTGCTGACATTGCAAAGCATTCTTTGTCAACCCTGGGAAGTGCCAATTGTTTCCTTGACTCATTGTATGAAGGTCAAGATTTTGACTGCAACGTGTCCAGGTAAAACTGAAATTCAAAAAACTTAAATTCCAAAAACATTTATATTTTTAGGTGTAATTTTCTCACTTAGGGGTTGTTTGTTTGTTCTTTGGAGATTTATTAGCCATCAATAAAGGGAGAGCTTTCCTGTCTTTATTCTGAGGTCCAGTTCTCATTAGGCTAAGTAACTGCTCCAAAACTACTGGCCTCAATTGTGATTGCTGCTACCGACAGCTACAAACAACAGTGTGTGAAAAAGGAATCCTAGATCTTTGAAAGAAAGGCTTGTTGTTGGTTAAGTTTATGTGGGGCTGTGCATGTTTCAGTGATACTTACTCAAATAGTTAACACAGTGTGGCAGGCTGTAGTCTAAGTAGTAGTATATACTAACTCATCAAATCCCCAGAACAACCCAATGAGGTAAGTAGTATCGTTTTCCTTATTTTACACATGAGGAAGCTGAAACAGAGAAGTTTCATTCTTGCCCAGGGTTACAGGGTAAGTATGTGTAATATTAGTGATGGACAGGGGTTCAAACCCTGAAAGGTTGACTCCAGAGTTCATGCTCTCTGTCACATTCTACCAAAGATTCATGTCTATCTTGGTTTTGTTGCCTCTGTCATCCATTGTTAGCATTTTAAATTTTGTTAGTGTTTTTTAGTAAACACAGGTTTAATTTGCATAAAATTACTTTAAATTCTCTTATCTTTTACATAATCCAAAACATTGGTTACACCTGTATCCAGAGAATCCAAAGGGAGGACATTGCCCTATCATTTGCCTTGCATATTATTTTTTTTTTAAGATTTTATTTATTTATTTGACAGAGAGTGAGAGATCGCAAGTAGGCAGAGAGGCAGGCAGAGAGAGAGGGGAAAGCAGGCTCCCTGCTCAGCAGAGAGCCCAATGCAGGGCTCAGTTGCGGGGCTCGATCCCAGGACCCTGAAATCATGACCTGAGCCAAAGGCAGAGGCTTTAACCCACTGAGCCACCCAGGCGCCCCTTGCCTTGCATATTATTAACGCTAATAACAGCTATCAATGGTTCACTGTTTAAACCTCCCAACAACCTAACAGGTGACTTGAAAACATAGTAAAAATTTCCAGAATTACAGTATTATTTTTAGGATTCTACTGACTATATTTGGTTAAATTCAGTCTTCATTTGGTCCTTGTAGTTTAGCTTCCTTGTTTTCCTGTGCTTTCCTGAAGACTCTAGCTCTGTGTGCCCAATGCAATAGACACTAGCCACCTGTGGCTATTCAAATTATCATTAATTAGGAATAAATAACATAAAATTTCAATTCCTCAGTAGCACTAGCCACAGTTCAAGTGCTCAATAGTCTCAGAAGCCTAGTGGCTCACAGAAAATTCGGTTAGCACTTTATTAACTCTTTTAAGAGAGATTTCAAACTATAACCCAAAAGACTGAAAGATGTTAAATTGAAATCTCCTTGTTAGCAGAGCATTGTGTAATTTTTCTGTTTCTAGAATTCCTAACTTAATGCTGAGTTTGTCCAAGTACTTAGTATATGCTTGCGTATTATTGCTTAGTTATCAGGAATGAAATCGAATTTGTAATTTTTCATTGAGGAAATTTTGCCTTTATCACAAAGATTTCAACTGTATATATAGATAGCCCAAATAAATTTAAAAATCAGCATCTGCATTTAAGGTTGGTGTGAAATTAGGAAGTACATTTTTCATAAACGTAGATCTTAAAAGTATATGCTAGCATTCAAGCTTCTCAGAGCAAGAGAACTAAACTTATGTATATCATAGTCTCAGAGTATAAAGAAAAAATAATGAGAAATAATTTTTGAAACCTTTAATGTATAAAAATAGTGAAAGCTTCCAAATGAAGTTTGAATTTGAATCTGTGGCTTTGTTGGGAATACTATACACTGAGTGTTAATTTTTAGGTTTTTTGAAAGCTTTTACAAGTAAGCCATGGTTACATAGCCATCTTCTGAATTTGACATTGAATGTCTTCAAACATTTGTAGATGAATAACCTCCCCCCATGGTATTAATACTGTTAGGTGTTAAATCATAAACCCATCTTTAAGAGAACTGTCATATTAGGTTTTGACATTACTCTTCACAAGAAAAATTGTCTTAACTGTACTAAGCCTTTTCTCTATGTCTTTTCCTTTCTTTGTGTGTGTGTACAGAGCAAGATTTGAACTTCTCTGTTCTCCGCTTTTTAATAAATGTATAGAAGCAATCAGAGAACTCTTAGAACAAAGTGGATTTACAGCAGATGATATCAATAAGGTAATACTTTTATTTTTTTCTTATTTTAGGAATAGTATTGGTCTTAGAATTTAGGAAATAGACCCTTGTATCGAAATAATATTTTTATCAATTTAAATATTTTCTGAGCTTGTGTTAATGACTAAGGAAAATTGAATTTTTTATTTCTGGCTCCCATGATACATATTGTCAGTTTCTTAGCAAAAAAGAATAGTTCCTTCCCCGTATATTTTTTGAGATGTAAGCAAAAGCTAATGGATATTTGCATGTTTACCATGTGCAAAGCACTGTTTCTAAGTATTTTACATAGATTAACTGATTGAGTACTCACCAACAACTCTATGAGGCAGGTGCTTTTATTTATCCCCATTTTATGAATGTACACACCAAGGTACAGAAAAATGAATAATTTCTTGGCAATCATATGGTTTACCTCTCTTTCCCAGCTTCCAGAATTCATTGAAATCTCAAACTCGAATTCCTGTTCCCATTTCTTTTGCCCTTGTGCACTTATGTCTTAAATTTCTTTTCTGTCATTTTAGTGGGCTTATGGAAGAAGATAAGTTGATATGATTAATAAACATAGATAAGTTGATGTGATTAATCACTCCGTTTTAACCAAGCTCCCAGCTCTACAGCTGCAATTTTAATAGCTGCATGGTATTTTATTGTATTGACATACCGTAATTTATAAGACCGATTATGTATTTTAGTTGTATAAGTTATTCTGGTTTTATAAAAAGCAGTCTTTGAGGCTTTGTGAACATCCTTAATTTCCTTAGAATAAAATTTAGGAGTAAATCCCAAGTTTTAAAACTTTTAATATTAATTATTAATTATTAATATTTATTGCCATATTGCTCACCAGAAAACAATTTACTTTCTGAATAGGTATTATTCATGTAATCATGGATAGCAAATTTTTAAAATTCTCTGTATTCATACTTCTTTTTCCAGAGAACTTTAGAATTATTTTTTAGCTTCCTATATAAAATCCTATTATGATTTTGTTAGTTTCATTAAGACTGCAAAATAATTTGGGATGGTGTAGTAACTTTACAGTATATTGTTTTCCTGACCATGAAGTTGATATCTCTCTCTGTTCAGATCTTCTCTAATACTTTCAGTTATGTGTTTTCTTAGTATTTACATTACATTATTGCTGTATTTGCTGTCAGATTTATGACTGGTTTGAAGGAGATGTCATTTATACTTTTATTTTCCAGTTTGCTTTCACTGATAAATGGAATACTTACTGGATTTTGCTTATTTATATAATATTTTGCCACTTTTTTTTTTTAAGATTTTATTTATTTATTTGACAGAGATCACAAGTAGGTAGAGAGGCAGGCAGAGAGAGAGAGAGAAGCAGAGTCCCTGCTGAGCAGAGAGCCCGATGTGGGGCTCGATCCCAGGCCCCTGAGATCATGACCTGAGCTGAAGGCAGAGGCTTAACCCATTGAGCTACCCAGGCGCCCCTATTTTGCCACTTTTTAAAAAGATTTTATTTATCTGAGAGAGAGAGCGCACACGAGCAGGGTGAGGGCCAGAGAGAGGGAGAAGCAGACTCCACTCCAACCAGGGAGCCTAATGCAGGGCTCAGTCCCAGGACCCTGGGACCCTGGGTTAAGGCAGATGCTTAACCAACTGAGCTACCCAGACACCCCTATATTTTTGCCATTTCATGAATTCTTGCTATTAATAAGTTTTCATGGAGTCTTCTGAATTTCCTAGAAATGCATTCCAATTAATTTACTAATTAATCCACAAGTAATTATTGAGCATGCCCATTCTGTGCAAGCAGGTTCTAGGCTCTTGGGATACAGCACTAAATGTAACGAAGTCTTTGCCTTCATAGAACTTACATTCTAGTAGGAATATTCAGGTAATGTATGAGAGAACATATAAAAAATAATACCCAGCTATGATAACTGTTATGAAGAAAAATAAAACAGGGTAAGGGCATAGCTAGTGACAAAGGGTGATTTTTCAGATAAGAGACCCATATAAGGAGGTGGCTTTTGATGAGAGACTTGAGCGAAGTAGAGGAACCAGCTATGTACCTGTCTGCCAGTTTCGCAGGCGTAGGGAACAGCAATGTGCAAGAAGCTTGCTGTGTGCAGGGAGCAGTGAGGGTCGTGGGTGGAACTGAGTGCACCAGGGAGAGAGTGGTAATGGAACTAGGGACTGAATCAGAACACAGCATGGACGCCTCTGGCTGCAGGGGCGGGAGTACGCTGTGGTTGGACATGTGAGTGCACATTTTAGGAGAGAGTTCTGAGCTGGAGATCTACATTTGTCAGTGCCTGTATGCTGCTTAGAGCCGTGCCTGGATGAAATAGAGCCACAGCAGAGGAGAGACCTCTGGACAGGGTCAGAGGACCTGTCTGGACATTCACCCGCCCAAAGGGTATGTAGCACAGGATTTAGGACTAGCTAGTGAGGAACCTTGAGAACCGGGAGACCAATAAAATTGTCCCTATTAGGGAGGGATAGATCACATGCCCTGTGCTGCTGGAGGCCCAGCAGGTGAGGCTTGAGGACTGACCACTGGGCCTGGCAAAGTGCAAGTACCTGGTTGGTGTTAGTGGAGTAAAGGAGAGACACGCTACTGGAGTGAGTTTAATATAGAACAGAAGGTAGGATCGTGGACACAACGAGTACAAAGAACTCTCTTGAGAAGTTTTGCTATAAGGGCAGCAGGAAAATGGAGTGGTAGTTGGGGTGGGCTGTGAGTTCTGGGACTCTCCCAGAGCGACAGGTTATACGTGACTGGTGATACTTTCTCTCTCAAATATGTATCCCTCACTTTTTTATATATATTTGGTTGCATTCGTCAGAACTTCTTTTGTTCTTTTTTAGAGGAATATTTTATTAGTCTTTTAACAAAAAATGTGATTACTGGTAATTGGGTAGAAATAGTTTGGGCACCTGGGTGGCTCAGTCGGCTAAGCATCTACCTTCAGCTCAAGTCATGATCCCAGAGTTCTGGGATCGAGTCCCACCACGGGCCCCCTGCTCAGATGGGGAGTCCTCTGCCTGCTCCCCACTGCTTGTGCTCACTCTAACAAATAAATGAAGAAAATCTTAAAAAAAAAAAAAAAAGATTCTCTTTCCCATATTGAGCATTCTCTTTTTCTAACATTTCCTGTGTTAATATGAAGTAGGTGGTGAGTCTTTACAAATGTATTTTCTGGAAACCTGCAAGGAAGGCTTATGGTTTCCTTTATATTTGTCTTAAAGTTGTGTGATAAATTACTGATAATTTCCTAACGTGGAACAGTATTCCTGAGATAGACCTCATTTGGTTATGAAGAATTATTCTTTTTATATATTAATTTTCTGTGATAATTTATTATTTTCACCTTACTTATGTCAGTCAGCAGGAAAGAGTAGATGGTGTATTTCAGGCTTTTCTACCTTAACCATATTCTCTGAACAAAGTAACCCCTTTTGATATCAGATGCTTTAAAGGAGAATGATTCTGCGTTTTGGTTTCATTGGTCTAAGAAGTGCCTTAGCGGGATACCTGAGTGACTCAGTCAGTTAAACGTCTGCCTTCAGCTCAGGTCATGATCTCGGGGTCCTGGGATCAAGCCTCATGTCAGGCTCCCTGCTCATTGGGTAGCCTCCTTCTCCCTTTTCCTCTCTCACTGCCCTTCTCCCCCTGCTCTTGTTCGCATTCTCTGTCTCAAATAAATAAAAAAATAATAAGTGCCTCAGCTACTGGCCTCCCAACTCATTCTCTCTTCCTTGCATGATGAGTTGTCCGTGGTATCTCCTGAACCATTGCTTATCAGTAGGGCCTCAAGGCTTCTATCCAGGGACAGTGAGAGGCAGTGAGAGGCATATTGGTGAGTCTCAAGCATTGTTCAGATAGGAAGGGTATTATAAGGTAGAGGCACGGCTTGATCCTTTTCTCATCTTTCTTGCTCCTACCTCCCTTCTTTTCGAGTCCAGCAGCATGACCTGCTCTTTCCTTAATGGTCTACCTTGTCCAAGATTGTAATTTGATAAGCATAGGCTACTTCTCTTACTCCTTTAAAAAAAAACTTCTGAGACACGCTCAAAGAAACAAGAGTATTATTCCTTTTTGACTCAAGTGCTTGAACTTAGATGACAAAATACCACAATATATCTGATTCATTGACTCAGAATAATACCTCCTAAACCAAAACTTCCAGTACTTTAACTTTACTTTATTCCAAGGTAATATGATCATACACAGTGTTCCTTGGAAAGAGGTTACTATAACCTTCCTTTTCTTCATAGCCAGAGGCACCATGTGGGCGAGGTTACACACTAGCAGTTAGTTGTAGGGGCCAGCCGTGAACGTGAGTAAAGTTGTCAGGTATAGGAAAACACAGGTGCCAGAAAATAAACACCTGAACTCAGTATAAAAATACAAATACCTGATAGTGGACGTTACATTTTAAATTCCAGCTTTAAAAAAGAAAAGCAAATTGAGAAATAGAAATATATAGTAATTAATGTTTCTTTCACAACTAATTTCTCCAGATTTGGGACCTGAAACCCCTTTTCTTCTGTTCCACAATGTCAGTGTCAGATCTTACATTTTGGGTTATGTTTGGTATAGAATTCAGCCTTAAATCTTTTAGAGGGGCACCTGGGTGGCTCAGTCGGTTAAGCATCTGCCTTCGGCTCAGGTCATAATCCCAGGATCCTGGGATTAAGCCCTGCATTGGGCTCCCTGCTCAGCAGGATCAAGCCCTGCTTCTCCCTCTGCCCCTCCCCTGCTCATGCTCTCTCTCTCTCTCTCTCTCTCAAAAAATCTTTAAAATTTTTTTTAAACTCTTTAGAAGTAATATTTTGGTTTTTTCATTTTCATCATGAAAAATATCTGCTCACAAAATAGGTTTCTCTGGGCATGCCTGGATGGCTTGGTCAGTTAAGCATCTGACTTACGGCTTAGGACATGATCTCAGTGTGCTGGGATCGAGCCCACCACACTCAGCAGGGATCTGCTTGTTCTTCTCCTGGTCCCTCTTCCCCTCCCCCAATTTGTGCACATGTGCATGCTTTCTCTCTGTCTCTCTCTCTGTCAAATAAATAAGGGGTGCCTGGGTGGGTCAATGGGTTAAAGCCTCTGCCCTCAGCTCAGGTCATGATCTCATGATCTCAGGGTCCTGGAATCGAGCCCTACATTGGTCTCTCTGCTCGGCAGGGAGCCTGCTTCTCTCTCTCTCTCCCTCTCTCTCTCTCAGGGAGCCTGCTTCTCTCTCTCTCTCTCTATCTCCTTGTGATCTCTCTCGCTGTCAAATAAATGAATAAAATCTTTAAAAAAAAAAGAATATAATGTCAATCAGACATTTGATCCATCATACCTGATGCACCAGTGCTGAGATATTTCCCACAGATGATATGAAGAAATATCTTTCTACACATAAACTACACATTTCTTTCTATATATGAACTTTGTGAATATTTTAAGTACTACATCATAGTTGAGCTGCCTGGCACCCATGTAAGACAGCACATTGAGTGTAGCATGCCATTCTTTGAAAAGGAAATATATTCCCCATTTTCCTTGAAACACACAATCCTTTTGGTCTTTCTTTCATTTTCCTACGAGATTGAAAGATGGGTTTAGAGAGTGAAAAGTTCCACATTAAGAAAAAAAAAAAAAAAGTAAATTGGGGAAAATTTATTTCTGAATCTCTTACCCAGCTCTGGTTCTTCTAAAAGAATAAAACAAGGCAAGTCTTTTAGTGTCTCATTATGCCAGGTTTTCTCTATATTTAAATTATTATCAAGTAATACTTATTTGCCAGTTGTTATTTTAAAAGGTTCCTGGGATGAATATTTTTGAAGGAAAATGCAGTTGCAAAATAAACATTGCCCATCATTCTCCTAAAAAAAAAAAAAAGAAAAGAAAAGTTCCACGTTAAACTCTTTACCGTTAAGAAAAGCAAAAGTAAATATGTGATTATAAATGGCCAGTGACCACTAGCTGGTATGAGAGCCACAGGAGGTAGTGGTAGGCCTGCCACATAGACAGGACCTGTCCTTGTCCAAAAGGGGTAGCAGCTGCCCACTTAAAGTGCCTTTCAGGGATGCAGGCTAATGCTAATGAAGCCTTTGACTTTTTAAGAGACTATCAAATAGGGACTTTGAATAAAAATTTTTACTGTTTATTTTGAATTGCATTTATATTTGCATACTTCAAAATTCAAAATCTTACCCCCAAACCACCCAGTCTTTTTCCCTCCCTGGAGGTAACTTAATGCTACTGATTTTTTGTGAGTTCTTCTAGAGATATTTTTCATTGCGTTTTGATTTTTTCTTTCTTTTTTTTAATTTACTGCTTAAATGTTAGTAACTAATTCAGAACTTTTAAGAATACTGTGTAAAAAGATAAAATATTTTGCATGATAAAATTTGCAAGTTGCTACTTTGCAACCTCTATTCCAGAGGGTTTTGTTTTATTGGTGTTTGTTTTTGTGGTTTTGTTCCTGGGTTATCAGGTGTTTATAAGATGAATTTAATGTTTTCATCTTCTTAAGTATTCTGTGGATATTCTCTGTTTCTCAGCTCTAAAGAAACTTCCATGATTTCTCTTTACTGCTTCAATTTTGAATTTAATTATTTTGTAGACCTATTTCCTTCCAGATTCATCTACCTTCCGGATTCATTCATGTTATTGCAAATGACAGGATTTCCTTCTTTAAGCCTGAATAATATTGCATTGTGTTTATATACAGGCCAAATTCCTTAAATTTTTAACATTTGACTTTGTATAATCATAATTTTTAATTTTTGTGTATCTTCTGATACTAAAATTTAAACATATAGAGAAATTTTTGAAATCTGGACAATTTCTCTATTTTTTATTTTTTGCTTTTTGAATTTCCTTTTCCTTTCCTAGATATGAGAGATGTTTTTTGTTTTTTATTTTTGGGGGGTTTTTTTGCTCCAACTCCTGCTACTACTACCCCCTAAAAAACTTTGATTTTTTTTTTTTAAGTCAATTTTTTTCCTTTTCTAATTGGTTTATTTCTGATTTTCTCCTTATTTCTTCCACTCTTTCCAAGACACTTTCGTTGTTTTTCTAAATCCTTATATTGAATGCCAATTTATTTTTTCATTTTTTTTTAAGATTTTATTTATTTATTTGACATAGAGAGAGATCACAAGTAGGCAGAGAGGCAGGCAGAGAGAGAGATGGAAGAAGGCTCCCTGCTGAGCAGAGAGCCGGATGTGGGGCTTGATCCCAGGACCCTGAGACCATGACCTGAGCTGAAGGCAGAGCCTTTAACCCACTGAGCCACCCAGGTGCCCCTCATTTATTATTTTCTGTAGTAAAAAAATTAACCACAGTTTCACTTCTTAATAGCTTTGGTTTTATTCCATAAACTTTGACAGATTTTATTATTTTCTGTATTTTTAGAATAATCTGTAATATATTTTTTCCTTTTTGTTGTTTAGATTCATGTTTTTAATACCCAAGTAGTTAATGTGTGTGGTTTGATTTTTTTTTAACAGCAGTTTTATGAAATTACTGTGAAAGTTATACTTGAAAAAAGCCTTTAGTATGACAAGTTATTTATGTTCAAAATATGTATATTCTATTAAAATTTAAATCACAGAAGAAATCTCATAGTACAGACCAGATCTTTTAAAAATTTGTTTAAATTAAAACTTGGTGGTTACTGTCAGCATTAATGGTAACGCATTGTTATTATTTTTTCACTTTTTAAATGAAAATTCCAAAAGCCAAGATTTTTTAGTTTTTTCTTTTGTTGGGGTTTTTTGTTTATTTTTGCATAGCATTGCTTAATTGGTAATAATTAATAATTGCTTAATACAACTTTTTGATGTTGAATATGAGAAATTTGAAAGAGTGTATTCTACATTTTTATCCTCATGGTATTTACATGGGATCGTAAAATTTTAGAGAAGACTTTTATTTTACTTTTACCTCCAAAACAGACCTTTTAGGGAGGTCTTAGGGAACTTTGCAAGGCGAAACCTGCTCTTCTTTTTTTCTTTGTTTCACTCAGCTGATGTTCCTCATGTCCTTATCTGAAGATCATTATGGTATTACTCCTCATTTTACACCTAAAGTTAAAGAGGCCTACTTTTTATCATTTGGTCCTTTTCTCTAACACATTGAGCTTTGAGAACATCCATAAAAAGACTGTGAAATAAGAAGTGATTATTGATGATTTCCCTTCTTGGGTTACCTACTTATTCAATTTTCTGTGTACCTATGGACATGTAAGTGTTAAATGGATGAATTAGGAAATTAAGGTCTTTATAAAGGAGCAATTTTATTCAGCTTTATTGAGTTGTAATTGACAGATCCAATTGTAAGATATTTATAGTGTACAGATAAGATTTGATATATCACAATGTATACAATTGTGATAGGATTCCCACCATGGAGTTAATTAACACATCTGTCACCCCATATTTTTACCTTTTTAGGTCAGAGGTGAAAACATTTAAGCTTGCTTTCTTAGCAAATCTCAATTACACAGTACAATATTATCAACTATAATCACCATGTTATATATTGGATCCTCAGACCTTATTCACTTACAACTGAAATTTTGTACTCTTTTACCAACCTCTCCCTATTTTCCCTACCACTTAGCTCCAGCCACTTTTCTCCCTTCTGTTTCTATGAGTTTGACATTTTTTTCTTTTTTTAGATTCCACATGTAGGTGACACCATGCAGTATTTGTCTTTCTCTTTCTAGCTTATTTCACCTTGCATAATGCCTTCCAGATTCATTCATGTTGTTGCAAATGACAGGATTTCCTTCTTTTTTAAGACTGAATAATATTGCATTGTGTTTATATATATGCCATATCTTTATCCATTCATCCATCAACAGACACTTAGGATATTCCCATATGTTGGGTATTGTGAATGATGCTATAATGAACATGAGAGTACACATATCTCTTTGAGATAGTGACTTTATTTCCTTTGAATATACACTCAAGTGGGATTGCTGGATCATATGGCAATTCTATTTTTAATTTCTTGACTAATTTCCATAGTGTTTTCCATAGTGGCTCTATCATTTCACATTCCCAACAGTGTAAAAGGGTTCCCTTTCGTCTGTATTTTTGCCAATACATGTTATCTCTTGTGTTTTTGATGAGAGCCACCCAACAAGTGTGAAGCAATAGCTCATTGTGGTTTTGATTTGCATTTGCCTTGTGATCAGTGATGTTGGGCATCTTTGCATGTGTCTGTTAGCCATCTGTGTATCTTCTTAAGAAAAGTGTGTATTTAAATCTTTCACCCATTTTTTAATTAGGTTGTTTGGGTTTTTTTCTTTTGAGTTTATGACCTCCTTGTATTTTTCTATATTAACCCCTTTTCAGATACGTGGTTTACAAATATTTTTTCCCTTTTTACAGGTCGCCTTTCCATTTTGTTGATGGTTTCCTTTGTTGTTCAGTAGCTCTTTAGTTTGCTGTTACTTATTTTTGGTTTTATTGTCTTTGCTTTGGGTGCCAAATCCAAAAAAATCACTACTAAGACTAATAATGTCAAGGAGTTTACCCCGTTTTCTTCTAGGAGTTTTATAGTTTTGGGTCTTAATTCAAGTCTTGAGTTTGAGTTAATTTTTGTATATGGTATAACATAATGGTACAGTTTTTTATTCTTTTGCCTGTGGATATATATAACATATAAAATATGTGTTTATTGACCATGTTATTGGTAAAGCTTCTGGTCAATAGTAGACTATTAGTAGTTTAGTTTTGGGGTAGTCAGAAGTTATACATAGTTTTTCAACTATGCAGGGAATCAATGTCCCTGACCTTTGAAATATTCAAGGGTCAACTGTATATATTTACCTTTACCAGTGAGTTTTACAGTTTCATATGTTTTCGGGTTATTAATTAGCACCCTTGAAGAACTCCCTGGAACATTGCCTATAAGGCTAGTAAACTGGTAAACTCCATCAGCTTTCATTTGTTTGTAAAACACGTTATCTCTCCATCAGTTCTGCAGGACAACTTTGTCAGGTAGAGAGTATCCTTGGCTGACAGGTTTATTCTTTCAGCATTTAGAATAGCTCACACGTGGTTTGCAAGATTTCTGTTGAAATACCTGCTTATCATCTTGTAAGAGTAGCTTGTATGTAACAAGTTGCTTTTCTCTTGCTGCCTTTGAGATTCTTTCTTTAACTTTTGACACTTTTTTTTTTTGAGGGGGGAGCAAAAGGGTGGGCAGAGGGAAAGGGAGAAAGAGAATCTTAAGCATGCTCCATGCCCAGCAATGAGCCCAGTGCCAGGCTCAGTCTCATGATCCTGAGATCATGACCTGAGCCAAAATCAAGAGGGTTGCCTAACCAACTGAACCACCTGTGTGCCCCATTGATACTTTAATTATAATGTGTCTCGGGGGGGTCTCTTTATTCATCTTACTTGGTAATTTTGGGGCTTATTGGATCTGGATATCTGTTTCTTTCCCCAGGTTAGGTAATTTTTAACCATTATTTCTTTTAATATGCATTCTGCCCCTTTTTTCCTTCTCTTCCCTTTCTAGGACTTCTATACTATGTGTATTAGTATACTTACTACTGTTCCATAAGTCCCTTAAGCTGTTTTAATTCTTTTTCATTATTTTTTCTTTTTTCTCCTCTCTTTAGATGAATTCCTCTGTCCTGTCTCTGAGTTCGTGAATCCTTTCTTTTGCTTCATCTAATGTGCTATTTAACCTCTCCACTGAATTTTTTAGTTCATTTATGATGTTCTTCAGTTCTGTGATTTGTTTGGTATTTTTAAATATTTTCTATATCTTTATTGAAATTCTCACTTTATTCACACATTGCTGACTCCAGCAAGCAGCTTTATTGTTATAAACTGTACTGAGAAAATCACTTATCTTTGTCTCATTAAGATCAGTTTTTGAGGATTTATTTTGTGTGGAATATATATGTTGACTCTCCATGTTGGTTTCTGTGCATTATATATAACTGCCACATCTTCCAGTCTTGACACACTCGTCTTACATAAGAGATTAACTTTGTCAATTACCCAGCCCCACGCTCCTGGTTGCCTCTCAAGTCTTATGCCTAAGCTGCCATCTTTGTTCTTAGTGGCTCTCAGTAGTGGAGAGTGTGCCAAGACCATCAGTGTCCCGAAGAGGAGGATTGCAGATACAAGCTGATTGGAAGCCAGACTCTCAGGCAGCAGCTGGGAAAGTATGCAGTCAAACCTTTTCCAGGGATAGACTGGGAAATGGGCATTTTTGCCTGGCTCCCTCTATGCTGAGCCCAGGGATATAGCCACTGAGCAGGAGGGGCTCCTTAACCATTTAAAAACTGCTTCTTTGTGATAGTCCTGTGGGACTCATGAATGCCAGTTGCTGTGACTATCAGAGCTACGTGATTTGGAGCCCCAGTCCCTCAGGTGGAAGCCATAAAAGCTGGGGTACTTGTGTGGATAAGCTCGTAAAGGAGTTTTATGTGAAATTCTTCAGAGACAACATATTTTAACTAGATGGACCAAGAGCTTAAAATGTAGTTTTGTAAAACATCTTTTTCCTCAGAAAATTCAGTGTTCTTCCATGGTGAAGACAAAAATCTGTGGCGTAGTTTTCACATAGATAGATTGCTTATATTTGTCACAGAAATGCTTAAGATGTATGTAAACATTTCTTTTAGAAGTGTTGGAATAATATAAAGTATTAATATATTTCCTATTCAAATGCCTATTTATGATTAAGCTTCATATGCCCCGTATTAATCATAGGCCCGACTGTTGCTATATTGTATTTTCTACCGTGTGATAAGATCTCTTCATTTTAAATTTTGTTTTTATGAGTAAAGAATATGTTAAATACTTAAAATGTGTTGAATATATATATTTTATATTTATGGTAAGTACAACATAAAATAATGTTATAATAGGGCTTCTTGTATTTTACCATTACATGTGGTAAAGATGGCTGAGCTTTTAACACTTGATTTTGAGAAACAGCCATTGTTCTAAAAGTAAAAAACTGAAAATTATTTTTATTTTCTAGGTTGTCCTTTGTGGAGGGTCTTCTCGAATTCCAAGGTTACAGCAACTGATTAAAGATCTTTTCCCAACTGTTGAGCTTCTGAATTCTATCCCTCCTGATGAGGTCATCCCTATTGGTGCAGCTATAGAAGCAGGGATTCTTATTGGGAAAGAAAACCTTTTAGTGGAAGACTCCCTTAAGATAGAGTGTTCAGCCAAAGATATTTTAGTTAAGGTAAGTTTAACTTTAATTTTACTCATAAGGGGCACCTGGGTGGCTCAGTCATTAAGGGTCCGCCTTCAGCTCAGGTCATGATCCCAGGATTCTGGGATTGAGCCCCGCATTGGGCTCCCTGCCTGGTGGGAAACCTGCTTCTCCCTCTTCCACTCCCCCTGTTTGTGTTCCCTTTCTCACTGTGTGTCTCTCTCTCTCAAAGAAATAAATAAAATCTTCAAAAAAAATTTTTTAATCATAAGATTAATGTAATCATACATATAGATATGTGCTTCAATTTATTTTAAAATGAAGTAGGTTGGGATTAAGGATCACATCTGTTAATTCTTTGTCTATCTGTGGTTTTTAGATTATCAATAAGGATTAAGTATTATATTTACAATAGGAGTGACTTTATAATTGTAATGATAAATATCAAAGGATATGCATATTATTTTTCTGCTTATTAGGGAGTCGATGAATCAGGAGCCAACAGTTTCACAGTATTATTCCCATCAGGGACTCCTTTGCCAGCTCGAAGACAACACACATTACAGGCCCCCGGAAGTATATCTTCAGTATGCCTTGAACTCTATGAGTCTGAGGGGAAAAACTCTGCAAAAGAGGAAGATAAGTTCGCACAGGTGAATACGTAAATTTGGGCAATGAATTACTAATGTGAAACTATTTAGCTTTTCCTTCTTCATTAGACTCAGTTTAATATCAGTTAACATAAAATGTATATAAGCTATCTATTTAACACATTTGTATGAATGGATTACTTCTACTTTTAAAAGAAAGAATAAGCAATTTTAATTTGAAAGAGTTACAAGAAAATAAAAACAAAATACGGTATGCTCTTTTTCCATCTGCCTTATGCTCTCGAACCTCCTTGATAAAATGTAAATGGCAGGGAAAATGACATTTATTGGTTTGCTGTATGCCAGATGCTGTACCAGGCAACTCACAAATATCTCAAAGTGCCACGAGATAGGCATTATTATGATCATTTTGTAGATTATTGAGAAACAGGCTCATAGCAATAAATACCTTATTTTCCTTGTTGAGATAAGAATTATCCTCAGTTGGTCTTAGTCCCGGGCCCTTGGCTCTTGCCATTATACCATGCTGCGTCTCATACAGGATACCTTTACGTTTTCAAAGTACCACCTTTCTATTTCATACTGTACAGTCCTCTGCATCCTTTAAAAGAAATGAAGTAGAGCCACCTGATTTGCTTAGAAACATGCCCAAGAAATATAATTACATTAAAACACATGTACATGGACTGCACAGCCATATTTACAGCATGATGTCATTTGTGTTTAAATAAAAAGTTTGAGAGCATGGGTGTGTGTGAGGGAGAGGGTGTTTGGGTGTGTGTGTGTATATAAATATCCATGCATGGATACAGAAAATATCTGTAGGTATTAGAACTATATTTAGGAAACTTAACCGTGGGTAGATTTGAAGGTACCAAAAGGGTTTTGTTTTTTACTTTTTAACACTTTGTACTGAATTTTAACAAACAGCACAGTACATGAGCATGAAATACTTATATAGCGAAAATAAAGCAAATGTAGGTAAGTAAAGGGAATGCATAGTATCTTCAGCTTTATATCTGTTTTCTAATTCAACAAAAGAATGATGAAAACACACATATAAAACCTATCTGGGCCCCACCTCAAACATCCTAGAATCTTGGGGAATAGGGCCCCTTCAACTAGTAAACTTTTCATAAGCTCCTCCAGATGTTTCTGTCGTGGATTACTATATAAACACTTTACTGTGTACTATATTTCTAAACTCACTTGGCTTTCTTAGTATTCCCTTAGCTTCTCTCTCTTGTACATTTATTACCTTTTCTCCTCATACACTGCTCCAAGACTCTGCTACAGCTGCTGCTGTCCGCATATCCTAACTTACAGTTCCCAGAAGGAGAAGAGTTAGCCACCTACTACTGAATTTGGAAGATATTCTTGTAAAGATCCCATCTGTTCTGATCTCTCTGTTTTACAAATGAGTAAACCAAGGTATTTAGTACTTGCCTAAGGTCATAAGACTTGATATTGGCAAAATCTGAAAAGTCACTTCCAAACTTGGTTTATTGGTATACCTGTCTTTAGGAAACTAAATAATTTTTTGCTAAATTCATTAGTATCTCTTATGTACAAATGTAATCTTAGTTGTGCAAAAGAATTTGTCATATGTTTCTTTAAATTGGTTTTCCAAGTATATTTAAAATATTAGAATTTTCAAAAGTATATATAGTATTATATATCTAAATATAACTTACATGTTACTGGTAATGGCTTAAGCACCAAAAAGAAAAGCGGTCTTTATTTTCTGAGATAGAGTATACTCCATAATCTAGGATATGATGTTTAAGAGAGTTAGGGTTAGGGTTAAGAAAGCTTAATCCTAGTCTCTGATTCTGGTAATTGAAAACTGCCCTATTTAAAAAGGTTTCAGTAATAAGTAAGATTTAGTTTATTGGAATAACTGGTGCATCAGTTTAATTTATCAAAGTACTGAACCGTCTTTATATTATTTTTGCAAAAACAGGTTGTACTCCAGGATCTAGATAAAAAAGAAAACGGATTGCGCGATATATTAGCTGTTCTTACTATGAAAAGGTACAAAATTAAACTATTTCTGATGTTCAGAAAATTCACTGTGAGGCTTGACCTTTTTTGTTAGTTTATTGATTTCTTCACGGATTGCCATTCTAGGAAAACCTGGTGTTAAAGCCTGCAAAGGTTTTATCAGTGAATTACATTTTTGCCCTACAAAATTGCTATATTTTATAAAGAAAGTGTATCTCAAATTATTTGTATTCTGAATTTTTTTTTTTTTAAAGATTTTATTTATTTGACAGCGAGAAATACAGCGAGAGAGGGAACACAAGCAGAGGGAATGGTAGCAGGAGAAGCAGGCCTCCTGTCAAGCAGGGAGCCCGATGCGGGGCTCGATCCCAGGACCCTGGGATTATGACCTGAGCCGAAGGCAGACACTTAACGACTGAGCCACCCAGGCGCCCCTGTATTCTGAATTTTTTATGAACTCTATTTATTATGGTGTGGCTGGTGTAAAAAACTGGTCCATCGAGTTTGAGATATAATTTTTATCAGTCTTAAATATAATCTTCTAAAGTTTACATATTGGTATTATTTGTCCTGTGAAAGGAAAAGTTTATTTCGGTATTGCTACAGAAAATCTCTAGGAAATAAATTACTAATTAAATCCAGCTATTACCACTCCACAAACCCCTGGCCATCCATAAGACTGTGTCTTGCAAGTAAATCATTTCCAAATTAACTCTAGGGACAATTCATTCCATAACCATACATAGCAAGAATGTCAAATTCATTAGAGTAGGTTTGCCTTGGCTTAGGCTTAAAGATGGCATGATGCATGTTCAGTGTGCATAAAGTCTTAAACTTGAGATCTTCATCCTGGTTTTCAAGGAATACCACCCCTGTCAATGGTCTAGGAAGACATTTTTTTTTTTTTTTTGTAAAGGTTTTATTTATTTGACAGAGAGAAACACAGCGAGAGAGGGAACACAAGCAGAGGGAATGGTAGCGGGAGAAGCAGGCTTCCTGCCAAGCAGGGAACCCGATGCGGGGCTCGATCCCAGGACCCTGGGACCATGACCCGAGCCGAAGGCAGACGCTTAACGACTGAGCCACCCAGGCACCCCCTAGGAAGACATTTTTAAGAATAGCTACCTAATTATAGCATATGACACTAAGTTTAGACACTGGAATTGTGTTTCTTCTTTATCTTAATACTCTTCTTTCAAAAATTAAAATTTTCTCATTTACTCTAAGTCCTCAAATTATTTAAGAACTTTCTGCTTTTATAAAATGAGCTCATGAAATGTCATATTTTGTTTGTTTGTTTGTTTGTTTAGGGATGGATCTTTACATGTGACGTGCACAGATCAAGAGACTGGAAAATGTGAAGCAATCTCTATTGAAGTGACATCTTAGTGTTCTAAAGAAACCAGGAATTTTTTAGAACTAGACTATCAATATTATTTGGTTTTGTTTACAAGTGATGTTTATATTAAAATACTTTTTGAATGAATTGTATATGTTTCTATTAAAATACAATATATTGGTAAGTGCTGCAACCTTTTTTTGTTTTCCATTTAAGATGGGAAATATAAGGTCCTTTATTAGTGGGAAATATAAGGAACTTTTTCTATCATGAAGCTATTTAGAATTAAATTGTTCGAGTGAATTGAAGGAAATTTTACTGGAAATTTAACAATGTTTTTTAAAATTTTTGTTCTATAACTTCAAATTTGAAAAAGTCTTATTAATTCTTATTAGATAATGGATGAGGAATAATTTACAAGTGTTTGATATTAAATAAAGAAAATTGGAGAGCCATGTGCAAAGTAAGAAACCATTTTTGCTTTAAAAGAAAAAAATTCATGAACTCAACAATTGTGCACAGATATGTGTGTCACAAGCATAGAAAACAAAAGTCTAGAGGACTGCCCACCAAACTTGTAACAGTGGCCTTTTTCTGGACAGAAATCTTATAGGGTGGCACTTTCACTTTTCCTTTTTACAGTTTCGCTTAGTGTGACTTTTTCTAACAAACATACTATCTTTTTAAATGGAAGGATCTTTTTTTATTTTGAAGAGAAGGCTAGCCACATTTATCAGAGAACACTCACTAGTGCATTGAGATACTCTGTGGATTACTAATGAAAAGTTTATTCACTAAAACAAGACAACTAATCTGTATATATTGAAAAGAGAGTTGGAAGGTGAGCAGTGCACATCAGATTCTATTATCAAGAGAGGATTTTCCATTCATTTCTCTCCTTGGTTCCCAGGAGACTTGAGAAGAGGAAGAATCTTTACCCACTGGTAAAATTAAAACTTGTGCTGTTTTTATCTTGTTCAGGCTTTATGGACGTGCTTTATTCATTATAGTTTATTTTAATGGAGCTAGGTGGCAATAATATTCTATTTCTAAAGATACAGAAACCAAACTTAAATTTTTTCATGATTATTCTGAATCAGATTATTGACAGAATCAAAAAGAAGTCAGATAGGATTCTAAGTCCACAAAGAGGCAGACTCAAAAGCATACCCTTTTGATTAAGGCTGAGTATTTAGTTATTTTTTAGGATCTTTTCCAGTTATTAAGAACTTTGAAATCAAATGAGTAAATACAAATTAAATGTTTTTAGGAAATAGGAAAGTAACAGCTCAACGAGTTGAACTGCTTTCAGTTATGCTTTAGAAAGTGCTTTAGGATTTTATTTCGTAGTTACTGTTTGCTCTTTAAACTAGATGAGGCCCTGGCAAACTATAGCCAGTGTGTCAGGTCTATGCCATTCCTATTTTTGTAAATAAAATTTGATTAGAATATCACCAGGCTTACTGGTATCTGTATTGTTTGTGGCTGTTTTCACACTGTAATGGCCGTGAGTAGTTGCAACAGAGACTCTGTGGGCCACAAACTTTAAAATATTTACTGTCTGGCTCCTTACAGAAAACCTTTGTCAACCCCTGAAGTAGATTTATGAAACCTGTAGAATAAAATATCATAAGGATTTTCAAGAGTTTTCTTTCCTTCCATGTCTATGAAATAATTTACTTACTTGACTGCTTTCTCCACTAGCCATTAGTAAGTATTTTACGAGCAGAGATGCTCTTAGTCACCATTATGTCGCAGGCCCCAGAACATGACCTAATCACAGGTGTTCAGTCAGTGTCTATCGAATACGTGCATTACATGGAAGAAAAAATAAGTCCTCCTTGTATTCTACAGGACAATGGCCAGGAAGTGCATCTTTTGTGTATTTTATGATTTCTTTAGAAACACAATAAAGAAGGAAAGGAATACCACTGCTTCCGGCTTCGTTAGCTTTGCATGATTTTTTCCCCATCATATCAAATTTGAAATTGTCACCAGGTGTGCTCTATTGCCTAATGAAATGGACTCCAGATTATCTTGTGTCCTCATATGACAAGTTTTTTTGTTCTTCTGAATTTGGAGGTTTGCCAATTAACTTTTCCCGTGTTTAACTTTTTCAAGGTAAAAATAGCTTCAGCATTCTTCTAATTATAAAGTGATACACATTCATTATAAAATTAAAATTGCAAAAGAAAGGGGCACCTGGGTGGCTCATTCTGTTAAGCATCCAACTCTTGACTTCAGCTCAAGTCATGATCTCAAGGGTCATGAGATTGAGTCCCATGTTAGGCTCCATGCTCAGTGGGGAATCTGTTTGAGACTCTCTTTCTCCTCCCTCTGCCCCTTACCCTGCTCAACATGCACGTTCACCCTTTCCTTTCTCTCTCCTTTCTCACTCTCAAATCTTTTTAAAATTAAAAAAAAATTTCAAAAGAAGAAAATCTATATTCTACCACTTAGAGTAACAACTGTTATTTTTGATGAACATCGTGATAATCTTTTCATGGACGTACCAATTATCCGCAGTGTCCAAATATTTACAAACATGAGTGGCACCTGGGTGGCTCTTTGGTTAAACGTCTGCCTTTGGTTCAGGTCATGATACCAGGGTTCTGGGATCAAGCTCCATATTGGGCTCCCTGCTTTGCACGGAGCCTGCTTCTCCCTTTCCCACTGCCTCTCTCCCTGCTTGTGCTCTCTCTCGCTCTCTCTAATGAATAAATTTAAAAAATCTTTAAAAAATTTTTAAAAACATGAGCACTTTTACCAGTAAAGGAAGAGGTTACATCAAACTATAATTTTGCCTATCTGACACTGTCTAAAGGATAGAGCCAAATATACAGATAGAAATAAATTCCTACAGATAATACTGTAAAAGTTTTGGAAGGACACAACATACTTGTCATCACAAACAGAGCTTTTATAAGCGTGAGCGCTTTTGAAGATTAAAAAGATGTATCAGCACAAAACACATTCTGTGGGAAAATGTCAGGATTTCTGAAAAAGCAGTGAGTAACCATGTAACAATACCACTGTTTGCTTTAATTCTTTAATTCTCATTTTTAAATTGTAACCTCACCATAACTCCCTGAGTAGTCGCAATATGCAGAGAGTAATCTAGCCTCTATTATTTCTATGTTCTACATTTACAAATAGAAATAGATTCAGAGAGGCTAGATAATTTATCCAAGAACTGACAGTAAGTGTGAATTTTGAACTTACGCTTTTTTGGTAAAGTTTTCCTTGATTGCTTACTATTCTAAACACCTTATGTGGATTGTTTCATTTAAAGTCACATTGTCCATTCTATTCCCAAAGAACATTCAAGTGAAAGAAGGGACACTCCATGGGTCTCCAGAAATCATGTTTGCAGGGATCTTTATGGGAAAAAACTAGGGGGTGGAGGCATAGTTCTGTATGTTTCCCTTGAGGCCAGTGATGTATGCGTCTGACTTTTGATTTCCCTCTCCATTTATAGCCAGGATTTACCAAGATCCTCAAACTTTTTAGTCTCAGGACTCTTTTACACTCTTAAAAATTATTGAGAAGCTAAAGAGCTTTTATTTATATTGGTTTTTTTTTTTTTAAGATTTTATTTATTTGAGATAGAGCAAGACAGTAAGAGAGAGCACGAGTGGGGGTGGGGAGAGGCAGGCACTCTGAGCAGGGGACCTAACGCGGGGCTCCATCCCAGAATCCTGGGATCACGACCTGAGCTGAAGGCAGGTGCTGAACCGACTGAGGCACCAAGGCACCCCTGTATTGCTTTTATATATATGTATATAGTTATTTACTATGTAGAAGTTAAAACCAAGAGATTTTTTTTTTCTGCCACAGATACTTTTTGTTGTTGGCTATACAAAGGTGCATATTGGATGTGTTGGGGGGTGAATTTGGGGAGGTTTGGAGTCATCACAAACAAAATGTTTTATTGCAGTAAATATTTTGCCTCTGATTTCCCCATCACTCCAGCTCCTCCTCGTCTGTTGAACCAGCCTCCTTCCTTTTGTAACTTGTAGTGCCTTCCTTCTTCTTATGTGAAATTTTGCTATCAGTCTGAACTTTTTTTGCTGGGCATGTTGGGGAGATCCGAGGATAACTTTGGGGGCCAAGGGCCTGGCATGGCTCTGGTTTTTCAGGGAAGATCAGAACCATCCTCAGAAGCCGGGCCATGGAGAAGATGGGAGGGAACTTTGCAGAACAACTCCCCGAGTTACAGGTGAGGATTTTAGTTGTATGTTTCCCCCTCGTCTCCTGAATGTTGTGAAAAATGTTACCATCCCCTGGATTAGTCCTAAAACCCAGAGATTTTTAAAATCACTCATTTTTCTAATCACTCATTTTTTAAATAAAAAAATTACATGTTAAGTAACATTTTTATGAAAGGTAACTTTTCAAAAACAAAGATTTAGTGGTAAGTGTGGAATGTTTTATGTTTTTCAAATCTCTTTAATGTCTGCCTTAAGAAGATAGCTATGTTCTGTTTCTTCAATCTGTTGCAATATCCAAGTTGTGTATCCTCTGAAAAACTTCACTCTATACTTGTGAGAGAGAGGAAGTCAGAAAACATTTTGGTATTATTATGAAAAGTTTTGAACTTATGAGCCTCCTGAAGGGTCTCGGGGTCCCTTGAGAGTTGCTGCTTCACTTAGTTACACAGTAGTACCTGTTGAAGAGATAAGGTATTATCTGTCCCCTGGAATTAGTGGGGTTAAAGATGAAAGACAAAGGAAACAGCTGATTTACAAAAGAGTCCAATTCATTCTGTAAATTTTTAATGAAACTGATAAAGACCCAAAAAACAGGGGCGCCCAGGTGGCTCAGTGGGTTGAGCCTCTGCCTTCGGCTCAGGTCATGATCTCAGGGTCCTGGGATCGAGCCTCGCATCGGGCTCTCTGCTCTGCAGGGAGCCTGCTTCCCCCCCTCTCTCTCCCTGCCTCTCTGCCTACTGGTGCTCTCTCTCTCTGTCGAATAAATAAATAAAATCTTAAAAACAAAAAGACCCCAAAAACAAACAAGATAACTACAAATGTTGGGAAGTGCATTTAGTGTCAAGGAGAGAGAATAGAAGAGAGGAGGTCCCTATGTTAGGGTGACCCGGAGAGGCCTCTGAGGAAGTGGAAGAAATGGAGACCCAAGCACTCCTCTAGGAAATAATTTAGAGTTGCCTTAAGATATTTATTTACTTGCTTGTTTATTATCTGCTCCTCACACTAGGATATAAGCCCTGTGTGGACTGGGTCTTTTTCTTTCCTATCTACTTTTAGCACCTCATACATTGCCTGGCACATAGGAGATACACCAAAAGAGATTTCTGAATAGGTGGAAAAGATCCTAGAGAACAGTGAGTAAAGAGGAGAGTGGCACAAAGTCAGGTCAGGGTGGCAGGGTTCCAATCACTTAAGGCCTAGCAAGCTAGCAGAAGGTTTACATTTTATTCTAGGTACTCCGGGAAGTATTTAAAGCAGGAGAAGGACATGTCCCATTTTATGTGTTAAGGTGACTCTTTTAAGTTGTAAGGAAAATGCCAGTATATTGAGAGGAGAAAGTGGGGACGCCTGCAGTGGAGATCTGGAGGCAAAAATGAAGGGCACTTTTATGAGTGCATTCAATTTGAGATGTTTGTGCAACACCTAAGAGAATTTGTCAGGTAGGCACTGTGGATATTCAGATCTGGAATTCAGGGAAAAGGTCAAGGCTGGAGACAGAAGTTGGCAAACTTTAGCATAAAGATGATATATAAATCCATGGGAACTGAGGCAGTCACTTAGGGAAAGAGCCTAAGAGAGATGTCTTGGGGCCAACCCCCGAGGAATCCCAGCATTTAGGTTACATAACGGGAGCCAAAAAGGGGAGTGAAGAGTGGTCAGTAAGGTGTAGAGGTCAATGAGGTAGAAGAAAAACCAAGAAAGCAGCTTAGGATAGATGCTCGTGGGTTGTTCCAAAAACATATAGGACTGGCAGTGAATACACTTGGGAGGGGAGGAAGGCATTGAAACTGCATCTAAGTCTTAAAGGGTTTCTAGGAGTACTCCTGGCAAAGATGGGGGAAAGTAGGCATTTTCTAACAGCAAGAGCAGAATTGAAGTCCTGGGGACAGGGAGCAGGGAATATTTGAGGAACTCACAAATTAAGAAGGAATAATGATGAGTAGTGAAGCCTGAGAGGTGGACAGGAACCACCATGTCACAATGGGGCTTCCAGGTGATAGGGTTGGATAGGACCTTTTATTCCTTATTCCTTATTGCCTTATGTAAAGAGAAATCAAAAAGGAAATCACCCCCCAGAGAATTTACATTTATCTTCCTATACCTTTTTATGTAGTTGAAACTTTTATAGGTTTTTGTTGTTGCTTTTTTGCTTAACATATTAAACATTCCCCCATGAAACTAAAGCCTTCATAGACATCTTTTTAAGTGGCTAGACAGTTAATTCACAAAGGAATCAAACTAATTTCTTCAATGTTCTCTTTACAGTATTCCAAATTTATACATGATGCTCTGAAAGATTTTGGTAATTTCTGACGTAAATTTCTTTTAAAAATCCTTGGTCAATGTCGAACGGCTTTCTGATTTCTGCGTTAGACTGTTTAGAACAATCACCATGGAAGCGGTGTGGAGAGTGGTTGGGGGCGGGGCGGTGGGGGTGGGGAGACCTGTTAGGAGTTGCTGCAGTTGACCAGCAGAGACCTGGGGTCCTGCAGCTTTGCTAGCAAACTGTGCTAGACCTTCCGCTCGACCCTGCCCTCCCCGCCCCCACCTCAAGAAGCACCAGGCGGAGAGTTCGTTAGAAACGGCAAAACCTCAGATCCCAGCCCAGACCTACCTAATTTGAATCCGCATTTTAACAAGATCCCCAGATGATTTCTATGGCCATTCAAGTGTGAGCAGCACAGATGGAGACCGGTGGTTTCAAACTGCTGCAAACTACAATCACCTGGGGAGCTCTAAAAAATTCCAAAGCTCCCGTCACACCCCATACCGACTAAATCAATCTCAGCGAGTGGGACCAAAAAACAAAATCTTCCCAAGTGATCACAACATGCAACCAATTTTGAGAACCTTTGATCTAGGGGTGTAGGAACAATGGTTAGTTGGACTCAGGTGGCTTTAGAACAGGCATGGGAGGTAAACCTACTATGCACCATACAGCTCCACTCTACATTTTGGATTTTTGCACAACCTACAAGAAGGGCTGACGTACAAGAACTAAAAAGCGTGGGAAGGCCTGAGGCACGTGCGTACTCCCGAATTAGGAGTTACACCGCCCCGTGGGGGTAGGCTAGGGGTAACTGGGATTGCGCTGGCTGGCCGGGATCGTGCGCCCCGCCCCCGAACGGCTCCCTCGCCCTCCGGCGCGTCGGGATGGGATTTGGGGCGCATGCGCGCTCGCCACTGAGGCCGGGGTCGGCCTCCGGTGACGTCAGGACACGTCGCGGTTCCAGCCCCAGCCTGGGCCCCCCGACTCCCGCGCAGGTCGGGCGGGGGCGGGGCGTCAGGCCAGCTGAGCTATCCCGTCAGACCGCGCCAGTTTGAATGAAAGCTCCTCAAGATGGCGGCGGCCGAGGCGCGAGGAGGTGAGGGCTGGAGAGCGGCACCCCTCACTATCCCCCGTTCTCCAGGCAAACTCCTGAGGCCCGGGAAGCGGGGCCGGGATCCGTGGGCCCGCCAGAGCGCGACGCGGCGAAACGCCGCCTTCCACTCTGTTGACACCTTGGCCCCCAAAGGCGCCCCGCGGGCTTCACCCTTCCCCCGGTCCCTGACCCTTCTCACGGCACGGCCCGCTCGCTCCCCGCAGTCTCCTCCTGCGCCCCGCTTCCGCGGGGCCCGGTCCGCGCGCCCTGCTCCGAGGTCGGCTGTCTCTCGCTCCGCGGAGGTCCCGCGGACTCGGTGGCCCGGACCTCGCTGCCCGTTGGGCCGGAGGCCCCTCCCCGCCTGGTCGCCGTGTGGAGGTATTCGGGCGGCTGCCGCGGCTCCTGGTAATCCCCGGGGGGGTGCTCGAGGGCCTGTGGGCACGCGTGTGGTTTACTCCTTTGTGGTGGCTGGGCGGGACGTTTTGTGTTCGGACTGGCTTTTTAACTGGGGAGCGGGAAGTACCCGGTGGTGTAAATGTGACCTCAGTATCAGAGGAAAAAAGAAATTGAGGCTGAAGTGTGAACGCTCAGGAATTAAGTGAGCATACGTCCCAGTTTGGACTCACTAGAAGGGTAAATTCCCCGTCGGAGAATATCCCAGTAAGTGGGTGTTTGAAGACGTAGCCTCTGGCTTACGGTAATTTTTATACCCACCGGGAACTTGCGTGTTATTTATGTGGACGCCAGAGAATTAGATACCTAGCGTGTGGTGTTTGTGTGTGTGCGCCTGCCTGTCGCGCGCACCCTCTGAAAGACTGGAATTTTCAAGGCATTCTAGAATTTAAAGGTGATTGCTAGCACGACTCCTCTCCACCTAGATTATGAACTCATTATCCCCAAACTTCTCTTCCACCAGGGGTTAGTGTGAACCTAGTGTAAGGTTTTTGTAGTGGTAATGAAATGTTTAATCTTGCAAATGAATTATCGTCTGCATTATTGTAGATAATCGGAATTGTTAACCAAGGGTTTGCGGTTTTTTATGTTTCAGTTTTTTCCCTCAAAAATAGCGTTTCCGTCCAGGGTTGTCTTGAACCTTAAGTTAAACTAGATAAAAATGGTAGGGACAACAAGACACACACACCTTGGGTGATATCCAAGAGGAACCTCCTTTGCCGGTGATCAGCATAGTGAGGTTAACTTTACACAAAACATCCCGAAGTTTTTTAAATGGAAGACATTTTAAGTGGTCGTTTCTGTTACATCATTCTCCTACACCCATAGCGCTACTCCACAGTAAACAGCCATTCCCCCAAATACTATTTTTGGAGAAAATACCTTTCATTTTTGTGGTCTAGAAGTACGAATCTTTTGTAGGAAGCGGGGTGGTAGAAATCGTGTTTCAAGGTTTCTGACAATGAAGCCCCAGTTTTGAGTTGGGGAGAGTGAGGGAAGGATATAGTAAGAGCTGCTGTGTGTTCTCTCTCCCTTGGAAATTTACCTCAAAACAAAAGGTTATCACAACTACCTTGGAGAGCTACCGAGTAAAGCTTGAATTTACTGGTAGATTTTGTTTGGTTAATTCCACTTTACTCCCTCCCTCACATTTTTTCCGTGAATCTGAAATCTGGGAAGATGGAAACACCACTAAAGTCAGGTAGGCGGATAGCTAGCAAACACTGGGGCAGAGGACCCTTGATTCTCTGGAGTGCTTGCCATAACACTAGCCATAAAACCAAGTTTATTACATATTTCTAAACGTCAGTTTGTGTTAACGCATTTTATATGCTGTATGGTAGCATACTGTTTACAGAAATTTGAGAGTAAAATCTTCAGCACATTTAGTTACTGGCTTCTCTGAGGTTAATTATGAGTGTGTCTGATTTTTTTTTTAAAGCTTGGTATATGGGTTATGCAAATTGAATACTCTGTTTTATAAATCTTGGCTTTAAAAACAATACAGGAAATAAATATTACAAAAATAAATTCTCCATTATCTGTTATAACTCTTGGGCTTATTTACCTTGATAATAATACAGCATAGGCAAAATAATAAATGGAGTTAAAATTTCATGCAGCATTCCAGAATGGGAAAAGTAGGGCATGTGATTGATGTATGACTATGTTACTGTAGAGCTATATTTTAATTAGATCTCATTTCTTATTGACCAACTAAGAGAAAGGGAGAAAGTTGTTTTTAATAACTTGTAAGGCTGTTTTAAAATATATTTAAGATATTTTTAATAAGTTTGTCTTAGAGATCTACATTTTATTAAAACCGATTATATTCTCTATATTCTATGTAGAATATAATGGGAAAGGTAAAAACATTATCTG
Source organism: Procyon lotor (assembly GCA_028646535.1). Classification (NCBI taxonomy): domain Eukaryota; kingdom Metazoa; phylum Chordata; class Mammalia; order Carnivora; family Procyonidae; genus Procyon; species Procyon lotor. Next base: position 17,287,539 of record CM053611.1, on the reverse strand, counting down.
TGTTGACCTTTGCTTCTATATGTAATTTTAAGAAAGCTTACAGACATGAAACTTTTGTTCAGGTGGCTTAGTAGAAATTAATTTACATTAATTAACCATAGTAGGATAGACACCCATGAAAAAAAAAAATCCAAGACCAGTTTACCAAAATAGTTCTTTAATGCTTAACTTTTTCTTGAAGACACATAAATGGTTTCTTGTCATATGAATTTTCAGTCCTATAAAATTGCCAGTTGAAGGGTGGGGATATAGAGGTCTTAAGTTTTTCCTTTTTTTGCTTTAATTGAGTAGCTACTTCATTAGTAAAGAATTCTATTTTCTTATTGTAGCTTGGTGTGTGCCTTGCCTAGTTTCACTTGATACTCTTCAGGAATTATGTAGAAAAGAAAAACTCACATGTAAATCGATTGGAATCACCAAAAGGAATCTAAACAATTATGAGGTGGAATACTTGTGTGACTACAAGGTAGTAAAGGTAAGGCAAATATCTAGCCCCTTAAAAGAGACCTAATCAGACTTCAATTCAGTATTTCATATTTCTGTAACCTAAAAAGAACCTTAAAAGTAAGCAAAAGCTCTTAATGTTAAAAATTCTAAGCCATAATCAATTTATATGTCCTAGCATCTATATTGCTAAATAACATTGAGAGGATTTTGAAGCATTAAATGTTCTTGCATTAGAATATTTTAAGGTGCTTATATCATTCTACATCCAACTCTTGATTATCTCCATGTGGATTACCAGAGCAAATGTTTTATCTCATATTGGCTTCTCCTGTCATTCATTTTGTTCCTGAATCATATTTCCCCACTATCACCTGAAATAAACTTAGAAATTCAAACCCAGTTTTAGTGCCATTGAATCCCCTCAGGAAGCATTACGATTTGTATGTCCTGTATCGTGTCAAACTCCAGATATTAGTGAGGTTCTGTGGTGTAATAGGATGGCCTGGAGTTCGGAATCATTTCTGATCTTCGATTGGTATGTTGAGGCTTTATCCAAGTCATTTAACTTCTCTGGGCCTCACTTGATTCCTGTTTCTCTTTAAAATGACAGGTTTATTTTCCTAAGAACCTTCCTCAATCTAAACCTTATGATATATTTTTGAGTAATTCATCTTTCCTGTTCCCTCTCTAAGAACTCTTTTTTGGTCATTTAGTTGTCATTTCTTCCAGACATATGAATTAGAAATCCTCTTCCTTTGTCTTCCATATTGATTCAGTCATTAAATCCAATTCTTTCTTTGAAACATCCATCATTTTTCAATGGGATTTTATGATCAAGCATTTCACTACACTCTTCAGCAACCTTCAACCCCAAAAGAGCCCAGTCACCTGGCATCTCAGTGTATAAACTGTGGCCTGACCAGTCTAGCTATATCCTATATATCATTATCCTGTAATCACATGTACTGACACCATTAAAAGCTTATTTCTAATCTCACTCCACTCAGTTCTACATAAGGTGTTTTGTTTTTTTTTTTTTACATAAGGTTTTTTATCTGTTGCTTTCTTTTCCCTTTTTTGTCAGTTTTTCTAACTTCTGTTACTTTTCTGGACTTCTTACTCTATCCTTCATCTTCGTATTCAGCTACAGACAGGGAAGTATTTACTTGCCTTTCTTCTATTTCTGTGAAAAATAGGTTCCTTGGGGCGCCTGGGTGGCTCAGTGGGTTAAAGCTTCTGCCTTCAGCTCAGGTTGTGATCTCGGGGTCCTGGGATCAAGCCCAGCATCGGTCTCTCTGCCCGGCAGGGAGCATGCTTTCCCCTCTCTATCTGCCTGCCTCTCTGCCTCCTTGTGTTTTCTCTCTCTCTCTCTCTGTCAAATAAATAAAAAAATAAAATCTTTAAAAAAAAAAAAAAAGGAAAAATAGGTTCCTTCAAGTGTGAACTCTCAACTTCCCTTTACACCAGTTATCTGTATCTTTGCTGTCACTGTTTTTCCTTTTTCTTCCTGTTCATCCCCATTAGGAGTTTGCTTAATCCATGATGCCTCTGTGTGTGTGTGTGTGTGTTTGTGTGTGTGTGTTTCCACTGACTCCTCTCAGTCAGTAAAACCTGTTCAGGTCTTCCCCAGTCTTTCTTCGACCTTGTCTCCCAACTCAAGCATTCATGTCTTCTACTTCATTTCTCATTATCTTTTTAAAACAGCTTTGTCAAGATGTAATTCACATAACATACACTAATTTAAAATGTACAATTCATAGCTTTTAGCATGCTCTCAGAGTTAATCTAAAGTTGACTGTGGTGATGGTCGCACATTTTCATTATACCAAAAAGAAACTCCGCACCACCCAGCCACCACTCCCCAATCCTCCCCGGTCTTCCTCCCCCACTAGCCCTAGCCAACCACTGATCCACTTTGTTTCTGTAGATTGCCTATTTGGACAGTTCATACAAACAGAACCTTACAATATGTATGTGGTTCTTTGTGATTGGTTTCTTTCACTTAACATGTTGTTTTCAAGGTTTGTCCATGTTGTAGCATGTATTAATAATACATCATTCCTTTTTATTGCCAACTATTCCATTATGGGGATATAGCATATATAATTCTGTACTTGGACATTTGGGTTGTTTGTGTTTGGGGGCCATTATAAATAATGCTGTTATGAACATTTGGTAGAGAATTTTGTATGGACATGTTTTCATTTCTCTTGGACATATATCTAAGAGTTGAATTGCTAAGTCATACAGTTTCTCTCTGTTTAGCCATTTGAGGAACTGCCAAACTCTTCCAAAGGGACACTCCCACTAGCAGTGTTACAAGTGTTTCAATTTCTCTACCTCCTTACCAACACATGTTATTATCTGACTTTGATTATAGCTCTCCTAGTGGGCACGGAGTAGTACCTCCTTGTGGTTTTGATTTGTACTTCTCTGATAGCTAATGATGCCAAGCCTCTTTTCATGTGCTTTCAGCCATTTGTACGTCTTTGGAGAACTGTCCATTCCAAGCCTTTGCCCGATTTTTTAAATTGGGTTTTTTTTAAATTAATGAGTTGTAATAGTTCTTTATATATGCCAAATAGTCCCTCATGAGATATACGGTTTGTAAAAATTTTCTCCTGAGGGTTGTGTCTTTACTTCTCATGAACTTTTTAACCCACTTTATTCTGATTTATGCCCCTCTCAGGGACCTCCTAATTCCAAATATGAGGACTTCAAATCTTACTCTCCTTCTTAGCAATGTCTGACACTGTTGGCCTCTCTCCCTTCTTTGAAATTCTCTTATCCAAGGAGAGACTGCCTACGCTCATATTGTGTGTCTCTCTACCATCTATTAGTTGAGTGACTTTTAGCAAATTACTTAGTCTCACTTTCTGTTTCCTCACTTATAAAGTGAGGATATTTGTAGTACCCATCTCATACTCATAGGGTTATGAGCAGCATTAAATGAGTTGATATAGATAAATCCTTACAACAGAGACTGACTTGTGATATTCATATTGTAGAAACATTGTCTATCATTGTTATTCATCTCTAGCTCCCCTCCTTTTTCCATCTATTTTTTTTTTTTTAAGATTTTTTTTTTATTTATTTGACAGAGAGAAACACAGCGAGAGAGGGAACACAAGCAGAGGGAATGGTAGCTGGAGAAGCAGGCTTCCTGCCGAGCAAGTGCCCGATGTGGGGCCCGATCCCAGGACTCTGGGACATGACCTGAACCGAAGGCAGACGCTTAACGACTGAGCCACCCAGGCGCCCCTCCATTTATTTTTCTTACTATTCTTTCTGAATCTCCGTTTCTGTCTCTTGTCTGTCCTTCCTCTGAAAGTAGATAACCTCCACAGCTCTGTCCTTGGCCCTCTTCTCACTTCGAAGTTATTCTGTAGATGACCTCTTTCCCAGTGGTTTTGACTTCTGTTTAACTCATGACTGCCAAATCTTTGTGAGGCATTGACCTCTTTATGGACTTCATTTCAAACTGGACACTGTACAGGTTCCCAAATTCAACATATTCAAAACTGCACCTGTTTCCTCCCTCAAATCTGCATCCTGATCTAATAGTGTTCCCTATCTAAGCTAACAAAACCATAATACCTTCAGTTACCTAACCTTTTAGGTTCAGACATTTTTAGTTCTTCCTTTATACCTACCCTCTAATAGGTCATCAGATTCTATTTGCGTTTTCCTGTTTATTCTTGCTGTACTTGAACAGAGTTAGTTACGTCAGGGTCCCTGCCTACATTGAGGGCACTACCATTATTCTTATACAGGATTCTGAGTGTTGTAGCTAGGTTTTAGATAGCTTTTGCTCTTTGGTTTCCCCTTCGTCCTTCTCATCAATCCTTTTGTTTTCTTGTTTTGGAATATTCACCCTTACTTGCACACTTAGGTCCCTCATTTCTTCTTATTTGTAGCACAGATTAATCCATAAGCCAGTTTTATTTCAGTATACTGCTCCCTTTTTTTCTCTCTCACCTCTCATGTTCAGGGCACGTGAAAGATCATATGACTGTGTCCTTTTTGTGTGTGTTCTCCTCCATTTAGCTCGTAAGAGACACTGTTTCAGTACCATATTCCTCAAAGCCATTACAGATGTTTCTAAAACACAGTTCTGATTGCATTAAGGCCTTGTTGTAGACCTTTTAATGACTTGTCTACCAATCTAAGCTGAGACCTTTTGTACTAAAGTTCTTTATTATCTAGCCACCAACTACCTTTCCAGCTTCATCTCCTACTTTCCACCCACTTGGAAATACTTATAAATTCTTTCATTTAGCTAAGATTTAATGAGCACCTGCTGTGAGCAGGGCACCCTTGTACCCTTTTGCTGTTCTCATCCAATTCCCTCTTTGGAATACTGTTGTTTCCCTTCATTCCTTGACAGAATTCTCTTTGGCCTGGAAAGTTGAGCTGGAAGGTTACCTATTTTTGAGCCTTCTTCTCTCCCCCATGTCCCTAAAATTAAGTGCTTTATAGTCAGGACTTAATAAACACTGTTGTTATTATTATTCTAGAACTTGACACATTTTATAGCTTGGTTTCATACCTTCTCTGCTAAATTATCAACCATTTAGGGCCAGGACTCTGTCTTACTGTAGTTTCTAGTACGTAATGGGTATTTAGTTAGTGCTTAATGAATTGAATTGGCTTTTGCATCAGTAATTTCTCCAGTCCTCATAATCACCAGTGTACTGGATCTTCTTAGCTTCATACTTAGATTACAACAGCAGTCGATTGACTGATAGCTCCTGTATCATCTTTCTATAGTCACAGTAAACATTTGAGTTTCTTTTGTGTGTCAGGTATTACATTAGGCTCTGGGAAAAATAAAGATTAATCAGAAACTGTCTCTCACCTTAAGAAACTCACAGCCTGCTGGAAAGATGAACAAGTAAACCATCCATTGCAGTATAGTATAATAAGTGCAGTGGCAGACTTCGTTACATATCTGTGGGAGGTACACCAGGGCCAAGTCACAGGAAGCTTCCCGGAAGAGAGGGTATCCCACTAAGGCCTAGAAGACAGGTGTACTGCAACTTACAGTTTTTCTACAGAGAACGGAGTGCTAGAATGTGGGAGTGAGAAAGAATAAGAGGTGAGTGAAGAAACTTTCACTCATAGCATTCTCCAGCAGTGGCGGAATCACTTGAAAGGTTTTAAAAAGAATGATTCAGTGAGATACTTAGTTCAGAGAATTTTCTCTCTGAAAGTGGATTGGTGGGGGGTGGGGAATGATAGACAATTTAAACATCCTGAAAGGCTATTGCAGTGATCTGGGCAAAAAATTGTAGTGCTTAAACTAAAGGAGATGAAGAGAAATAGGTAAATTTTTTTTAAATTATCATAGTTATAAAATGTACAAGTCTATGATTTAGTGGTTGGGATTGGGTAGGAATCTAGGAATGAGGGAATCCACATCTATGAAAACATGGGCTTCTTGCTTGTAGTGGTGTAGATAATACTGCTTACCAAGACCCAGCAAAATAGGAGGATTAGGATAGAAGGACCATGTTGGGTTTGGAGATGAAGGTTGAGAACATTTAAGTGTAAGATGATTGGTACGTAGCTGAGAATATGGCTTTAAGTCAAGAGAGAACTGGAAAGAAATTTTGAAGTAATTGGCAAAAAAGATAGCAGTTGAAGCTCCGAGAATGGATATAGTTACCCATTAATTAACAGATATTTACAGCCATCTGCCATGTCATATGCTAGACACTAGGGATCTCAGCAATTAATGACACAGCAGTATTGTCCCTGATATATGGAGTTGATCTTTTTGTGAAAATAGAAAACCTTAAATGTAATTGTACAACGTACTTTCAGTTGAGGTAAGTGCTAATGTAGCAGAAGATGGTAACTTCTGGAGAAACTAGGCAGCTGTTTGTGAGAATTGGTGTTTAATCTCAGTCCTGGGGCACCTGGGTGGCTCAGTGGGTTAAAGCCTCTGCCTTCGGCTCAGGTCATAATCTCAGGGTCCTGGGATCGAGCCCCGCATCAGGCTCTCTGCTCAGCAGGGAGCCTGCTTCGCCCTCTCTCTCTGCCTGCCTCTCTGCCTACTTGTGATCTCTCTCTCTGTGTCAAATAAATAAATAAAATCTTTAAACTCAGTCCGAAAGGATGGGATGAGAAGTAGGGAAGGGTCTTGAGGCAGAAGAGAGCCTGACATCTTCAAGGAGTAGAAAGTGTGAGTGGAACATAGTCAGCAAGAAGGATCAAAAGGAGGCTAGAACGATGCAGAGGACCCAGAGAGCACAGCTCCCTACGATCCAAGAAAAGAATTTGGACTTTATCTTAAGGGCAGTAGGGAAACATGAATGACATGATGAGCTGGATGTGTTGAAGATGGTGTTCTGGTTCTTGGGCCATGAATGATTTGCAAATGGTTAGAGGCTACTACAGTTTCAAGCAAAGAAAATGTGAGAAGAGAACAAGGACTGATGAGTAGTATAGGGGGTGCGGGGGGATTCTCATGAGAGAAACTATTAAAGCAACTGAGACAAACTGGCAAGAAAGGTAGGAAGAAAACCAGAAGAATCAATCATGAGACCTGAGGGAGAGCTAATGTCAGCACAATAGGGAAGAAGCCAGTGGGTCACAGAACAACCACGAGGGACCCATTGGATTTGATTGATTGCAATTGCAATTGATTGAGCTGCATTTTTTTATTTTGTGCATTTTTATTTTGTGCATGGACAGAAGAAGCCGAAATAGAATGAATTAAAGAATGAATTAGAGGTGAAGGATACCTGGGTGGCTCAGTCAGTTAAGTGTCTGCCTTCTCAGCTCATGATCCCAGGGTTCCTGGGATGAGTCCTGCATCAGGTTCCTTGCTCGGTGGGGAGCCTGCATCTTCCTCTGCCTGCCGCTCCCCCTGCTTGTGCGTGTGTGTGCTCGCTCGCTCTCTCTGACAGAGAAAGAAAAAGAAATTAGAGGTGAAAGTAGAGTCAAGTAGTATGGACAATGCTTTGAAGAATTCTAGCTGTGAAGAAGGGGAGAAAGGGCTTTGTCGTTTTAAAGGGGTTTATAATTATATATTTAAAAATCTCCATAGATAATATATGTATGTGATTTTAAAAATTGATTGTTATAGAAGCTGAACTTATAATGAAATCTTCCACTTCTGTGACCTTTAGCCTCCTGTTGCTCAACTTTTAGTAATTGATCCTATCTTTTTGAAATTTCTTACATAGTCCAGCATTTATATCTCAAAGGTGGTTTAGTTTAATTTTGCTTTTAAAAAATGAAGGAGGTTTATTTATTTTTTAAAAGATTCTATTTATTTGACAGAGAAAGATCACATGTAGGCAGAGGAAGGCAGAGAAAAGGGGGGGAAGCAGGCTCCCTGCCGAGCAGAGAGCCCGATGCGGGGCTCGATCCCAGGACCCTGAGATCATGACCTGAGCCGAAGGCAGAGGCTTTAACCCACTGAGCCACCCAGGTGTCCAAAAGTGAAGGAGGTTTAAATGCTGGTGAGAATGAGTGGAGAGGGAGAAACTGAAGAGACAAGAGAGGTGGGATAATTGATGGAGGAAGTACATCTCTGTATCTGCATCCACCCTTTCCCTAGTTACATGTCCATGGAAGGGTGGAAATTAAGGGAGTTTCTGTTTTCTCTCTGCATTAGGAACAGAGGTCTAGTGCTACGGAAAATAATGGAGGAGGTAGAGGGAGAGTGACCTTGAACAGAGTGGAGGAGTTCTGAAATAGCCAGTTTGGGAGATGGAATGAATGCTCACTGGAGGAACAGCAGGGCTCTTACTGTTGTGAGTTCATGTCAGGGTCCACTTGAACGATTTGTGGTAGTGTCAGTGCTGTATGGTTTTTCTGCACCATGGTCTTGCCGTGTTCACCTTTCTTACAGAAACATTTCTGACAAAACTATTAATACTGTTTATTAATATACTTAGCTCATCAGTGAAGAATGAGAACCCCTATGCACATTGGTAAGGCATCTCCCTTAATAAGCAAATATTAAGAAAGAAATATTACCAAAGCTTTGACTTCATAAAGTATCCAGGTAGTTCTGTGTCTCTGGAGCCACCATACTGCGTGGCACATACTGGCAGAATTGTCCACATCTAACATAGATAATATTCCTGAAAGACTGATTGCACTTAGAGGGATTTGTTAAGAACTGGGATAACATAGAAATAATTTTTAAAATCCAAAGAGAGCTCCAAGAACAGACTTTTCCAGGGTCATGTTGCTTAGTTGTGTCAGTCTTGGACCACTAGCCCAAGTCTCAGAATTGCTACGTCATTTTACTGGCCTGAGAATCCAGTGACTTTCTATGGAACACTAGTGTTTTCATAATCAGATTCAGGCTGTTCTACTAATACTGAATAAGATGATTTCAATATATATTTATGAGAGAACAAAAAACAAAAACTATCTTCCTGTTAGCTAATTTGTAGCTATATTTTAGCTATATTTTTAGCTGTATATATGTGCGTTTGTGTGTATTTTAGGTTTTTGTGCTTGCTATCACTTACTGGCTATCGACAGCTGATGATAGAATAAATATTGAAAAAAAACATGAATTACTCTCCAGATCTAATTTAACAGCTTGTATTTCTTTTAAAGATTCATATGGTTACTCTTGTGATTTTTTTTTTTTTTATATTGCATACATGTTGGTAGTCAGATTTTTTGTTTTGCATTCAGAAACTTTTAGTCAAAGCCTAGGATATAGTAGGCAATTGTGCTTGGTTTTGGGGCTATGAAGAGTAAGATTTCATCCCTCTTGGTCTCTAGTTAAGTTTAGAAATGGAAACACAAGAGGATTGGCAGTACTTAGTTCTCCCTCAGCAAGAGAGGCAGGAAAGACTTAACAGGGTATAGGTGACATTTGAACTGACTTCTAAAGATGAGTAGGTTTTCCATACATAAAAAATGAGACCAAAATAAGTTCATTATGGAAATGTAAGAGGCCATTGTAATTAGAACTTTGTAAACAAAGGAGAAAGGGGTGAAAAGGCCTGGCATGTTCAAATATTAGCAGCTCTGGTTCGGTATGTCTAGAGGGTGTTGTCTGAATGGGGCCATGATCAAAGACTGTGTTAGTCATCAAGGACCCAATCAAGAATGATCTTTGTTATAATAGCAAGTTTGAACTTCATTCTTTAGCCATTAAAATTTTTAAGCAAGAAAGTAACAGAATGACTGGTACTATGTGGATTTCTTATTTTTATAAGAAAACTTCACGTTAGTAATTATAAATTAGGGTGTCATCAGTCTGGAGGTAGGGAAACAAATTAGGAGATTAATTCAGTAATCCCAGCAAGAATTGAAAGCCTGAAGTAACTAGAGCTGTGATAATAAAGATGGACAGGAACAAGTACCTGAAGAAACTTGGTGACAGATTGAGAAGAAGAATCTATATTGAGCTCCTGGTTTATGACTCTTGTGACTGGGTAGATGATGGGTAAGATTACCCTTGATGGGGAATGGGACCGGGGGAAATCCATTTAGGAAGGACAATGGTGAGTTCCATGGAAAGAGATGGATGGAAGAACCTGTTGGACATCCAGTAGGGTACTGGATGTATGGGGATACCGATAGAAGTTTTGGAAGTCGTCAGTATATAATTAACACCACTGGAGTGATGAGGTTGCCCAGAGAGCATTTAGAGTGAGAATTCTTAACCTCTGGAATCCAAATATTCTCCGTTATCCAAAATAGTATATATGTGACTTTTGTTAGAGGAAGGTCCATAACTTTCTTCAGATTCTCAAAAGCAATAAATACTTAATTGGTGTGGAAAGTGGCCAAGGACAGAGCCCCTAGTATCTTCATTAAGTGATGGGCAGTGATAGTAAATAGTCTCAGCAAAGAAGGCAGTAAGGGAGCAATAGTGAAGAGAGAAATGTGATGTCAAAGCCTAAGTCAAGTAACATGTGGACCAAATGAGTCTATCATATGATGGATGGAATCAAATGTATTTGTATGTAATGAAGCTTCCCATAGAAACACAATGGCTTTCTAAGAATTGTAAAAACCATTGGCCTACAAAAAAGTTCAAATGCCTCTGTCAAGTGTTCAGGGCTAAAATTTGCTCTTGCCTTGCTGTTACAGTTTAACCTCTCGCTTCAATATTCTGAACTTTAAAGCTAGCCAAAGCCATCTCTTCACTGTTTTCTGGATACTTCATACAAATCTTAGTCCCAAGCTTTTACTGGTGTTTTTCATTCTGCCTGCCCTGTGCCCTACCCAACAAATCCTAGCAGTCTTTCACAGTTTCATTTGTTCTGCTTTCTCTGTGCTCCTTTCTGACTGTATTGATTTCCTTCTTTATATCAGTGGTAATTACTGTCTTGTTTTGCCATTTAAAATTATACCGCCTTGCATTGCTACTTACTTTACATATTATTGCCTTCTTTTCCCAGTGAGATTTTACTCCTAAAGACTAGCACTACCTTACATCTCATCACACCCCCTAGTGGCTCAGCTTTCACGTACTTATTTTAAATACTAAAATATTTGAATGAATTTAACTTAAGTCAAATATAGTGGGGGAAAATGTGTTTAAGAAACAATTCTTATGATGCATTCTAAATGATACAGGAGTGATTGATGGATCATTTTATAGCCATACTCCATTTCTATGGGTAATCAAGAGTTGATTGCATATCAGAATAAAATACTGATATATATGAGGCTTATGAACTTTTGGGCTTTTATTTGGAATTCTTAATGAATTAACTAAGTTTGTTAGGCCAAACTAATTTTTCTGTGTAAAATTACCAATTTTTCAAGATGGAAATATCTTTTTTTGGATTTAAAGTAAAATGCACTTACTAAAATAAGTCTACAAGTAGAAACAAAATATTACTAGTATTTCTATACTGTTTTGCCAAAGGCACTCACATTTTATAAACATCTTTACCATCCGTAAACTAAGTAGGTACTAATGAGGTTAACATACAAAACGTAGTCACTAACAATGCAGCTGGCTCATTACTATACAGTGTGATGACTTGGAAGCTGACTTCAGAGGCATGGTGTTACTGGTTTTGGCGAATGATAATTTAGCTTACTCATCTTATTTGAAACCAGTGTTTCTCTTTCTTCCATTACTTGCTGACAACTTTTGGCATAATCCAGGGTTATGGTAGAAAAAACTGTAGCAGAAAAAAAAGGGCCAGAGTTGCATTGCTTTATTCCAGAGTCAGAAAATTAAAAACTTTCTTAGTTAAGAAATAGAATAAATATGTTAGATACTGCCACGTGGGCCACATTATTGTTGAGCGGATATCTACTAACATAAATCCTAAATTGTAGTGGTTACCTGACATGAGGGAGAAGTCTATGTTACACTTAGTAAGCCAGTTTGACTAACACGTAAATATTAACGCTTTTCCCTTTTTTCCCTGAAATCACAATATGTATTTTCAAAAAAGTATAGTTTTTTGTGCATATCCTCACACCTTAATTTAACCACATTTTTTAAACAGGTAAAGCATATTTTGACCATTTTCATAAAGAAGGAAAGTTCTTTTAATTCACAAGCAGTATTGCTTATTGAGTAGAATATACTAAAACATTGAGACAAATCAGTGGGAAGAAAATAAAGGAACTCACTGGCTGAGTGTCTTGCTCCAGCAAAGCTGCCTCAGAGCTCCTTTACCCCTGTTTGTGCCTCAGCAGCATTTCCCAAACCTTCCAGGTTATTTGGCATGAATAAATTATGAATAATAAAACAAGTGTTATACCTATCCTTTATAATAAAAACTTAAAAATTTCAGGGAAAAGCAGATGTGTCCCAATTAAGTTTTTAATCCATATCTATGATGTAAATAACTAAAACTGTAGAATATACAGTTTAATCCCTTTCATATTTTAGGTTGTGAGTTATTCTAGAGGACAAAGAAAAAATTGAAGGACTTTGGAATTTTTTTTATTGTATGCACTTAACTGCCTTTTGAAAGAGAAACGTAACCTGCTAATCTCTGATTTTAAAGGAAGAGAACCTAGTCAAGTCACTGGGGTGGGAAGGCAAAAATCTAGGGACCATGGTGGCCACAACAGCAGTCTGAGGGCTAAATCAAAATGTTTGGTTTTTGGTGGGTTGAGTGCCTACTACCTTATCCATTCACAGGTGAGTCTTTTAAATAAGGTAAGAATTCTCTGGATTCATGATGTCCAGTAAAACAATATAAGCTACATATATATAATTTTAAATTTTCTGGTAATGACATTAAACAAGTGAAATGAAACAGGTAAGACTGCTTTCAATAATATATTTAATTGGGGGCTTCTGGCTGGCTCATTCAGTAGTGTGTGACTGTTGGTCTCACAACAGTTCTGAGGTCTGTTGTGTTGAGTTTGAGCCTCGCATTCGGCATAGAGAGGACTTAAATCAATCTTTAAAAAAGATAATGTATTTAATCCAGTAAAAGCAAAATTTTTCAGTGTGTAATCCATATTTTTCAAATGTTACGAAATATTCTACTTTTTTGTGTGTTTAGTGTTCGTAATTCAGTGTGTATTACATTTAAAGCACACCTCAATTTGGACTAGTCACATTTCACGTGCTTGATAGCTACATGCTGCTAAGAAATGACTGTATTGGACATTGTCTCTCTAGAACATCTAAGGGATGTGTGCTCATGATATTGAGAAATAGAACTTGCCTTATATCCAATGTAAAATATTAAAATTCCCTACCTTAGAAGATGCCTACATCTGTGCTGGCCAGGTGAAGCACTAATGTAGGTCATAAATTGTTAGTTTTGAGAATACCTGTTCCCAGGGTCGAGATAAATAAGAAATACGACTTTAACAATTACTGTTTGGTAAAATATTTGTGAATTTCAGTACTCTTATCTTCACATGCAGTTCTTTTACCTGTGCTCAAACATACTATGCCACAACTAAATTCTGTACATAATTTATGCAATATAAAGAAAAAAGTTTTATGTTTTGTGGTTCATCCACTAGAAACCTCTGACTCAATATATTCTGAGCTTTATTAAGAAGAATGAGAAAGGCTACCTTACTCTTTAAGATATTAAATTATTGTAAGTAATTAGGACTGTCATCTGATTTCAATTTTCTTTTATATTTTAAGGATATGGAATATTATCTTGTAAAATGGAAAGGATGGCCAGATTCTACAAATACTTGGGAACCTTTGCAAAATCTCAAGTGCCCATTACTACTTCAACAGTTCTCTAATGACAAGCATAATTATTTATCTCAGGTAAACAAAGGCAAAGCAATATCTCTAAAAGACAATAACAAAGCTTTGAAACCTGCCATTGCTGAATACATTGTAAAGAAGGCTAAACAAAGGATAGCTCTGCGGAGATGGCAAGATGAACTCAACAGAAGAAAGAATCATAAAGGAATGATTTTTGTTGAAAATACTGTGGACTTAGAGGGCCCACCTTCAGACTTCTACTACATTAATGAATACAAACCAGCTCCTGGAATCAGCTTAGTCAATGAAGCTACCTTTGGTTGTTCATGTACAGATTGCTTCTTTGAGAAATGTTGTCCTGCTGAAGCTGGAGTTCTTTTGGCTTATAATAAAAACCAGCAAATTAAAATCCCACCTGGTACCCCCATTTATGAATGCAACTCAAGGTGTCAATGTGGACCAGATTGTCCTAATAGGATTGTACAAAAAGGCACCCAGTATTCACTTTGCATCTTTCGAACTAGCAATGGCTGTGGCTGGGGTGTAAAAACGCTTGTGAAGATTAAAAGAATGAGTTTTGTCATGGAATACGTTGGAGAGGTATGTTCAGCTTAAAACAAACAATGGGTGTGGAAGGTTTATGCTTTGTTTTACATCAGTAACAAATGTTGGGACATTTTTGTATTACCAGTTACAAGTATGTAAAAATTTCAGGTTTGAGAGAAGGGTTCACTGGCATAGTTAGCAATACGAACTTGTATATGAACAAAAATATATGTATATAATGACAACATAGTTCTCTTTCAGAAACACCCATTAATAGTTATTGAAACTGGCATTTGTAAAATATGGCAACCAATTTTACATAAAAGCCCTAAGAAGAAAATCAGATCTAAACACCTGCTGACTCTGAAGACTTTTAGATTATAATTCATCCACTTGACTAAATATGGTTAAGAGTAGTTGGTGAAACTCAACATTATATCAACATGAGAGATACTATAGACGAATGCTCTCTGACCAAGTTGTAAAATAAACTTAAAAGCATTTATTGTATCCAGAAAATGCAAATTCTTTGTAGCTCAGCAAGAGACTCTTCTCTAAGCAAAGACTGAGCAAATTTATTTTTGTATGTATAAAGTAAATGTAGAAGAAATAGTATTTGCATGTAGCACATATAATTTTGAGCACCTTATATTTTAACTCAGTCCTTTTGATAACTCTGAGATAGTAGTGATATCTCCATTATTATAGATAGGGAAACAGGCACAGAGAAGTTGAGCAGCTTGCACATTGAGGGCACTTGATATAAGGTCACATTGTAGTGAAGAGCCAGGATTCGAAACCAAGGCTCCAAGATGAGTGTGCTTTGCCCCTGTGCTACACTTCCTCAAACTGAGTGAAGGACTAAGCTGTGACTAGAAAATACAAGTGTGACTGACATATCTCAGGTTGTCACAGCTGACATTTTAAAAGTTATGTGGAATTAAGCCATGTATAATTATCTGCATTCATCTAGAATACTGAGATTAAATTGGAACCCTACCTCGATCCTTCAGTCTTAGGCAACAGCAGATTATAGTAAATCACTCTTCAGGATCTTGTATACCCGATCTTGTATAATCAAATTCTTCTCTGTTTGGGCTTACTGAATGCAGTAGTTAAGTCTGCTTGACTTAAGCAGTGCCTGACACCATGCTTGACACCATGAATCACTTTAGACATTTTTGGTTTCCTAAGCTGAGCACCTGGTAAAGCTGTGTTCTTAGAACTGTAGACAATGGTTTTGAGCTACCGAATTTCATGAAAACAGCCGATTCAGTGAAACTAAACTTTCCATACAGTTGACTGCAAATTTAGCATGCCTTCTTTCCTGCATTTGTAACAAATTTCCATTTGTAACTGCACAGATTAGTTCCAGGAAAAATACGCTTTTTAGAGTATCTTTACTTATTTTTTTAATTAACATATAATGTATTACTGGTTTCAGAGTTGCAGGTCTGTGATTCATCAGTCTTATATAATACCCAGTGCTCATTATATCACATGCTCTCCTTAATGTCCATCACCCAGTTACCTCATCCCCCTACCCCCTACCCTCCAGCAACCCTCAGTTTGTTTCCTATGATTAAGAGTCTCTTATGGTTTGTCTCCCTCTCTGGTTTGATCTTCTTTTATTTTTTCCTCTCTTGTCTCTAGAATCCTCTTTTGTTTCTTAAATTCCACATATCAGTGGGATCATATGATAATTGTCTTTAATTGACTTACTTCGCTTAGCATAATACCCTCCAGTACCATATATGTCATTGCAAATGAGTATCTTTACTTGTAAATTTAGTCCTTTACATTCTGTTATGTCCTACAGAAAGCTATAATTGGGTAGCGTTTTTGAACATCTGAATACATTGGAATGAAAGTAGTACTGTCTCGATTTGTTAATTGTGGGTTGTCCTAATTCCTGTCTTAAACAGCCTTGATTCTTTTGCAGTCATTTTTGCCCTTAGTTTCCCACATCTTTCCATCCAGCTCTTCTAGGGTAGTTTGTGTCTTTGTTTTGATGACACTTTAATTTCTTTTTAAACCTTTCTAGGCATTAGTATGTTAATAATTTATGGATGAGTGTTTCTTCAGTTCAACAATAGCTATATAATATACTATAGTTTTTTCTTTTTAGGTAATCACAAGTGAAGAAGCTGAAAGACGGGGGCAGTTATATGACAACAAGGGAATCACATATCTCTTTGATCTGGATTATGAATCTGATGAATTCACAGTGGATGCAGCCCGATATGGGAATGTCTCTCATTTTGTGAATCACAGTGTAAGTGATTAAAGAATAGAAAGGACTAATCAACTTAACACCTTTTTTTAATGATTTTCCATAGTTGATAATTGAATAATTAAATTACTTACCCTTTTAATATTTCCAAAGTATTTTAATACAAAGACCTCTTTGGTTAGGTTATGGTGTTATTGCCGTATTAGGAAAATCCACTGAGGTGCCTACCAAATGCCATGCATTTTGCAGAGTTTTTATGTATGTTACTTCATTTAATCATTTGAAAACTTTGTAAGTTAGGTTTTGTCTTAATGTAGAGGATGAAGTTAGCAGAGGAATTAAGCAGGTAGAAAGGTTAGGAATCACATGCAACTGTAGAAGTTAACATGTAACATGTTAACATATTTATAAAATACAAGAATTTGTAGAGTACATAGGTATTTAGGGCTGTTTTTCTAAGTTATAAGGTAGTATTTTTAATTCATGTTTGAAAAGAACTTAGAATACAGCTGGAACCCTAACTGTAGAATTTTATACTCTATAAACTATTTTAAAAAGGGAGATGAATATTTACTGGGTACCTAGTAAATGCCCACAGATAAGGGTAGATTATGTAGCTGCCCATCTAAGGCCATGCTAAACTTTTGATGGATTTTATATCCAGAAACTCATTTATGTTTAATAGTGAAATATCAGAGACATTCTGACTCCTTTGTTGTTAGTTTTTTTGATTGACTTAAACTGTTGCTTTAATTTTTTTCTTGATAAATTTGAGATACTCTCAAAATAGATGTATTCTAGATAGTTAAACACTTATTTTAATTTCTTAGGATGACTCACTAGATGTTTCTTCTTGTGTTATCCAGAATTTAATGTAGAATTCTCAAGATATTAAACAATTCCAGAGGTTAAAGCAATGAAAACTGCATGCAGGATGAAATTTGAGTTGTATAATGCTGACTTGATTTTTTAAATAGTTATGTTCTATTTCTTGATGCCATTCTGAAATGAACTACATTCAGGTGAAATGATTATGTTATCCAGGGTTTGCATGACAAGTCCTCAGAAAAGTTAAAAGGTTGAGACTAGATGAAACAGGATTGGTAAAAATGTTGATAATTGTTAAAGCTGCAGGGCAAATATATATGGATTTATTATTTTCACTAGTGTTGTGTATGTCTGAGATTTTCTGTAAGTGAAAACAGTATTTTTTGAGTGCCTCAAAGACTGCTAAACAATAAACAATGTAATTTCTAATAGAACTTAAAAAATAATATCAAGAAATTAAATATTTTATATGGCATGTAGGAGAGCCTGTTCATGTCATTTTTTACCTAAATTGGTTCTAATGTTCCTTTTTAGTGTGACCCAAATCTTCAGGTGTTCAATGTTTTCATTGACAACCTTGACACTCGTCTTCCCCGAATAGCATTATTTTCCACGAGAACCATAAATGCTGGAGAAGAGCTCACTTTTGATTATCAAATGAAAGGTATGGTTTTCAAGTACGGTTTGATTGGTGTTCAGTTGTTTCAATATGAACAATCAGAGTAAGAAAAGACCTGAACCAAGAGATCTGAACCAAGCAAATATTAAAGAAGAGAAAAAATGAGGCTATAAGAATTTGTCATTTTACTGAGGGTCACAAAGCTAATCTGACAGGTAAAACTAGAATCCAGGTCTGTCTGACCTTGAGCTGAGTAATGCTCTTTTCTCTATCACGTTGCCACCTGCTTTTTTCATAAGTTCCATCATGAGAGCTTATTATACATCTTTTCTCAATATCACTTATATTTTAAAATTGTAATGCATACATTTCTGAATATTTACTAAGAGATGTATATTCAAAAGATTGACAATATGACTTAAATCACAAGTGGACTTAGTCTGTTCCTACTTGGATTTGGCTTTTTAAAAAAAAATGGTACTTTTATTTGCTTTATTGTGACAGTATGTTTTTTCTTTCCTTTGTTTTTTTCTAAGTATTAATTACAGGTTGTTGCTCTTTGGCCTCGATTTATGGTCCTTAAGTCATATATGAAACTAAATGTGTATCGGATTTTCCCAGTAATTCTCATTATTTCTGAAAGCTATTTTCAGAAGTATGGGCTTATTAGCCTGCACCATCCTTTCAAGATAATTCATAATGATTTGTTTCTGAATATTCACACTTAAAACGGATAGAAAATTTGAACTTCCTTCTGAATTGTCTTAACTCTTATTTCCGTATTTCTTTTTCTATGTAATCAGGTTCTGGAGATATATCTTCAGATTCTGTTGACCACAGCCCAGCCAAAAAGAGGGTCAGAACTGTGTGCAAGTGTGGAGCTGTGACTTGCAGAGGTTACCTCAACTGAATTTTCAGGAAATAGAGCTGATGATTGTAGTTTTGTTTTTTTCTAATGTTAACATTTCAAAAAAGTATTTGGGACTCTCTTCATATTATCAAGATTATATGCTATGTTAATTTACAGTTCATGTTTCACACTCTTGGCCAAATGTATTACTGATGCTTCTGAAGAGAAGAACACAGGGTCACATAGACTAATTAGAAATACACATATTTAGTAATTACATACCAAACATGAAAACTATTTACAGATGAGTATATACATACATAAAAAGTCTATGGGAATAAATAAATGCCTCCTTCAGTGTTTAAGCATTGAACTGATAGTGTAACAGTCACTAAGATCAAATATTCAACGTGCATACACCTTGAATTTAGAGAAAGTTAATCCAGTTTGGGCAAATATATACAAGTGTTGTTTTTGTTATGTTGTCATTCCCATTATTGTTTACTGTACTTGTATTTGAGACAAACAGATGATACTGAATTATACTATTTTCCTACTTTCGTGAAAATACTGAGTCTTAACTGATACAGAAATTTAAGGTTAAAATTAAATACAAAAAAATGTTAATTACAGCTCGATTTCATATTTTGAAGCAATCTAGACTGTTATATGAGGCATGTATGTCTGAACCAGTAATTCTTAAAGACTTTTATTCCCTTAAAAGAATAATTTCCTGAAAGCTCTCAACTTGTAGAATGGCTGACTATTAATGCTGCTTTGAAAGGATGGGGCAGTAAGACCACAGGAGGGTTTTTTGGAGTGCCAGGCAGAGGAAAGGGAGCACTTAAAGGGCCCCTCTTAGTAACATAAATTAAGAGATCCATGTTGAGTACCTCTGGTCTAAACATAAATAGTAAAACAAGCTACCCTGAGTGCAGTTGCACCTAACAATAATGTTTCATATAATACATTAATATTACATCTTCTGAATTTCAGGCAGTTTTAACATTTCCACCAAATTTATTTTTATATTTCCTGCAGGCTTTTCTTAAAATAATCTATATTTTGAACTGATACTTATTTTTTATACATGAATTTTTTAAATGTGATAAAGCTAAATTTGGCTTGGCCAAAGTGTGTACCTGAATGATGAGAACTTTTTTTACTTGAACCATGAAGACTGAAATGGAACATATTCCTTGTTTGGTTTTTGTTTTTATTTTCCTACATAGTAAAACCTCACTCGGGAAAAAATGTGTTTTCATCTCTCATTGCGGCATTTGTAATCATGGTGTCCAACATGAAGGTAAGCGCAGCAAGTCAATCTGGCTTTCAGTATTCCTATTTAGATTATACCTAAGTTCATTGCCCCATTGCTTTAATGACCTAAAATAAGTTTGGGTAAAATTGAACTCACTTCAAGAACGCAGCATTTCAAATATCTTCTTAATCCTGAACCTCTTTTTTGGGAGAAGCTATATTTTATTATGCTATAATATTGCTCTTTGCAATATTGCTCTTAGCAATATAATCATATTGCTACCACATGACTTTGCTCTTTCATGATATGGGGTAAATTCTTTACATGTTTGGAGTCTCAGTGTATTAACCAAAATCTGCAGAAGGTGTCAAGGAAAAATACATTTTTTGGTGCCATTTCCTATGTTTTCTTTATGAGAAAATAGTCACATGGTGTCAGTGGCAAGAAAGCATCACAGATTTACAGGTGCTCCAATGGCCAAGCTTACTTTGAATTATAATTCTTACAGGTTTAAAGATGTGATTTTAATACTCTTCTTACAAAGTCTTGTGTTTTACTGTCTACTTCTTGTCTACTTCTTGTGGTTAAAAAAGAATGTAATATAAAACAGGGCAAAGGGAAAATGGCTATTTTCAGTAAATTTGTTTCATTTTGTTCTTATTACTAGAAATTTAATGGGTCTTTGAGATTTTAATTACCTGTGTTATCCTTATTTTAAAAGCTGGACCTAATCAGTAAAATAGAAACTCCCTACATGAAGCTGTTAAAAGCCCTTAACTATTTTAAGTCAACATTTAGCTTCTTTAGTTTCCCAAGTTGTCAGAATTTGTTCTCTCAGTATAAATATAGCCAATATCCAAGGGAAATATTTAGATTGAGTTTAAACTGTAAATCCACTGTGCGAGTTGTATTAATATCATTGTTTTCAGTACCTACATGAGGATCGTGATACACAGTTGGTAATCTCAGGGTTGTACCCCTCTGCAAAATCTAAACTGCACTTATTTTTCTTACAGTTCATTTTTCTTTAGCAAAATAAATTTAGTTTGGCATTTGATTTTCTATTTATCGTGCCCTAGCTTTGTTTCTGAATATTTTACTGTCATTTCCAGTAAGGCTACAAAAGGATCACAAAAACACTGATATATTCCAGACTACTTGCTTTTGAGATTGACCAAAGGTTTTTATACCAGTCCTTTAAAGAAGTTTATCATGGTCATGGTTGATTCATTTGAATATTAAAGTGGAATTTTACATAGCATAAAATTTTACGTAGCATGTGGATGGGTACTTGTAAAATGTCTTAGGCATTATTAGTCACCAGGTTACTTACACACATTGTGCTAAATAAAAACTGCCTGAAACTGTAAGGGAATTTTAGTTAAAGCTCCTATTTTTTGAGCAAGTTATTAGGTCCTTTCTGTGTGTTCCTCATAAACCTGTGAGGCTGGTGCGCTCAACCCTGTGCCACAGCAAAGGAAAGGGGGTCTAGACTGGTTGGGTAACAGTAACACGCCCAAGATCATCCCGCTAAAGGCCAGTGAACTACCTGACCATAAGGTCCTCAGTTCTGTACTGTTGAAACAAACATGTCACTCTTGGATTCCTAAGGCAAATGTGGCTAGCCATAGGGCTGTTTCTGATTATCTTGGCATTTTGAAACTTTTTTTCACATTGTCTTTTCTACTTTACAGTTCTTAAAGTAAAAAGCAAGTAGCCACTATAATGAGTCCTGCCTTAGTCCTGTGCTCTTTCCGAGGGGCATTACTGCACAGTGGCTGAGAGCACGGACTCTGAGCTAGAGATGCCTGCGTTTTCAGTCCCGGCTTCACCCCTTCCCAGTTGTGTGAACTAACCTCTCTGTGCCTTAGCCTCTTCATTTGTGAATGGGGGATAATAAATCTATCTACCTCAAAGGGTGGTGGTGAGGAATAAAAGAGTTGATATCCAGTGTATAAAAGAATGAAGCATCATCACAGAGTAAGCACTGTATGTAAGTATTTGCTTCAGTTAATCTGCACTGTAAGCCTGTACTTTAACATCTTGGGCGATCACTGCAAGTTTTTTTTTTTTTTTTAAAGTTTGTTCTAGTGCTCCTAGCTCTTAAAATCATTCAGCCGGCATGTATCATGCCAGTTTGGCTTGGAAAAAAAAGTGAGAATATGGCAGTATATATTGTAAATTGACGATGTGATTATAAAGTGCTACAAGTTTCAGAAGAATGTTTCCAGGCATGTCTTGAGTTCCCACCTTGGATTATAAGCTAGACTGTTAAGATGAGGTCTCTGGTGTCAGTGAAAATATAGTTATATT
The DNA here is from genome assembly GCA_028646535.1 of Procyon lotor. Taxonomy (NCBI): domain Eukaryota; kingdom Metazoa; phylum Chordata; class Mammalia; order Carnivora; family Procyonidae; genus Procyon; species Procyon lotor. The sequence continues at coordinate 17,265,298 of CM053611.1, read as the reverse complement.
TGATGATTGATATGATTTGTAATAATGAAGTGTAACTAATTTTTAGAGCTGTGAATAAAAAATGAAGTCTCTGGGATCTTGTATTAGGCTTGTTGTAGTCATGAGGTGATATTCAACCAATGATCTGTAATCTTTACTGATCTGGTCTCTTTAGTGATTTTATATTCATTTGCATTTAGGTAATAGTACTCATAGGAGAGAGGGGCAAAATGGGATCAATGTATTTCATCAAAAGCTGGGAGCAGCTGCTGAGCTAGAAAAAAGGGATCAGTGCAGCACGGTGATAATGCGTGTCATTTAGTTTAATGGATCTGCAAACTGTTTTAGAGATGCCACTTAAACTCGTGACATCTCTCCTTTTGCTTCCTTAATCTATAAAATGCCAGCATACTGCAAAGTGTTGAATATCTGTTAATAGAATTTTATTGAACACATAACCCACTGATGGACTTGAAATCAAACGACTTACAAAACACACATACGCTTTGCCATTTAATTATTTTCTTTTAGGTCCCAATTTTTCCAGTATTCTTAAGGGACTGATTTTTTGAAGTGTTTTTATGACCCTGCAGGATCTGGTCGTCTAGAGTGGTCAGTGTGCCGCGGGCACCTCTGTTGGGTGGAGTGTTGTGTGTCAGATCCAGTTGTCGATGGTGCTCTGCGGTTCTTCTGTATGTTAATTCTATTACTGAGAGGGGAATGGTAGAGTCTCCAGCTAGTGTTGTGCATTAGTTTGTCTTTCTCCTTGGTTTTTGCTTTGTATATATTGAAGCTATTTTTAGGTATATGTATACTTTTAGCATTGTGTCTTCTTTGTGAACTGGACCTTTTAGCATTAGAAATTTGTGTGATAGGGGCGCCTGGGTGGCTCAGTCGTTAAGCGTCTGCCTTCGGCCCAGGTCAGATCCCAGGGGCCTGGGATCGAGCCCCGCATCGGGCTCTCTGCTCGGCAGGAAGCCTGCTTCTCCTGCTACCAGTCCCTCTGCTTGTGTTCCCTCTCTCGCTGTGTTTCTCTGTGTCAAATAAATAAAATCTTTAAAAAAAAAAAAAAAAAAAAATTTGTGTGATATTAATATAGTCATTCCAGCATTCTTTTAAGGTATTTGGATATCTTTTCCCATTCCTTACTTTTAACCTACCTGCATCATTTGCAGTGAGTTTCTTAGAGACTGCATACAGGAGGGTTGTTTTTCACTGGTGTGTTTTGACCATTTTCACTTAATTATTGATGTCTGGATTTAGCTCTACCATATCTTTTCTGGTTTTTAGCACTATTTTTTGTTCTCTGCTTCCCCTTTGCTTCCCTGTTTTAGGTTATGGGAGCATTTTTAAGAACTCCACTCTCATGTGTCTGTTATGACTTGGACTCTTTGTGTAGGGTTTTTAGTGGTTGTACTAGAATGCAAGGTTTTTAATTTTTAAGTATCTAAGAGTGAGCTTTTTCTTTTTTCAATGACTATATTCTCACCTGTTGCCAGCTTCTCGTATAAATATTGTAAATGCTCTCCTTTAGGTAGCTCAGCTTCTGGTGTTGAGGGAATTTCAAAATCTGAGGAGCTCTGGGAGTCTGCAGTGGTGCTACGATTTAGCAGTTGTGGCTCCTGAGGTATGTGTTTCCCACTGCTTAGAGCAGTTGGTTCTCCAACACTGGCAACTATCTTTATGTCTTGATCTCGTTGTTTCAAGTCCGAGTAAGTATCCTTTGGACAAAGTACACTTTGTTCCATCGGAGAGGCAGGAATATTCTCTTTGATTCTTGGTCTGTAACTACCTTTGTTTAAGGAGGTAATATCCCCACTCTTTCTCTCTTGGGATGTTAACAAAACAGTATCAGACTGGCTGTCCCAGCCTTGACTCCCTTGTTCAGATATGTGTGTTGACTGAGAAGAATTCTGGGAAGAGATGTGAGTTGATTCCCCATCAGAGTCACTAAAAAGCTTTGGTGACTGAGAGCCCCCGGCCTCTGTGGAAGAAGGGGGGTTTTCCAAACCGTCATCTGTGATTTCATCATTCCTTTGAAAGAATACTTCCCACTGTGGTACTTCTCCATCAGCTTTTTGCTGCTGGTGGGTGATGGCACCCAGGTCCTCTTGAGATGAAGCTGGGGTTTGTAATTCCTCTTCACTTTCGCTGTTAGATTCTTCACAATCTATAAAGTTTGCCCAAGGAAAGGTTTGCATACTCTCTGCTTTGAGGTTGCCTGTGCTTTGCCTCTGTTGTTCAGGCTGGTGGTGTGGTGTTGCGGTCATTACAAATACCTCGGGGTGAAGAGTTAGCTGGTATGGAGCCTTGTGCCTTCGCGGTAACGGCACAGGGTCATCAAAGAGGTCATCTTCCTCCTCTGCGGAAAAACACAGGGGAGAGATGGGAAACACAGAATGCAAAGGAAGCCAATTTGTGCTTTTGATTTAAAATCCGATTTGTGGCATCTGCTATGTTTTCATTTGGTGGAACTGCAAATAATAGTTTACTCTTCTAAGAAAAAGGCCCCCTAGGATATTTTGAGCAATTTACTGACTGCCCATCAACTAATGCCAGACTTTGAGTTGAGAATATAGATCTGCGTTCTCCAAATAGGTCATAATGCCTATACCATTGGTTCTCAAACCTGGCTGGTTCATTAGTCTCATTTGGAAAGCTTTTTAACTTTTTATTCATTTATTTAAGTAATCTCCAGCCAACATGGGGCTCAGACTCATGACCCTGAGATCAAAAGTTGCAGGTTCTTCTGACTGAGCCAGATAAGAGCCCCTGGAAACTCTTGTTTAAAAAATACAGCTTTCTGTATCTCCTTCTAGACCTACTGAATCCCTGAAGGTGGGACCCAGTATTTTCATTTGTGCTTTCTGTTCAACAGCCAGATTTGCAAACTGTATGTGCTTGGCAAACAGTGGATACTCAGTGAATTGGCTAAATTAATAAAACATTCTGATACCTATTTTGTGCATATTATGGGCTAAAATGTGTCCTCAATACTTTGTAATTTGAAGCCCTAGCAACAGTGTCATGGATTTGGAGGTGGGACCCATAAGATGGGATTAGTGTCTTTTGTAAGAAGAGGAAGACAGATCTCTCACTTTCCTTCTTTATGCTTGGATGGCGTGTGGAAAGGCCCAGGTGAGCACACACTGAGGAGGAGACTGTCTACAACCAGGAAATGGGTCTTCTCCAAGAACCGATCTACTGGCACCTTGACCTCGGACATCCCAGCCTCCAAAACTGTGAGAATATCTGTTTTTAAGTATGCAGTCTCTGGTATCTATCTGTCATAGCAGCCTGAGCCAGCCAAGTGCACGAGGCAGTCACACTGAGGGGAACTAATGTGCCAAATGGGGTCACTTTAAAGTGGCACGAACTGGAAATCAAGGAATTTACTGTTGTTTTTTTTAAGCATGGTACATTAACAATATAATGTCAGTCCCCTTAAAAGGGGGACTAATACTGGGATAATGAAATTCTCATTAATTGGGTAGACATGTAATTGGGGAGGTGTACACAAGTATTTTCCTGCTTTCTAATGACACCTTATTTAAGAAGAAAAGTAAATGCTCATGAGACTACTGCCCATGCCAACTTAATTGTTCTAGTGTTACCTTACAACTACCTACTTAACATTTTTCAAAGCTGCTTTTAAAAAATGGACCATAGAGATCACACTGCTCCGATTTTTACCAGTGACGAGACCAGCCTAGAGAAGTGCTGTGACAAGACCCTGGGTCAAAACCTGATCAGTTTGATTCCTGGCTCTGCCTAATCCTTAAACAATGATTTATCTTCTTTTCTGAAGGACTTAAGGTGACTAAGATGTCTAGTGACTATATTTGGAATCATTCTCAGCTCCAAGATAAGGCTTTATTTCAAAACATGGATTATAAATTTTTTGCCACAGGCAATATTTCTGTATCTCTAAGCTGAACAGCTTCATATTCTTATTTCATATTCTTAGATTAGTGACTATACCATAATATGTTTCAACTGTAAAAATCTGGCAAAACATTTTTCAAATTCTTCTGTATCTAAAAAACAGTATACTTCTGATACTATGAATTCTTATGATAGAAAAATCTTAAATTTCTCTATATGAAAACAGAGGCATCTAACAGAAAATAAGTGTTAAAATCCTTAATAACATTTATACAAGCTGATAAGCAGACCTAAACCCAATTTTTAAAAGGACAAATATTCAAATATTGCAATTCATACTTTCCACTCTCATGTCTGTATAACCATACTGGACAACAAATTAAGCACCTTAATTTCTACAGTTTAACCCAATAATGAGAGGTATGAAACAGACTTAAAGTGATATTAAAGGTACAAAGATGAAATACACCATTACATAGCCATAATGCACCGTATACAGCTGCGTTTTTTTGAACAGCACAAAAAGGTTAACTGCTTTTCAGCTCGTATATACCTCTACACTTGTACAGCTATTAGTAAACAGCCCTTGCCACGAGCCCCCATGTGTCCTTCCTGCCCTGGTCCCTACTGAAGGACTGCTGGCAACCTCTCCACAATCCCAACTGAAAGTCATATACAACTGAAGGACTTCAGGACTCTGTTCTTGCACTATGGTCACAACTATTCTTTGTGGTACCTAAACAATGTTTTTAAACATTTTTAATGTCCTCTGAGTTCTGAATATTTATATAAATGAATAGGGAGGAGGAAATACATTAAAATGCTACTCAAAGGGGCGCCTGGGTGGCTCAGTCGTTAAGCATCTGCCTTTGGCCCAGGTCATGATCCCAGGATCCTGGGATCGGGCTCCCTGCTGGGCAGGAAGCCTGCTTCTCCTGCTACCATTCCCTCTGCTTGTGTTCCCTCTCTCGCTGTGTTTCTCTCTGTCAAATAAATAAAATCTTAAAAAAAAAAAAAAAAAAGCTACTCAAAATAATTTAGAGTTGAGTTCTATAGAACTAATTTCTCAATTAGCTATAAAAATTTATAACTATTAAAATACCAGAGCACAAAGAGCTTTATTGAAAAGAGGCTACAAGAATGACTCCTCAACTTGCCCCTCAGAAAAATCAGCTGTTCTTCGTCCAGTACCACATGGGTACTAACACCAGAATTGCTTCAACAGAACAAACTTAACAGACTTAAGAAACTGAAAAACCACCCTACACGCTAGTAGTCACCAAAGACCTTAAAAAAAAAAAAAAAAAATGCACAGGATAGAACTATGAAGTCACTGACATGGACTAAAGCAAACGTGATTCCTATGGCTTACAAAATACATCTAACCCTCTAATAGACTGACTCTAATAGCCCAGAGGGCTGCTGAAAGATCTATACCTGTACAAATAAAAGCTGTAAAAATTGCTATATTAGTAAGGAATAAAAATGCTAAGGAACAAAGTTAAAGCTAACAAAAAGCAGCAATAAAATGGCAAAACAAATGTCAACATGAAAACTCAAAACTAGTGGCCTAATCAAAAAACCACATACTCAACATAAATAAGTGGCATAGGGTAGATGTTTAAAATGTACAAACTGTTAAGATTTCCGCTTCCAGCCAAGAGTAACAGGAACTACATTTAACCTCTCACCTGAAACAACTGAAAAACCAGACAAATTATAACAAAGGCTCTCAAGAAACTAGACCATCAGGCAATGAAGGACAAGGACACCTGAGACGTGAGAAACAAATGAAGGGAGCCTAAGACTGCTCCAGTTAACCTGGTGACAGTTTCCAGACAGGAAGGGGACACGCAGGTAGAGCTCATAAGCATCATGTAGTTGAGAAGGTGTGACTAGGAGACAGGAAGGCAAGGTGGCAGGAGTCTACAGAGCAGAGGTCTGGAGAGAGGGCCCCCCTCTAGTGCTCAGCAAATTGATCAGTGCATGCTTGTGAGGTAACTACCTGAGGCCAGGGAAACCTTACTCCAAAGAACTGAAAAAAACTGCCCAGAATGCACACAGTACTAGGAACATGCCTAATCCCAACAGCCAGAGTGGAACCCCTCATAATTCACAGGGCAGCTGAAGGGGCCTTAGTAGTGAGAGTTAATTCTAGACCAAATGCTGCCCTGCTCCTGCCTAACAAGATAAAAAGCAAAACACATAAGGATCACACTGTAGCCAAGCCACTTAACCACATGCCAGAACAAAGGGCATGAATATTCTTAGAAATCCAAAATTAGAACAAGGTAAACTTCTGGTAAACTGAAATGATCGAGAAAACATGGAAGTAAATCTTCATGATGTTGGATTAAGCAACAGTTGATTACGACACTAAAATTAGATAAATTGGACTTAATCAAAATTCAGAATTTCACACTACAAAATACACCATTAAGTAAGTGAAAAGACAAACTATAGACTGGAAGAATATATTTGCAAACCATATCTAATAAGGGACTTACACCCAGAGCCTATAAAAAACACAACACAGTAAGATCAATAATCCAATTTAAAAATGGGCTAAACATTGAAGCAGACATTTCAGCAAAGAATATAAATGGTCAAAAGCACATGAATTAAGCTCAATATAAATGGTGAAATGCAAAGCAAAACTTATGAGATACCTCTTTATACCCACTAGACTGGCTACAATCAAAAAGTGTGAGCTACAATGTGGAGAAAATTGGAATCCTCAGCTAGTGGGAATAAAAATGTGTTCTGTTTAGAAAATACTTTTTCAGTTTATTGAAATGTTAAAACATGGATTTACAGGGCGCCTGGGTGGCTCAGTGGGTTAAAGCCTCTGTCTTCAGCTCAGGTCATGATCTCAGGGTCCTGGGATCGAGCCCCACATCGGGCTCTCTGCTCGGCAGGGAGCCTGCTTCCCCTTCTCTCTCTGCCTGCCTCTCTGCCTATTTGTGATCTCTCTGTCTCTGTCAAATAAATAAAATCTTTAAAAAAAACAAAAAACAAAACATGGATTTACTGTATGTATGTTCTGGAATAAATGTGCCCTCCTCCCAATTCACATATTGAAGCCCTAACCCCCAGTGTGGCTATATTTGGAAATGGAGCCTCAAAGGAAGTAATTAAGTCAGTAAGGATAGGACCCTCATCAAATAGGATTAGTGCCGTTAAAAGAGACATCAGAGAGCCCTCTGCAGTCAGCACACAGCAACAGGACAGCTGCCGGCCTACGAGCCCAGAGAAGAGGCCTCAGAATGAAACTTACTTTGCCAGCACCTCGATCCTGGGACTTCCGGCATCCTGAATTATGAGAAATGTCTGTTATTTAACCATCCAATCTGTGGTATTTTGTTATGGCAGCTCAGGCAGACTAAGACCCTGACCTCCACCATCATCTAGAAATTCTACTCCTGTGTTATTTACCCCAAATAAATAAGCCCAATGTCCACACAAAGACATGTATGCAAATATTCAAAGCGGCATAATTCATAACTAAAAAGTAGAAACACCTCAAATGTCCATCAACTGATGGATGAATGGATACATAAATTGTGGCAATTTAAGGAGTATTAGATACATACAAGACAGATGAACTCTGAAGTGATGCTAAGAACCAGGCACAAAAGTCCAAATGTATCATTCTATTAACATGAAATGTCCAGCAGAGACAGATCTATAGATCAAGCAGTTGCCTACAAGTGGAGGTGCTCATGGGGACTGACTTGAAATGGGCACAGTGTGGAGTGACAGAAATGCTCTGAAATTACACAGTGGCAAATGGCTGTGCGTGTGATAGTAATAACCATAGAAGTGTTTGCCTAAAAAGGGTGAAATCTATGGCATATATATTATACTGCAATAATGCTTTAAAAAAACTGACAGTTTAAAGCAAACGAAATATCGTGGGGTTTATAACAAGTAAAATGGCAAAAAATGCACTGACTGTGAGATGGGAAAATGGAGCCATGTGGTCATTAAGTTTCTTATACTGTACTAGAGCATTCCTAGAATAATATGTACCTTAACTTTTCACTCTGATAGGTTAAAGATGTATACTACAAGTCACTAAAATAGTTACAGCCAATAAACCAACAAGAGATTCAATGTAATCTATCTTCCCTAATTGAAAAAATTTACCACAATTCCAGTCAAACTCCCTCCAGTGGACATTTTGTACAAATGGCAAGACGATTCTAAAATTCAGACAGAAATTCAAAGGACCTGCAATAGCCAAAACAACTTTGAAAAAATAACAAAAAAGTCCAAGAACTTGTATTACTTAACTTCAAAATTTTATAAATGTACAATAATCAACACAGGGCAGTACTGATACGAAGACAGAGATCACAGAACATAATAAAAGAGTACAGAAGTAGATCCCCACATATATTGTCACTTGATTTTCAACAAAAGTTCAAAGACAATTCAGTAGGAAAAAGATAACTCTTTTCAACAAATGGTCCTAAGAGCGTCTGGATGTCCATACGCAGGAGAAACACACACACACACACACACACACACACACACACACACACACAAACAGATCCTGGACGTGTAGGTGGCACCATACACAAAAAATAACTAGGAAATGGATCATAGTCTTAAATGTAAATCCTAAAACAACAAAAATTTCTATCAGAAAACAGAGAAGAAAATCTTAGTGACGAGTCAGGCACAGAGTTCTTAGTTATACTATCAATAAATAAATGAACATTAGTACTAAGTGAACATCAAAAATTTAAAATTTCTGCACTTCAAAAGACTCTACTAAGAGACTGCAAACATGAGCCACAAACTGGAAGGTTTTGCAAAGCAGGTAAATGATAAAAAAATTTATATCCAGAAACTCAGAAAATTCAGTAATAAAAAAAGCAACAAAATAATTTTAAAAATGGGTAAAGATTTGAACAGACACTTCACCAATGAAAATACATAGATGCCAATAAGAACATTAAAAGATGCTCAGCCTCACTAGACATTAGAAAAATACAAATTAAAACCATGAGATATCCCTGCACACTCATTAGGATATCTAAAAATACTGGCCATAAACTAGAGCAAGAGAACTGGCAAGAATGCAAAATGGTCCAACCACTCTGGAAAACAATTTGGCAATTTCTTAAAGACAACAGCTACCCTATGACCACTCGTAGTATGAAAGCAGATCCAAACAAAGATTTTACATGAATCTTTACAGCTTTATTTGTAATAACCAAAAACTGGAGACAACTGAAATGTACAACAGGAATGGATCAGTAAATTGTATATCCATGCAGAATACTACTCATCAATTAAAAAGAATGAACTATTGATACATGCAACAGTATCGATAAATTTCAAAATAAATATGCCGAGTGAAATAAGCCAAACATATGTTTGTACGTGATTATTTTAGAAAATGCTAACTTATCTGACAGAAAGCAGATCAGTGGTTGCCACAGCATGGAGGAAGACAGCAGGAGGCAAGAGGGGAAGTTGGGAGGAATTATAAAGTGGCACAAGGAGATTTGAGGGTAATGGATATTTTCATTACCTTAATTACAGTGAAGGGTTCTCAAGTATATGCTTATGTAAACGTCTATCAAATTGGACACTTTAAATGTACAATTTATTGTGTATTATACCTTGGTAAAACTTTCTTAAAAAACCCTACAATTAAGTTTGTAGCTATGCAAGATTAGAAGATGTACATGATAGCTATAACATCTGAAAATACAACTAACTTCCTAGAATCAGTCCTGGAATTTGCATCTTAAGGTTTTCTATATGATTCTAAATGAAACGCAGAAATGGAGATGGGAAAGACAGGTTTGGATTAGAATCTAAGATCTATAAAGAACTTCTCGAACTCAACACCCAAAAAACAGGTAAGTCAAAAAATGGGCAGAAGACACAAGCAGACACTTCTCCACAAAGAAGACATACAAATGGCTAACAGACACATGAAAAAGTATTCGTCATCATTAGCCATCAAGGAAATTCAAATCAAAACTACACTGAGATATACCACCTTACACCAGTTAGAATGGCAAAGATTGACAAGATAAGAAACAACAAATGTAGGAGAAGCTGTGGAGAAAGGGGAACCCTCTTATATTGGTGGGAATGCAAATTGGTGCAGCCACTTTGGAAAACAGTGTGGAGGTTCCTCAAAAAATTAAAAATAGAGCTACCCTATGACCCTGCAATTGCACTACTGGGTATTTACCCCAAAGATACAAATGTAGTGAAAAGAAGGGCCATATGCACCCCAATGTTCATAGCAGCAATGTCCACAAACAGCCAAACTGTGGAAAGAGCCGAGACATCCTTCAACAGACGAATGGATAAAGAAGATGTGGTCCATGTACACAAGGGAATATTACTCAGCCATCAGAAAGGATGAACCCCAGCTTTTGCATCAACATGTGTGGGACTGGAGGAGATTATGCTGAGTGAAATAAGTCAAACAGAGAAATTCAATTATGGTTTCACTTATTTGTGGAACATAAGGAATAGCATGGAGGACATCAGAAGGGAAAAATGAAGGGGGAGAAACTGGAGTGGGAGACCAACCATGAGAGACTACGGAACAGGAAACAAATGGAAGATTTGTTAGGGAGGTTAGAAGGAAGGAATCTTCAAATGGAAGATTAGAAGGGAGGATGGTGGGGGGATGGGTGAGCCTGGTGATGGGTACTAAGGAGGGCTCGGACTGCCTGGAGCACTGGGTGTTATATGCAAACAATGAATCATGGAACACTACACCAAAAACTAATGACGTACTGTATGGTGACTAACACAATTAAAAAAAAAAAAGGAACCCCAGTCCCATCACTTACTTCTGACTGGACCTTGGGGGATTTACTTCACTCTCTGAACCTCATTTTCCTCGTTAGTAAAACTGGGATGATAGCCCTTGGAGGTTTGGAGTTTAGCTGTAATGGATGTAAAGGACCTAGCACACTGGCCGTGTACAGCAGGGGTTCAATAAATACTAGCATTATTGCCTACTCTTTTTGGATCATGTATTAGCTCCATCGTACAGTAACAGACCCTCCACCAAAGGAATTTAACTTCAGAATCCTGACTACGCAATCTGGTTGCTGTGAAGGAGCAGAGCTTTGTTAGGAATCTGAAGCTCTGATTTCTTCCTCAGAAATGTTACCTCTGCTCTTTACTCGAAAACTAAAGTAGCAATGAAAAAAGACATTTTTCTAATGGAGAAATGGAGAAAATCCATTAGTAGAAGCACTACTGATCAATCTGGTTGGAAATGATGACATGACAAGAAAAGTCCCCATTACCAGCCATTTACTAGTATCTTGAAGGAATGATTAACATGTTAATCATTAGGATCAATAATCCTAATCATTAGGAATGTTAACATGATTAACAGCACAGCCTTTCCTTACGGCTACACAAACCGCAGGGGCTTCCAGAAAGGCGAGCACACCATTCAATACAGGCACAGTTCTCCAGGTCACTTATTTTAAGCCTGTGAAGGAGCTCGGACTCCTCCCTTCACAGGCTGAGAAATGAAGGAAAAGCCCTTCCTGAGACCATGGTGACAAGTCTGAGTGACAGTGGGTCCCAGGCCCACCTCTGCCCAATGCAGCTTTTACCAGACCAGAGTAAGTCTGGAAAAAAGTTTTGTGTGGAAACCCACACCTCTGAACCCAGGACCATTTTCTTACCTGAGTCTAGGTGAGTTTTTCTAGCTCTCTTCAGTTTTCCAAGCGGCTTATACTTTGGGTCCGTATTTTGGGAAGATCGGCATAAAGGCTTTAAGCTGAAACAAATAGGATTATTTTATTTTTTCCTGTGGGGAAAGCTGCTAAAACAGAAGCATCATTTACAGAGATTATAAAACCTTGGCCATGGAGAAAATCCTAGAACTACTTTTAAAAACTGAAAAGCCCTGTTTAATAATTTAAAAACCACTTCACTGTAATCAAGTGGTAAATATAAGCACTTAAGTACAACCTGTTACACAGCTAACTATAGGACCGAGGGAAGGCAAAACTATACCTGCTTTCACGCTGCAGAAAAGCAGGTCCCTATTGTACAAGACTGTTAAGTAATACAGCGACATCTGGCGTTCAGGGAATACAGGAGAGCTGGCTGCTTACTCTTCCCTGCCTAACGGGGTTTTACTTCTCTCTCATAAGAATCTCACAAATTTGATCTCCTTATTCTAGAGGCAGAAAGCTAAGGCACTGTGATGAGAAAATACAAAAGGGCACGGAAATAAGACGTAAGGATGGCCTGTCCTTTCTTGAGGGCCTCACTGCCAACTGCTTGTGTCAGATTCCCCGAAGCCTCCAGGATTACATATAACAAACCATTAGGCTCCCAACCAGAAACATATTTACAGCCACGCCCATCTGATTTACATCCTGGCCCCCGTTCTTAGGCCCAAACCTGGTCTCAGAATCCTTCCTTTCAACAACAGAAGTTCCACAGGGAGCAACTACTCACATTTCTACAACCTTATCCATAGTTGTGCCTATTGGAATGACATTTGGATATACATTCACAGGACAGATGTAGCTCAAGAAATCTTTAATCTAGAAGAAGGAAAATAAAATGGATCAACTCTATGCTGAAAAATCTGGGAGTTAGAGAAGCAACAAAAGGGAGGGCAGGAGAAAGAGCAGCAGGAATTTCCTATGGTGTGATTCTCAATACTAGCTGCACGTGGGGATCACCCAGGGACTTCTTAGGAAAGAAACAGCCAACACTCAGGCCCACCTGCCCCCCCACCAAAATCCTTTTGATACTGAGCTACAGTGGGGACTGGGAATCAGGATATTTAAATGTTCTTCAGGTGATTCTCTTCCACAGTAAGGACCAGGAATCACTGATTAATGGAATTCAAAGATTCTATTTTAAGATTTTATTTATTTATTTGACGGAGCGAGAGAGAGCACAAGCAGGGGTAGGGGCACAGGGAGAGGGAGAAACAGGCGCCCTGCTGAGCAGGGAGCCCATTGCGGGGCTCAATCCCAGAACCCTGGGATCGTGACCTGAGCCAAAGACAGATGCTTGACTGACTGAGCCACCCAGGTGCCCCTCTGTTTCTTTAAATGACATTAGTTTCCTTGTGTAAGAAAGTCACCCACAATTAACTAATTCCCTTCAAGGAAATTAGAATTAAGTTGAATATTTAATACACACAAGAAAACAAAGGTCTTAGAATTACATTTCTTTTCTCCAACAAATAAGGAAATTACATCTTCCATGATGCTTAATTTGTTCTAGGTTTATTCTAATCCAGAGGACAATGAAATGCAAAAATTCCATGAATACCTTGATTTTCTGCAAAATTCAGAATGCCAGAGGAACTCTGTCACTATTCCTCAAAACATCTCTGCAATGCAGATGAGTTTCAGCTTTGTCACTTACTACATCGTGGTGAGCATGCGACCTTGGTCAAGTTACCTCAAGTCTCTAAGTTACTAGATTCTTCATCCAAAAGTATAAATGAGATATATGAGATAATGCATCTGAAGTGTTTGGCCTGGCACCTGGTATATGTTTAGCATTCAATGAGATTATCCACCGCAAAGATAACGACAACACAAAGGTTTTATTCCCTTCTGCAAGTGGGGAAACTGAGTTCTAAGTAATTATTAGAACCCAACTTTACCACAAAAGAGGTAGGAATCCAGGAACTAAAAGTAACTCTATATTAAAGTGGCTATGTTACTTAAAACGAGAAAAGAACAATAAGGAACATTCATTCTTCAGGTATTTTTCATAAATTCTTTTGTATTTTCAGAGCAGGCGTCCAATCAGAAACTCTTACTTGTCTACAACCTACATGATTTGCATAATTAATTCAAAGTTGAGGCTGGTAGAAATCGGAGGCTTTTCGAAGGAGTATGGATAAAGAAAGCAAGGTCAACCTACACTAAAGATGATTCACTTCTACTTAGAAATGAAGTGGCCACAGGAGACAAGAGACACCCACCAGAGAGGCACACTCTGCCCCCGGTGCAAGCTGATGTCCTTACATCAGAGGCCTGCCTTAAAACAATTCGTGAACACCGTCCATTCTCATTATCTGCACCGGGAATGGTGAATTAGCGAACACTGAATCACTACTCCTGAGGGGAACATAAGGTTCCCGTGAGCCTCTGGTCACTGCATTTTTGTCAGCCTGTCAATGCATCACCTGTTTTACGTGTGTTCCTATTTAAAGAAAGCAATTCAGGGCTGCCTGTGGCTCAGTCGGTTAAGCGTCTGCCTTCGGCTCAGGTCATGATCCCAGGGTCCTGAGATGGAGACCTACATCTGGCTTTTTTTTTTTTTAATATTTTATTTATTTGACATAGAGAGAGAGAGCACAAGTAGGCAGAGAGAGAGGGGGAAGCAGGCTCCCCGCTGAGCAGAGAGCCAATGCAGGGCTCAATCCCAGGACCCTGAGATCATGACCTGAGCCGAAGGCAGAGGCTTTAACCTACTGAGCCACCCAGGTGCCCCTACATCTGGCTTTTTGCTCAGTGCGGAGGAGCCTGTTTCTTCCTCTGCCCCTCCCCGACTCACAGACATGCTTGCTTGGTTTCTCTCTCTCTCTCTGACGAATAAAATCTTTAAAAAAAAGGGGGGGGGGGGCGCC
>CM053611.1:17194514-17250319 GCA_028646535.1 Procyon lotor | reverse complement strand
AAAAAAAAAAAAGATACCTATTCATGATATACTGTTGATTCATAACTCCTGAACTCACAGTCCATGACACCATACCTCATGCCACAAGGATTTTCTCCGTAAAGCGCACCCCAGCCTCCGTGCTTAGGAACAGACACAGCACCTCAGCACTGCACTTGGGGGCCCTTTAAACAGTGAAATCCCCAACAAAAAGCACAGAAATGTGTACAATGCAGCACTAAACTGACTGCAAAAGGACCCCTTTTTGACCCTCTGGGCTCAGCGGAGAGGGCAGAGCACCCCGTTATTTGGCCTAAATTGGGAATACACATGTCAGGGACTCCCACTTTGCACCACTGTGCTGGGCATGTCTGCAAACCACCATGCAGTGCCGCAGCTATTAATCTGGGGTCACAAATTTTAGTGAGCAAGCAAACTTGTAAATAAGGAATCCACAAACAAGGAGGATCAATCAGTTGGATTTAGAATAAAAACTGACCAGAAATGTAGATACTTAAATATACTCTTTATGGGGGCGCCTGGGTGGCTCAGGTGGTAAAGTGGCCGACTTTTGGTTTCAGTTCAGGTCAAGATCTCAGTCATGAGGTTGAGCCCCATGTGCCACTCTGCACTGAGTCCACTTGAAATTCTCTCTCTCTCTCTACCCCATCCCCCACTTGAGTGCATGCTCTAAAATGATTTTTAAAAATGGACTATTTATGTTTTTAAACATATTTCAACATGATCTATACTTAGGATAGGCCTATTAGGGGAGCCTGGGTGGCTCAGTGGGTTAAAGCCTCTGCCTTCGGCTCAGGTCATGATCTCAGGGTCCTGGGATGGAGCCCCCGCATCGGGCTCTCTGCTCAGCGGGGAGCCTGCTTCCCTCTCTGCCTGCCTCTCTGCCTACTTGTGATCTCTATCAAATAAATAAATAAAATCTTTAGGAAAAAAAAGAATAAGCCTATTAATTAGAGCACTTTCAGGAAAGCCTGTCTCCTCACCACCCTGAGAGATGACCACGCGGAGCTCAAGGTGGCCCTCCATGGGTGCAGTCACTAGTGCTACTCCAGCGGGAGTGTGGCTGGCCACCAGCAGGGCATCGGGCTCATCTGCTTCATCTCTCCGCTCAAGCACCAGGGAATATCTCCTTCGTAGGGGGTAACTGCATAAAATCCCAGGAGGGCCTATGCTTCCCAGCTTGGCAGCTAACTACACTGAAGGAGGGAAATGGGCCAGAAGGAACCTAAGTGAAAAAGTCAGGCCTACGCTTGTCCCTGATTAGAGGCCTTCCCTGGGGCTGAGACAGGATCCTCAGCCACTAAGGGATCAACAGCATCAACTCTGACGCTGAGCCAGATGCCAAACCAAAGACAACCCCCTCCGGAGGAGGCTCTGAGAACAATCTGAGATTTCAGGATAAAATGAGGAAAACACATCAACTAAATTATACTATTACAATGAATTCCTTACAAGCTGCTCTCGGATAACCTCTTTATACCTGAAAGTTAAGGTCAGTTATTTAATAGAGCAGTCATTATGATACTTTGATAATATGATGAGGAATCATTTACAAAACTATGGCTGACTTGATAAGAATGCCACTACCTGGAGCTCTGGAAGAATCCACCTGTTCAAATCATTAACACGTCCACGGCTCACTGCTGCAGGGCTGTATCCATGTGTCCCAAATACAAAAATAATAGTTATCAGGGAAATCAATTTTTAAGTGCCGAAATGGCCAAACTGAAAGTGTCATACAAAGTCTGATTTTATATACCTTTTTCCTCCTGATATATGAAATTACTAAAACTCAGCACTTTTAAGATGCTAGCATTTACATTAGAAATGCATGAGGAGTTTACATATATGTTACACTTATCAAGTTCCCACTCTAGTAAGTAGGTCAATTTCCTATATAAAAAGGACCCTAACAATGCAACTGATGAATTACTGAACTCTACATCTGAAACTAATGCTCTACATGTTGGCTAATTAAAAAAAAAGAATAAAAAAGGATCCTGACAAAACCATTTAATAAGCCTTCTTAAGCTGAGTAATTCCAATATATATGTCCTTCCTAAGAACAAGGTCTCTATCTCAATCGCCTTTGTTCCCCACTGCCAAATATCCAGGACTATTTTTTAAATAGTTTTTCAGCACAATCCAATTTTGGAAAAGGACAAAAATTTGGACAGCACCTTAAGGCTGCCCATATGAGATTTTATCTTTAGTACTCCCTTATGTAAGATTTATGATCCTCTTATGACAGGGGAATAGAACTGAAGTGGGGAAGTTAATCTACATGCAGGAAGCAAGATGGGAAGAAAATCTTAATCATCAGTATTCTTCGATGTTTAGGCTGAAAACAGGTGATAATAGCCAATTTCCTCTATTACTCAGTAAACATAGCTCACCTACTGATATTTTCCCTAAATGTCTTTAGAAAAAGCCACAGCAAATCTTAAGCAGTAGGAAAAGAGATGCCCCTGGTAGACAAGGGGACTATTGCCATCAAGCACGAAGGGGCTGGCAACAGGGTTCTGGGTACACAGGATTCTTTACCTCACTGTAGGAAGAATGAAAAGAAAAACAAGCTCTGTATGAACTCTCTCCAGTCCTAAAGGGAAAAGAAAACAAAATTAAAAGGTCACTTATCAAAACTAAGTTCTCAATTTCAGGCCTTTCCACTTAGTCTATTCCAATATGAAATCACCCTACAAACAAGGGTTTCTCCCTGGGCTAAGAGGGAACGCTTTTCAGAATTATAAATATCTGTAGACATTCTGATTACCCAGTATTAAAGAAGTATTGCCAAAATCTGATGATCATTACAGTACTCCTCTACTCCACCGAGGGCTTCTATCCCCCACAACAGCAGTTCCCCACCCCATCGAGCAAGGTGCCTTCACTCTCCGGCCACCCGAGTGGAAGAGACCTCAGGAAATCCCAGCTAATGGTGTTGGCCATTAGGCAGGTTTGGAAGTAACACCTCTTTAAACAGTGTTTAAATTTCAGAGGTTATTCCCCACAATTAACAGTATATCCTCCTCTCCGGGTTAGGCTAGTCTGCATTTAAACTAAACTAAATCAGAGCGCCTGGGTGGCTCAGTCAGTTAAGCATCTGCCTTCAGCTCAGTGGGCCCAATCGGCCCACATCGGGCTCCCTGCTCCGCAGAGTGTCTGCTGCTCTTGCCCCCCTGCCCTGCCCACTGCTCCCCCTCTCACTCACTCCCAAATAAATAAAATTGTTATTAAAAAAAAAAAGATTTTATTTATTTATATGACAGTGCGCGAGCACAAGAAGGGGGAGGGGACAGAGGGAGAGGGAGAAGCAGGCTCCCCACTGAGCAGGGACGGAAGGCTCAGCTTGATCCCAGGACCCTGAGATTATGACCCAAGCTGACAGCAGACACTTAACTGACTGAGCCACCCAGGCGCCCCGAGAAATAAAACCTTTAAAAAGAAACAAAACTAAAATAAATGACACAAGTTAGCTCAAAACACAAGGTTTCTCTCAAAAGAGAGGTTGCTTTCTTACCTCACAATTACATTTGTTCTTCTGGTTCTTTCTCCAAACCACATAGTGGATGGCTTAATGCTGATTATTTGGAGTGGAATTTTATTTTTGGAAATAATTCCACAAGGTAATTTATTCCAATGAAAATAGTCCTCTGCCTAAAAACAGAAAAGCAGTTCAACACTTTCAACAAATTTGTTTGTAGGCAGGGTCTCAAAAACAAATGCTTGTAAGTTTATAGACATGAAATTAAAAAGTAGATACAGGGAGACAATCGGTTAATTCCAAATTTAGGACCACTCTGCAAAACGACTGGCCTGCTCTCTTCAAAAATAACAATGTCCTGAAAGAAAAGCAAAAGGCTGGAGACTTGATCTACATCAAGAGACAAGAGAGGCCACAGTGACAGCAACACACACCTGACCTTCGCTCAGGATGCCCTGCTCCCCCTCCGCACGCTGAAAAGGGCATGATTACACAACCAGGGAGAATGAATACGGGCCACACAACCAATTTTTTTCAAAATAAAGTTGGAGGAAAAAGTAACAAAAGTGTTTTTAAAAGGCTGAAGAACAATGAGACTATTTTCCCGAAGATGTCCTGTCTGGATCAGCGTCCTGCAAAACCATTAGCACTCTGTCCAAAACTAATGCCATCGGGCGGAACTCCTGAGGCCGTGGGACCGAGACCTGAGCCACTCGAAGGAGTGTTCCCAGGCAATTAGCCATGTGGGAAGTGACGGGAGGGACAGCCACAAATGCAGCTACTATTGTGGGATGTAAGAAAACTCAAAGAAATCCGCCAGTGAAAAGATGCACAGGGCTTGTGAGGACCAGAGGCTACCAGTCCAACGAAAAAGAGACAAAATAGTTGCTATTCTGTATCAACGTGATTTTGAACCATCCGTGAATTCAGTGAGGATGTGTGTGTGTGTCTGTGTGTGCAGACACCCAAACTAAAGGATGAAATAAGTTCACGACTCAGGTTCTGACATGCAGCCTACCAATCACTGAAATAATTTTTTACCTTGTAGTTATCCTACAGTGGTCTGAGGTAGAATATTCCACGCTATAGAGAAGAATTTGTTGTAGTTGTTGTTTTAATTATGCTTTACTTTATTTAAGGCTGAGCCAGTATACTTTAGGGGTTTTGGCGATGGAGCCAATATTACTACAATGACTGCCTCTCTGCAGTGTTAACTAAAATAAAAATTACTCAGCATTTGAATGTTCAGGTATTTTAAAATTTAGAAGAAAATATGATCATGCAAAGCCCCACCTCTGAAGATCATGATTTAGGATTAGTGATGCTGAATGACTATATAAACTGAGAGAAGGGGCACCTGGGTAGCTCAGTGGGTTAAAGCCTCTGCCTTCGGCTCAGGTCAAGATCTCAGGGTCCTGGAATCGAGCCCCGCATCGGGCTCTCTGCTCAGCGGGGGGCCTGCTTCCCCCTCTCTCTGCCTGCCTCTCTGCCTACTTGTGATCTCTCTCCTGTCAAATAAATAAATAAATAATCTTTAAATAAATAAATAAACTGAGAGGAAAAAAAATGTTAAGGGCAAATGCAAAATTTAATACCTGACCTTTAATAACAGAAGGGCATTTAATAAGTGAAGGGAGTTCTATGGTGGCATTTGCAAATGAATTACAAATGAGTTGCAAAAACACTAAAACATGCTCATTTGAAACTGGACCAGTGATACATAAAAACATTTCAAAGTCTGAAGCAAAGTTATATCTAAGTATTTATCTCAGATGAGTAGGAGAAAAATAGTTAAGTGTGCACATAGGTCATGAATCTCAAATACAAGAATGGACTGTAAATGTTTTAAGTTCTAAGCTCTAACATATTACTAATTTCATTATAAATACAGTATTCATTATCTAATTCATTACAAATAAACACGTATCAAATGCACACAGATCTATTTCATTACAAAACAAAGAGGGTCCGTGCTATGCGGTGCGACTGGGGTCATGCCGGAGGATCCCAGCCTCGCTTTTCACATCTGTAAACTGAAGGGCCTAGAAAATGGGATTTCAGAGCTTCCTTCTGGACCTAAAATTCTGTTTTCCATGCATCACACCCACAATAAGAAAAACAATTTCCTCCGCACCTTCGGATGGCGACAGGCATGGATCTGAGTGCTGCGGTCTGTGGTGAGATGATGAAGAATGTCCGGCATGTTCCTAAACATGTCTAGTTTGTCCACATGAATCTGAGTAAAATAAAACATACAAGCATATTATTTGAATTGTATTTCCTATAAAAAAAAAAAAAATTGTTCAAGGGTAATGGTGCAGGGTAAATAATCCAGTTAGGGAACTTTCTTCTTTCTTAAAACTTAGTTTGTAGAGGGGCACCTGGACTCGAGCTCCATGCCGGGCTCCCCGCTCAGCACCGAGTCTGCCTGCCGCCCCCATAAAAAAAAAAAAAACCTTTAAAACAAAACACCTGGTTAACTGGCTCTTTCACTGCACACGGTAATATGCCAGGATGTCAACAGGCAAAGGACACAGACCGTATTCCCACCAGTCAGCATCAGTGCCAATTGGTGGTGGTGACAAAACCTTCTGGACACTCGGCTGGTGAATCTCACTGAGTGATGCTAATACAACGGACCCCGAACAACACAGGGGTTGGGACGCCAACCCCCACCCAGTCAGAGATCCCCATAACCTTCTACTCCCCAAGAACTTAACTGCTAAGAGCCCACTGCTGACCAGAAACCTTAGCAATACCATAAAGAATTAACTAACACATTCTGGATGTATATCACATACTGTATTCTTATGATAAAGCTAAAGAAAAACGTTATTCAAAAAATCCTAAGAGAAGGGGCGTCTGGGTGGCTCAGTCATTGGGCGTCTGCCTTCAGCTCAGGTCATGATCCCAGGGTCCTGGGATCGAGCCCCGCATCGGGCTCCCTGCTCGGCAGGAAGCCTGCTTCTCCCGCTACCATTCCCTCTGTGTTCCTCTCTCGCTGTGTTT
This sequence comes from Procyon lotor, assembly GCA_028646535.1. Classification (NCBI taxonomy): domain Eukaryota; kingdom Metazoa; phylum Chordata; class Mammalia; order Carnivora; family Procyonidae; genus Procyon; species Procyon lotor. The sequence continues at coordinate 17,243,826 of CM053611.1, read as the reverse complement.
CTGTCAAATAAATAAAATCTTTAAGAAAAAAAAAAAAAAATCCTAAGAGAAAATACACTTAAGAGTACTGCACTGTATTTTTTTATGGAAGTACAGCTGACCCACGATGTTACACTAGTTTCAGGCTTATGACACAGTGACTGGACTGGGTTATGCTGTCACTCTCTGGGTTATGCGTTGCTCCCAAGTGTGGCCACCGTCTGTCCCCACACAGTACTGTGTATGACACCACACTGTATTTGTCGAAGAAAATCCATGTATAAATGGACCCATGTGGTTCAAACCCTTGTTGTTCAAGGGTCAGTTCTACTGTCCTTCAATCCACCAAGTCATTCAATTTGTATTTATTGCACCTGCTCTCGGTCAAGTTTTATTCTAAATACTGGGGGTACTGCCGTGAATGACCGAGAGTCACCGACCTGTGGACACACACCCCCAACACGCCCCGTAAGTTGAGGGCGGTCGTAGGGGGAACATAGCTGGAGTAGGAAGCAGTAGGAACTAGAACCAATCTCCCCCTTACCACCCACCCCCTCTACGGGATTAAAAGGGGGAAGGCAGACACGGGGGGAAACACACACACAAACCTTAGCCACCTTTAGAATTTTAGGGCTAATACATTTTCAACTGTTTAACCAGTGTGTCCGTTTCAAAAGATTCTCTTCTTCAAAGTAACGTGTACCTAAATTGATACGAGGACTGTGAAGTGGCACAAATAAGAAGTATTCTCTCCCATTTTGAAATCTGATTAACAACAGATTAGAAAAATGTCAAATTGCTGTGGTAACTAATACCAAGGCAAGCATAAAAAGAATCCAACATAACGGCTCATCTGTCCTGTGGCCTATCCTGTTCACTCCGTTTACTAACGACTAGTAAGAAGTAACAAGTTTGCTTTTCTGGACTCTCTAAGGAGATTAAAAGGGGTAAATTTTGAGGTGTACAGAGATACAGCAACTTTTATCCTCAACAAAAATAAAGAAGCTTGAAAAAGTTGCCAGGGATCATCTCTGAGGTCCCTTAGTCAAAAACCTCCCTGTTGTCCCTTTTTAAATTCCTGATCCGAAATTGTTTCTATCTCCTACAAAGGGATTCAGGGGCCTGAGAGATGAGAGGGCTCACGCCAGGGGGACTCTGAGGCCACAGGGTCACCACCCAAGGCTGCCCTCCCCCATCCCCGGCGCTCCTCAGCCCACAGTTCCTTCCTGCAAGGCCCTCCCGGATCTCACGCACACGGATATGTACAACACGAATTTGGGACTGATAAGTGGCCGCCACCTTTGTGTTTCACAGAGAGGACAGGAGGGAAAAAGCAGATAATAGAGCATATGTGTCTGTGCGTGCACACAACCTATTATCACTGATTTTAATTTAAAAGGCCATGTTAACACCAAAAAAAACCAGGAATGACAATCAGAATGAAAGCAAATCCTTCTCAAAATGGAGAATCCACCACTTCAGACGGATGTACTTTGACAGAGGCGACCTAAGGAAGGAAAAAATTAAGGAAAGGAGGACGGAGGGAGTCAAGACTTATAAAGGGAAGGGGGAGAATTTATAAATTTAATTATAAAATTCCATATGCAGAAAAGCTAGATCTTCTTATTTTACTGAATGACCCTGTGTAGAAGTAAGTTCTTGGCACAAGTTTGTTGGCTGGAGGATCTACATTAAAAGGTACAAAACAGAGGGGAACTTAAATGTCCAAGTCACCCCAGCACTGTTTTATTCAGGATCATCGCCAGAACTCCACCTTCTCACAGGGGACAAGAGCAGGAGCCCCAGGCTCAGCGGCTCCGTCCAAGAGCCCAGCATCGAGCCCTGAGGAAGGGACCGGGGAAATGAGACCCCCTCCAGCCCGGCCTGAAGCTTCCGTGCTCTAGGACAGCGGTTTCCACACACCGGGACCAGGACCCGTGGCGACCCAGCGCACCCGCGCATACATGCACCTAAACGCACGTGTCTGATTCTCCACGTGAACGGTCACGGAACGATAATGACCCGGCCTGCAAACAATACATTCAGATCACTCCATTTATTTCACGAGCCACAGTCTTGAAAAAAAAATAGTTCCTCCACAGGACATTTCATCATAGCCCTTCCCCGCCACGGGGCTGCAGTCAGCTCCTCCCGGGAGGAGGTGAACAGAGATGGCCCCTCACCCCACAGGGCTGCCAACCCCGGCCACACGTGCCTTTTGGTTTTTTGGGTTGTTTTGGCATTGTTTTTTAAAGATTTTATTTATTTATTTGACCAGAGCGCACAAGCAGAGGGGGGTGGAAAGAGAGGGTGAAGCAGGCTCCCCGCTAAGCAGGGAGCCGGATGCGGGGCTCGATCCCAGGACCATGACCTGAGCCGAAGGCAGACGCTTAATCGAGTGAGCCACCCCGGTGCCCAACACACGCCCTTTCATGGACTGCTTCCCTCGGCTACTGCGGTCGGTTTTCCGGGGGGGAGGGGGGCAGGGCTGGGGAGGAAAGGAGAGGGCGCAAGGATGGAAGGAGCAATAGAAAAGAAAGAGCCGGCACCGTACCTGGACTCCAAATTCTTCACTAAGGTTGGTGAACAGGTACTCATACCCGTAGGCTGCTTTGCAGTTCAGCCACACGACATGGTAGGGACTCCGGGTGATCCAGCCTCGGACCAACTCTCCTATTCCACTCAGACACTCCTCCTGGGCAGGAGTTTTCAAAGGCATTTAACACTTTGAAGAACTTCACTCACCCTTTCCACTCCCAACAGTCACAGGTATTAATGCCAATTAATTATGGGACGATTATGCTCTGACATGTTATTCTAGAAGCTTCCGACTAGAAATAGCCACACCCCAGTTACCACGCCCACTTCTCCAGGGAGACTTACTCGACTAGGAATCTGATAAAATTTTGGATCGCAGAAAGTAGTATCTAAGTACACACTTTGGATGTCTTTCACTCTAGAAAAAAAAAACAAACACAACAGTAGCAATTGGTGTTGACCATCTAATGTGAAATAAAATATATGTAAAGTTCAAATTCTCAGTAATCTTAAAGGGTGTTCCATTGAATTTGGAATTTTTTTGTTAAATCAACTTTTTTGGGAAATGATTTCCACACAATAAATTACACAGATTTGTAAAGATGGTTCAGTGAATTTTTTTTAAAAGATTTTATTTATTTATTTATTTGACAGAGAGATAGAGAACACAAGTAAGCAGAGCAGCAGGCAGAGGGAGAGAACGAAGCAGGCTCTCCACCAAGTACGGAGCCCAATGTGGGGCTCAATCCCAGGACCCTGGAATCAGGACCTGAGCCGAAGGCAGCCGTTTAACCAACTGAGCCACCCAGGCGCCAGTGAATTTTGGACAAGTTCATGTAACTACTACCCCAATCAACATATAGAATGTTACCATCACCCCATTCCAAGAAGAAAATTTTGCTTTACTGTCACGAATATATCAAACTTCAATTACTTTTTTTTTTTTTTAAGATTTTATTTATTTATTTGACAGAGAGGAGAGAGATCACAAGAGGGCAGAGAGGCAGGCAGAGAGAGAAGGGGAAGCAGGCTCTCCGCTGAGCAGAGAGCCCGATGCGGGGCTCGATCCCAGGACCCTGAGATCATGACCTGAGTCAAAGGCAGAGGCTTAACCCACTGAGCCACCCAGGTGCCCCTCAAACTTCAATTTCTAATTGAAACAAAGCCTTGCATTTGGGTGGAAAGGAGCAGTCAAAGTTTTTAGATGATTCAGTCCCCCATTCAAGAATTCCATGAAGTCTGGGGTCCCTGGGGGGCTGTCAGTTAAGCGTCTGACTTCTGATTTCTGCTCAGGTCATAGACTCAGGGTCATGAGATGGAGCCCTGCGTTGGGTTCAGTGCCAGGCGTGGAGTCAGCTTGGGATTCTCTCTTTCTCTCTCCATCTGCCCTCCCCCCTGTTCATGCATGCTCTCTCTCTTTAAAAAAAAAAAAAGGAATGATATAAAGTCCAGTACCTGCCCCCAGAGTGCAGAAGCTCCATTCTAGCGGCTTCTCCCTTTGCCAACCTGAAGTCTCCTGTGTACAAGACTGTTCCATTATTGCCCTGAAATAAAAACCTGAGAAGGAAATAGATCTTGGTGACTTCTAAGTCTCATACAACATCCTCTTAAAGCAAACACACACTAAATCCATTATCAACATTTCCTGCCGAACACAGCCACCTACAATATAGCATTAGTGGGATTTTAATAGCTCTGCACCATACCAGGCACTCAGCCGCCACCTTTTCTCAGAGGGGGGAGGAGGGATAACATAATGGACTATATTACTGCATTTGCAACAGACAGCCGCTGAAATGAGTTAGCACTCTCCGCTACAGATCATTCCTACTCAGGGAGAGAAAAATCCATGGGACAGGAAAATGCAAAGCTAACAGAGAAATGGCCATTATAAGAAATTGCCATCTACATATTCAAGAGGTAATCTCCCTGCACATATTATTTTCTAGACCCTAAACATGTATTTCTACAAATACAACAATTTACAATAAAATGGCAAAATAGATGAGCCCCCTTACATAACTGATCCTGGACAATGACCAGCTGGTAAGAGAGTCACGACAACCTCTTCCTTCTAAAGAGAAAATAAAGAAAAAATAATAGTAACAGAAGTTATGGTCAGGACCCAGCTCTCCTTAATCGAACAGACTCAGGTACTTCTCAAGAACGCGGTATGCCTCTCCTTATTTCTCACACACCAGATCCTGGAGATGCGTGGGACCCTCGCCCACAGAATGACGGTTAAACACAGCGACAGCGGAACCCAGCAATTCCACTCTGAGCTACACACACAAGAGAAACGAAACGGACGTCCACGCCCACGCGAAAACCTGGGCGTAAATGTCCACAGCGCCACTGCTCAGACCAGCCAGCAAGCAGAAACGGCCCAGATGCCCATCGACAGGGGCGCGTGAACAAGACGTGGTCTACCCATAGCGCGGAATGTTAGTTGGGCCACGGCAAGGACGAAGTGCTGACATCATACCACAGCACGGATAAACCCTGACACCGTTATGTCAAGTGAAAGAAGTGAGTCATAAAAGACCACATCCAGTTTGATCTCACTGGTATGAAACGTCCAGAACAGGCCAATCCCGCAGACTAGAGTAGTGGCTGCCGTGGGCTGGGGGAGGAAAAAGTAGGGAATGACCGCTAATGGGTACAGGGTTTCTTTTTGGGTGATGAAAATATTCGAAAAATGACTGTGGTGGTGAATACACAACTCTGTGAATATACGAAAAGCCACTGAACTGTACATTTTAAATGGAGTGAACTATACGCTATATGGATGATATCTCAATAAAGCTATTATTAAACTAAAAAAAAAGGCCTGATGTCGTCTGGCCCCCAGTCACCCTTCCACACGTACTGCCCTGGTATTAGGACATGCCAGCTCGCTACCGGAGAATGGCAGTTCCTCCCGGAAGTCTAAGGTCATTCATTCCGATGGCCCTGTTAGAGCAAGGGTCCTGTGGTTAGTTCTGGGAACACGACACACAGAGGTACAGTGCAGGAGGATAAACAAAGGACGAGAGAGGGACGGCTGGACTCCGGTCAACAGGAGCTCAAGCCTCTCACCAACCTAAGTGGCAAGGCAGTGAGGCAATCAGGGGAGTTGAGCGCTCGCTAACGGAAGTCAGGGCAGCATTTGGGAATCTTCAGGCTGTCCTTTTCCCCTCATTTTTAACCCGCCCTCAACCGGCCCTGAAGCCCTCCCCTGGTGAACAGTTTGACAAGTACATCTTCACGGGCCTGATCTTCTCCAGAGGAGACGTGAATCAGCCCCTGCCTGATCCTGGTGAGAAGACACCGCCCCCCCCCCCAGAGTTCAATGTGTCAAAAGGGCAGGTTATAACCCAGCCATGGAACTAATATTAACTAGATTTCCCAGAAAGTAGGAAAATACTTCCTGGCCCTAGGAAGAATTTGAGGTAAAAAATAAATAAATAAAAGGTAGGTCCATAATCTTGCTTATTATTAAACCACTACATTCACAAAAGTACCTGCTTCTAAATTTAAGGACAAAAAAATAAACTGGATCCACGTGGACAGTTTCTTCAGTAAGAGATGATTCAGAAAATAAGAAAATCACAAATATATTTGCTACAAAAGCACTAAGCACCATATTATATCCTGAATATCATAATAAATGTAATAAATGTGACAATGATGTCATGTAGTAATACTAACAACTGGAGTTCTCAATTTAGCAGGTAATTAGCAGGTAATATACTAAAAAAGAGCAATTCACACAGAAGTCAAAGTCTACCTTGTAGACTAACATGTAGAAAAGAAACACAACACAAATATACATACATCTTTTCCACCGACAAAGTCATCCAATTACTGTAACTTTTATTTATGGTAAGAGCAGCATTCAAAATCACAGAGAAAAACAATTTATTATTAAATAATAACTTTTTAAAATTATATTTAGTATTTACTTACCTCGCCTGATGCTTCATCGACTAAAGGGATCTGGGTAGGAGTTTCTATTTCAATGGATATCTATTAAGAGATCATATGTACCATCATACTCAGTGTTTTCAGTTTTTCATGGATTTACCTGCCTTTGCCAACTCCAACACACACAAACACACGCAAAAGACTTAGAAGAAGTTACTAGGACTCTCCGAGTCACAATTTCTGATTTCACAATGCTAAACGTTTCAACAGCTTGAAGACAGGCTAGAGCTAACGTAGTACCTTTCCTGGGGCTGATGTGGCAACGTGGGTTAAATGACTCCTAAACTTACATAGCCTTTGAGACGGCAATTCTATTTCCATGAATTCAATTATTCTCCATCCCCGTCCCCCCCGATGCCCTCTCCCTCTGAACTTGAGTCTCGGCAACACACGTGGCCACGTGCTCTGCGCACTCAGGTTTCGAGCTGCAGAAGGCGCCCGGATCGGTCCACAAGGTGCTGGCCTCATTCATGAATTCGGGCTGCCGCAGAGGGCTCCCGGGTGGCCTGGCACATTTTACTACGAAAGCAACTCGCACGAGGGGCATTCAGTATGTAGTTGATGAATAAATGCACGTAATTCATCTTTTCAGTCCACTGATATCCTAAAACTTACAGTAACTGAGATTAGGGAGTTAAAAATACCCTTGCATTCTGGGGGCACCTGGGTGGCTCAGTTGGTTAAATGTCTGCCTTCGGCTCAGGTCATGATCTCCGGGTCCTGGAATCGAGCCCCGCGTCCAGCTCCCTGCTCAGTGGGGAGTCTGCTTCTCTCTGCACCCCCACGGTCCCCAACTCATATTCTCTCAAATAAATAAAATCTTAAAAAACATATATATCCCTGCATTGTGAATAAACACATCGTATGGTGTTCACAATGCACTTTTTACTACTGTGAGGTTCAGTTAGCTACCCCCTTAATCAGGCTGTTCACGTGCTCATACATGAAATGGGTTTTCTCCTCCTTGCACTATCATTATCAATTCTGCCAACAAGGTCGAGCAGCTACTCTCTTTACTATATCCCACAAAAACTCACCCAGTATGGGGATTATTTGTCCTTTGAACATTTGGCAAAATGCACCTATAAAACCATCTGGACCTGGGGCTTACTGAAGAAGAGATCTTTTTAAGTTGTTTTAATTTCTTCAATGTTTACTTATTCAAGTTTTCCACTTTTCTGGCCTCAATTTGGTTTTTTCCTACTTACTCAGGTATCCACTTTGCCTAAATTATCAAATATACTCTCACTAATTTTCAAAAAATGCATTGCTACTATCAATACTTACTTTCCTTTTATCATTCTGTATTTTTATATGCATCTTATTTTTTTAATCTTGGCAGAAATCTATCTCTGTTCCTCTAAAGATTAGCTTTTACTTTTGTTAATCTTCCCTTTCATTTTCTGTGGTAGCTGTTGGTGTCTGTACCTTTAACTTGTCCTTTTCCCTTTATTATTTCCTTCTTTCACATGTCCTTAGATTTGCTTTGCTGCTCCTCTTCCTTCTTACTGAGTTAAAGACTCATTCCATGTAATTTTGGTCTTTCTTTTCTCAGAAATATACTTAATGTTGTCAATTTCCCTTGAAGTGCTAATTTAGCCGTGTTACACACATTTTGACATGTCGTGGTCTCACTGACCATCAGGTCTAAGTATTACATGTTTTTCTTTACAATTTCCTTCTTTTACTGCATGGTTATTATATGCACTTAGTTGCCATGTGTGGGATGGTTTTAGCTCTCCTTTTATTTGTGACTCCAGCGACACCGCATTGTACTCAGAGGACAGACCACTAGGATTTCCTACCTTTCTCATGACACAGTACATGGTCAATTGTAAATGTTCCATGTATACCAAAGATCTTGTCCTCCCTTTGGGTGCCTCGGATTGCTACTGGTGCACATTTATTAATCATGCCCTTCAAATCTCCATCTTATTTCCTGCCTCCTTCCTCTTTCAGTTTTGGTTGGTTGGTTTTTTTTTTTCTTTTTTTAAATTTTATTTATTTGAGAGAGACAGAGCCAGCACAAGCAGGGAGTAGGAGAGGGAGTCGGATGTGGGACTTGATCCCAGGACACTGGGATCATGACCTGAGCTGAAGGCAGATGCTTAACTGCGCCACCCAGGTGTCCCCCTTTCAGCTTCTGAGAGTGGTGGGGGAAGTGCTCCAGCGACAACTGCTGAGCGGCCTAGCCGCCCTTACACTGAGAGGTGGCCTCGTACTCCATCAACTTCGCTGAGCTGGAACTGTCCCAGAGGTCCCCTCCACCTACACCTCCAGGCTGCCGCTGGCCACCAGACATGGCTGTGCGAGATCTGGAAGGCCACAGTGAACCAGTAGCCACCTCAGCGCTCTGAAGGGCACCAGAAGGTCTACCAGCTCACGGATGAGGACCTGCTGGCTCAGCTCACAGACATGGCAGGACTGAGAGAGGGCGAAGTAGGCTCCCTGCTGAGCAGGCTCCCTGCTCCCCACCTTCGGCTCGTGTCCCCCTTCAGCTTCTCGAAGGCCTGGGCCAGGAGTGTGGAACTCAGTACCACCAGGGGGCTGCAGCACTAGCCAGGTCGGGGGGAGTGCGAGACAGGGGTTCCAGGCTTCCTTGTGGGTTCCAGCCCATCTCCGTCCTTCTCCGCTTTTCTGCTCCGCTCCCGGCGGGTCCACGGCAGCCTCAGGCCTGACACCAGGCTGAGGTTACAGCCTTGGTGTTGCGTCGCTCTGGGGCGTGGGGATGGACCCCACCCCAATTACGGTCGGAGGTCGAGGAGTAATGTGCCGCACGTGCACCCACAGGGGGTGAAAACACCGTATTTCCCACACTGTGGGACGTTCTGCGGAGAGGGGAGCAGTGCCCCAGCTGGGAGGAAGTGGCTCTTGCCCCCGAGAGACAGTAGCAGTGAGTGGCCCTGGTTTTTATTGTGGTTGGGGGTGTGCCCGGGCTTGCGTGGGTCGAACTTCATGTCCGTGCCAAGGGAGGGGTAGACTTTTATTTTTTTAAGATTTTTTTTTTATTTATTTGGCGGAGAAAGGAGAGAGCAAGCAAGGGGAGCAGCAGGCAGAGGGGGAGGGAGAAGCGGGCTCCCTCCCGACAGAGAGCCCGATGCAGGACTGGATCCCAAACCCTGGGATCACAACCTGAGCCGAAGGCAGATGCTCAACTGACTGAGCCACCCAGGCGCCCCAAGCCCTTTTTTTTTTTTTTTTATCAGCTTGCCCAAATGTGGGGCAGAAGTGGAAAGAGGATGTGAGGGCTGAAACCAACAGTAGGCAAACATCGAACAGACCCTGACACCTGCTCAGACATCTCTGCCAGCTCCCACAATGACTTAAGGTTTAACTCATAGTGCACCCTAACTGGATTTCCCCCAGTGGTTCTCGTTCTCTGGTCAACCACTGGGGGATCAGCGATGACTTAATCCAGCTGGAGACTAGTTTGTCAATTGCATGTTAAGTTCAAATCTTCTTGATCCATTGTTCCTTCTGATAATAAATGATATCCTCCTTGAAACAAGATCTCTTCGACCTTCAATTCTATTTTGTTTTTTTTTAAAGATTTTATTTATTTACTTGACACAGAAAGAGAGAGAGAGAGAGAGAGAGAGATCACAAGTGGAGAGTGGGAGAGGAAGAAGCAGGCTTCCCGCCCAGTAGAAAGCCCAATGCAGGTCTTAATCCCAGGACGCTGGGATCATGACCTGAACCGAAGGCAGCTGCTTAGCAACTGAGCCACCCAGGTGTCCCTTCAATTCTATTTTGTATGACAAAAAAAAAAAATTGCCACTCTGGCATTTTTAGCTTCTAATTATGTAGTACACCTTTTCCTTTTTTTGTTTTTTTAATTCCATTTCAACGTGCATTTATCCTTTTGTTTTATCTAAGTCTCTTGTAGACTAAGACTCTTAGAACTTTCCTGTTTTTTTCCTTAACCTAACCTGAGAAAATCATTAGTTATAAAATCAGTTAGAAAATGAACTAGTGGGGCACCTGGGTGGCTCAGTGGGTTAAGGCCTCTGCCTTAGGCTCAGGTCAAGATCTCAGGGTCCTGGGATCGAGCCCCACATCGGGCTCTCTGCTCAGCAGGGAACCTGCTTCCCCCTCTCTCTCTGTCTGCCTCTCTGCCTACTTGTGATCTCTCTCTCTGTCAAATAAATAAAATCTTCGAAAAAAAAAAAAACCAAACTAACTAGTAATTACTGTTATAATAGAACTTTCCTGGCATCTTTACATCTTCCATATACCATTTCTTTGTTTCTCCCCTTTACTATATGCTTTCCACTGAACAGATCCATTTTATTCTGTCAGATTCAAAGTTGTCCACTCTATTTTTATTCCAGTTGTGATCCCTTTATCATAACCCATAAGATGTGTTCATTTTTCCTAAACTATGTCATGACCTAAGAAATAGGATTTATCAATTGTGTTAAACATTTTAAACTCTGAAGTATTAAAATGCAACTTAGCAAGAATTAATGAGATTAAACCAACAAAACTAAGACCTGAGATTAAACCACTGAGGGACAAGAAAAACAAATCTGCAACAATAAAATGTCGGCCTCTTCTAAACTGATGAATTACGTAGACTAAACATCAATACTGTGATTAACGTGGATATACAGTGTAGGAGGAACTGGGCTTTGAATAATTCCAATGCTTTGTTTAATCGACCTCGAAAAATATTTCCCCTTGAGATAAAGAATTAGTGTCATAAAAAATTAAACTTACGATTCGTTTCTCCCAAAATCTGTACTTCGGGCTAGTTAACAGCAACTCTTTAGTAACAGGTGAACAGTATAAGCAAACCTTCAAGCTGAAAGAAAGAAATTTGGAAAAGCTGGGTCAGTACAATCCACAGCGAGCTATCTGGGTGACCAAAAATACATTTCATCAGGTATCAGTTACCTTAAATCATTCAGACACTGAGCTGGCTCAGCAAGTGTTAGAGCAGTTCCCCCACATGCCACCACCTATAACTGTCTGGGTCCCATCAAGACCGAAAAGAGGGGGGCACCTGGCTGGCTCAGTCGGTGTGGCGTGTGACTCTGGATCTTGGGCTGTACGTACGTTAGAGCCCCATGTTTGTTTATTTATTTATTAAAGATTTTATTTATTTGACAGAGAGAAACATAGCGAGAGAGGGAACACAAGCAGAGGGAATGGTAGCGGAAGAAGCAGGCTTCTTGCTGAGCAAGGAGCCCGATGCGGGGATGCGGGGATGCGGGGCTCGATCCCAGTACCCTGGGATCATGACCTGAGCCGAAGGCAGACGCTTAACGACTGAGCTACCCAGGTGCCCCTAGAGCCTTATGTTTAGAGCAGAGCTTACTTAAAAATTGTTTTTTGGGTTTTTTTTAAAGATTTTATTTATTTATTTATTTATGTATTTGACAGAGAGAGAAATAGAGAGAGAGATCACAAGTAGGCAGAGAGGCACTCAGAGAGAAAGGAGGAAGCAGACTCCCCTCCGAGCAGAGAGCCCGATGCGGGGCTCGATCCCAGGACCCTGAGATCATGACCTGAGCTGAAGGCAGAGGCTTGAACCACTGAGCCACCCACGCGCCCCAAAAATAAAAATTGTTTTAAAGATTTATTTATTTTGAGAGAAAGGGGGAGAGTGAATGAGAGGGAGAGAATCTCAAGCAGGGTCCCCACTGAGCATGGAGCCCACATGCAGGCTCGATCCCGTAACCGCAGAATCATGACCCTGGACCACGACCTGAGCTGACATTAAGAGCCAGCCGCTTAACAGACTGCACCACCCAGGACCCCCCTTAAAATAAAATCTTTAAAAAAAAAAAAAAAAAAGAGTGCAGAGGGACAATGGGGAAGAAGCAGATGAGAGAAAATACTGTGCCCTCTGACTTCCTCAAAAGAGTGTCCCCCATCACTTTTAGTTTAAAGATATGTATTTGTACCTGATCATGTATGTCTGGAAAGATACCACCAAATGAACCTACTTCTCTAGAAGGGAAAGCATTGAGGGTGATTTTGAATTTTTAAATTCAAAAACAAAGCTTAGACTTAAGAATATAGTCTGTGGTGGACCCTATTTTCCAAAGATGGCCACACTAATATATATCCCAACCATACATGCTGTTTACAAAACGGATAAGGAAATCCCTCCATCAACAGAAGGGGTCTATTTTAGCCTCCCCTTCAACCTGTCTTTGTGACCGCCTTAACCAACAGGGCATGATGAAGGAAGGTCTCAGGACTGTGGAGGCTATGTTTCCTGGGCAACACAGCTACCTGCTAGCTCTTCCTTGGGACATACACTTTTCAGGCCTGGGTCTCCATTTAAGAAGTTCAGCTACCTTGAAATCACCGTGCTGAAGAGTTTTCTAGCAACAGAGATACCCAAAAGCCCCAGCTGCCTGATTCCTCTCAGGCCCGGTATCAAACACTGAATGAATGGGCTCCAGGTAATGGCAGGCCCCCTAGGACACTCAGCCAGGCAGAAACCAGCACCCCCAACTGCACTCTGTCAGTGTTCCCGACCCACAGAAACTGAGAAAGAGAACATATGATTAGTGGGTTTAAGTCATTAAGTTTTGGGGTAATTTGTTACACAGCAATAGATAACTAATATGTAGTTTCTAAAATCAGACAGACCTGGTTGAAATCCTGGTCCTGCCACTTACTGGCTGTGTGACCTTGGGCAACTAATTTAACCTCTCTGGTTCCTCAGTTTCCTCATCTGCAAAATAGAAATAATAACGGTATCTATTCAAAAAATTATCAAGAGGATTTCATAGGGATGTTGGCTCCAAGAAGACAGGGATTTTCATCTGTGTTGTTACTAGTATATCCTCAACGCCCGAGGACAGTGCCTGATGCATCACAGGCACTCAAAGAAACTGTCAAACTAATCAACACATAGTGCCTGGCATTTATGTAAATAGTGAGTACTGGCTACCATTCATCACGAACACAGACTAGTGATAGCACTTTGCAGAGAAGACTAGACATCCACTGGGTCACAAGTTAAAGAGTCAACAGGGCCCTTTCCAATACATAGCTTGAGAATTTGGAATTGACATTTAGGCAAAAGCGGGCTGTAGGAAAAGAATGCAATAGTTTGGCTTAGAGATCCAAAAACATATGATTGCCTTTGCAAGAGAACTAACACACAGGGAGAAATGAACACACTACTGCTACACGCAACCACATGATGAATCCTACAATTAGAATTTCGGGGAGCGCCTGGGTGGCTCAGTGGGTTAAGCCTCTGCCTTCGGCTCAGTAAAGAAAAAAAAATCTAAAAAAAAAAAAAAAAGAATTTCAGGTGCAAGAAAACAAACGGAAGGGTCTATTTGGTATGATTCTACTTATACAAAGTTCACAACCAGCCAAAGCAAAACCATGACGACAAAAAGTCAGGATACATGTTGCCTCTAGGGGATGAGGACTGACCAGTAGGAGGGACGGGGCTCTGTTCTGGGACACTGGTCCTATTCTATTTCTCTTGATCTGGGTGGAAGCTTCATAGATGTGCTCACCTAAAAAGCTGATCTGCCCCCTTATGATGTATGTACTTTCCTGTGTAGAAGTCACAGCTCAATTAAAGTATTTACTCAAAAAAACACACAAATAAGGAGCAAAATAAATTACCTGCACTCCAGCCTTCTTTTCAAGGTAGGGGCTCTTAATCCTTTCATGTGATCTAAAAACAAAAGAATCAAAAATCATAAGCCAATTTTTTTTTTAAGGTTTTATTTGACAGGGAGAGAGAGATCACAAGTAGGCAGAGAGGCAGGCAGAGAGAGAGGGGGAAGCAGGCTCCCCACGGAGCAGAGAGCTCAATGCAGGGCTTGATCCCAGGACCCTGAGATCTTGACCTGAGCCTAAGGCAGAGGCTTTAACCCACTGAGCCACCCAGGCGCCCCATGAAGGTAGAGGCTTTAACCCACTGAGCCACCTAGGCGCCCCAGCACATTTTTTCTTTTTTGAGAGGATTCCTTAGGCCGAGCAAACAGCTGTCTGTTCTTTTCAAGCTTCTTTTTAAGAGAAAATATATGAGAGGTTCATGTTTTTTTTAGATTTTTTTTTTTTAAGATTTTATTTATTTATTTGACAGATACAGTGAGAGAGGGAACACAAGCCAGGGGAGAGGGAGAGGGAGAAGCAGGCTTTCTGCCAAGCAGGGAACCCGATATGGGGCTTGATCCCAGGACCCTGGGATCATGACCTGAGCCGAAAGCAGACGCTTAACGACTGAGCCACCCAGGCGCCCCTTATTTTCTTTATTTGAGAGAGCAAGCATGCACGCATGCATGCACGCTCATGCCCAAGTGGGAGGGGGGCAGGGGGGAGAGAATCTGGAAGCAGACTCCCCACTGAGCAGGGAGCCCAACACGGGGCTGGAGCCCATGACCCCGAGATCGTGACCTGAGCTGAGACCAAGAGTCAAGTGCTCAACCAACTGAGCTCCCAGGTGCCCCAAGAGGTTCACTTTTTTTTTTTTTTTAAAGATTTTATTTATTTATTTGACAGAGAGAGAGAGATCACAAGTAGGCAGAGAGACAGGCAGAGAGAGGGAGAAGCAGGCTCCCTGCTGAGCAGAGAGCCCGATGCGGGGCTCGATCCCAGGACCCTGAGATCATGACCTGAGCCGAAAGCAGAGGCTTTAACCCACTGAGCCACCCAGGCGCCCCGAGGTTCACTTTTATAAGAAAACTGATTCGTGTGGCCTACTGGCTCTTCTGCAGGTGACAAATGCAGCTGAGAACAAGCAGAACGATGCCCTCCATCTCAGGACAGGCTCTAAATCACTCTTGAGCAGCCACAGAAGAATGAGTGACCAGACCCTCATTTCAGAACTGCTGCTAGTACTTTCCTTTACGTTCTTCTTTTGTTTTAATCCAACCATCCTTCATGCCCCACTCTATGTGACCCATTCAGTTCCAGGCCCTCGAGTGAATCCATCTGGAACTCAAGGCTTAGGCCAGCATAAGAAGAGTTTCACTCTCTTCTCAGCCTGCTGACTGCTGGGTGGAAAGGTGAAGTAATTCCCCCCACAGAGGCCCGCCCCACAGCCCTCCAAAGCAACACATACAGAAAGACGCCTCTGATACGTTCTGAATCTCCAGCATGGGAAGGACTTGAGAGCAATGACCACACCTTTTCAGCTTAGGTGAATCAAACCAATCCTAATTATTCAAATTACCAGCAACACACACACGCGCGCGCGCCCCCAACTTGCCCCAGAGAAAACAAGGCAGACCTTAGCAAACATGTGCCTGCCCCCTTAGAGGCTGAATCCCCTCAGATCACATCTGGTCCAGGCTTTTAGGGCCTCTGGGGGCATCATTTGGGATTTCCAAAGAATTTGCGCCATGGCAAAAAAGAGGCTGAATCAGGACTCGACTCCATGCTCCCAAACTAAATCAGCAGGCAGCTCTCTGTGGCTGCATTAATCAAGATGGCCCAGGACTAGCCCAGGACCACCCCAGCCCCCCTCCAAGGCTGCCAGCAAGGGAACCTGGGCCAGTTTACTTGGTGCTTTGAGGACTGCACCCAGAGTCTGCCTTCCAGAGCCTTTCTGCTTTCCCCGGACCGGATTAAGTCATTGGAAATTGTCCCCTAAAGGGGTCTTCTCCAACCCTAGGCCACTCTATCAGGCCACGGGTCTCCTCCTGACCTCCAGGCCGTACTGATGCTTAGCAAAGCCTGTCCTGAGCATAGGACTAGGTTTCAGATGGCCCATAAACAGGACTGAGTGGGCCATGGGATGAGATGTTCTATTAAAATGTGATTTTTTTCCTACCAAAAGAGTCCACAGATTTTGTCAGATAGTCTATATCAGTCGTTCAGACTGACACAACAAAATACCACAGACAAGGTGGCTTAATCCATAAACTCTTTACAGTTCTGGAGGCTAAATTCCAAGATCAAGGTGCCAGGGTTGGTTTCTGGTGAGACTTCTCCTCCTGGCTTGCAGATGGCCCTTCTTCAGTGTATGTGGAGAGAGAGAAATCTCTATTCCTCTTTTTTTTTTTTTTAAGATTTTATTTATTTGACAGAGAGAAACACAGCGAGAGAGGGAACACAAGCAGAGGGAATGGTAGCGGGAGAAGCAGGCTGCCTGCCGAGCAAGGAGCCCGATGTGGGGCTTGAACCCAGGACCCCGGGATCATGACCTGAGCTGAAGGCAGACGCTTAACGACTGAGCCACCCAGGCACCCCTCTATTCCTCTTTTTATAAGCCCATCAATCCTTGCGAGTTAGGATCTGGCCCTTATATGAGCATTTAAATTTTAACTGCCTCCTAAAACCCAATCACCAAATACAGTCACATAGGGGATTTAAACTTCAACATATGAAGGGGGAGGCATGCACAATTCAGTCCACAGCACATCAAAGAAATCTGTTTCTTAAAAAGGTTAAAAACTACCAATAAGCAATGCGGGAAACTTCCGAAAGCAGAAGTTGGGTTCTTGCCCTTGATGAGATTATATTCTGGCTGAGTAAACAGACTCACATGTCATTAGAGAACAGGAACAGTTACTATAAACTGCCAATAACAGGGAGTCAGTTTCTCGCTTAACTTACAAACTGATGATCATGATTTCAGATTCCTTTAGACGGATTCCTTCTCCAAACTCACTTCTTGTAAACATAAAGGGCAAGCCCCTGTGCCACACTTCAATCATGGCTAGCATATTCTGAGTTCAGAAACTCCAGTGAGGCTCAAGACAAAAGGTGAAACAGAGGTATCCTCACCCAGCAGGAGATTCACAATGAAAAAGAAACCAAAAACAAAAACGTCATTCTGGAGAATAAGTAGAAAGACCCTCAAAGAGGCTCACAGTTCTATTTAACAAATCGAGACACGAAGTCCAGATTTTCCTCATTAATGAGAGAAAATTTGTAGGTTAGAACAAGGAAGCAGAGGAACTGCCCAAAATCGCGAACTTCGGCATACCAGATGTTACACATGGCCAACGGTTGCAAAATGAGGCCTCCTCCAGCTCTGGAGATTGGTTAGAACGTTTTAGAGACTCTCCCGCCTCACCTGGAGCCTCTAACCTCCAGGTCTTATCATTAGGGCCTACTCCCTAACCGTGTGCAGCTGTGAAATCTTAGTATTCTGGTTGTTTCACCCTAAACGAAACTTTTATACTGGATGTGGACAGAACACCTCAGGGCGGGGGAGGGGGGGGGCGGGGGGGGGGAGCTTGCACTTCAAGGAGCTTTCAGACGCGAGGTTTGAGTGTGTGTGCGGGAGCTTGCTTGATAATAAATGGGGGAGTCTGAGGAATTTCATCTGAAACTTATTTTCTGTATAACATGGAAGCGAAGATGTAGAGGAAGAAGAAAGTAATAATCCTCGCTGACGTCTTGACTCTTCGCTGCTAGGAGAGCTACCAAAAGAACCTAAGAAGGGGCGTCTGGGTGGCTCAGTGGGTTAAAGCCTCTGCCTTCGGCTCAGGTCATGATCTCAGAGTCCTGAGATCGAGCCCCACATCGGGCTCTCTGCTCAGCAGGGAGCCTGCTCCCCCCCACCGCCTGCCTCTCTGCTTACTTGTGATCTCTCTCTCTGTATCAAATAAAGAAATAAAATCTTTAAAAAAAAAACAAAAAACCTAAGAATTACGCCTGGTCAAATTGGCCCGGGTGGCTGCGCGAGTTTCGGTTCCGTCCCGTTGTACAGATGAAGAAACAAAGCCTCAGAGAGGCCGAAGAGCCAGGCTGGGACTCACTCACCCTTGTGGCAGTGGGACAGGAAGTAGGCGCGGGCTTTCAGGTTCTCCCTGTCGAAGCGGTCTATGGAGATGGTTGGGTACTCGGCCATCTGCCCCTTGAAGGAACTCATAGCGCCGGTACACACCGGCCGACCGGTCCCCACGCCGCCTGCGGAAGCTGAAGTCTTTCCCCGCCGCGCCGCCACTTCCGGGAACCCGCCGCCGCCGCGCCATTGGCCCGCCGGACGCAGCCACGTCCAATCAGAGGAGCCCTGCGGCGGCGGGGCGGTGCCGAGGAACGTCCGGGGAGAGTCCGCGGCCAGCGAACCGCGTGGTTAATTGTCCGAGGGGCTGGATGCTGCGCTGGGGCAGCCGGCTAGGAACTCGGATGTGGCCCGACGAGGGTGCCTCCTGCCGGAAACTGTGACTCAACACGGGTTGCCTTTTGGTGCAGTGTGTCCGTGTCCGTGCAGGAACGGTATCGCGAAAGGAAACTCAACGCCCCGTAGCAGGTGCGCTACCCAAGGATGCTAAGAAGCGAGGGGGGATGCAGAGCTTCGCTTTGAAATCAGACTCCGTTCCACCTCCTGCTTGTCTACTGAGAGCCTGAAAGCCGAGCTCAGTTGCCCTTCTTTACTTTTCTTCCCAGTTTCTAACTTAGGGGGTAACCATGAGGATTGTATGAGAAAAAAATTGTATGTGACTCATGGTAGATTCAGTAACTGTTAGTTACCACTTCCATTTATGTATTCATTTATTTATTTAAAAAGATTTTTATTTATTTATTTGAGAGAGAGAGAGAGAGAGAGAGAGCACAAGCAGGGAAGCAGCAGGCAGAGGGAGAAGCAGGCTCCCAGCTGAGCAAGGAGCCCAATAGGGACTCTAGCTCACTGAATGTATCCCTTCCTAGCAAGTCTCCTTGAACATCACAATATTAATAATCAGAAACAACTCAAACACTCTTGAAGTGTTGCTTTGTGCGTAGCATTATAAGGCTTGCAGTTTTTACATAGATGACTAAGATGTGCCTTCAGGTAGGTTTTCAATCCATTTGGAGACAGCACATTTGCAGAATATGGTAAACAAATGCTTCCACAAAGACACAAAGTAATGTGGGGGGAAATTCCAAGAACAATGAATTTTAAGCAGTGGAATCAAGAATCAGAGTGCCACCTTCACAGAACATCAGCATTTTCCTGCAGCCATGGTACTCAGAGTTCTATTCAAATACAAATTTCTCATAAGGTGAGGAAAAAGAAAGGAAGATGAGGTAGAGTGGGAGTGGTAAAGACATCATAATCATTTGAGTAGGGCATTCTGCTAGTATACTATTGCCAACACCTTTGATTCGGTATAAGATGGTTTGTCTTAGAATAAAGGAGGGCTAATCTGTGTGTACCTAACAACAAATTCTGCAGTGAGACTGGGATCTGAAGAATCTGGTGTGTCTACCTTTGACAGGATTTGAAACTCCTGGCAAGGCAGGTCAAGATAATAGACATATGCACAATGGATGCAGTATGACAGAGTAGAGGGAAATAGGGTAAGGGGGAAAAGATAGGTCAGAAAACAGCAAAGGTGGGTAAGCAGAGCCCACAGACACGCACAAACCACTGGAAAACATGAGCCAATTATTTTGCTCCTCTAGAGGAAGCACAATCACTTACTAGCCTTATACATCCTCAACACACAAATATAATAGATTATCAGGAGAAGTCCAATTTTCTAGATACTGAGTCCCAAGAGAAATTCCTCCTGTGGCTGCTAGTAAAGAAAACTGAAATGTAGTCAACAACATCAGCTGTGTTCTGCTTCCTCATCCCTCATTGAGAATCTTTCTGTAAGTCTAAGCTCTTCAGACTTCTAAGTCCTTGATGTGTTGTCTCAAAGGGACTGAAAACTGCTACCACGCACATGTTAAATACCAAAAAAATTGTTATTGAGGTAGATATAAGTCTGGGAAATCACTACAGGATATATTTTTCTTCGTTTATAAACTGCTGTCAATCTAAATTAACTTCTGTTATAAATGTACTATATTCTTTGCTATTCCTCCAAAATAACGGATATAAAATGTCATACGGGGAAGTATACAAGGAGATAATGGTGTTTTTTAAAAAGTGTGTCTGTATGCTAGGGCTGCTATAACAAGCACCACAGATTGGATGACTTGCACAACAGAAACTTCATTGTCTCAGAGTTCTGGAAGCTGGAAGTCTGAGACCATATTGTATGATTCCACTTATAAAAAATGATGAAAAGTGTGAACTGATCCAAAGCGACAGAAAGCAAATCAGTAGTTGATTGGGGGCACAGAAAACAAGTTCATTGACTTGATTGTGATGATTTCACAGGTGTATGCATATATCAAAACTTATCAAATTATAGGCTGTTAAATATGAGCTAGTTATTGCATTTCAATTATTGCTCAATGGATTTGTTTTCAAAATCTTTGGAGAGTGTACAGGAGGAGGTGAACAAAGTGAACAAGATTGGCAAGGATATCCCTTCTCTAGAAGGGATATCTAGAGTTAAGAGGACACTGCATGGCTAACTCACATAACAGAAGGTGGTTTTGAAGAAAAATCACAATGTATGTTTATTTTGCATTAGTTTTATATATGTCTTCACCACCAATATCTCTTCCTCACACCTCCTTCCCTCAACCCTCTGATTGATTAAAGTGTTATTATTCAACTAAGAAAAACTAACTAAATAAAGTCTACCCAAAGTCCCAGAAAATGGTAAGTGTTCAATAACTATTAGCTTTTATTATTATTTACTGGACATCCACTAGGTGCCAAGCACTGTGCTTGAACCCAGATGTATATAAAGAAATCAGCCTTGGCACAAGACCTTATAGTCTGGCAGAAGAAGAAACTCATGGAAATAAATAAATGCAAGAAGTTTTACAGGCTTTTATTGGAAGCCTTCTCAGAATTCAGTGCAGAGACCAAGCAGAAGAGCTCAATTCTGCAAGGAGAAAGAAAAACTTAAAAGAGAAGATGAACTCGAGTTCAGCTTCTGGGCCCAGGCACAGCTAAAGTCCCTGGAATGGGCTTTTATTCAGTCTGCACACTGCAAATAGTTCCTTTTAAACAAAGCACTGGGGTAAAAGGGATGAAATAATAGGGCCTTACCAGGGAAGTCAAGGTTAAACACGCTAAGGGACCAGACCATGAGCGACTTACACACCACAACAAATATTTCAAACTTTAACTTGAGTGACAGTGAGAAGCCTGGGTGGTTTGAAATAAGAGGGTGACAGGTGACATCAGAACAGTGTTTCTCGAGGCGCCTGGGTGGCTCAGTGAGTTAAAGACTCTGCCTTCAGGTCATGATCTCAAGGTCCTAGGATCGAGCCCCGCATAGGGCTCTCTGCTCAGCAGGGAGCCTGCTTCCCCCTCCCCCACTTCTCTGCCTGCCTCTCTGCCTACTTGTGATCTCTCTCTCTCTCTCTCTCTAATAAATAAATAAATAAATAAATAAATAAATAAATAAATAAATAAAATCTTTAAAAAAAGAAAAGAGAGAAAAAGAACAGTGTTTCCCAACGTGTGGGCCCTGGAAGAGCACCTGTTAGAAATGCAAGATCTCTACCGCAGCCTAGACTTACTGAATCAGAACTCTCCAGCAGTCCGTTTTAACACACTCTCTAGGCGACTCTGATTGATGCTTAAGTTTGCAAGCCACCGGATTTAAGTTTGAAAGAGCACTCAGGCAGTCTGGGGCAGGACGTCTGGATCGGAAGCTGCCACAATACTCCAAAAAATGTGACGGTGTGGATTCACTTATTCACTCAACAAATAGTCCCTGACCATCTACTATGTGCCACACACTATTACAGATACAGCATCAAGCAAAGCAGAGAAAAACCCTGGTGGCAGTGAAGTGTACATTCTATTGGAAATCATGCCTATCATTTATATAGTTCTAGGTGCTCCCCTAAATGGTTTATATTTATTATTTCATCCTCACTTCTACCCCATCAGATAGGTACACTTTATGTCTTTACAGCTGAGGAAAGTGGGGTTCAGTAACTTGCACAAAGTCATGTGACAACTAAGTAGTGGAAACCAGATCCAAATCCAAGGTCATGCCTTCGACGTGATGCTATACTGCTTTCTAGAGCACCCGAATGGCCATGGTGGTAAAAGGTATTCATTTGAAATGTATTGCTTTGGCACATGTTGTACACTAGGTACTGTTCTAGAAATTCGGTCAACAAGACCTCTGTCTTTATGGAAATCACGTTCTTTCAGAAGATAAAAAATAAAATTAAGAAAGAAGCAATTTAAGTAGTATAATAGGTGGTGCTAAGTGCTGTGGACAGAAGAAACACTAGAACGTAGTAAGGGGTAAGATAGCCCGATGCAGCAGCTGCAGCTAAGGCCTCAAGTTGGAAGCTGGGCCAAGAACAGCCAGCAGGTCAGTGTGGTGAGAGTGGAGTGATCCAGGGCTCCAAAGCAAGGGAAGGGGGATTGTATGCAACCCTTGTAGGGTTTTGTTGGTTTTTACTCTGGAAGATGAGGAGCCATTGCAAGACTGTGAGCAGAGAGATGACACAGTCAGAGTTATGTTTTAAACAGATTGCACAGATTGTTGTGTTGAGAATAGACTAGAGGGGAACAAGAGAGACCAGTTGGGGATTATTGCAATAACCGGAGTGTGGGGAAGTGGTGGTGGCTTGGACTTGCTGGGAACAGAAAAATCAACAGTGATGGATAAAGAGGGCAAGACAGAGTGGACTCTAGGAACCACTTACTTAAGGGGGAAGACTGTGGAAGGAGCAGGCTGGGGAGAGGACATTTGGATGGGGGTTGTTTGGGACAACTAGGTGGATGTTGAATATAGGTTGGATACATCAGCCTGGAATTCAGAGAGAGATCTGAGCTGAGGAAATAAATTTGGGAGTTATAAGTAAATCGGTAGTATTTTAAATATACGGATAAAGGTAATGATAGAGAAAAGTCATTTAAATTATGGATGCTGTTTATTGTGGGTTTACTAACTGCCAGTCACTAAGCTCTAATCTGTGAACTGACTGGTTCATTTAATTTCAACAAAATGAGGCGGGGGGGCTAGGGATGAGGTAGCTGGGTTGTGGACATTGGGGAGGGTATGTGCTGTTAAGTGCTGTGAAATGTGTAAGCCTGACGATTCACAGACATGTACCCTGGGGCAAATAATACATTATATGTTAATAAAAATTAATTAAAAAAATAAACAAATTTAACAATAAAAAAAAATTTTTTTTCAACAAAATGAGAAATGGGGTGGGACAGACCTGAGGGATCTACTCTCAGGAACCAAAATCGCCAACGGAATTCTGGCTGGTACTGTAGAAGCAAATAATACATCCTGCTTGAATGTGTTCTGTTGAATGAACACCTTCTGCCTAGGGCTCAGCCCCTGCACGGTTCCCAGCCCGGCTTCAGCTTTGTCGCTCCAAACGGGGCGGGCGGGGACAGCGGCCCAGCCCTCGCACCTGCGCACAAGGGCCCTCTCACAGGGGGTGGGGCCGGAGCTGGGTCGCACGCGTTGCTAGGAGACGCGAGGGTCGCCGAGGCGCGACAGTTGGCCTCTCGCTGCCCAGCCCACGGATTCCTGAGTGGAGAACACGAGCACCGCCGCGCTCTCCTGCGAGCTCCCGGGCGGGGTGCCTCGGCCTCTCCAGGTCGGCCAGCGAGGGTAACCACGCAGAGCGGGACCCAGGGGAAGGGTGGACGCGTCCCAAGGGGCCCGAACGACCCGCCCCCTCCCCTGCGCCCGCCCGGGCCCCGCCCCCAGAAGCCTTGGCTCCGCCCCTACCACCCTGGCACGCCTTTGTGATTTCTTGAGATTTGTCCTGCTTGCTTCTGTATTTTCTGGGTTAGCAGTGATCTTTATTTGCTAAGCCTTGATTTTCAGAATCTGATTTCCCTGTAGTTTCCAGGCCGCGCCGTGCCCCGTGCGGCCTGAGGTATTCTGGGGTCTCTTCTCAGAGTTCTGCGGACCAATCATTTGACCTCCAGTTTTCAAAATGCTTCCTTCATCTCAGCCTTTTCCCTCACGTAGAGAATCGGTGATTTCTGGCAGAAGAAAGGTTTGAGAGACTGGAGAAAGCATGGAGTGGCTTTACGCTGCACAGATGCAGATTAGCACACCTAGACCATGGACTATAAAGGCATAATTGGGAAGCCAGTTGGGTTTTTCAACTGACCCCCGCCCAAGAACTTTGGGAAGGAAGTCTGCAGACATAAGACCTTCTAAATGAGACCTTTTCACTATTCGGGAAACAAGCCCAGGGATATTAACTGATTGGCTCCTTTGCCATATCCTGATATGTTTAGGAACAGAATAAAATAGGTAAAGAAATGGAGAGTTAGCAATACTAATGATCTTGGGGTTTTACTACAACTAAAGGTAAAAAGCACTTTTCAGAGCGAACAAGGAAGTGTGAAAAGGACTTTTGCAAAGAAGGGAGTTTGAGATAACTGGTACATCAAAGGCTTCCACCATCAGATTAAAAACTTAGATTGTCAAAGGGTTTGATATTGCTGAGTTTTTTAAATACCTATATAAACCTAATACTATTTAATACAATTAGAATTCCGCAAAACTAGAAAGTCAAGCATTGCCATTTCCTGGTTCTGTAGCTACAACATAGTGTTATAAAGATCAGTTTTACCACAACTCTAGGCAAAGTAAAAACACTAAATTTCAAAGTGCTGAATGTTACTAGCGGGATTAATATTGCCACTGTATTTCCCAGAATTACTTAAATATTTAGTTGAAAAAGTAAGTTGATCTTTCCCAATTTTAGTTTCATTCTGTTGTTAATAAGTAAGACAAAAGTTGGGGGGCGGGGGTTTGCACCACCACAATATAGTATAGTTACCGTAACCACAGGGTCTCCTATTATGGTGAAAATGCATTTGTGTTCCCTTTAGCTATTGTAGGAAAATAAAGTTGAAATGCCCGATATGTCTATAGGATACATATTTCTACTGAGGGAAAAAACGGGGCTTTTTTTCTGCAGTAGTTCAGCTCTTCGGTTGGACAGCTCTTCTATTGAAAGCATTTTTTTTTATTTTTTAAAAGATTTTATTTATTTATTTGAAAGAGAGAGCATGCCCATGCACAAGATGGGGAAGGACAGAGGGGGAGAGAGAAGCCGACTGCTCCCTGAGTAGGAAGCCCAAGATAGGACTCGATCTCAGGACCCATGGGATCATGAACTGACCCAAAGGCAGATGCTTAACCAACTGAGCCACCCAGGCACCCTTGTTGAAAGCCTTTTTATATTTATAGTTGATTTGACTGTTTTGTTTGAAAGTGGCAAAATGTTACATAGATGACATTCAGGAAAATACTTTTTGAATGATATGAGTATGTAAAAGTATTTTGTCATGTATCAAAAAGCCAAGCCTAAAGCAAAAATAGCTTGGGTAAAACAAAAAGTATGATTGTGGCACTACTTTTAGAAAGTGTGCTTCATCTGTAAAAGCAATATAATACAGCCACTAAATTCATATAACAAACATGACTAATTCTGAAAGTATTTTTATACAGCGAATTTGCACCTTTTTTCCTTTGATGTTTCTTGGTGTCATTTTCTATGAAAAAGATAGGTTATATATGGTTGTATAAGTTAATGGACTGTCAGGCTGTACCAGCTACATTGAACTCACTGTTGGTCGCCTCTAGTGTGTGGCAACAAAGCAGTGAGCCTCCCATTGAAATAAATGGAAATGAAATAGAAACCAAAAAGAACAACAGAACAAACCAAAAAAATTAGGAGCTGGTTCTTTGAAATAATTAATAAGACTGATAAATCCCTGGCCAGACTTATCAAAAAGAAAAGAGAAAGGACCCAAATTAATAAAACCAGGGGAGAAGAGATCACAAGCAACACTGAAGAAATACAAATCATTGTAAGAACATATTATGAGCAATTATATGCCAACAAATTAGGTAATCTGGAAGAAATGGATGCATTCCTAGAGATGTATAAACTACCAAAACTGAAACAGGAGGAAGTAGAAAACCTGAAGAGAACCATAACCAACAAGGAGATTGAAGCAGTAAGCAAAAATCTCCCAACAAACAAGAGTCCAGGGCTGGATGGCTTCCCAGGCAAATTCTACCAAACATTTAAAGCAGCATTAATGCCTATTCTTCTGAAGCTGTTTCAAAAAATAGAAATATAAGGAAAATTTCCAAACTCTTTGTATGAGGCCAGCATTACCTTGATCCCAAAACCAGACAAAGACTCCACCAAAAAACCCAAGATTCCTGATGAACATGGATGCCAAAATTCTCACCAAGATACTAGCCAATAGGATCCAACAGTACATTAAAAGGATTATTCACCACAACCAAGTGGGATTTATTCCTCAGCTGCAAGGTTGGCTCAACATACACAAATCAATCATGATACACTACATTATAAAAGAAAGGACAAGAACCATATGATCCTCTCAAGAGATGCAGAAAAAGCATTTGACAAAGTACAGCATCCTTTCTTGATTAAAACTCTTCACAGTGTAGTGATGAATGGTACATACCTCAATATCCTAAAAGTCATATTCAAAAAGCCCACAGCAAATATCATTCTTAATGGGGAAAAACTGAGAGCCTTACCCCTAAGGTCAGGAACCTGACAGGGATGTCCACTCTCACCACTATTGTTCAGCATAGTACTAGAAGTCCTAGCCTCAGCAATCAGACAATAAAAAGTAATAAAAAGCATCTGAATCGGCAAAGAAGTCAAACTCTCACTCTTCTCAGATGACATGATACTGTATGTAGAAAACCCAAAGACTCCACCCCAAAATTGCTAGAACTCATACAGGAATTCAGCAGAGTGTCAGGATATAAAATCAATGCACAGAAATCAGTTGCATTTTTGTACACTAATAAGGAGAGAAAAGAAAGAGAAATAAGGAGCCAATCCCATTTATAGTTACACCAAAAACCGTAAGATACCTAGAAATAAAACTAACCAAAGAGCCAAAGGATCATTACTCAAAAAACTATAGAATACTCAGAAAGAAACTGAGGAAGACACAAAGAAATGGAAAAATGTTCCATGCTTATGGACTGGAAAAACAAATATTGTTAAAATGTCTATACCACCTAGAGCAATCTGTACATTCAGTGCAATCCCTATTGAAATACCATCCATTTTTTTCACAGAGCCGGAACAAATAATCTTAAAATTTATATGGAACCAGAAAAGACCCCAAATAGCCAAAGGAAAGTTGAAAAGGAAACCCAAAGTTGGTGACATCACAATTCTGAATTTCAAGCTCTTGTACAAAGCTGTAATAGTCAAGACAGTATGGTACTGGCACAAAAATAGACACAAAGATCAATGGAACAGACTAGAGACCCCAGAAATGGACCCTCAATTCTATGGTAAACTAATCTTTGACCAAGCAGGAAAGACTATCTAATGGAAAAAAAGACAAGTCTCTTCAACAAATGGTGTGGGGAAAATCAGACAGCCACATGCAGGAGAATGAAACTGGACCATTATATTACACCATACACAAAAATATACTCAAGATGAATGAAATACCTAAATGTGAGACAGGAATCCATCAAAATCCTAGAGAACACAGGTAGCAACTTCTGTGACCTTGGCCACAGCAACTGCTTGCTAGACATGTCTCCATAGGCAAGAGAAACAAAGGCAAAAATGAACTATTGATACTTACAAGACAAAAGCTCTTGCACAGCAAAGGAAACAATCAACAAAACCAAAAGACAATTGACAGAATGGGGAAAGATAGTTGCAAATGTCTTAACAGATGAAGGGCTAGTATCCAAAATCTATAAAGAACACCCAAAAAACAAAAAACCCAGTCAAGAAATGGACAGAAGATGTGAACAGACATTTGTCCAAAGGAGACACCCAAATGGCCAACAGACACATGAAAAAGTGCTCAGCATCACTTGGCATCAGGGAAATACAAATTAAAACCATGACAAGATACCACCTCACACCAGTCAGAATGGCTAAAATTAACAAGTCAGGAAATGACACATGTTGGCGAGGATGCGGAGAAAGGGGAACCCTCTTACACTGTTTGTGGGAATGCAAATTGGTGGAAAACACTCTGGAAAACAGTATGGAGTTTCCTCAAAAAGCTGAAAATATAGCTACCCTACAACCCAGCAATTACACAGTGAGGAATTTACCCCAAAGACACAAATGTAGTGATCTGAAGGGGCACCTGCACCCCAATGCTTATAGCAGCAATGTCCACAATAGTCAAACTATGGGAAGAGCCCAGATATGTCCACTGATAGATGAATGGATAAAGAAGATGTGGTGTGTGTGTGTGTGTGTGTGTGTGTGTATATATGTGTGTGTGTGTGTGTGTATGTATATATATGTATATACCATCTCATATATATGTATATACATACATACATATATGTATGTGTATATGTACATATATATAGTCAAATATATATACATATATGTATATGTATATGTGTATACACACACATATAAAGGTCAAGAAATATATTAAAGTACAAAAAATATATATATATATGTATATGTGTACACACACACACACACACACACACACGCACACAATGGTATATTACTCGGCCATCAAAAAAATGAAATCTTCCCATTTGCAATGACGTGGATGGAACTAGAGGGTAGTATGATAAGCAAAATAAGTCAATCAGAGAAAGACAATTATATGATCTCATCATATGTGGAATTTAAGAAACAAAACAGAGGATCTTAGGGGAAGGGAGGGAAAAATAAAAAAAGACAAAATCACAGAGAGAGACAAACCATAAGAGACTCTTAATCATAGGAAACAAACTGATGATTGCTGGAGGGGAGGGGGTTGGGGGCGACGAGGGAATTGGGTGATGGACATTAAGGAGGCCATGTAATGTAATGAGCACTGGGTATTATGAAAGACTGACGAATCACTGAACTCTACCTCTGAAACTAATAATACATTATATGTTAATTAATTGAATTTAAATTTTTTAAAAAAGAAACCAATAAATAAATAAAAATAAACTTTAAAAACAAAAATAAAAATTTTAAAATTTTAAAAAATGAATGGAAATGAAAGGCAAGGGTTTCACTGGAATATGGCTCACTTATTGTTTTGTCAGGTATTCCCATAAATTCATACAATAACATAACAACGTATTGCCTTAAAATACAACATGAGCCTAAACCTAAATTAATAAATAAGAGTCAAAAGTTTTTTAAAAGTCAAATATTAATACCTTAATTTTCTTTGGTCTAGTCTATATACATATATTAGTATGCAAGATGAAAAAATTCAAACAATATTAACGAGATATCCATTTGGGTAGGTGCTACTTTCATCAGAGTGAATTGTGTGCCTCAAATGACTTCATTTTAATTCATTTAAATCTGGAGCTAAACCCAAAAAACTGTGAGAATTTTGGTTTCAGGATGAATGTGAATACCACAACCTTTAGAATGTTAAGTAAGAATGTGACAAGTCTATAGGAGGTAGGAAGAAGCACAGGACTGATTCCCTTATTTTTCATAGAAAAGCCAATTGGTGCTTGTGCGTGATTGAGATATAAAATTCAAACAAATGACTCTTAGCCTCCTAACAGTCTCCACTAATCTATCTTTATTATCTATGAGGGAAATTTTAGGCTACATCTTTCACATTGAAGAAATATTTATCTGCAATTCAACGATTCCATCAATTTTATTTCCATTTCCTACTTTCCCCCCTGTTAAATCCAGGCTGAGGTAAATTTGTTATACTTGTGAAAGCATTTATTATAAGATTCCTTTTTATAAAACTTTAAAGTCTGTCCTTCTAACTCATCTTATGTTTAGGATCATGTTCACCTGATGTTAAGAATGGATACTTCTAATTGATGTGATGATTACTTTGACTTTTCTTTTTTTGTACTTTAATATATTTCTTGACCTTTTCAACATATACTAGCCCCCCCTTATCCATGGGGGATACAGTCCAAGACCCTCCCACTGGATGCCTCAAACCACAGATAGTACCTAACCTTATATATTCCATGGTTTCTCCTATACATACATGTCTATGACAAAGTTTAAATCAACAATAATAAACTAGAACAAGAACAATATATTTTAAAAAGTTATGTGAATGTGGCCTGTCCAAATGTATTTTCGTGTACTATTTTTGTGATCATGTAAGATAAAATGCCTGTATGATGAGATCAAGTGAGGTAAATGACATAGGCATTGGGATGTAGCCTTAGGCTACCATTGACCTTCTGACAGTAGGTCAGAATGAGGATCATCTGCTTCCAGACTATAATCAAGGTAGAAAGTGCAGCGGTACTGCTGCAACAAGTATTTGTCATTGTAATTAAAAAATTTTTGAAAATAAGAATCCATTTATAGGACCTACTCATGAGGTCTATATTTAATGTATTTCAACCAGTAGAAACATATTTTAGTAGAAGAATGGATTCAAGGAATCATGGTGAAAATTCTGGGCACTTTATTTCAGTTAACTGATACATATTTTGGTAATGAAATAAAATGACTCTGAGAAAACATCTGCAAGATATGTCTTTGAAAAAACTGACTCTAGAAGTCTGGTGAATAGACAATTACGTGTATTCTAATGGACTATTTGAACTTCAAAAGCTATCGGTGACTGCTTACATTGTTTTAAAATCAATGGTCTCAG
Source organism: Procyon lotor (assembly GCA_028646535.1). Classification (NCBI taxonomy): domain Eukaryota; kingdom Metazoa; phylum Chordata; class Mammalia; order Carnivora; family Procyonidae; genus Procyon; species Procyon lotor. The sequence continues at coordinate 17,212,973 of CM053611.1, read as the reverse complement.
TATCATACAGTCATACAGCTTTCATGGACTTTGTGTTCGTCTGTCTTTTCACATCGAGCTGTCACAGGAGCAGGGGCACAGTGACCTCCTGAGTGAATGCACTATGGTGATTGGATACCTCCAAGTAGTTGAGATATGGAAAAAGAGGAAACCATTGCAAGAGAAATAAGAAGACAGTGAGAAGAAGAAGAAGACAGTGAGAAGACTGATCTTACATTCCCTTTTTAGGGAAAAAAAAAGTGAGGGATGCAGTTTTGAATATAATCAAATGGAATGGTGGTGAGATATTTTGACAATCTACTGAGTAGTTAAAAATAAGTGTGCGCCTAGGACACCAGAATTAGACCGTCCCGCTCTGAATGCAATTTTATTTGATGAAGAAATAAACAGTTCCCTATGTCTCTTTCAGGGTTTATTTTATTTTATTTCCAAAGTAGGGCATGAATCCTTCTCAATCTTGAAATTGAATATTTAAATTTTAATATACTTAACGGGATTCTCAACACTCTAAGGTTTTTTGTTTTTTTTTTAATTCCACTTCTGTTCATTTTTAAGGGGACTTTCAAAGTTGTCACTGTTATGCTATTAATGTTGTTTTAACATCTTTCAGAAATAATTGGCAATAAGACCCCTGTAGCCATGGCTAGCTCTGACGTGAAACCAAAATCAATAAGTCGTGCCAAAAAATGGTCAGAAGAGATAGAAAATCTGTACAGATTTCAGCAAGCAGGATATCGGGATGAAATTGAATATAAACAAGTGAAACAAGTTTCTATGGTAAGATGTGTCTACAAACCTGAACTCAAAATATTCAGTGAAAAATATCAAACAAAGAACCAGAGAATAACTAAAAGGAAGCTCTACTCCAATTCTCTAATTTTATTGATGAGGAGACTGAGGCCCAGAGGAGTGGTTTTCAGGTAGACAGGAGAGAGAGGTAGTCCCTCAGCATGGAAACATTAAGAACTTTCTAGCTTTTATCTACCAACCATGCTCTACCAGATAAAACTTTGATGATAACCAAAAGCAGAGTCTTTTTCCCTTACCCAGGCAATTCTATTGCCAGATATTCAGTTTATTGTATAGCTATTACTTCTTTCCAGTTTCTTTTTTTTTTTAACCCTGAATTATAAAGGGGTTAGATTCTGTTTATTATGGAGACTATAAGTGACAGAAAACTATTAAAGAGAAACTCCTAACTTTGGTTGTGCATTACACTCCCATGCCCAGTAATGTGATTGAGATAAAATCAGATTTAAGAGAACACAAAGAACCTCCGTGAAGGGGAAGTCTCACAAAGTGAGAGGAGCGAGTGTGTGTGATATAGGGAAGAACAAGCTTATTCACTGTATGACTTGGCAATTTTGAAGAGGTCTTGCATTTCACTTCGGTATATAATAATTGAGTATAAACTGTTGAGGAGGAGAAAATTTTTTCTTGTTCTTTTGGCTTGTTCTAATAATTACACTGACCCGTGACATATTAACAGGAGAAAAAGCAAATGTCATCTAATTGCATACATATGGGGGCCCCAAATATTTAAGACCCGAGAAATGACCAAAGCAGGGCATTTATATACCTTTCAGACAAGGAAATAAGAAATGTGTGAAGAACATTTTTCTTGTCTTGTGAAGACAAGACAAAGTAACTTGGGCTTGAGTACCAATTGGTGGGGAAATGAAGCAGAATTGATTTACCCAGCCCTCTTGGCTCCGAATTCTCTGTCTCTGGTGATAAGGATGTCTGTCTATCTCCAGGTGCAGGGAGGGTGGCTTTCACGTGGGAGATTTATTTCCTGCTTTCAAGGGGACAGAGAGGAGGGTCAGAGTCCTCGGGCACTGCTTGCTCAAGTAACTTTAACTTCAAACCATCAGTGTGCCAAAGTGCCCTGTGCTGGGGCAGTGTGCCCTCGACCCTGTCACTACCATGTGCAAATTTCCGTGCCAAGTGCTTTAGGAGATAAAAATATGGGTACCTGACCTCAAGAAATCGACTAGGCCAGTAGGAAGAGAACCAGATTAGGAATCTACCCAGGGTCTGATTAGTTAAGGAATCCTGAACAAGGTTCTTAACTTGGCTGAGCTCAACAGTTAAATTGTAATGGCAGGGCCTACTTTAGAAAACAGTTCCAGGAATTAAATGAAATCATGTTTTTGAAGTGTCTGACATCGCAGTGCTTAGTAATTTGTTGAGTGAATGAAGGATAAGTGTTTAATGATTGATAGCTTTTATTATTCTTATTAGAGTAGAAAATTAATAATGACACGAACAGTAAAAACTTATGCAAGTCAAAATACATGTGCCTTTAAAAGGGACACAGGAATTTAGGGGAAGACAAAATCGCTTGCCCTGGGGGACAATCCTCCAAAAGGGCTTCATGCCCCCAGAGACATTTGCAGAGGGCCTTGAAGGTTGGCCAGGATGGTAATTGAACATTGGCCTTGATTGGTATGTCTCTACCAGTGTATCGAGGTGGGAAGGATGTGAGCAAAGTTCTCTTTCCTCAACTGGAGCATATGTCCTTTTGGGACACATAAGCTACCGCAGCTTACTGACCACCCTAGCTCATCTTGAGGACCATACCACTCCACTCTGTTCTACTGAAAGGAGTGAAGCTTTCCTCCATCGAATGGGAGCCTCAAGTGAAAAGCCAAGAAGAAAAAAATTATAAAATACAAGGGATATTCAAAATGACTAAGGATGGATGAGCATAGGAACCAATACAGCCGCTTGGAGGCTCATCCCATAGACAGAGGCTATTTCTTCACGGGATGAGATGCATTTTAGGACCCCAGTTAATGAAAGAGAGCTTGCTCCTGGCCCCAAGAGAAGGAGAGTGATAATGGTGTCTTGAGAACACCCTCCTTTCTCTGCTGGGGGCAATGGAAGCTATGAAAGACAAACTTGACCTAAGTGATAGTGGGCATTGATTGTTTTTTTTCCTATACTGTATATGTCAGAGAACCTGCCAAGCTTTATCTGATATACTTCTACCTATTTTCATTAATTCTTAAATAGAGACAACATAAAAAAATGAAAATGTGCTATTGGAAAATAAAGGCCATGCCTTCCTTTGTATTCATGATGTATTCTATCCCAGTGGAAAGTTGTGATTTATGGATGGGGCCTTTGAGAAGTGACAAGCTCCCTGTAGAGATGGTAGTGAAGGGAGTTTGATTATCTAGACCATGATACCTGAGTGATCAGGTTTTGACAATGATAGAGTAGATCTTACAGAATCCAGAAGAAATATACCAAACAACAAGAGAAATGCATTGACCTGATCAAGAAAGTAAAACCTGAATTCGGAGAGGAAAGAGAGAAAAATGTTCAAACTAGGTCAAGCCAAATGATAAAATAAAAAAACCAATATGACATCTGAGGAAGAATAGTGGGGAGAAGATAAGAAAAGATGGTGGAGGATTAGACTCGTGACCTCAAATTTCTACTAAAAATCGGGTTTCAAGGGGCACCTGGCTGGCTCAGTTGGTGGATCATGAGACTCTTGATCTCAGGGTTGTTAAGTTCCAACCCCATGCTCTGTGTAGAGATTGCTTAAAAAAAAATAAAATCTTTTGGTTTTCAAGCTGAACTTGTGATATGGACTTGAGGAAGGGGTATGTACCTTTAGGTATCTCGAGTCTAGCTGGTTCCATTTGTCCCTGCTGTGACATCAATGCTCAGCACCCGGGAGCTCTCAGAGTGGAGCCCGAGCCTAATTTCCTCCTCGGGCATTACTTTTAGAAATTAGGAAGTAATAATGTTTGAAAGGATTTGTAAATGTAAGAAAATGTTTAGAGTGTTTTGAATGTTTCCTCTATCTTGGCCACTGAGTAGAAATTCAAATCTAGAAATTGGAATCTAGAGAGAAGCACCAACTTAGCTATTTTATAGTATAAGGCTACAACTTGGGATGTGTTTGAGGTGTGCATAATACTGGAGGTCTCAAGTATTTTTAGATTTAATTTCATGCTTTAATTTTTGGATATGAGATATACTGTTAAGTATTTGATAGTAAATTATTATATAAAAATAAAACCAGCCTCATAGTATTTGTTTTCTGGTTTCTGGTGTGCAGGTGGATCGTTGGCCAGAGACAGGATACGTGAAGAAACTCCAGAGAAGGGACAATACTTTCTATTACTACAACAAACAGAGGGAATGTGATGACAAGGAAGTCCACAAAGTAAAAATTTATGCTTACTAGCTTTCTTCCTTTGTGTTGTCTTCACTTAAGCCTCCATTGCTTCATGCTACATCATGTGAATGTCATTTTACAAAATAACTCAAAATGCAGTCTTCAGTTGAATGTTTTGAAACACAAAATCCATGAAACCTGGTATCAATCAGCCTGTTCTGTTCTAAAATATAATTGCAGAAGCATTAAAGTTGTGCACGTCCATGTCCTGTTCTTCTGATCATTTTAATTGAAGTAGAGTAACCATGATGCACAGAAAGAGACAGCCCCATTTGAAACCATCCCAGTGGTTAGGCTAGTTATTTATAGGTTAGTGCTCGACACCCCTGCCCCCTGCCCCCAGCCTTTACCATTTTCCAAGACCACCATTTTGAACTGTCAGATCTGGGGCCCTTGTGGCCCCAGGGCTTTCTCTTGTCTCTCAAGCCCTTTGCCTCTTGCTGAGTAGACTGGAAATGCCAAGGGCTGCTGGCCCCTAGGAGCAGTCCTCAACCAATGTCTGATGGGGAGGAGGTGTTCAAAAGCCCCAACCGCCTGGTGCCTCAGATGAATCCATCAGAGGTGTGTGCTTTACACTGGCGCCAGGTTTCCCAGCAGCCTCAGTCACCTGCAGCGGTATCTGGCTGGGTCACACAGCCTACTGTCTGTCTCCCTCCCTTGCCACTCCCCCAACTCCCGGCCAGGGTTCCCTTCCTCCTGAAGCAGCTCCTTATACGTGGAGCCTTGTCTCAGGGTTGGCTTCTGGGTTTCGAATATAGACAATTCCTGTTTCAGTGCTGCCTGAAATCACTGCAGAAAGAGCCTGAGTGCTACTAAATAAGGCAATAATTAGCCTGTAAGACATAGGAAGTCCCCAAAATTCATGAGTCTTGAGTGCTTTGAGGTTAAATAGATGAAAGACACCCTTTCTATTTTAATTATGTTTTCACTTGATTTTTTTGGTCACCATTTGTAAGCCTTGACCTTTAAATAGATTTTTGGATACGGGAATCATATCCATCAATTCATCTAACTTCAGCTCCCATTTTCCAGAACTATCTGCACTGTGAAGCTCCGTGAGTTTTCCCATATCAATGTTGTGCTTTTTTAGCATTTTTCTTTTTGAGCAAAAACATCACAGGAAGGATAAATAGATTGGCAAACTTCTTTTATGCCTTTCCCAACGTTGCTTGGGATCATCTCACAGCTTTGAGGCCATTTATCTGTACCTCTTTTTATCATCCTCTTCCACATTTGGCCAGCCCCTCAGTACTGAGCATAAGGGATCTTCTGAATCTGATAATGCTTTTTTTTTTTTTTAACCTACTGTGATAGAAGACATCCCCTGACATCCGCATTGCCTCCAAATACACCCTTATCCCTGAAACCTGTGCATATGGTATCTTACATAGCAAAAGACACTTTACAGATGTGATTAACTTAAAGATCTTGAGGTGGAAAATTATTCTAGAATATCTGAGTGGGCCCAGTGTAATCACTCGGGTCCTTAGAGAGGGCAACAGGCTGGTCAGAGTTAGAGAAAGGTGTGACAATGGAAGCAGAGGTCTGAGGGATGTAAGGAAGGAACCAAAATCTGATGAATGCAGAAAGCCTTTAGAAGCTGGAAAAAGCCAGCAAATGACTAGAGTCTCCAAAAGAAACACAATCTTGCCAACACCTTGGTTTTATCAAATAAGACTTATTTCAGACTTCTGGCTTCCAAAACTAAAATAAACTAGTATTGTTTAACACCGCTCTATTTGTGGTCACTTTTACAGCAGCCAGAGGAAACATACCCCTTCATAGAATGGATGAAGGAAATACCCATCCACAGTGATGGAGCCTACATGAGCTTCAATCATAATCTGCCATTTTTGACCAGGGAGCACAGATAATGTTACAGATAAGATCAGTCCAGGCACATGAAAAAGTGCTCAACATCTCTTGGTATCAGAGAAATACAAATCAAAATCACAGTGAGATACCCTCACACCAGTTAGAATGGCTAAAATTAGCAAGTCAGGAAATGACAGATGTTGGTGAGGATGCGGAGAAAGGGGAACCCTCCTACACTGTTGGTGGGAATGCAAGCTGGGGCAGCCACTCTGGAAAACAGTATGGAGATTCCTCAAAAAGTTGAAAATAGAGCTACCCTACAACCCAGCAATCACACTACTGGGTATTTACCCTAAAGAGACAAACATAGTGATCCGAAGGGACACATGCACCAGCAATGTCCACAATAGCCAAACTATGGAAAGAACCTAGATGTCCATCAGTAGATGAATGGATAAAGAAGATGTGGTGTATATATACAATGGAATACTATGCAGCCATCAAGAGAGACGAAATCTTGCCATTTGCAACGATGTGGATGGAACTAGAGGGTATTATGCTAAGCGAAATAAGTCAGTCAGAGAAAGACAATTATCACATGATCTCTCTGATATGAAGAATTTGAGAGGCAGGGCGGGGGGTTGTGGGGGGGTGGGGGAGAGAAATGAAACAGGAAGGGATGGAGAAGGAGACAAACATAAGAGACTCCTAAACGCATGAAACAAACTAAGGGTGGCTGGGAGGTAGGGGGGGTAGGGATAGGGTGGCTGGGTTATGAACATTGTGGAGGGTATGTGCTATGGTAAGTGCTGTGAAATGTGTAAGCCTGACGATGCACAGACACGTACCCTGGGGCAAATAATACATTATATGTTAGTAAAAAAAAAATTCCCAAGAGAAACGAAATAAATAAAGACTGTCTTGGTACATCCTAAAAAACAGAAAAAAAAAAGATCTAGTCCAGGGAAGATGGTCAGGCCTTTTTTGCCTGGAACCTTCTCACTAATTAACTCAAATGGTCTAAATGCCCAAGGGGCATTTAGACAGCAAGACTCTCTTCAGATCTATGGCCCTTGGGACCATCAGATGCGATTTTAGTTCCTTGAATCCATGTGACTAGTGTTTTCCCAATGGGTCTTACAGGGAGTACAGCTGGTGCTTTCCCATCGTGCTAATCTTTCTCAGAAAATGGAAAGCCACTTTCTTGATGGCTCCCTTTTTGCCAATTTTGTAAGGTACTTGTGTCTGCTGACCACCGTGGTGCTTCCGAGAGGCAGCTGTTGCCAGCTGCTCTTTCTGGATGGCCTGCTCTCCAGCGAGACTTGGTCAGTAGGCTTCAGTCCATGATGGCAACAGCTTCCCTTTCAAGAGACCTGCCCTTCCTCTTCCGTGCTAGACGCTGGCGCTCGGCTTCGCTCTCACAGGAGCACACCGTGGCCAGTCAGACTACAGACAGAAGCAGCAATAGAGCCAGACAGTCAACCTTTGTCACAGCCTCCTGGTTTGAGTGGACACTTCAAACCAGGTGCCCCGGTATCCAACACCCATAAGATTGCTCCTATGGGGGGCGCCTGGGTGGCTCAGTCATTAAGCGTCTGCCTTCGGCTCAGGTCATGATCCCAGGGTCCTGGGATCGAGCCCCGCATCAGGCTCCCTGCTCGGCAGGAAGCCTGCTTCTCCCGCTACCACTCCCTCTGCTTGTGTTCCCTCTCTCGCTGTGTTTCTCTCTGTCAAATAAATAAAATCTTTAAAAAAAAAAAAAAGATTGCTCCTATGGAACTGCATATGGTGCCGTTTGGTCCAGAGGGTGGCAAATGTTCGCGGACCGTGTATCTGTCCTGGACAGCGGTTCTCCAAGCTGGTTGCATTTTGTAATATCACAAGGCGCTTTTTAAATAATACTGATGCCTGAGCCCCACCTTGTCCCAGTAAAACCATATCTCTGAAAACAGGACACAGGCATTGGCTTTTAATTTTTTTATTTTTTTGGCTTTTAATTAAAAAAAAGCAAAATACCACAAATTCCCCCGGTGATTTTGATGTTCAACCAAGGTTAAAAGCCACTGCCCTCAGCTCTTGCTTGCTATACAACTCAGACCCCAAATCCAAGTGTCTCCTGACTGCCACCGTAGGGCCCGGATCCCAAACAAATTCTTGTCGCCGTTCGCAGAGATTTTTCAGATTTGGCTATGGAGGAGCTTCGCTCGCGTGGGTGGCTGTGCGATGCATTTTGAGCAACATCACATTTCCCTAGTTGTGTGCCTCTGTGGCTAAGGCTCTTGGAGCAGGACTCGTCAGGCTCTCTGGCCAGTCTCTGCAAACCAAAGTGGCAAGCTCTCCTTCCCTGCAGATGACCAAAGTGTCAGCACGTTTATTACTGGAAACCTCCACTGCTTCCAGCAATGCCTGAACTCTCCCGGGGCACAGTGCAAGGCTTTAATGAACGAGGCCCCTACCGTCCTGTCTGGGGAGTTTCCCCAGGAAGCCTGTCCTGAGACAACTTGAATACATTATGATGTCATAGGGCTCCAAGTTGTGTTTCTCCCTGAGTGGCAAAAGCAGATGTGAGTGGGCAAAAGTGACAGGACAAGCATGAGGAAGAGTGTGCAGAGAAGACTTAGCATCATGGGGCTGGGGCTACAGTCCTCAGAAAGGCTTGCTTGCAAGACTGGCTCTTCTCTGGCCCCCGGGCACTTGGAGTTCCCGCCACTCCTGATGAGAGGGGTTCACTGCGCCAAAACTGCTTCTACAAACCAAGACAGCGCTTCTCTGTCCAGGGACCCCAGCGGATGCTGGGACAACTGCCTGATTTTGCTTCCCACGCCATGTCTTGCACACCAGCTAGGCTGATGGGCCAGAGAATGGGAAACCTCCCCACCTCACCGCTGCAGATTAGCTCGACCCATCACAGCAGTGGTTTTCACAACATGGGTCACACCCCTGCACATTAGAATCATCTGGACGGTTTTTAAAATATGGCTGCTAGGCCCTGCTCCAGACTTTCCAGAACCCACACAAGGGTGGGGTCGGCATCTGCTTTCTGCCGGGCCCGGCAGGGGTGTCGAACCAGCGGCCAGGGCGTAGGATCCATCGGCCAGTGGCTCATAGACTCAAGGGGCTGAGTCACAATCTTCATTTTTCAGAAATTCAGTAGAAAAGAATGCAGGCACTGACCCAGTTTTGATGCGGAATGTTTTTCCTGAGCTACACGTCAAGTAAAAAATGTTGAAAACCACTGCTTGAAGGCATCCGGCGGCACCCTGCTTTCACCCAAGGCCTGGTTTTGGGTTTGTTTGTTTTTTTTAAGATTTTATTTATTTGACAGAGAGAGAGAGATCACAAGTAGGCAGAGAGGCACGCAGAGAGGGGGAAGCAGGCTCCCTGCTGAGCAGAGAGCCCGATGCGGGGCTCGATCCCAGGACCCTGAGATCATGACCTGAGCTGAAGGCAGAGGCTTTAACCCACTGAGCCAGCCAGGCGCCCCTCACCCAAGGCCTGGAAGGAAGGTGTCGCCACCTTTTTTGGCCCAGAGTCTCATACATCCCAGGCCAGGCCAGTCGGAGGGAATGGCGGGGCCCGTCCCCACCACCATCTTCAGACCTGTCCCTCCCTGCCCCTCTGCGCCTCTCACTCTTCTCGCTCTGTCACCTTATTTTTTGTTTACCATCTGATTTTACCACCCACTGGAATGTAAGCTCTATGAGAGTAATAAGGCTCTGTTGTTACACTGATGCGGCCCTCGGAATGTGTACGTCGGAGGCTCCCGACAGACCTCTCCGGTGAGAGGGCTGACTGCCCACTCGCACACATCCTCCTCATGGCTTCAGGCCACCCACTTCCTGTCTGGCACCCCCTGACTGCCCGTCAGCTGGCGCCGGAGTGCCTGACTACACGGCAGACAAGGGCTATGGCTGCTCCATGACTCGGGCCCCCCAAACACTCTCGGCAACAAGAGTGGTTACGAGAAGCCTCCTGAAGTATATCAGACACCCTCGGCACCTCCTCCCCGCAGGCCGTGGGGATCACGGGGCTCAGGCTGGTCATTCTCAGGCTCCCCACTCCAACTCACACCAGGAGAAACGTCTCCCACACTCCCCGGATCAGGAAGTTTCTTCTGATTCCAGCTGCCACTTTTTGCTTTGCATTATCTCCTTCTTGTCTGGGTTTTGTCCTAGTGGTTTGAACCCAGAATCTTCCTCTCTGCACTGATGACTTTTTTGGATTGTGTGTTTGGTTCTTTAATTCAGAGCGTTTCTGCCCACCCCCTTCCCCAAGATATTGCTTCTCTAACTGTTCCACAGCTCCATGCCCTGCAGCCTGAGACCTGAAGTTGCCCCAATTCCCGACCATCACCTGCTGCCAGGATCCCATGACTGAGCGTAGGCCTGCTTGTTGAGAGCAACACCAGATACTGAGCCCATGGCGTGTAAGGTGCTGGTGTGCTCTGGGAGGGGAAACACGGGTAGACCCTGGTGATGGCTAATTTTATGCGTTAAGTTGTCTGGGCCATGAGGTGCCCAGACATTTGGTCAGATATGATTTTGGGTGTGTTCGTGAGGATGTTTTTGGACAAGATATAACATTTGAAATGGTATGGTGCCTGGCTGGCTTAGTCAGTAGAGCATGCAACAATTTATCTTGGGGTCATGAGTTCAAGCCCCCATGTTGGGCCGAGAGATTACTTAAAATAAATAAAAATAAATTATTTTTTTTAAGTAAAAAAAATTTAAAAAACCCCAAACATCTGATAGGGTAGATTGAATAAAGCAGATTGCTCTCCCTAACATGGGTGGTCCTCATCCAATCAGTTGAAGGTCTGAAAAGAACAAAAAGACACTGCTTCCCTTCTCTCTGCAAGTAAGGGGAAGCTCCTCCTGCTCAACCACTCAATCAGGCACATGGGGCTCTTCTTGTCTTTGAATTGGAACCACATCTTTGGCTCGCCTGGCTGTGCAGCCGGCTGACTGCAGATCCTGGGACCTGTCAGCCTCCATAAACACCTGAGCCAATTCCTTTTAGGAAATTCCTTATACCTCCTATTGACTGTTTCTCTGGAGATCACTGCCTAACACAACCTTCCCACCCAGAATCCACAATGCAGTTAAAAAGGTAACAAATTCACGATGAGTGAGTAACAGCCCAGTGGCCCATTATTTGATGCCAAAACATGCACAGAAGAAAGATGAATTCTATAGACCAGAGAAATTAGGGGAAGCTTTTGGAAAGTTTGGGTAACGGGCTGAATCTTGAAAGACACACCTGCTGAGCAGAACAGAACCTAGTCACAGGTATCGAAGGGCCCGGGTGTCACCGAGTAAATCTCAAATTGGGTTAAGAGGCCCCTTGCAAGGCAGCAACGATGGCTCACTCATGTTTGTGTCCAGTGCCCAGCACAGTAAGTGCTCTGTAAATGTCCGTTGAATGAATCAAGGAAAGAAGACATTGGCAAAGCTGCCATATTGAGGAAGGCCATGGATAAATCTAGACTGACAAAGGACTGTATAGGCAAGTCAAAGAGGGTACTCCCCTACAGGAAAACCTGCAGTCCAGTGGCCCAGCAGTGGTATCAGAGATACCATCAAAGACTGACAGAGAGACAGCTTCTGAGTCAAAGGCTGCTGCAGCAGGCTCTCAGCTGCAGATGGTAACAGTTGAGTAGCAGAGGATCACCATTGAATTTGTACAAGCCTTATTGTCTCCCTCTGTCTCCAGCCTGATTCTTCTGGAACATTTCTGCACACAGCTTTTTGATAGTGCTGGCAAGCATCTCACCCAGGCCACATGTCCATCTCCCATCCCAGAGTCTTGCACACCCAGTAGCCTCAGCCCTGCCCAAGGTCATTGCCAAACTCAGTGCGGAGACCATAATCACTTCCTTCTACGGCATCTTTCCGTGTCATACTTGTGAGCCCTGAGGGGGACCGGGCACCATCTGCAGTATAAAATCACCTTATCGCTTTATCAAGGGCACACGAACAATTTCACAGACAAACAGAAAGGATCTTTGAACAGCCCAGAGAATATTCTTGTCGTTTAGTCACAAAAATGCCTCCTCGTGATGACCTTATTTGCAAAGAAATGAAAAAACAAGGCTGTACTCTTTTGCTTTGGGATGAGTGGCTCCTCAGAGACTTGTTAATATATGATTTGAATGTTGCCTCAAGTGTGTTTCCTCTTTCCTGTGGGGAACATTCAGCTGAGGGTGTGAGGGTCCATTTGGATTCTGCTGTCTTCCTTGTCCCCCAAGGGGCTATTCCCCAAGCCTTCCATGGTATCCGTCCCCGCGGCTGCCACCCTAGGCCAGGCTGCATCTCCTCCCTTCCAGATGACTACAGGAATGTTCACGCCTCTTCCAGCCTCCACTCCGTGGCAGCCCAAGTGAGCCTCCGAAAGTGCCAAACTAGACCCTGACTGGCTCACAAAACTCTTCAGACGTTCCCTGTCATTCTAAAGATGACATTTCAATGCCATCCGATGTCCTGCATGGCCCTTCATGACCTTGTCACTGTTTATTCCTTGAGCCTCTTCTCTGAGAAGCTCCAGCCTCCACATCTGACTAACCTTTTTTCAGGTTCTTAAGGCACCCAACTTTCTCTCACCAACCAGCTTTCTCCTTGGCTGGCTGCCACTTTCCCCACAAGCCACCCCAAAGCGTGTCCTGGCTACCTCCCTCTCTCTCCCCGCTCTGCTCACCGTGGCCTCACTTCAGAGGAAGCCCTTCCTCGCTTCCTTTACTCCCTCAAATCTGGGGTAGTCACCCTTCCCTGACATGTTCTCCTAACACTCTTATTTAGGCACTTAGCACATTCTGCTATAAAATCTGTTTTCGTATCATACCTGCCCACCCCTTTCCCAGGCAATCGAACTCACAGAGACAGACATCTACAGTGTCTCTCTCTTGGCATCTCTTAGCACTATAGTTCTTTTTTTTTTTTTAAAGATTTTATTTATTGGGGCGCCTGGGTGGCTCAGTGGGTTAAAGCCTCTGCCTTCGGCTCAGGTCATGATCTCGGGGTCCTGGGATCGAGCCCCGCATCGGGCTCTCTGCTCAGCGGGGAGCCTGCTTCCCCTTCTCTCTCTGCCTGCCTCTCTGCCTACTTGTGATCTCTCTCTCCCTGTCAAATAAATAAATAAAATCTTTAAAAAAAAAAAAAAAAAGATTTTATTTATTTATTTGACAGAGAGAAAGAGAGAGATCACAAGTAGGCAGAGAGGCAGGCAGAGAGAGAGGGGGAAGCAGGCTCCCCGCTGAGCAGAGAGCCTGATGTGGGGCTCGATCCCAGGACCCTGAAATCATGTCCTGAGCCGAAGACAGAGGCTTTAACCCACTGAGCCACCCAGGGGCCCCAGCACTGTAGTTCTAGAATGGTTGGGTGGAGAGAAGAATGAATGAAAAAAAGTTCTACTAACAACTAACAAAATAGAATTCTATCATTAAAACTTCCGTAGAGCCCTAGGATAAAGGTAGGAATCATTTGTTACCAGAATGAACTGGGAAATACTGGATATATTTCTTTTTTTCTTTTTTTTCATTAAAGAATATTTAGGAAACTACCTTGAGTAGGAAAATCAAAAGTCACCTATGGATCCAGGCTCACACACAAAATATAATCTTGTGTATTTCTTTCCATTGAAAGGACTATAAGTAGTATTTCAGACTCACAAATTCTCACAGTAACCCGTATGGCAGAGAGCTTCAGTAACTGGTTCCAGGTCACAGAGCTGGTTAAATATTAGAGCCAGGATATGGACCCAGAAATCTTGATTCAAAGTCCTCACTTACACCTTTTCTGTCAATCCTAAACTATAGCTGCCTAAAGTCACTGCTTTGAAAGAAAAAGCACTTTAATTATGCTCAATTTTGGTATTTTATGTCTTTCACAGAATGATTTTTAGTGGTTTACCTAAGTACCTCTCACTTTTGCACATAATCTATAAAACAATGATGAAAACTGTTTACGCTAATGAAAACCAGAGGGGAAGCCATCTGGAAAACCATTTCCGGCTACTGCCCAGCAAGCTTTAGCTACGGCCTTATTGACCTGAAGGAAACAGGCAGTTTGCAAATGTCTCCACGTGAAACCTCTTGACCAGAACACAGTAAATCATGCAAAATGAAAACCATCCTGCAGAGAATATTATAACTTGCTGGATGCATTAGATTTCTCACTATTGTCATTTCTGGCACAGGAAGTGATTTCTGAAGTGGTTTTCAGAAGACATGAAAGTCCACATGTTCTTAAATTCAGAGAAGTGGGAACCAAATCTAGACTAACATTCCTCTCTCTCATGAGAAACAGCTTCCCTCATTCTGATACTTATCAAAGCAGGAAATGTACTGAACTCATTTAGCAATTTCTCTGACTGTGGATTTTTTTTTTTTTGACCAAGGAAAACGCCCTTATTTTTTTAAATAACTTCTTATTATTTTAAGATTTTCAAAGGATCTAAGAAATTAAAAATAGAGCTGCCCTATGACCCCACCATTGCACTACTGAGTATTTACCCCAAAGATACAGATGTAGTGAAAAGAAGGGCCACGTGTACCCCAATGTTCACAGCAGCAATGGCCACAATCGCCAAACTGTGGAAAGAACCAAGATGCCCTTCAACAGACGAATGAATAAAGATATGGTCCATATATACAGTGGAATATTATGCCTCCATCAGAAAGGATGAATACCCAACTTTTGTATCAACATGGACGGGACTGGAGGAGATTATGCAGAGTGAAATAAGTCAAGCAAAGAGAGTAAATTATATATGGTTTCACTTGTGTGTGGAGCATAAGGAAAAACATGGAGGACATTAGGAGAAGGAAAGGAAGGGTGAATTGGAGGAAATCGGAGAGGGATATGAAACATGAGAGACTGTGGACTCTGAGAAACAAACTGAGGGTTTTGGAGGGGAGAGGGGTAGGAGCTGGTTGAGCCTGATAGTGGGTATTGAGGAGGGCACATACTGCATGGAGCACTGAGTGTGCATGAACAATGAATCTTGGAACACTGAAAAAAAAATTAAATTAAAAAAAATAAAGATTTTTCAAAGGCTCACTAAAGTAGTCCAAGTAAACCGCAGAAAGAAATGGATGGCAAATGACAGTGGTAAGTTTAATGGATTTTATATTCATCAGGAATAATGGCTAGAAATCACTGGTCCTCCAGTTTTGTGGTTCAGGAATTAGGATTTCTGAACATATGCCATCAGGATAATAGGTGACAGAAAAGATCAAATCCTTCTATGATTCAAAATCTAGGCATCAAAGCATGACTGACCCCTTTCTTTACCATTATTAGTGTGCATATAGTAAGAGTGCCCCTACTGCCCTGCACATACTCTCTCTCTAAAATAAATAAATCTTAAAAAAAAAAAAAAAAAGGAAGAGGAAGAAGTGAATGAGGAAGAAGAAAAGCAGGGGAGGAGAAGGGAAAAGGGACAGAGCAATAGGAAAGGAGACAGAGACAGAAACACAGGTCTGAAGGGACTCTAGGAAAAGCTGCTGGGGATGGGAGTCTGCTGGCTGTTGAGGAAGCACATATGTCCTCTCCCTCTTAGGTAAGCCCATCGGAGCAGATACATACCCTTGGTCATAAGAAGAGTATAGAGCTTGTATAACCCAAAGAAGGCTGCCTCTCCCAACAATCTTTAGCGTGTAAATCCACTAGTAGAGAAAGAAGTAAAGAAATTTCTATAGAATCCAAGGAGCCTAGGAAGAAAGGGAAGGTTCCATCCTTTATAAAGTTCAACATTATTAAAACTTTTCTGATGGGCAAGAAAGGACACCCAAAAACCTCAAAAGGAGGCCATCCTGGAGTCTAATGGTGGCCAAGCCAGATGAGCCATGGTGGAGTGTGCAAGGGCAGGAAGGAGCCTGTGGCCCTGCCATCTTGGTCCTACAGGTGTGCTCCAAGAGGGACTAGTGAGTTACCATCTTGGGACCCCACTGGGCACCACTGAGGTCTTTGCTGAAATCATAGGATGTCTCACATTGTAGGGTCAGTTTTCTAAAGTGAAGCACCCAGAGTTGAAAAGCTGGGGCCATTTATTGAACTTCTAGAAGTAGGAGTCAAGTGGGAGCTAGGAGAGACTGCAGTGGGGTAGGGCCCTTCCAGGAATGTGGAGAAGCAAAACCAGAAAAGGAAGCCACAGACCAGAGAGGGGATGGCCTGTTGGAGTGGTGATAGTCTAAACCCGGGGAATGGTGTGAACACCACTGCCTCCTGTGTCCCAGTTCTTCTTCCCAGTCAAAGGCATCTCGTACTTTCTTTTTGCCATATTGCCTGGGGACCCTAGGACAAAGTACAGAGTAGAACTGACCTCGTGGTGGGGAAAGGGGAGAAAGGCACAGAGCATACCATTTTCCAACTTGGAAAGTCACAAAATCAAAGGGTATTAGAACTCAAACAAGGCTCAGAGGACCTGTGGCCCAACAGTTGAGGAAATCCAGGCCCACAGAGGGGCGACGTGTGCCCGAGACTTCACCGTGGCTGAGATTCTAGACTCAACCCAGACCCCTGCCACACACCGCCACAGTGTCTACCTGTAACAAGTCCGCTAAGGAACAAGGACAGAGGAACCTCTCAAGGGGCCCTGGGCCAGAGGCTGATAACTGCTCATTCAAGTCATGTTTCTGTGTTTATGTTTAATTATGGTGATAGCTACTTCCTGTCAAATCCTCTACAATGATTGATAGCGAGAGCTAAGCATTACTAGCTGTCAGTGTAGCAGTTGGCGCAGGGCCGATACCTGGCTCCAGTTGATACCCTGATGGCCTCTGAGACATTTCCTCTGAGTCACCCATAGGCCAGGGTGCATCTGAGCGGGGCAAAAGGCGGTATGGGAAATCCTACATCCTACCTACTCCTGGGCCCGGATTCTCTACATTCGGGGTGCATCCCGCATAGGTGGCCTCATCATTATGAGCACTGTTCTCTGCTCTGTGTATTTGGCAGCAACTTCAGCCAAGAGCAAGGCCAAGAGAAGAGCGCTGTCTTTTGCACCAGCCAGGCAATGAGCCAAGGGCCAGGAGCACAGACAGGACGGAGCAGGAGAGGCTGCACCCCAGCCCTCGGGCCAGCTGCAGGCCTGTGGGAGTCATGGGCACCCTGAGTAGTGTGAGGGCCATGTCAGGAGAAAGGGTGGGATGGGAGGGAAGTCTCTGGGAAGGTGGGAAGCGGGAGTGAGGCGGTGTGGGTCCTGGGAGCATCCACCAATCTCCCAGGCATCTGCTCAACTCTTGTAAAAACTGTCGGCACCTTAAGGAATAGCAGCTCACAGAAAAGCTGGAGTTTACAAAATCTCCCTAGAAAGGTGTGTTTAGAGGTGACTTTTGAGACACCCATTCAACGCCCTCCTACCACACTTACGTTTGCATTTGGTATCCAGTGAAGGGGCTCAAGGAAGCCCCCCCAAAATGTGCTACTTTGGCACGTGGATTATTTTGAGCCAAAGGCCCTTGAGACCCGGAGGATTCATAGGAAACTTTTACCCTTCCCTTAACCACACAGAAGAATCTAGATTGGGGGTTTTTCCCAGAATAAGGGTGAGCATCTGAGTGACCCATCTGTAGGGTAGAGCAGGCATCTGCTCCTCTTACAGCCCCTGGAAGGGAACCCCCCCTGAAGTCCAGACCCTGCCTCCTTCTCCCTCGTTTAGAATGACACACACACTTCATTTTGCCTGACTGTCTTTGGAATTCCCACATCTGTGTGGATTCCCCATACATACACCTATTAAATTCCATTCTCTCCTGTTACTCTGTCTCATGGCCATCAGATTCTTCGCCCAGCTGGAAGGATCTTTGAAGGGAAGGGAATTCTCGCTCCTGACACGGGCATGTGGGGGCACCCTGCTGCCAGGGACCCCTTCCTGCAGGCCCACCTGCCTGCCCACCAACTTTCAGGGCCCCCACATCCAAGTCCCCTCTGCAGCTCTTTTTCTGCTTGCTGTTTATTTATTTTTATTATTATTATTTTATTTATTTGTCAGAGAGAAAGACCACACAAGTTGGGGGAGGAGCAGAGGGGGAGGGAGAAGCAGACTCCCCACTGAGCGGGGAGCCCGCTGCAGAACTCCATCCCAGGACCCTGAGATCATGACCTGAGCCGAAGGCAGACGCTTAGCCGACTGAGCCACCCAGGCGTCCCCTGCCCGCCATTTAAATACAAGTGATCTCGGGGCTCTGTCCTAGTCCACTTTCTCCTCCCCTTGAACCTGAAATCCACTGACTCTCACTGAGCCTACCGGCTTGGGGGAGAAGGCCCACAATCCCTATTAAAACAGCATTGGATGCCAACATGACAAACGTAACAAACAGGCACGGGCCTTGCTTCTGGAAAGAAGGGCCACAGTACACATCCAATTCTGGTGGAGCCTGCTCTGCCTCCCCCCAGGGAAGAACACTGCTCCGCAAAGCCTTCTCACTCCGGCCCTTGGCTTCAACCCCC
>CM053611.1:17179718-17194014 GCA_028646535.1 Procyon lotor | reverse complement strand
GGCAGTGACCGAGGGGCCAGCATCTGGCCCGTTGTCATGCTTTTCTCCTCTCCTGCCTGGCTTTCGTTCCTTCCATGAAGTTTCTAGAAGGCAGATGCTTGACAGATGCTACTTTTATTTTCTCTGCAAAGCCTGGAACTGGGGGTAGGGTCACCGTGGCCAGTGCTGGGGACTAGAAATTTAAGTAGCTACGAGAAGTGGCCCAGACCTGCTGTACCTTGACAATAGAGACAATCCTGCGCATCCTCACGTCCCTCCCCATTCACCCATGAATTTGCCCACCTCCCGTGGGCCAAATAAACCACCACCTGACTCCTGGGGGCTCCCTGGGTGGACCCACCTCTCTGCATTTCTGCCCACTGCCTCCTCCCAAGTGCGATCCTCATGGGGGTGGGGGAGGGGCGCGGCTCACTTAGCACCGAGTCAGAATCAGAGAAACCCTAGTCTGACACCACCCCCTAGAAATGGAAAAGTGATCCAAATCATTGTGCACATTCGATGCAATACTGCCTGCAGAACTGGGCTTTGATACCTAAGCCTTGCCCAAATGTCAGTCGGGCCGGGGGCCGTCTACAGACTCCACTCAGCAGGACGGAAACCGGAAACCACGCCCCCCCCCAGGGCCTTCGGAGCCGTGAGACTCGGAGCTAGGTCTCACCTGTCAGGGGAAGGGAGCAGAGGAACCCCAGGTGTTGTGGGGAGGATTAAATGAGGCCACGCTGAGTTGACAGTTTGGTACAAAACCACCAGAAAGTTTTAAAAACCAAACACACACGCACACACACAGAATTCACTACCAAAGGCTCTTAATTCTGTTAAATTAACAATTCTCAAGTCCCACCTGTGGGGTGCCGAGCCAGGGCTCAACAACAGACCACCAGAGAAACTGCTTAAGGGTCCTGGAAGAGGTGCACAGCATGCCTGGGGGTGCCACGCGGGGGTCAAGGCCAGGTACAGGCAGGTCCTACAGCACAGGCCTCTGTTAGAGCGAGCAGGGGTGGGGGGCAGAATCCTTGGCGGTCCCAGGCTAAGGCCTGATTGCTCAATTCAAACAACGAAAAAGCAGGGTTTTGGTAAGGTTCACGGGGGTCTCATCTAAGGGGCGCACGAGGGGAAGGCTCCGTCTGGGAGGCAAGAGAGACACAAGGATGGTGGACGAGTCCTGTGGAACTTACCCTCACCTGTGACGTCCGGGGGGCTCGCGCTCACCAGGAGGGCTGTACAAGGGCGGCAGGCTGCTGACCCCACAGTGTGGATGCCCAGGCACTATCGTAGAGGGGCTTAGCTAATTTCTCCACAGCTCTCAAAAAGAAACCTCCCCAAAGCCAAAAACAAAAGATAATTCTACTCTCTGGGATGCCCCCCTCACAAACAACCTTCCTAACAGCCTCCCTCGGGTGAATCAAATCACAATAGCGCTGCACACAGTCAGCTCCCTCTGCCAATCACCAGCACACCTCAGCCCCTGCTTTCCGGACTCCTCTGCTCCTCCCTCCCACCCCTCCCTCTCCTTCCCCAGCAGGCTCTCAGCTTTTTGCCAAGTGCATACGATCAAACCGATAAAGCTCCTCCCAGGCCTTAAGGGGTGAGCCTGGTGGCCAAATGGAAATCCATCACAGCTGGGAAAGAGGCTCGCCTGCGCCCACCCCTCACTCAAGCGGCCCCCCGTCCCTGGCCCCCTTCCCTGGCGATGGTCCCACCTCTCCTGGGACCCTCATTACATGTATCAGGCTGCATGACAGTGTTCCCTGGCTCTTGGATGTTCTGTCCTTTTTTTCCCTTTAATTCCTTTTTTTCCCTTTGTGTTTCAACTTGGTTCATTTCTATTGAGCACCTTCAGGTCCTCAGCTGCTGACGTCAAGGGGATTCCTCATTGTTAGTGCTGCTTATGTCTAGAAGTTCCATTTCACCTTTTGGCTCTTATCGGAGTCTGATGCTGTTTATTGCTTTGCTCTCGACAGTGGGGTTATTTCCTGCTGTCCCGTGGGTTTGATAGGTTTTAAATTTGAAAGCCAGGCATCATGCATAAAACAGAGATGGAAGTAAATAGTTTTCCGCCTGGGTTTGCGTGCATCTCTTCTGCCGGGCCCTGTGGGGAGCTGAGCCCATCTAGAGGGGACAGGCCGGTCATCGGAGAGAACTGCAGGGCAACACCAGCGTCCAGGCCCCGGGGGTGTTACTGTGCGCCCAGCAGGGAGTCCGGGCTGTGAGAGCTTTTTCTCAATTTTCCGATCTTTCTAGTGCTTCGCAGAGCAGGCCCCACTGGCAGGCCACTGTTGCTTGTCGCCGATGGCCATGTTAGCCTCTGGGATAGCGTGGGGAATTCTTGGATGTCCCAGATGGATGTGAGCTTTGGTATTAGGCAGGCCCTTCGTGCCTGGGCCTTGTGGGTGGGCCTTTCTCAGCGCACCTGCCCCTTCTCCTATCTGTGGCTGGTCTTGGGCAGAAGTTCCCTGTGCCTTCCCAGAAGTAGTTTTGGTATCCGTGTGGGTCCAAGCCCTCTCTCCACTCCTCCCTTGAGGGTGGAAGGTTAATGGTCTGACTCCCTGCAGCCGTGTGTCTCTGCCTGTGCCCAGGGAGAAAGGGCTGGGTGCCTCTCCTCCAGCAAGTGGAGGCTCTTGCCGGTGGGAGGGAAGTGCCTGGGCAGGGGCAGGGGCAGCACCCGTCTCAAGATCAGAGCCGATTTCCCGCTGCCAGCCTGCTCCACAGACCAGACAGGGCTCCTTCTGGCCCCTTGGCTCGCTCCCGGTCTTTCTTGTGAACTACTGGAGGCTGCGAGTTGATGTGAGTCCCACCTGCCACATGGGCCCTTACTGGTTCTCCAGCATTTTGTTAACATTTTAGCTGATTTCTTCTGGAATATACAGCACCTGCCCCTCCCTCCTGTCTTCTGCCTACATGACCCGGGGTACATGTCCCATCTCTCCCTTTAGGGGCCTGCCCCTCCTTGGTATTTGGTTTCTAGTTTGCCTTGCAAACTCAGCTAAGTTCAAGGAAAGTTAGGATTTTGTATTTTGTCAGGCTTTTTTTTTCTCATTGTTTGGGACAGAGTAGAATCCCTCCGTCCCA
The DNA here is from genome assembly GCA_028646535.1 of Procyon lotor. Classification (NCBI taxonomy): domain Eukaryota; kingdom Metazoa; phylum Chordata; class Mammalia; order Carnivora; family Procyonidae; genus Procyon; species Procyon lotor. The sequence continues at coordinate 17,190,945 of CM053611.1, read as the reverse complement.
GGGAGAAGCAGGAACTCTCCCTTGGACACTCTGTCCTCCTCCCAACCATTCCCCACACTATCCGGAGAAATAAGTTGAATCTGATCATGCGCATCTCACCTTCAGTCCTTTTGGTGGCTTCCTGTCGCTCTGAGGACAGCCAAAATCCCTTAGAAGGCCTAGACACGGCCCCTGCCCACCCCCCACTTGAATTTGTCCCAATTCCCTTTTCGCTCTGAGAACGGCAGCCGTTAGCCTGTCTTCATTCTATTCCTTCTTCCCGTTTCCTCCATCCCTTTGCCAACCTTGTCCCTGTTCATTTGGATCTCAGAGCCCACTCCATTTCCCGGGGGGAGACCTTGCTTGGCGGCCCTCCCTTGTCATGCTCGCAGATCAACGCTGGCAGCATTTGGCGCCTCTCTCTAGTTGCGTCCCAGCCGGTACCTAAGCTGCAGAAGAGATTGTTTCTTTAACTGCATGTCCACCGTGGCAAACCCAACACCCAGCACCCAGCTCGGGAAATTCTAAATGCCGTTGTTGTGACCCCTGGGAACAGATGGAACCAACTCAGGGGCCTGCTTGGGTGAACCTGCTTTTGTTCTGCACCTGACAACCGTCCGCGGACCATGGAGAGCTGGGAAACAGGTTGATGTTTCTGGGGAAGGACAGTTCAGGGTACTGGCTGGTACTGACCTCACCCTGAGTGGAACTGGGTGCCCAGGCGCCATTGTGCTGCCCCCTGCATTGTTCTAGAAGGCAGATGACTTTGGAAAATGGCCTGGCCCACAGTGAGTCTCAGATAGGTACTGGCAGGTGCAGGATCCACTGGGGGGGGAAAAAAAAGTCTGGATTGCTGGAAATAGCAAAAGGGGAGGACGCGCCACGTTTCATTTAAGCGAACTTATTAACCGGAGAGGCTCCGAGGTGTTGCGTATGGAAAGCTACTCACCGGCTCTTTTTGGTTTACTGCTTTGATACTCCCGCTGTTCCTTCTTGTGATTCAGCATGTTTTTTTGGATATAAAAATGCAGCAAAGGTGAAGTTGTTCTGGTGGTTTGGGATATTTTGAGAAATTTGTTTGATGATTTCCAGCTAATATTGACTAGCCATTACTGCAACAAGTAAAAATTTGGCCTAGGTTTCATTTAGCGTAAGCAGAGAGAGGTCAGTGGTGTGGGAAATGAGAGAATGCAGCTAATACTACTGTGTCCTGATGGGTCTTAGAGAAATTAAAAATACAGGACATACAGAACATGAGATCTCAGCAGTAACTCTACCCTCCGTGTCAGCTTTAGAAAAGCAGTATCTGGAAGTAAATCTTTTGTTGGTGGTGGTAAGCCTCATTTGTTGTTAAATGTAATTTTGTTTCATTTTAGCCCGGAAAGAGGTAACTGGTGGAAGTTTTGATGTTCACGTACTCCCAGGAAATCTGTTTTATCTTATGGAAACTTCTGATGAGACCTTCGTTAAGAACTACGGAACCAAGTGTCTAGAACTATTGATACTTGCCTATCTTTAGAGGTTTTTCCTTTCAGTTTGAAGAGAATCCAAAGTGATTATATGATACTCTTCTCAATTTTTCAGTAGTTCATTGGTTTTTTTCAGAGGTTGAGAAATTACGCATTCTGGGCTGATGTGTGACACATAAATGTATTTCTTCACAGAGAGCTTATGGATCCAGAGACAGAAGATAAAGGGGTAAAGAATTATTCTGGCAGAATTTCATTTGAATCTTATCTGTGGAAAGTTTGTCAACAAAACTTCTGCTTGGTAAATTACCCATTTTTTCCTTTCAGTTATTTCAACAGTGGAAATGAGAGACAGGGAAAATGCTAGAAAACAAATTGTTCCATCAGCATGCAATGGTAAAAGCTTGGTCCAATCTTGTGAAATGTAGGGTCATCCCATTTAATGAGAAAATGCTTTATTAAAATAAGATAGTCCTGGGGCACCTGGCTGGCTCAGTGGGTTAAAGCCTCTGCCTTCAGCTCAGGTCATGATCTCAGGATCCTGAGATCAAGCCCGGAATCAGGCTCTTTGCTCAGTAGGGAGCCTGCTTCCCCCTCTCTCCCTGCCTGCCTCTTTGCCAACTTGTGATCTCTCCCCTCTGTCAAATAAATAAATAAAATCTTAAAAAAAAAAAAAAAAAAAAAAGATAGTCCTGAGCGATCATTGGTGCCTCTCCTGAGTTCACAAGTTCTCAGAATGCCGTAAGCCTGGGCCCCTCCTCAAGGGCTCCTCCCGCACTGAGTGCCTGCTGGCTCTGTGGGCACAGCTGCAGCCCCAGCAGTGACTGAGTAGGGCCAACGGGAGTCCTGCCGAGGACAACCAGTCTGCAATCTGGTCCCTGGCGTATGAAGGGTGGAGCACAAAGGCCATGCCCGACAGGATGTCTCACCCTTACTCTGTGACAATTTGGGGCTGACATAAGGAGAAAGCAGAACAGTTGGGAAAAACAGGAGCTCAAAGGGAAAAATTCGCTGAGTCTGTATAAGGCAAAACACTGCAAATAGGATTCACAGTCACGGGTCGATAGGAATGAAGGGGCACTGCCCCCATGGAGCTGCATGGCTCCTGCCGTTTCCGGTGAGTCCCAAACTGTGTTTGTCTCTTGGAGTCCTGGCTGTTCAATCAGATACGCTGATTTCCTACGTCTCCTGGATCTTCCAATAAACTTCACTACTTGGTGTCACCGACGTCTCTTCCTTAAGGCTTACAGTACTTAACACAGCAATATATATTAATGTTAAATTTTAAAGCAACCATTTGTTTATGGTCACATAAAAGGGGTTCATGTTTGGGTTAAGATTTTAAAGTCATATACAAAGAATCTTAATAAGTAAGATTGAGCAAAATGCACACAGGACGTGTTTTACAGTATTTATCATTCCTTTCTAAGAAAGGGCGAGTCATACGAAGACTTCATTGCGGAAGGAGTTAGAATTCGTGCAATCAACTTGGGCTATAAATAGGCTGAAGTAAATTATGATACATGTTTAGTACCCGCTGTGCTTTACCCTTTGGTGCATCACCTTTTCCAGGGCTCCCTTATGGAAGGGTTGGCACAAAAGTAATTTGATTTTGATTATTCACTTGAAAAGTTTTTCGTTAATATGGTCCACAGAGGGAATCACATGATGTAGCCAATGCCAGGCTTTTGGGGTGGGCCTTCTCAGCTGCCTCTCCACCTGGTAGAGGTGAGGTCCATGTGGGAAGAGCTCTGCGAGTTTCCAACCCCTCCCTTGGAAGGAGCAGGATTGTCATTGCTGATGTCTCCCTTTTCCTGCATTTGGACGTTGATTTCATGGCAGACTCCTGATAATCTTCAGGTAAGATGTAGTAGAGATGAGAACCATCTTTAGTTTCTAAAATTTTCCAGAATAGGAATCAAGCTAGATTTGTTTTTCATGCAACTTTTTATTCGGAGGTAACTGTAGATTCACATTTTGTTGTGAGAAATAATACAGAACTACCCAGTTTTCCCCAATGGTAACAGGTGCAAAACTCCAGTGTAATGTTACAGCCAGATGTTAGCAGTGATACAGTCAAGCGACAGAACGTTCCATCCACACAGGATCCCTCCTGCTGCTCTTTCCAGTCACACCTACCTCCCTATTCTGTTCTCGATGTCTGTAACTTTGCCATTTCAAGAAAGTTACATAAATTACCCTGTGTAATGTTTTGGGACTGGCTTTTTCACTCAGAATAATTCCCTGGAAATTCATCTAGTCAATCTAGTTTTGTTTGTTGTTTGTTTTTAAGTCACATAACATCAATCTATCCCTCATTTGTCATAGCAAAGCAAACCCAAACCCTTAACCAGGGAATAGAAGTACACTGTTTTTTGGGGTATTTATCCTATGTGATCTGAAACAGATGTTAAAAGTGCTAAAACCAGACTATCTTCTTTCAGGGAACCTGTGTGTAGCAAGAAAGACTGAAGATTAGGCCACTGTGATATTCTAGACTCTGCATTTTCACTCTGATAAAACTGAATGTACTAGGCACAGTAGTTGTACGTTTTATTATCACTAGATACTACATTTAATTTTTGTCTTAAATGTAAAAATTTGAAGAAAAATAATTGATAGATGGCTTTTTTCTTTCTTGGAATAGTCATGGACTCGTAGTTTTATTTTTAAAAATTTTGGTTTATTTGTTGTTAGGTTTTATACAATGTATGCTTTAAATTGAAGGTAGGATAATTAGAGTTACCTCAATTATCAATTCTCAATTACCTCAGGAATTATTCATTTCTTACAACCCTGTGAGACAGATTTTTCCCTCTACTCTATAGATGAGGCTTAGCAAGGTTAAGTAATTTGTCTCAGATCACCTAGTAAAGAATTACAGAGTATAAAATGGAACCAGGTATGTTTATGATTTTCAAGGCCCCTAAGTCAGTGAGAATCCCAAAGCTACATGGTGCAACAAAGGAAGAACCTTGTTATTGAGTCTTAATAAACTGTTTGACCACATATCAATGATACTAACTCACTGTGGAAAAACAGATAAGCCAAAAAAAAGTTGTTAATGTTTTTGTGACATACTGCCAGAGCAATGTTTTTTTTTTTTTTTTAAAGAACTTTTAAAGTCACCTGGTGTTAGCAAGTAAAACTCCATTAGTTTCAGCATTAAATAGTTTCATTAAATAGTTTCAGCATTCATTAAATAGTTCATCTAATTACAATTCATGTTAATCGCAAATATATTTGTGACATGTAGAGTTAACAGTACATTTCTTTCCTAGATGTAGGACGTGATAGCATTATGAAGGCTTCAAAAGAAAAACTTTCTCATAGCTGAACTTTAAATTCCATATTTTTCTATCAGCTCTTTTGCTTTAGAAATATAAGCACTCATGGCATCTTCCTTCGACTGCCCTAGAAAGACACAAACAGATTATCTCACTGACTGATGTATTGGGAAATTAAGGAAGTTTATTTCACTTATTTAAGAATTAACAACCTTTTTGGAGGTTCCATGCTTCCCATTTAGCCTTGCCTTTTAAATCTAACATTCCTGGACACTCTGCCAAAAGAAGAATAGATACATTTTCAAGTTTACTTTTTGCTTGATGCTTCTATAAACATTGTTCAAATGAAATGTATTACTTTTAAAAAAATATTTTTAAAAATATTATTATTAACAAATATACACATTACACACACACACACACACACACACACACACACAATACCAATATTAATGTCTCCAACTACAGATTGTTTGTAGAGCCCATAGAGTTCTTTCAGTTCCTCATCATCTGGTCTTGTTTTCAGCTTCCTCACATCTTCTGCGATCTTATCAAAATCAGCCTAGAACACAAAAGGAAGAAAAGGCGAATGGTGCATTCATTAACTTCCAGCAGGCCTATCTATTTTGTGGGTATTTACCACCAAACAGTGGGAACTCAAAAAGAAAGAGGAAGGTTGCAAACATAACTATTACTGGTCTGGTTCTACCAGAATTATCCTAATTTATTTTAATTTACGGATACCTCTCCTGGTACTTACCTGATATCCAGACAAGATATGGAGAACTACATAAAACTGTTACTAGTGAGGGGCGCCTGGGTGCCTTCGGCCCAGGTCAGATCCCAGGGACCTGGGATTGAGCCCCGAATCGGGCTTTCTGCTCTGCAGGAAGCCTGCTTCTCCTGCTACCATTCCCTCTGCTTGTGTTCCCTCTCTCACTGTGTTTCTCTCTGTCAAATAAATAAAATCTTTAAAAAAAAAAAAAACCAAAACTGTTACTAGTGAAAATTTTTTTTTTTTTTTTTTTTTTTAAGTAGACTCCACATCCAGCATGGAGCCCAATGCAGGTCTTGAGCCCACAATCCTGAGATCAAGACCTGGGCTGAGATCAAGAGCCAGATGCTTAAATGACTGAGCCACTCAGGCACGCCAATACTGAAAATCCTTAATACTGAAATTTTTAAAACCTGAAGAAGACATTAATAAATGAAAGATATTCTATGCTCGTGAACTGGAAGAAATAGTACTGTTTAAATGTCTATACTACCAAAAGCAATTTATAGATTCATGGCAATCAATCCCTATCAACATTCCAATGGCATATTTTACAGAAGTCGAAAAAACCACCTTAAAGTTTGTATAGAACCACAAAAGACCCTGAACAAACAAAACAATCTTGAGAAAGGATAACAAAGCTGGAGTCATGGTGTGTCCTGATTTCCAACTATATTTACAAAGCTATAGTAATCAAGTGGTATGGTATTGGCCTAAAAACAAATGGATCAATGAAACAGAATAGGGAGCCCAGAAATAAAAGCATGCATATATGATCAATTAATTTATGACAAAAGAGCTAAGAATGTAGAATGGGAAAAGGTGAGTCTCTTCAACCAATGGTGTGGGACAACCTGATAGCCACATACAAAAGACTGAAACTGGATCACTGTCTGACACTGTGCACAAAAATCAACTCCAATGATTTAATGTCATGTCAAGTAAGACCTTTTGTTTAGCTCTTATTTAAACGTAAGACCTAAAACCACAAAACTCCTCGATAGAAAACATAGGAGCTAAGCTCCTGGAAACTGGTCTTGGCAATGATTGTTTGGATCTGACACCAAGAGCAAAGGCAACAAAAACAAAAATAAAGACACAAGACTCCATTAAACTAGAAAGCTTCTGCACAGTAAAGAAAACCATCAACAAAATGAAAAGGATATTCCTATATGGAATAGGAGAAAATATTTGCAAAGCATATATCTTTAAAAAGTGGTTAATATCCAAAATACATAAAGAACTTATGCCACTCAATAGCAAAAAGAAAAAATCTATTAAAAATGGGCAAAGGAAGTAGACATTTTCCCAAAGACACACAAATGGAGGCGGTCTGATGCTGCATGGGTCACGTGTAGCTCCAGCTTTGTACATCCCACACCCCTGCTTCAGTGATGGCGGAGGAGAGCTAGCATGCCTGGGGGAAGCAGAGGAAGGCAGAGAACCACAGGAGGGGAGGGAGGAGGTAGGGGGAAGGAGAGGCAAGGGGAGCCCCACCTGGGGAGGTGAAGGGGGCAGAGTGCCACTTGGTGGGAGGAGAAGGAGGAAACCTTGCCTGGGTGGGGTTGAGGGGGTGCAGGGAGGAGAAGGCAGAGCACCACCTATTGGTCCAGCAGCCCAGCAAAGCCCGTTGGGGGAGGAGCTGACTGACCAGCACCCAGGAAGAAGCACAAAGGGGAGGAGCAGGTTGGGGATAAAGCACTCCTGAAAACGACGAGCTGTTCTATCCAACAAAAACTTCCAGATTAGATTCTTGAGAATTTAACTACAGCTGGTCAGACTAACATAATGACATCATCAGAAAAGTTGAAAGAAACTCATTTGCAGAAGAAAAACGAAGAATATGAAAAAGGAAGTGATTCCAAGAAAGCTGAAAAAAGTACAAAAAGTACAGTCTATGGCCCAGAATTAAAAAACCACTTGGCTCTAAAGCTAGAAGATCAAGATCTGCGAGATTCAAGGCAACAAGCAGCAAAATCCTTTAGAGAGAATTCTTTATATGATCCCAGAACCAACAGAACTTCTGTGAATAAGTTCCTATGCCTTAAAAATAAGAGGTAACCAGGGAAAAGGGCTGCTACCCTTGGGGATACTTGGGGAACCCAGAAAAAAACAAAATGCCAAGAGGTTTAAAGTGGCTGGTCAGAAACACGAAAACTTCTAAGAAGTAAATCCAAGCTAAATAAAAAATGAGAACTTGTATGTATAGAGCTTATTTAGTTTAAAGAATTAGTTTTTCTGGGGCGTCCGGGTGGCTCAGTGGGTTGAAGCCTCTGTCTTCAGCTCAGGTCATGATCTCGGGGTCCTGGGATCCAGCCCCGAGTCGGGCTCTCTGTTCAGCGGGGAGCCTGCTTCCTCCTCTCTCTCTGCCTGCTTCTCTGCCTACTTGTGAATTCTGTCAGATAAATAAAATCTTTAAAAAAAAAAATTAGTTTTTCTGAAAAAATCCAATAAATCATTTATAAATTAAAATAAATAAATAAAGACATACAAATGCCATGTGATTCAGCAATCCCACCTCTGGGTATATACCCAAAGGAAGCAAAATCCCTGTCTCACAGTGATGCTACCTCCCTCCAACTGTGTTCACTGCATCATTCTTTACAATAGCTAAGACATGGAAATTATAACCTAAGTGCCCGATGATGGATGGATAAAGAAAATATGGTATATATAGACACACACACACACACACAATGGAATATTGTTTAGTCATAAAAACGAAGGAGATCCTGCCATTTGCAGCAAGATGGATGGATGGAGCATTATGTGAGGTGATGTGAGTCACACAGAGACAAATACTGTAGGACCTCACTTACATGTGGAATCTAAAATAACTAAACTTAGAAAAACAGAGGATAGGGGCGCCTGGGTGGCTCAGTGGGTTGGGGTCTCTGCCTTTGGCTCAGGTCATGATCTCAGAGTCCTGAGATCGAGCCCCACATTGGGCTCTCCGCTTAGCGGGGAGCCTGCCTCTCTGTCTACTTGTGATCTCTTTCACTGTCAAATAAAAAAACAAAAACAAAACAAAAAACAAAAACAGAAGACAAATTGGCAGTTGCTGGGGGCAGGGGGGGAGGTGAAGGGTGGGGCAAGTGGGTGAATGTGGTCAAAAGGTGGGACCAAAAAAAATCTATCAAGAGAAATTTCAATACATATTTCTTTTTATTTTTTAAAAAGATTTCTTGATTTATACAGGGGGAACAGAGAGGGACGGAGAGAGAGAGGGAGAGAATCTCAAGCAGACATCCTGCTGAGCGTGGAGCCCAATGAGGGGCTGGATCCCACAACCTGGAGATCACCACCTGAGCAGAAACCAAGAGTCAGATGCTCAACTGACTGAGCCACCCAGGTGCCCCTACACGTCCCTTTTTGTAAGTTAAAAGCATATAAATTCCACAGATTGGAATATTCCACACAAAGGAATGTCTATGTGCTCCCAGCACATTTTTAAGATTTTATTTTGTTTTTTTTCTTTATCTCTACCCCCAATGTGGGGCTCAAATGCAGAGCCCAGAGATCAAGAGTTGTATGCTCCACTGACTGAGCCAGCCAGGTGCCCCCTCTGTGCTCCTAGCTTTATCCCTCCTCTTTTAACCTCTTTATCTAAAAAGGACTTTGGTGACTATTTCCTTAATATAATTTCTCTATTCTTTTTTTTTTTAAATACACTATATTTTACCTCATGTTATTTAAATCAGGGATAAGCAGGAAATGTCACCAGCCTGCATATCAAACAAGATAAGCTCAAGGAGCCATTCTACCCCCACCTTCCATTTTCTTTCTCCAATGTATGGCTCCCTTTGATCCAAAGATGCAAAGTCCTAGTAGGGAAAGTGGATAGTCGCACTGTCATGTCAGAACCAGAGAATTCAGCAGAGTAGCTGGATTAAGTTTCCACCCAGCACCAAAGACAGGACAGTAGTGCCCAGAGCAGTTGTTGGGTGATGAACAAACATCACTCGTAAATTAGAGACTGTGTTCTCCAACCTAAATAACCTTGAAAAAGGCCTGGGGGTCTAAGAAGCATGTGTGCATGTGACAAGGGTCACACACCCTGCCTCACCTTTCAGAGTGTCTTTCTAGGAAGCGGTCGACAGCTTTAAACAATGTCAGGGTTAAGAACACAGGCTCTTGGGGCACCTGGGTGGCTCAGTCGGTTGAGCCTCCCAGTCTGGATTTTGGCTCAGGTTATGATGTTGGGGCGTGAGATCGAGCCTCACATCAGCTCAATGTGGAGTCTTCTTGAGATTCTCTCTCTCCTTCTCCCTCTGTTCTTCCCTCTACTCACGCGTGCTCTCTAAATAAAAATTAAAAAAAAAAAAAAAACAAAAAACCACAGGCTCTAGAGCCAGACTGCCTCAATTAGGATCTCAGCTTCATCACTTAGGAGCTGTGTATCCTTGGGCAACTTACTTAACTTGTGTCTGTTTTCTCAGCCAGAATATAGGATGATAATACCACCTATCCACAGGATTGTTAGGAAGATTTAAGTAGGTTAGCACATGTAAATATTTAAAATAGTGCCTGGGACATGATGAGTGTTTAATAAAGGTTACCGTTATTTTAAGCCTCTTTGGGAAAAAACCTAATTCTAGAAAAAACTGGAAAAAAAGGTATTCACAGTGAAGACACAAAAAACACTTTGACTTAACAAAAACAAAATTGTTTTTATAAACTCAGCTTTGTAAGTCATGTAGAAAAAAATAAAGACCAGCAAAAAATATACTAAAACATGGAAACAATAATTGCCTCTGATTATTGGTAAGTTTTCTGGGTTCTTAAAGCTTTCTATACTCTCCAAATGTTCTGTTGTGTGCATATATTGTGTCTGTAATAAGGATAAAATGAAAATGCTCCCTAAGTGCCCGGGCTCTTCAGAGAGGTGTAGGGATCTTCCCCTTCACATTTACCAGCATCTCAGGTCGTCTCCTTGCTGTGAGGTCTTGTGCCTTCTCCAGGGACAGCAACTCAGTTCCTTTTGGCAAGCCAAGCCTTGAGGAGAATTCTGAGGCTTCTCAGCAACCATAATAGGTCCCTACCTTCCAGAAGGAATTTCTGGAAAATTGTTCTGTGGGGTGGCAGGTAGGGCATGGAACCATGTGACAAACTAATGGAAGTCTGGACCCTCTCCACAAGAGGTCAGGCCCTGACAGGGTTTCACACACAACTTCAGGGATCTCTGTTCCTTCTCCCTTCCAGGGTATAGAAGCCTGTTCAGCCCAGATCATTCTTTTCATTCAACATGCCCTTCTGTGGTTCCACAACTTGACACATTCCTGCTCCATGATGTGGTTCCAATGTACCCTCCTCTATGGGGGCCTTTCCCAGTTCAACCACGATAGGCTCTGGGGAAAGAACACTGGCCTCACATCAGGATCTTGGGTTTAAATTCGAGCTTGGCGACACAATGCCATGCGATTTTATGCAAGCAACACGGCTCTTCTGAGATTCAGCCTCAGCCAAAAAGAGGATACTATCAACTTCAGTGGGAAGGTATTAAGATTAAATACCATTGAGGGGCACCTGGGTGGCTCAGTCGTTAAGCGTCTGCCTTCGGCCCAGGTCAGATCCCAGGGTCCTGGGATCGAGCCCCGCATCGGGCTCTCTGCTCTGCAGGAGGCCTGCTTCTCCCGCTACCATTCCCTCTGCTTGTGTTCCCTCTCTCGCTGTGTTTCTCTCTGTCAAATAAATAAAATCTTTAAAAAAAAAAAAAA
>CM053611.1:17143853-17179618 GCA_028646535.1 Procyon lotor | reverse complement strand
ATTAAATACCATTGAGAACAGATATATTCCTGATTTTGTTCTGTTGACTCTGCCCGCCCAGAGCTCCTCGCTTGGATCACACTACTTACCAGATGGACTGAACACCTATGACGCACCGGGCCTTTGCTAGGCAGACAGGGATGAACAGGGCAGCCGGCGCTCAAGGAGCTCAGGTTCCCGTGAGGCCTGAGCAGGTCAACAATGGTCATATGACACTGGCTCCAGTGGAGGAGCGGGGCCCTTCGGGGATGCACAGGAGGGAGTGTCAGCAGATGCGTTAGAAGCCTTCCCAGAGGAGATGGCACTTAGCTAAGCTGGAGGTGGGCAGCACCTGCTGGATGATGCACAGGAGCATGGAAGGGTGTTCAGGGTGGGCGGCAAGGACAGCAGGTATTAGGGCTCAGCAGGAAAGCCGGGGCGGGACTGGATTTGTTCCCCTCATATGCGTAACAAAGGGCAGGCCTAAGTGTTCATCTTGGAAGCCAGAGCCTGCCTTACAGAGAGCACTGGTAGGCTCTACCAGTCCCAGCTGCTCGGAGTGCAGCCATTGAGAATGGCTTGGTGAAGAAATGAAGGAGTGAGTGGATGTGAAGAGGGTCTGAAAACTATCACAGGTGAGAAACTGCTTTAAATGTACAGTTGCTTACTAAACTCCAAAGCATTCTGGGCCAAAGGGGAAGTTTCATAATGTCCCTGTGCCACTGTGGAGCTGGGCTTTTTGCTTTTGGTGAGGAATTTCAGCCTCTGCCGAGCTCATTCTTCTAACGCTGGGGCCTCGGCGTCCTGCTTGAATGCACGTGTACATCATTTCCCGCACAAGGCCTCTCCCCAGACTCTCTCCTGGTTATATTTTCACAAGGCCCCCTGACCACACCCTGGTGTAGAGGTGACCCCAGTGTCACCGCCAACACTCACAGGGGGTGCATCCTGCTTTCCTGGAGCTGGAACCTTCTGCCCACTTACCGCCTAGGAGTACTGACCACTCTGGCCTCTGGGTAAATTTCCTTTCCAATTTCATCACAGCTGAAAATAGCCTCTGAAGGTGACTTTCACCTAACCCAGTTTTCCTTTCTGCAGCCAAAGAACATGGTCATCTCACAACACCAGCTTGACAAAACCTTTTTTCCTTTTTTTTCTTTTTTTTAAGATTATTTATTTTAGAGAGAGAGTGCGTGAGTGGGATGAGGGGTAGAAAGCGGGGAGGAAGAGATTCTCAAGCAGACTCCAAAGTGAGCACGGAGCCCAGTGTGAGGCTTGATCTCACAACCCTGAGATCATGACAGGAGCTGAAACTGAGAGTCGGACACTCAACCGACTGAGCTACCCAGGCGTGTCCTGACAAAACCTTTTTGAGCAATCATTTCAGGCGCGTCCTGACAAAACCTTTTTGAGCAATCATTTCCCACTGAGGACCTGAATTATGAAGATCATAAATTCTCACCCTGCATGGTCCTTAGGTCATACAAACATGTATGGAGGGAAAGAAGTTAGTTCTTTGCCTGTTGTCAGATCATGAATCCCCAAGACTTGAAAAGATGCAGCTTCTTGAAGAAGCAGTCTGCCTTTCAGCATCATTTTCTAAAAAAGAAATGTACCCAGTTTACCTGGCTCTCAGGTAAAAAGCTTTGCTAAAAGCTTTGCTACTGAAGTAAACACACTGTAAGTTTAAGATAAAGTTTGGAGGTTATAGCTGAATTAGAAATCCCATTTGTTTGCCAAACAAAACAAAATACTAAGCTAAAAAGGGATAAAGTTTTGATATTGAAAGGTTTATTTTGAGGAAAGGTCAATATGAATTGTAAGTCCTATATAAGAAAAAATCTAAATGTTCAAGGACATGCTTATCCTTATTAGGTACTTACCACGTGCCAGGTACTATTTTAAATGCTCTACACATGTAGCTCATTTAATCTTGATAGTCCCTCTCCTCCACTTTTGGATAAAGAAACAGGCACAGAGAGGTTAAGAAACCACATCACAGTCTAAGAAGGGGTGAGGTTTGTATTTGAACCTGGCCAACTCTAGAGTATGTGCCTTTAGTCACCATAACATTCTTCTTGAAGAATCCTTAAGGGGGGCCGGGGGGGGTGTCCCTGGATGGCTCAGTGGGTAAAGACTCCAACTCTTGATTTTGGCTCAGGTAGTGATCTCAGGGTCCTGGGATGGTGCCCCACCTGGGGCTCTGTAATGCGTGTAGAGCCTGCTTGAGGATTCTCTCTGCCCCTCCCCCCACTCTCTAAAACAAAAATAAATCTTTTTTAAAAAAAGAATCCTCATTCTGTGAAATTGTATGCAGATTTTTTTTCAAATTTTATTATAGAAGAATATTTAATAATGACAAATGCTCCTAATATAGTCATAGGTACAGGAACAAACCTGTATATACTTAAGGGTATAATTGAATCAGTGTGTGTATATATACACACATATGCACATTTATGTACATACACTTTCAAGCACGTACAGGCACATACACACACATTTTTCACACAGTACAAGCAAGTAATCCCTCATGTTGGCAGTGGTTATCACCTGGGTGAAGAAATTCCTAATGGTTTTTACATACTTTATATTTGCTCTCTTTCCCCAAATTTCCCACCCTGAACATACATTTTTTCGCATATCAGCAAAACTACTATTTTGTAGTTTTACAGATCTCTGCTGTTGAGAAAAACACTTGCCTTACCAAGGAGCGAGGGGGCGCGGGTGGCGCCCCAGCCACCCTCGCTTTCCTCTCCCAGATGGAGAGAGCAGGCGGAGCAGGGCCGCCTGGTCCTCCAGCAGCAAGCCGGCGTCTGGACTCCCGGGGGGCCAGCTCTTACTTTTCGAGTAACCAATCCCCGCGGTTCGCGAGTGTTGCCATGGGGAGCCCCGGGTCGCCGTCAACAGGTGGCACCGGTGTGGTCCCCACTGTAATGAGCGGGCGCTCGCGATGGGGGTGGGAGTGTCCGCGGGGTCACTCCGGACAACTCTTGGGGCGGGGGAGGGGAACGCGAGGATGCGCGCGACAGCGGTCCCAAGCTCCAGTTCTGAATGGCCCGCCACCCAGGGGCGTCACGCCTGCCCCATGCCCCACCCGAGCGCTTCCCTCTGAGGAGGAAGCCCGCTCGTGCGGCTTCCACACCCTTCAACTCACCTGCAAAGACATGGTGACAGCACTCAGCTACTACCGCACTCTTGAGACGCCGGTCCCCAGAGCCCGTGCGGCGGGCGTCCTTAAATGGTGGTGCGCCTCCGCCCGCCGGCTCCCATTGGCTGCGCTGTGGGCCCGGCCGGTTCCCATTGGCCATCAGCACGAGGAGGCGGGGCTAAGTAGTGAGTGGCACCCGCCCTGACGCCAGCGGCCGCCCGCGTACCAAGCAGCGCAGAGGGTTGTCTACAGCCAGCGTCGCTGCAACTGGAAAAGCCAGGAGCAGGGAATTTAAATGAGTTCCTCTCCGCTCTTGGCTCGCTCCTCAGTTCTTTCTCAAGAGATTGTTTGCAGGATATCCAGAAAAATCTCCCTAGGGCATCAACCTCAGCGGGGATTCCTTTTTGTATATATATCCCTCCGCTCTCGTAAATCCTAGAAACCTGATGGCAGTTTTTCGAGATCTCTCAAGGCACATATCTCTAGGCACACTTCATCAGGAATGAAAAAGGAATCTCCTCTTTAAAAAGCAAAAACACATTCTGAACACTCGCTGCACCACCCTAACTAGTTCTCGGTTATTGTAAAGGCACAGAAGTACGCACTGCACCGATTCAATTTGACCCCATTCTCGGGGCAACAAATCCAATGGTCCTGCAAGTCTGCAGACACACAGATTGGGGTTGTGGTGCACACTTGATTAAGTTTTCAAAGAACTGGACCAGCATTTCCTGGTCATAGGAGGAGTTCATCTCTGACTTCTTTTTTTTTTTTTTTTAATTTTTTTAAGATTTTATTTATTTGACAGAGAGAGAGAAATCACAAGTAGGCAGAGAGGCAGGCAGAGAGAGAGGGGGAAGCAGGTTCCCCGCTGAGGTTGAGCAAGGCTCGATCCCAGGACTCCGAGATCATGACCTGAGCTGAAGGCAGAGGCTTTAACCCACTGAGCCACCCAGGCACCCAATTTCCGACTCTTTCAAAAAAGAAACGTTCCTGGAGCGAAGTGACTGGAAGAACTGACAAATTCAGGGTTTAGAGAGTTATCGATCTGAAACGTCTAACAACACAAGTGCTGGAGAAGAAGGCCCCAAAACATTTTAGCTTGTTTTTGCATAAAACTACATTTAAAAAATATTTGCTTGGGGCGCCTGGGTGGCTCAGGTGGCTAAGTATCTGCCTTCGGCTTAGGTCATGATCCCAGGGTCCTGGGATGGAGCCCACATAGGGGTCCCTGCTCCGTGGGGAGCCTGTTTCTCCCTCTCCCTCTGTCCTACCTGCTTCTGTTCTGTCTCTCTTTCAAATTAATATATCTTTAAAAATTTTGCTTTATGTTTTCATGTAAATCCCTTGGTTTTTAAATTTTTTTCCTCAAAAATATTTTCATGCTCAATGAATTTCCAAGTAAAAGACAAGAAGCAAATCTTAGCAAAATATACTGGCCAGGATATTTTGGTTTTTCATTTTTAAGTTTGCAGGTGATGGGAAAGACACTGTGGGGGTACAAAGGCAAATGGCAACTTCAGAACAGTGAGTGCTTTTGCTGCTGAGGAAGCCCTATCAGTGTTTCAGTAGGGAAATACTGGAGGTGAATTCCAGTATCATTATGTATCTAGAGCTGAGACATTTGGGCACGGTAGTCATTCTAAGAAATCAGGAAAAGGGGAAAGGGAAGGTTCACTGTGCTCTGTTTTTTTCTAAGTCTAGAACGTTCTAAGAACCCTTTTCAAAGTGCGTTCTTCTCCTGAGATGCCCTCCCCTAAACAGAAGCTAGAGCCATACTGTCTTGTTCCGCAGAACAAAAAGAAAGTAAAGACAATGGAAATATTGATGTCTTCTGCCCAGTGATAATAATATACTAGGTACAGTAAAAACTCAGGCTTCCTTTGGGAGTGAGTAAATTTGGACAATCAACTTCCTTTTTTAAAACTATTTATTAAATATTGATTACAAACCAATATACGTACATCCATAAATATGTAAAATTCTAAAAATAAAGGGCACATTTATGAACCTACCACCAGTTTAAGACATAGAACATTACCTTTACCTTTGTGACTCTCCTGATTTCATCCCATCCTATCTTCTTTATTCATTCTTTCATTCATTCAAATAGATATTGAGTAAGAGAGGGAGAAGCAGGCCCCCCACAGAGCAGGGAGCCCGATGCAGGGCTCTATCCCAGGACCCTGGGATCATGACCTGAGCCAAAGATAGACGCTTAAAGATGGAGCCACCCGGGTGCCCCCATGAGGTGCAATTTTATAATCATTTTGGGGGGACTCTCCCTTTGTTTACCCCTCCACCTATGTCAAGCTGTCTTAATCATTAAATCCTATCTATTTTGTTCGTCTTCATGAAGGGTTGTTTTGGCACTTTGCTCTTCCCTATAAACTTTAACATCCATGAGTCAAGTTCCACAAAGGAAAATTCTTGAATTTTTCTTGAAATTGCGTTGCAAAGCTATATCGGTTGTGTGGGGGTGGAGAGGCTGATATCTTTGTGACACCGAGATTCACTATTCATGACTCATGTGTCTTTTTCAATCAGTTTCCTTAATGTTTTCAGACAGTTTTCTCCATTGAAGAACTTGTATGTCTTATGTGGACTTTTTTTTTTTCACTTTTTAAAAGACTTATGTATTTAGTTTAGAGAGGAGGGAGGAGCAGAGGAAGAGAGAGAATCTCGAGCAGACTCCCCATTGAGCATGGAGCCCAATATGGGGCTTGATCTCATGACTCTGAGATCATGACTTGAGCCGAAATCAAGAGTTGGACGCTTAACTGACTGAGCCGCCCAGGCGCCCCATGTGGATTTCTTTTTAAGTAACTTTATAATTTTGTATTAAGTTAGATGGAATGTTTTTGAAATTTTCATTGTTTGTCCTTTTGTAACTGATACAGAGAAAGGGAATTCATTTTTGTATGTTGACTCTTACCCAGCAGCCTTGATAAATCTTTTAAGTTTTAATTATTTTTCAGTATATTATTTTGGCTTTCCTGTTTAGCAATGTCTATGAATAATGACAGTTTCATTTTGTCCTTTCTAATCCTCAGATCTTTCTTTTCCTTGCCTTTTTGCACTATCCAGGACCTAAGTATAGTAATGAATAGGAGTAGTATATGGTTCCTTAAAGGTAATGCTTTCAGAGTTTCACCATCAAATATGATATGTTCACTGCAGGTGGCTTATTTCAGTGGATTTATATGCTTTAGTATGTTAAGGAGGTTTCTACCTATTTGTATTTGTTAAAATTTGTTTCCATGAATGGATGTAGAATTTCATCAAAAGCTTTTTATTCCTCTATTGGGATGATCATATCGTTTCTCCTTTAACCTTTAATTTTTATTTTTTAGATCTTATTTGCTTATTTGAGAGAGGGAGCAACTCAGGCTCTATCCCAAGACCCTGGGATGATGACCTGAGCCAAAGGCAGACACTTAACCAACTGAGCCACCCAGGCACCCTTCTCCTTTGATCTTTTAAAGAAATGGCTTACATTAATTTTCAGTTGCTAAACCAACCTTGCATTCCTTATTAATCTCAACCTGACCTTGATGCAGTGTTTCTCTCTTTTTAAATGCATTACTGGATTGTGGGCTGTATTTTGAAGGTGTTTTTCATCCATGTTTATTTTGTAACTCCCTTTCCTCAGACTCTTATGTATTTATTTTCTCTGTATCAGCATGATGCCAGTACAGAAAATAAGTTGGGAGAGCATCCACCCTTGACTGTAGAGGAATGAATTGTGTAGAATGGAGAGGATCACAATGACAGAAGGTCACTTTGTGGCCAGTAACACTCCAGCTGATTTTCCTCTTGCTGCCTCCTGCACTTCCAACCCCTGAGGTTAAAGCCACTGCCAAGCACAGTGGAAGCCTAATTGCTTATTGCACCCATTCTCCGACTTGTAGTCAGAGTGTCCTAGCAGAGCACGAGCCCATGTCGGTGGCATCCCATTTTCTTGCTCCAAACTATTTTTGGCACCAGAGGTAGCTCCAAGGCTAGTGAAGCCCTCAGTGAAAGTCACCCAGGAGATTTTTCCCGGAAGTACCTGTTTAGGGATCCCATACCTTGCCAAGCTGCCCTCTGGAAACACCAACTCCCCTCCCCCAGGAGCGCTGCAGAGCCTTGCGCCCCTTCCCTCCCCCGCAAACGAGGCGGTGGAGGCTCTGCAGTCTTGCCCCAGGAGGGGGCGCGGTGGCCTCGCCTCCTCTTGTCTCTGGGGAGGCACCTGGCAGCCCTGTCAAGGTTAAGCGGCCTTGATTTGGGAGGCAATGGTTTTGAATGCGGCAGGGGTGCGGCTCTCCACTTAAATGGAGCTCCCTCGAGCGTTTAGACCCCCTCCGTCCACTGCGCAAAATATCCTTGGCCCGCAGGCCCGGCACACTCAGCAGCACCGCAAATTTCTTGCTCAGCTCCCACTGGCCACTGTTTGCTGGTAGCACAGCGCGGGCCTTCTGCACCTTCTCACTGGGCTTCATGAAGTTCATGCCTTTAATCCTCCCTGTCAAGTGTAAGGAGCACCACTTGGTCTCCCCACGTTTCCTTTATCACTGTTTTTGCTCCCACTCTGGGAGGTTTCAGCGTCTGTCAGTGTCTGCTCTCAGGTTCCTCTGACAAACCTGAAACACTGATGATGTCTCAGTATAAACTTGAACCTGGACCTGCTGAACAAGTTCCCAGGCCCCCCTGCAGGCGCTGGCTGCTGTCTGAAGAAGCAGGGGGTAGCTCGCCTGTGAGAAGTTGCCCAGGTGGATGGAGTTTCCTCTGGACACACCGCTGGGGGGTGTTGGTTCCTTCTGTGCCACAGCTTCTGATGTGTGGGTGGAAGAAGGGGCCGGAGGGACACAAGTCTGTGGGAGTCTGTGCTGAGCCAGGGTCCCTTATAAGTCCCCTCTGGGGGGCACAGCCCTGAGGCTTGGTTAAGCTGTGGCACGTGAATCCCTGGTACAGATGAGGCCTTGCTGGGAGACTGGGGTGTGGTGGTGGGGTGTGGGGGAGAGCAGAGGCTGTGGAGGCCCTGGGCTCTGGCAGGGTTAGGCCCTCCAGCTCAGCTCTCTTGTGACCTGGGAGCAAATAGGTGGCCATCACTTTGTTGCCCTTACGGCCCATCAGGGAGTCTTGAATCTCTTCCCTGTGTGACGCACGCCACCATCAACCCAGCCAGGCTTCCCTGTAGTCAAGGAGTGGCTCCACAGAAGGCTTTAGTCCTTCCCCATGACCTGTATTCATCCATGGGTCTTGAGCTCTGAAGTGTTCTCTCACTGGGATTGAGAAGGAAAAATTTCTTGAGCAGTTTTTCACCTTCCCTGGAATGTAAAGGGGGATATGGTGTATTCCATGGAGGGGTCTGCTGACTCGTGTCTACAGGATGACCCTCAGATTCCACCCTTCCATGCAGGGCCATCTTATTTGGCCCTGGAAGAGTTCCAGGGCAGCATAAAGGGGAGGGGGAGCTGCCAAAGGAAGTATCCAGCTGTTGCCAAATGTGAATTCTTACTGAAGCCGAAGTCTTCAGACTTAAATGTCATGTCAGCATCCAAGAGCAGGTGTTTTGTCTTTACCCCTATGAACAACACACTTCTAGGGACTGTACCCACAGACACTATCAGACAGAATCTGCCTGCGGCTTTTCTTACAGACCTTCACGAGCCACTAGGAACTCAGCACCTCTCTTTCACTAGCGTATTCCAGGACAAGGCAGAGTGTTTACTCAGTCTGGATCACTTTAAATAATCGTTTGGGGATGGTTCAAGGCCTTTTTGATTCTTATTTCACAGGACAGTCTGGAGTTTGGAGGAGTTCTACTAAGTCTTGTCACTGATCTTAATGACTACCTCTTTCCTAAGGCAGGATGTGCCAAGCCAAACTTCAGCTTGGTCAAGTTACTCTTGGTGATGACCTTGAGAGCCAGTGGCTGCCCACACAGATCTCCTCCTCAGCAGAGATGGCTGAGAGGCCCAGCAGCATGGTGGACTTTACTGCTGACCTCAGGAGTCAAGGTATCCCAAGGTCAACTTAAAATTGGGAGAAGCTGGTGAGAAGGTTGGCCCACATCACCTCAAGAGAAAATCAATTCCAGAGTCCACTTGATGAACTAATCTTTATAATGGAATCAAAACACAATGCCAGATGAGCATACAAAGAAACAAAACGAAACACTAACAAACTAAATAAAAGAAAAAGGGAGATAAATAAATAAATAAATAAATAAATAAATAAATAAAAGAAAAAGGGAGAAAAAAATTTTGAAAGGAAAATGAGAAAAAACAGTAAAGAAAAAAATGAAAATGAGAAGAAAAAAAAGGAATAGTAAAGAAAAAATTGAGCGGCATTAAGAATATTAGTAATGCTGTGTAACCATCACCACTATTTCCAAAATTTTTTCATCCTCCTAAATGGAAACTCTGTATCCATTAAACAATTTCTCATGCCCTTCTCTCCTCAGTCTTAGTAACCTCTATTCTACCTAATACCTCTATGAGCTTATTTCACTTAGCATAATGTTTTTCAAGTTCATCCATGTTGTAGCAGATGTCGGTAATGAGTCACCCTGGCACCCCTGCTGGGTTTTTTGTTGTTGTTGTTGTTGTTGAGATTTTAAACTTTTATTTTAGAGAAGGAGAGAGAACATGTGCACGTGCATGCACGAGTTTGGGGTGGAAGGATAGAGGGAGAGGGAGAGGGAGAGAGAAGCAGACTCTCTGATGAGCACAGAGCCTGACATGGGGCTCAGTCTCACAACCTTGAGATCACTACCCAAGCCAAAATCAAGAGTGAGATGCTCAACGGAGTGAACCATCTGTTGTTTTAATAACAGCCATCCTTATGGATGTGAAGTGGTATCTCATCATGGTTTTGATTTGCATTTCCATAATGATTAAGGACGTTGAGCATCTTCTCATGTGTTTATTGGACATTTGCATCTCTTCTTTGGAGAAATGCCTTTTCAAGTCTTTTGCCCATTTTTTAATTTTTTAAAAAGAGATTTTATTTATTTGGCTATTCAGGAGTTCCTTGAGATCCAGTAGGAATTTCAGGATGGGTTTTTCTAATTTAACAAAAACACCCACTGGGATTTTGATAGGAATTGCATTGAATCTTTTTTTCCACAGTGCTTTTCATCACCTATATACTATATACTTTACGTTCTCTGTTTTATTGTCTGTCTTCTACATTAGAACTTCAGTTCACTGCTTTATCCCCAACACTTAGATTAAATAAATACTGTTATCTGTTGAAAAAGGGAAGGAAGGAAACATTCTTATGTATCCAGCATCTGGTACATTGCTTGACATATAAAAGATGCTCAGTTAAAACCGGTGAATAAAGTAAAATGTTTATATTTTTCACCTAATATATACTTATAGACATATGTACACATTTCTACATTAAAAGTGCTTCTCAATCATTTGTTCTCATATTGCTTCAGAAAGAATTCTGTGATAATTTAATTCATATAAATTTTTATACTTCAAATAACTCTAAAATTACAAGTTTATGTTTATGTACATGTATGGCATATTTTGAATAGTTACCTACAGCTGATTTTATATCACATAGACACTTTATTTCCAAAATTACTATTGCTGGCTCTTTAGGACCTATGGAAAATCTAAAGCCTAGCATCCTATCACATTAGGCTTTTTTTTTTTCTTTAAAGATTTTATTTATTCATTTGACAGAGAGAGAGAGACAGAGAGTGACATAGAGAGAGGGAATACAAGCAGGGGGAGAGGGAGGAGGCTCTTTAGGTTGACGCTGAGCAGTCAACTAACATAAAGCTGATTTGTCAATACAGAGTGATGCATCACTTATGACACCCATCGTTATTGATCTCTGGGACTAGGGATGCTGTCCCATGGGCATAAGATCCTGCTGATCTTGCTTTTGCTGTCTTCGAAGTAAAATAAGTGGTCTAAATCCAAATAGATTCTTTTTCTCCTTACTGACCTTATCTACAGACTTGTGGCACTGCCACCAGCTGTTACTTAGAGATCCCTTAACTGCTTGAAACATTTCATATACATTGCCTCTAATGACATGATTTATCACCAGGTCCCTTAAGCCACTCTTACCTCATGACAAGCATATAAATCTAACAATAGTCCAGTTCTAGAGTTAATATAAAAAGAACATTTTATTATTCAAAAACCGAACTGAGGTTTCGCAGGGTAAAATAATTGTAACAGCTGTCATTAAACATTTTATATATATATACACACATACACACACATATACACATATATACACATATGACACATACATGAGTTAAAGTGATACCTTGAAGACGATGTGAGAAACATACAAAAATGTTATATGGGAAGAAAATCAGAACACAATATTTAATCTGTGTTATTATTTCACAATTTAAATGCACACGTATAAATGTGAAACAAATTACAAGGAAACAAAGAAAGGAAGTATGTTTTGAGGTAATGGGTCATGGGTCATGCATGGGAGGATTGCTTACTTTTTTCTTGTAAAGTTTATGCCATCCAAATGAGATAAATTACCTTTAAAATGTCGTCATTTTAGCAAAGTTCTTGTGGAATGTATATTGGTAGTCTCAAAATAAGATACAAGTGCTAAAGTCATAGAAGCTACTGTTAATTTTTATTAACTCCTCATTCAGGCTGTCACTAGATTCATCACAGAATTATCAAGCACTTTCTGCATTCCAGGGGCTGTGCTAAGCATCACAGATTATCTCTTCCAGTAAGCACAACAGGTACTATTTTTATCAGTTCATGGAGAGTGTTAATTAGCTTGCGTTAGAGGTCACATGCCTAGCCAGAGATGAAGCTAGGATTTCAAGTAGGCAAACTGGATCCAGAGCTGTGGGATGTAATGGGAGGTAATCTTCACAGAGTGAATGTAAACTGAGAAGATGCTATAAATCTAACTCTACACTCTGGAACCTTAGGGGGACAAAAATTTGTGCACAATTCCTTCCCGTGACTCTAGCATTTCAATTAGATATGTGTGTCCACATTTCTCTTCCAGCTTGAAAGCTAGATCTAAGACTACTTAAGCTAGATCTAGGACCGGATGTTTGCAGTTGATCAAAATGAGCCAGTACGATTCATTTTACGAAAGAAAAGCCCGCTGTTATACTCCAAATCGCTGTAACTTCATTCTTCTTAAATTCTTTTTAATTGTGATTTAAAAAAAAAAAAAATCACATTTTACTTTAACCCTGTGTAATCTGCAGAAATCTTTGACCAAAAGGAACACGTTTTGGTGGTGTTGTTTGTTTGTTTCCTTTTCTTTATGGCCAGTTAGGTACCATGTAGGAGATAAAAACTGAAAATGGAGAAAATAGATTTAAAAATGGAAAATCAAACGAGCAGTGAAGAGATTGAGAAGGGAAAAGTTCTGAGACAAATGGAGAGAGGAAAAGTAAGGGGGGCTAAGTCAGGCTGGAAGAGAAAGGACTACGATGGAGAGGGAGGAGGCTCTTTAGGTCAGAAGCAACCTACTCTCACCACGGGTGAATCAACAGATTCAGATGTCTGACCTTGCAAATGTCCTTCAGCTGTTTACAGTTGTCCATGATTTCCCAGCGACTCCATTCCTACCTTTAGTTTGCACTGGTCCAAGTAGCTAAAGCAAGACGTTTGAAGTTTTCAGAGCTGCAGTCGCAGAACGCAAAGAAGCCTTCACTCTGCTCTTTCCGGGGGCTCAAGATTGCCTACGTTGTTGCCTGTAGGCACGTTTTTAATCTCAAACCACCCCTCATCCCCTAGTTTATCTTGATTTTCCTGATGCCAGAGAGTCGACGGAGATGGGGACACGCCACGGGGACTAGGGTTTTGAGTCCCCTTAGGCAAGCCAAATACAGAAAAGCGAGAAGAGAGAGAAAGCCAAGACTGCCAGGCGCTGAAAGGTAGAAACTGGATGAGAAGGGAGTGAGCAACATATGAGAGAACCATCCTTCCGGCGGCTACCTGAGGTAAAGTAGCCCCCAGACCAAGCAGTGAAGCCTGGAAACGGCGGGTTACCACGGCAACCGTGAGGTCTCGCGAGACCGGCATTACGCCTGCGCACTGCCGCTGTAGGGCAGTGTCTTGAGCCTCCCAGCCACATTCCCAAACCCAAGGCTTTTATAATTCGGGCCTCGCGACTCAGTGGACTGACTCTCTCCATTGTGAGTGACAAGGTGAGATGATGAGATGCGAAGCTCTCAGAGCATTTGGAAGGCGGGGCCAGGGAGGGCGAGGGCTCTGCGCACGCGCGTTGCACGTGGAGGTGGTGCGGTTGCCATTGTAAGTCGGAGCGGGATGTGGGGGATCTAGGGGGCCCGGAGGGGCGCGTCCCGGGTGGGATCGGGCCTGGGAGGCGGCGGGCACGCGAGGCCCCGAGGTCTTCCCCGAGACCCCTGTCTCTCCGGCTGAGCCGCCCTTGCACGAACGGGCGTACTTAACTGCCTCCGGGCCTTTACTCTCTTGTCTGGAGTTGAGCATCTGTAGGATACGGGAAATATTAAGATAAAGCCCACCCTTCAGTACTCCACAGCCTAGAAACGGGGACGGACCACAAAATAACTGCAGTTGGCGAACTAAATAGTAAAGAATGGGGGCAGTAGATACGGGCGGTATGCACAGGGAGGGACTCTGGGACAGGACTGCAACCAGCAGGAGCTGGGACTGCCCTCCCCTCCGCTACCGGATCTAGAGACCTGAATCCTTCCTCTGCTTTACTCCCGGCTGATAGCACCAAGCCTGGTAGATTCTACCTCCTATTTCAGCTGTATGTGTTTCTGTCCTGTCCCCTCTGTGGCGACTCTAGTGCAGGACACCATCGTACCTACTCTGGGAACCTCTTTACTCCTACTCTTGGCAAAGGACGCTCCCAGGCCGGGAATCCGCAAAGATCTTTTTGCAATGCCTGTCAAATCATGCGCTCTTCTGTTTTAAACGTTACAGTTGCTTCCCATTATAAGCTTTGAGAGGACCTTCACCTTCTCATCCTTGCTTCCTTTCCCTAATACCTTTACCATCTCTTCGATCTCTGCCCCAGCGACATTGAACTTACTTTGTTAATGTTGTTCCCTAGATACTCTTTATACTTCATACTCCCTCTGGCGGGCACTCTTCAGGTGTATGTTAAAAGGTCACTTTCTCCAGGACCTCTTTTCTGACCCCGTGAGCTAAGTTAGGCTTCTGCTGTTTCCTTAGTATTTTGTAGTTCCCAGACTTAAATGTGCACATCTTATTATTACCTGCTGATATGCCTTTTTCTTTTTTTAAGGTTTCATTTATTTGACAGAGAAAGAGCTTAAGCAAGCAGAGAGGCAGGCAGAGAGAGAGGGGGAATCAGGCTCCCTGTTGAGCAGAGAGCCCAGTGCAGGGCTTGATCCCAGGACCCTGAGATCATGACCTGAGCTGAAGGCAGAGGCTTTAACCCACTGAGCCACCCAGGAGCCCCTGATATGTCTTTTTCATGGATTCTAAGCATTCTAAGCCTTGAGGCTAGTAGCTGTTTTTACTTTAATACTTTATGGCTTGGTGCAATGTGGATAATCCAGAAATACTTGAAGAAAGGTGGTTGTGGGGCTGAAGGTAGAAGGGAATAATGTGTGTGTGGATGTGGTTAGAAACTGGTGGCCTCGTTCAACAGTAAGTGGTTCCGTGGCAGAGTATAAGCATGCATGGTGAAGAGGCCGGTGGAAGATGAGGGCCAGAGTGTGGACGGCCTTATCGCCTTAAAGGGTCTGCCCTTGATAGGCAGTGAATGCCTCCCAGACCTAGCTCAAAAGGCACCTCTGCAAAGTCTTCCTGTTTTTCTCCTCCAAAACCGTTACTTCTTCTCATCAGTCAGTACTTGGTGTTTGGATTATATGGTGTAAGATTCTGCTTATCCAAACTACTTGGCTCGCCAGGAGTTCATGCCTAGCTTGCTCTCCCTCTGGGGCACACAACGGTACTTAAGGATTTCTGTGCTGTTTGAGTGCTGAGGCCCATGAACTGACTTGCAGTTTGGCAAGAGCTCTATTAGACTGTATTTGTTTTGTTCATCTTCGTGACCACCTTCAGCCTGATGCCAGCCCTTACCAATCCCAACTGGATTTGGCTGAGTTACTTCCTGACTCCCTGAGCTGGAGGGGAACATACAGAAAATGGGACACGAGGAGGGCTGTGCGGAGGGGCTAGGATGGAGGCTAGGATGGAGGCTTGCACAGCAGGTAGCAAGGCCCCTGCAGCACTGACATGAACAGGGTCTGACCCTGCCCCGAGGAGCTGAATTTTGGATTTGTTAGAAGGTGACTTAGGAGGTTCAGTGGAGACCGGTGGAGGTCAGGAGGCCATTTCTGACGGCTGTCCAGGGTCAAGAGGCAGCCTGTCCTACCCCAGCTGTTCTAACCCTGTTCTGGATCAGACTCACCTGACAGCCTTTTACAAACACAGGTGCCCTGGTCCTATGCCAGGGATTCCAATTCAGTACATCTGGGATAAGGACCAACCATCTGGATGTTTGAAAAGTAGTAGGTTATTTTTGAGGTGCAGCCAAGATTGAAAAAGCATGAACTTTGAGTTTGGAAAACAGTTGTGACTTTGGGCCAGGCATTTAACCTGACTCTTCACGCACACATTGGGCAATTCTATAGGAATTTTGTGAGAATCAAGTACTACATGGAGAAAATGCTTTCTGAATTCTGACACACTCCATGAAGACACCTGCTCTTCACCATCAGTAGCCAGACTGCTGAGTGGAAATTTAATTAGAGAGGACTTAATTCTTAATTGTGCACAGGGCATTGCAGGGAGGCCCTCAGTGGGATAAACAATGACCTGGAATGAGGGACTGTGGAGGGAGAAAATCCGGTCATCTGAACATAGGGGCAGTTCCAGAAGCCGGACTTCTCGGGGGTGGGGCTGGCTCATTTAACTTCCTTCAGTTTTTCCGTGTAGGTCACTATGTTAGCTGAGCACCAGGAAGAAGTGAGGGATAAAACTGAGGGAAGAGAAGTGTGCTTGCTCTGGGAAGCAGAGCCAGGATATGCTCCCTCTGTCAGTTGTTTGTAACATTTTCCCCAAAAGGGATCCTTATTTTTCTTTAACGGATTAGTACTTTTAAGTTTCATTACACAATTCCCCTAGTTTTCATCAAGTTGCCAGCTGCAGAAGCAGTCAGCTTGGAGTAACTGTTAAGAAGGGGGAATATATACCTGTGTACGTAGGAAATGTTTAAGAAGGATATACAAGAAGCTTCGAGTCCAGGGAGGCTTACAAAAGGAGTACCATTGGAATTTCTGATTGTGTGCATAGATTACTATTCTGGTTTAAACACCCACGCCTGGCTGATTATGAATAACAGAGGCTTCCGGGCTCACACAGCTTGGGGGCTCTGTGCAGGCGGACTTCTTCACTACTGAACCCCATAACCAGAACGCTGCCTGCACACGGGGAGGTACTCAGGGGTCTTTGTGGGATGGAGGCCCAAATGGAGAGCAATTCAGAAAACGGTACCAGATTTGTAAGATTAATACCACACGGTCATTAAAAAAGATAATCATAAACAGGTAGAAACATGGAACATTTTTTAATAAAGGAAATAAATAGAATTTCACTGTGATGGCAGTAATGCAAAACACATATATTACCAGTATATGAATAAAGACAAAGTCATGAAAAATGGGGAGAATAAATTCCTTAATCTTAAGAGAGGTTTAGCGTATGGTCTTGTCGTTGGTTCTGTACAGTTGGGCTTGCTATAGCCCATCAGGAATCAGAGTAAAACAAGATATTCTTCTGACATGCATTGCTAAGTAACATGAATTTACTTTGTCATCTGCTGCTTTAGGAGAGATTTTCAGAATGGCTGCAGCTCCTCAAGCACCAGGCAGGGGCTCTGTTCGGAAGACAAGACCTTTAACAGTAAAGACATCGTTGAACAACCCATACACTATCTGCTGGAGTGCGCTAGAGAGGGAAGACATGCACTTCATATTACAGACCCTTGAAGACAGATTTAAATCTCTTGGGCTTCAGAAGATGGAGGATAAGAAGAAAAAGAAAAAGCAGTTTTTAAAAAAACAAAGCCCAGACAAATGTAGCACAGAGATTGGTATGAGTGAGGAACTGAAAGAGAAACACCCAGAAGATCCTGAGCAGGGCTCAGGGTGGACTCCTGTCTGTGTCAGGAAGCAGCTGGCCATCGGCGTTAATGAGGTTACCAGAGCTCTGGAAAGGAACGGGCTGCTGCTGGTACTCGTGTGTAAGTCAGCCAAGCCTGCGCTCATCACCTCACACCTGATTCAGTTAAGTCTGAGCAGGTCCGTTCCTGCCTGTCAGGTTCCCCGTCTCAGCGAGACACTCGCACCTGTCATTGGCTTAAAATGTGTCCTGGCCTTGGGGTTCAGAAAGGACACCACTGCCTTTGTTGATGAAGTGAAAGCCATAATTCCCCGAGTACCCAGTTTACACGTACCATGGCTTCAAGGCAGACCGGAAGATTCCCAGGAAAATTTAGACACTGAATCTTTGGAAGGCCGAGACAAAGAGATTTTGGAAACTTCCTTTGAAGAGCTCTCTAAACATAAAAGGAAGCTTGTTGAAGGTCAGCCGGCTGTAGTGTTACAACCCCTTAAAATAAAGAAAGTGATTCCAAACCCCAATAAGATAAGGAAACCACCCAAAGGTAAAAAAACAAAGTAATCTTGTATAAACTTGTTATTTCATACAGTTGTAAAATGACACTTTGTTAAGAAGCCTTGAAACTTATTAATAAAATGTTATTTTTACATATATTCTTGGGATACTTTTAGTAACACTCCTTTCATAGGTACTTTGTATAGACTTTGTATAAACAGCCCATTTATACAAATGATGCTTAAAAACACTAAGTGCAGAAAATTTTCAAAAGCATGAATATCAAAACAAAAGTTTATTGAAACTAATGTCCATGCTTGTATAAATTCACTTTTTAAAAGGCTGGTACAATGCTTGTAAGCAAGAAATTCTGTATCCTACAACACTTGACATCTTTCTATCAAACTTGGAAAATGTGCCACAGTAAACAGGTTCTAGTAGTAACGCAGATGAAACTGGATTGCAGATCAATCAGTCTTAAAAGAAAGATACTAAACACCAAGCGATACATTGTCTTCAGAAACATCAGGGGAAAAAAAAAAAAATTTTTTTTTTTTTTACTTCCTATTGATTTGACTTTCTTTGTAAGGTAGGCATATGCATGAGCTTAATGTTTATAGGAAAAAGCCAGATACATTATTTTGAATGGTTGAAATTCACCCCTTTACATGGTTAACTTATTTCCTTGGAAACTTAACATGGGTGAAAAGTATGCTGGTAATTAGGTCAAACACAGGAAGAGAATTAAAAAATAAGTGAGGACCTTGAGGTCTCAGAGATGGGTTTGTGCAACGACTGGGGTTCTTCATGTTAGGAAATGGAGCATAATCAATTCTCTAGGTCTGTGTTAAAATGTCTGTTATTTGCAGTATGTGTTTGGAAAAGGTCCTTTTGTAATTTAGGGGGAAGGTACTGGATTGCTAAAGTCTATTTTCAGCCTAAATTCTGGTTGACTCTTGGATTATGCCATCTCTGTTCATTTAAATATTACTAAATGCCATCTTGGCTTAAAAAAGGGGGACAGGGAGGGAAAGATACCTCATGGAATAGAACATTACCATTGTTGACAAAGATGCAGGACAACTTTTTCTGAATCTATAAGACACTATATTGCAGTGAAATTTAATTCTAATAACTATAAACAAGCAGTTTATTATTTTTCAATTTTGAAATGTTCACTAGTAATCTGTCTAAATTATGAAGAGGCCTTATAAAAATGGAAATATGCTATTTATTAATTACTGTATTTAAAAATGAGTAAAAGCATCTGAACTCTGTAACTTTTGTTACAGAATTATGTCAACAAATAAAGGAAAAGTGCCACAGTTTTATCACAAGGTGTGCTTGTGATAAAACTACCGATTGGCAATTCTGCAATCACCTGAAAACCTACATCATCAAGAATGAAGGTTTTGGGGGAGGTGGGGGAGTGGGTGAGCCTGGTGGTGGGCATTAAGGAGGGCACGTACTGCATGGAGCACTGGGTATGGTGCATAAACAATGAATCTTGGAACACTGAAAAAATAAAAAAAAATTAAAAAAGAATGTGCCTTAAAAACGAATGGAGGGGTGCTTGGGTGGCTCAGTTGTTAAGCGTCTGCCTTCACCCTAGGTCAGATCCCAGGGGCCTGGGATCGAGCCCTGCATCGGGCTCCCTGCTCAGCAGGAGGCCTGCATCTCCCTCTACCAGTCCCTCTGCTTGTGTTCCCTCTCTCGCTGTGTTTCTCTCTGTCAAATAAATAAAATCTTAAAACAAACAAACAAACAAAAAACCGAATGGAATGCAATTCCTAACCACAGCCTCAACTCCAGAAATAAATCCCATTTACTTAATTCTTGGTGTTTTGGTGGATTGGTTCAGTTTTGCTTCTGAAGCCACTCCTTTGTTAAGAAAGAATGGTAATGCAGTGGAGTCCTAATGTCTTCTACGAGAAGTCTTCTGTCTTCAGAAAGGCAAACGCTGCTGCCTGAATTACGCAGTACTGTGCGGCCCGAGTGCCCTCTAGCGGTAGTCACAGCTGTGGGTTTGTCTTTAGGATGATAGGAAGGTGCAGAGTGGCTTTAGCTCTGTGTCAAGGTCGACAAAAAAATTTTTCCCCTCATGTAAAGGGCCAAGACAGTAAATGTTTTAGGCCTTTTGGGCCATACAGTTCTGTCAGAATAACTCAAGTCTGCCTTCGTAGCATTAGGCAGCCACAGGTGATACGTAAGCATCCGTGAGGCTGTGTTCCAATAAAATTTCATGGATGCTGAAATTTGAATGTCCTACATGTCACAAAATGTTATTCCTTTGATTCTCCCCTCCTCGTATCCTGCGCCCCTCCCCCCAAGCAACCATTCAAAAATGTAAAACCATTCTTAGCTCATGGGCCGTAGTGTGCTAGCTCCTACCTGATACAAGATATGACTGGTTTCATTTGACCACTTAGAACATAAAGGAAAGGCTGTCATGTTGTCTAAAATTAACTTTTCTGGACTGAAGAGCCTAGGCACTGGTACAGTAAAGGCAGGAAGAAGTGTCTTCTTCCTGGCCGGAGTAAAAGCCAGTTCTCTGTGGCCTCATTCGGCATATTCCTCCCCTTTGGACCACGGGTGATATATACATATATATATGTACACTGTGAAAACTGGGTTTTCAAATTCTAGATAAAAACACCA
Organism: Procyon lotor; assembly: GCA_028646535.1. Classification (NCBI taxonomy): domain Eukaryota; kingdom Metazoa; phylum Chordata; class Mammalia; order Carnivora; family Procyonidae; genus Procyon; species Procyon lotor. The sequence continues at coordinate 17,159,236 of CM053611.1, read as the reverse complement.
TCAGTAACAAAATTATGAATACTTATTTACATATAAGACATTTTCCATTAGCATGACAGCTTTCAGGATAAATTAAAGTCAGCATAAAGGAATATGTGCAATTTTGCATAAGTAATAACATTCTATGTCCTGATAGCACTAATAAATTCCACTGAGCATTTCTTTTGACTTTAGAATTTTTATTTTCTTTGCCTGACATTTCTTGCTGCCACTGAGAAGACACGAGTTTATGCGGGGGCAGCGAAGTCTAGTCAGTCACGGGTGTAGACTCTCAGCAATGTTTGCACAAAACTTTGCTTTTGAACCAATCCACTGACCTGCTGGAGATCAAAGTACACATCTGTGTGTTTATTTATTTGGCAACTCTGCTTCTGGAGAAATAAATGTACTTCCTAGTCCCCAGTACATTTTTATCTCCCTCTATACTTCAACATCCACCGACTCGTCACTGAGTTACAGAAGTGCTCATTCCCTAAATGCTCCCAGTGATTCCATGTAAGGGGACAGAAGCTCAAGTTTTCCACATGGATCCTTCATACTGTTACATGGACAAACAGACCAACACTTAATAAATAGAAATGCAGCAGTTTATCTCCACACAATAGCAAAGATTTTCTTACACGATTCTGTGACTTCTCTTCAGTCCATAGAAAAACAGTCCCTTTTCTACAGAGTGGAAAAATACCTTCTCTTCATCAAGAGACAGCCCAAAGTCTGAAAATTAGAGGAATGTGCTCTCTGCCCTTTCATCCCTCCAAAAATGGGTAAACAGTGAGAAAAAAGAATGTTAACATTCTAGCTAGAAATATGTACTATTGGTCACATATGGGTGTTTTTTTTCATCTTTTCTGATTGTTACTGACTATATCGATTTCATTTAAGTTGTGCTTTTATTCTTCTTTGGAATGGCAGTTCCAGGAATCATTAAATAGAATATTAAATGACGATGTCAGAGTTCTAGAAATAGAAATATCCATCTATTGTAATACTAGTCCAACCTAAAAGGAGGGAAGAAACAGAATGGTAAGAACATGTAAGTGAGAAAAAATAAATTATAGTACAATAGCTCTGTATTTTTTAAAAGCTACTATAAAACACTTTAACAGTCCTAAGGGCAGCAAGTATGGGATTCTTCTATGTACATTCATTAAGTTTATAAAGGGTGTAGCCCCTGCACTTACCTTTTCAGAATCTGTTCCTGGACATCTCCAGTTGTATAGGTAATACTGCAAATTGCCATCTCCTATGCCAAATTTGAGTTTTTCCAAGAAGGTCTTATTTTCCATCAAATCTAGTGCATTGAATACATCAAATCCTTTCTGCCAATGTAAAAAGGATTTCAAATTTTAAACAACAAAGGACTAGAATGTTTTCTCTATTCTGTACTTCAGTGTAACATTTTATTCCTCTACTAATAGCTCAAATATGCATTTATAACAAGGTGTAATATCTACACTCTATGTATAGGTTAAGAACTCAGTTCAAACCTGTCTTAGGGTATTTTTAGAAGAAACATTTGCCCAGATGTCTCCATCTCCAGAGCTGTTAGGGGCCTTTCAAGGTTCTGAGTGAATCTTTAAAGACTTTAAATGTGTACTTGTCTGGGCCTGATGCTGGGAAATAAAGTTAGTAAAATTTTAGTAGTAAAAATCGTATTTCTTGAAAATGTTAGGTAAAAATACTATCCAAATGTGGTATAGATTTCTACTTCTCAGGGATTTTACCTTATAATTTATTATTGGCCTTTTTTGTGGGGGAAGTAGTTGAAAAAGAGCAATAGGATCAAAGAATCATAGGATGTTGATTTAGAGATGCAAGAGTACTATGTTAAAAACATAGTTTCAGTTTATCAAAGAAGACACTTTTGACGTGTTATTCCCCATTTCTCATGAACAGTATTTTCTCATGTCCAGTAATTACACTGAAATAACTGTCAGCTAATTTCAACTTCTTTTTGGAAAAAAATTTTATTTGTAGCAAGAATTTAACAATTACCCTACCACACTAAAGAAATAGAAAAATATTGCATATATAGTACAGCACATTTTGAATTTTAATTCCTTTCATTTTAAATGCCTTTCTTTCTTTCTTTTTTTTTAAGATTTTTATTTATTTGACAGAGAGAAGCACAGCTTGAGAGGGAACACAAGCAGAGGGAATGGTAGTGGGAGAAGTAGGCTCCCCGCTGAGCAGAGCCCGATACAGGGCTCAATCCCAGGACCCTGGGATCATGACCTGAGCCGAAGGCAGACGCTTAATGACTGAGCCACCCAGGCGCCCCTGATGAGAGCTTTTTAAATACTGATGCGATAGTCCCAACTCTGATCATCTAAACTCAAATTTTTCAGAGTATCAATATTAGCATTAGTAACTTTTAAAATGCTTTTCTTTTTAATACTAAACTCTTTAATTTTAAAAATAAAATTCCTTTAATTTTAAAATTCAGAGACTATTTAGCTGAGTTCAAAAAAGTTTCCTGTTGCTAATTACACACTGCAACACGAACATGTATGTTCCTTCTGTCAAGGCACACTGTATTTTTCCTATATTCCTTGTATTATGGGATTTTTATGCATTCTTCTATAAGGGTTAAGAGTTTCTAACTTGCACAAAATATCTTTTTGGCTAAGTTGCAACAGAATCAACGATGCAAACAGCCTTTGAAGTTTTAAAAGAAACTTTTATAAAAATTCTTCCTTTGGGGCGCCTGGGTGGCTCAGTGGGTTAAAGCCTCTGCTTTTGGCTCAGGTCATGATCTTGGAGTCCTGGGATCAAGCCTCAAATCGGGCTCTTTGCTCAGCAAGGAGCCTGCTTCCCCCCCCCCCCTCTGCCTGCCTCTCTGCCTACTTGTGATCTCTCACTCTCTGTCAAATAAATAAATAGAATCTTTAAAAAAAAATTCTTCCTTTGATGGATGATCAACAGTAACAAATATCTCAAATGAACTGTAGCGGTGCAAAAGGAACTCTAGTAAGAGGTTTTATTTTATTTTATTTTTTTCAAAGTTTATTTCATAGAAAGAGAGAGAACACAAGTGGAGGGGAGTAGCAGAGGGGGAGGGAAAAGCAGACTTCCCACTGTGCAGGGAGCCCGATGCAGGGCTCAATCCCAGGACCCTGAGATCATGACCTGAACTGAAGACAGATGTCCCTCTAGCAAGAGGTTTTATATACTCTGACACAGATATTTGGAGAAACACACAGGACAAAAAGGGAGGGAGCTACTTACCAATTTGGCTATAATGAGTGCGTCACTCATGAGGTCCAGCAAGGGTGTCTCCGTGTGAATGTTGTAGAAGGAGTAGGCGGCCTTGAGGCTCTTGTGCGCAGGGTGGTGCATGACTGTGGAGGGGAGTGTGTAGAAGCTCAGGAAGTCAGTTAGTTTACCACTGGAGTTCTAAAGGACAAAGGCAACGTCAGGTAAATACCTCCTGGAACATACTGCATCCACGCATTTAAGCTCACTTGTTGATTTTTGACGCGTACCTTAACTTTCTGTTAGAACCAAGAGCAGCAACTCCTACTACGTCTCTCTCAGCAGTCTGTTTGGGGGCCCTGAGAGTGGGCTGGGTAGAGCCTGAGAAGAGCAGGGAGTTGTACCTTTCTCAGCCCAGTGCTAGCTGGCTGTTTGCATAACGTTTTTAAGTAGCAGAATGGTCTAAAAGGAAAGTTTCCCCAAGTCTGATTCATGGGTTTCCCTAGACCTAGGGAACAGGGATGAAAGTGCATTCATTGTTTTTGCAGAAATAAAAGCTCCAGGGATCAGAAGGCTGCCTTTTCCAACTCAAAGATGCTGTATCATACTAACAACTTGGGGCAAAGCAAGAATTGTATTGGCATAAAGTGAAGTTGGATAGAGTCTGGAAGCTGTTTTGAGAAACTTGTGAAAGGCATCAGTACCACAGCTGAACACACATCTGTGAATCTGAAGCTACCAAAAATCAAAAGGGACGCAAATGATGGTATTGGTTTCATCATCGCTACGATACCTTTCAGTACAAGAAATGAGCCAGCACTGTTTGCGTTGCTTTCATGAGCTGTGGTGGCCTAGGCTGTTGGCACACAGCTCGAACTATATGCTATGCCCCAGTTACATAGCCGAAGAGCCTACACCACATGTATGCTCTTGCTAGTATTTCAGCAGAAAAGAAAATGCCATACGGGTGCATTATCTGGTTTTTGAATGCTTCTGATTAACAAAACCTTTTTTCAGACACTAAGAAATTAAAGACATTTCACTAAAGTGATTCTCTACTGCTCTGTATTAGCAGCTCAGTATTCGCGATGAATTAAAGACCTAAACTTTCAGCTTCAGTAAGGATTTTCAACTCAAAAAATTGAGACGGAAAAACAAAACTCACTAGATGGGCTCAGTAGTGGAGTGGAGATGAGAGAGGACAGAAATCACTACATTTGAAGAATTCAGTAGAATTTACCCACTCTGAACAAAAGAGAGAAAATAGACTGAAAAAAAAAAAAGAATTAAGTCTCAGGGACCTGTGAGACAGTTAACAAAGGATTGGGCATTCCTATCACTGGAGTCTGAGAGAGAAAGAGAAATGTGGGGGTTGGGAAAGCAGACAAAAAAAAAATGGGTGAAAGCGTCCCAGATTTGGCAAAATAGACACAACAGAATCAAGATGCGGAGTGAACCTTCACAGGAAAAACCCAAAGAAATCCACTCCAGGATGCAACCTAATTAAATTTCTGCAAATGAAAGACAAAAGCCTTGAAAGTAGTCACAGAGAAAAGGCATCACCTACAGAATACCAATTCAAATGACAGCGGATTTCTCATCTGAAACCACAGAGGCCAGAAGGAAGTGGAACACTTTTTTCTTTTCTTTCAAACTAGGCTGCATGCCCAGTGTGGACCCCAGTGTGGGGCTTAAACTCAGGAGCCAAGACCCCAGTTGAGATCAAGAGCCGGACACTTAAACTGACTGAGGCACCCAGGCGCCCCAGTGGCACATTTTTTAAAAACGTGTTTGTTTATTCACTGAGAGAGAGAACACAGGAGCACATACAAGTAGGCTGAGGAACGGAGGAAGGAGAGAATCTCGAGCACACTCCGCGCTGTGGAGCCCCACGTGGGGCTCACTCTCACGACCCTGAGATCACGACCTGAACTGAACCTTAACCAACTGTGCCTCCCAGGCACCCCCTTCCCCAGGGGCACAACATTTTGAAGGGGTGAAAGAGAAGAACAATCAGCCGTGAATTCTGCATCTGGTGAAACTATCCTTCAGGAATAAAAGAGAAATAAGGACATTCTCAGACAAATGAAAACTAAAAGACTTTGTTGCTAGCAGACATACCTTTAAGACTGGCCAGAGGACATTCTCCAAACAGAAATGCAGTAATAACAGAAGGAATCTTAGAGCGTCAGGAGAAAGAACCACAGAGCAGACCTCTTGGCGCATGCTGTAAACTATGCTTCTCCTCATGAGTTTTCTCAGTCTACTTGGTGATTGCAACACAAGTTGTAACACCATCTGACACTCAAGACGCTATTTAAAAAGTCAAGAAGATAAAGGGATCTGATGGAAGTAAGGTCACTTGACGTTAAAATGTTGATGATCCCAGTCAACTGTGGTAAGTCACACATTCCTATATGTAGGAATACTCAGAGCAACCATCATACAAACTACACAAATACATGGAAGGCACCATAAATACATCAAGGCAGAATCCTTAAAAAAAAAATATTCAAGTAACCCCCAGGAAGGCAAGCAGAAAGGAACAAGAGGAACAAAAACCAGAGAAGACAAATAGAAAACAAGTAATAAAATGGCAGACTTAAGCTCTAGCCTATCAGTAATTATCAAACATCAATGCCCTAAATACACCAATCAGAAGAAAGACTGGCAGAATGGATAAAGAAACATAGTTCAACTACACAGTGTTTATACGAAACTTTCAGTTCAATGATGTAAAATAAGCTGAAAGTAAAAGGGCTCTAAGAGATTTACCATGCATTACTTCAATCTTAAAGCAGTAGGAATGACAGGGCGCCTGCTGGATAAGCATCTCTGACTGTGATCTCAGGGTTGTGAGATCAAGCCCCGTGTTGGGGACCACGCTTAGGGCTGAGTCTGCTTAAGTTTTTCTCTCCCTCTCCCTCTCCCTCTGCCCCTCCCCACTGTGCATGCTCTCTTCTCTCTCTCTCTCAAATAAAGCTTTAAAACAGTAGGAGTGACTATATTTATATCCAATAGAGTTCATGGCAAAGACAATTACTAGAGACAAAGAGGGGTATTACATGCTAATAAGATTAATCCCCTGAGAAGACATAAAGGTCCTAAATGTATTAAATACCAAACAGGACCCTCAAAATATATTAAAAAAAAAAAACCTGATAGAGGTGGGAGGAGAAACAGACAAGTCCCAAGTTATAGTTGGGGACTTTCACACCCTCTCATCAACTGATAGAGCTGCTAGTAAGAAAATCATCAAGGAGGTACAAAATCTGAATATCTATAGGATCTAAATAGGATCAATAGGATCTAAATGACATACATAGAACACTCCACCTAAAAAGAGCAGAATATACATATCACACACATTCACCATTTGTGCCTAAAATAAGCCTCAACACCTTAAAAGAGCTGAAATCATACAGAGTGTCTTCTCCAATTATAATGGAACAAAACTAGAAATCTACAGGAAATCTCTGAGAAGTCAAAGTTGAACGACAGAATTCTAAGTAATCCAAGGCTCAAAGAGGCGGTTTCAAAAGAAATTTAAAACAATACAGGGGCAGCTGGGTGGCTCAGTCAGTTAAGGGTCTGCCTTTGGCTCCGGTCATGATCTCAGGGTACTGGGATCGAGCCCCACATCAGGCTCCCTGCTCAGTAGGGAGTCTGCTTCTCCCTCTCCCTCTGCCCCCTGCTCATGAGCACTCTCTCTCTCTCTGTGTCTCTCAAATAAAATCTTTAAAAATAAATACATACATACATATATACATAGAACCAAATGAAAATGAAAATAAACCGAAATGTGTAGGATGAAGCCAGAGCAGTGCAGGGAGGAACATTTAGAGAACTACATGCTTACACTGTAACAGGGAAAGGTCTCAGTGATTAAATCCCCCCCCAAGGGACAAGAAGAGGAAGAGCAAAAGAAGTCCAAAGCAAGCAGAAGGAAGGAAATAATAAACATAAGATCGGAAATCAGTAACAATGAAAAGAGAGAAAATCAACAAAACAAAAGCCTTGTTCTTTGGAGAAAAAATTCAATTAAAATTGATGTGATACAACACTAGCAAGACCTACAAACATAAAAAGAGAAAAGATACAAATTGCAATGTCAGGAATGAAATAAGCATTATTACTATACATCCTTTGGCCAGTAAAAGGACAAGAGAATAATTAAGCAACTTTACTCTTATAAATTTGCCAATCTAGAAGAAATGGACCAATTCCTCAAAAGCCATAGCCCATTAAAATGCAACCAAGATGAAACAGATCACTTGAACAGTTCTATACCATTAAAAAAATGGAACTTATTTTAACAAAAAAGAATTCTCTAAGGTCAGATGGTGTCAAATGGAGAATTTTAGAAAACATTTAAAAAGTATTATCACCAATTCTATACAATCTCTTCTAGAAAAAAAGGAAGGGAACATTTTCCAACTCACTTTTGAGGCTGGTATTACCCTGATACCAAAACCAGACAAAAGCAATATTAAAAAAAAAAAAGAAGAAGAAACTGCAGACCACTATCTCTGATGAACTCAACAAATACACAATAAAATATCAGCAATCCAAATCCAACAATGTATATAAAAATATTATATGCCATAACCAAGTGGGTTTTTTCTAGGAATGCCACGAGTAGTCAAACATTTGAAAATCAACCAATGTAATATATTGAATCAACAGATCAAAGAAGAAAAATCACATGATCGTATTAACTGAAGCAGAAAAAAAGCAATGGACAAAATCCGACACCCATTCATGATAAGAACTCACCAAGTTAGGAATAGGGGAAATTATGTCAAATTGATAAGAAGCATCTACAAAAATCCTCCAGTTAATATCATACATCATGGTAGAAGACTGAATGCTTTTCCACGAATATCAGTAACAAGCATGTTGACCTTTACCACTCTTATTCAATGAAGTATGGGAAGATCTACGCCCTGCAATAAGGCAAGAAGAAGAAATAAAAGGCATGCTGATGAGAAGGGAAGAAATAAAACTGTCCCTATTTGCAGATGACATGACTGCCTACGCAGAAATCCCACGAAATCTACACATAAACTCCTGGACCTAATAAGTGATTTCAGCAAGGATGTAGGATACAAGATCAACAAGCAACTGCACTTCTATGCACTGACAGTGAACATGCAGAAACCAAAATTAAAGACATAATACTATTTATAATTCCTCTAAGGAAAACCGAGTATGTAAGGTATAGACTTAAGAAAACATTTATAAGATCTGGATGCTGAAAATTATTAAGTGCTGATAAAATAAAATTCAAAAGATCTAAATAAATAGAGATATATCATGTTCATGGACTGGACGACTCATGAATTCTTCCCCAAACTAATCTATAGATTTAATGTCATTCTTATCAGAATCCCAGCAAGGTACTTCGTCGACAAAAACAAGCTTATTCTAAAATTTATATGGAAAGGTGAAAGGAACAGATTAAAACAATCTTGACAAAAAGAATGAAGTGAAAGGCTTATAAATTATAATAATCAAGACTTATAAACTATAGTAATCAAGACAGTGTGGTGTTGGTGGGGGACACCAGAGATCAATGGAACACAAGAGAAAACCCAGAAATAGAGCCTAATACAAATATTAGTATTCAACATATGGAAAAACCTTTAGAAACCAAGAAGATTACAGTTAAAAAGAAAAAGGCAAAGTATATGATCAGCATACAAATGGCTAACAGATTTATGAGATGACGTTCGAATTCACTAGTAATAAGAACATATGAATGAAAAACAAGGTATCAGTTGATACCCATCAGACTGGCCTAAATCACTTAAGCTTGTCCTTGAGTAAGAACTATTAACTGTATTAACTCTCAACCCTTAACAACTCCTCGTTTTCCCAGCCTGGGTGATGGCGCAGGAGGGAGCACACAGAAAGTGCTTTTGTGGCCAACTGAAAGGGCAGTCCTTTTATTTTTCTAGCAAAACTCTCATTTTCCATGAGTTTATTGTCTCAAAGAGAAGCCCAGAGGCCACGGAGCTGTGAGCTGAACTAGCCACTTTTTCATGAAACACTAAAGGAGGTCTAGCAAACTATGGGCATTGAGACTTGGGTATTTGGCACATCTTGAAAAATAAATGATGCGATCCTGTCACGTCAAGGAAAATATTGGTGGGATTTGTTGCCAATGATAAACTTTAAGTCTGGAAAAACATGTATCCTCCAACACGAACTATATTATATGCTTTTCTGACAACAATGGTGGGGATATCAATGATTGAGATTTGTTGATATTATATAATGAACTGTTAATATCTGGAAGATCTTTTTAACTCAGTGAACCGATATTTTCCAAATGATCAGTATATGATGTTACAAATTCATACACTGGTAAAGGAAGGATCAAAGGACAAGATGGACCAATGGATTTTAATCAGAGTATGGAAAGTTCATTAATATGCTTTCAGGTAGAGAATATTCAAAACATCTGAATAGGCTACTAAAATATTCATTCGGGGGCAGCTGGGTGGTTCAGTCGTTAAGCGTCTGCCTTCACCTCAGGTCATGATCCCAGGGTCCTGGGATCAAGTCCCACATCGGGCTCCCTGCTCGGTGGGAAGCCTGCTTCTCCCTCTCCCACTCCCTCTGCTTGTGTTCCTTCTCTCGCTGTGTCTCTCTCCGTCAAATAAATAAATAAAATCTTAAAAACAAATAAAATATTCATTGTTTTCCATATCTTCAATACTTCATGCGAAGGATTTTTTTTCACACACTTCAGCTAAAATAATTTATCATAATAGATAGAATGCAGAAGTAGATATGTGAGCCCAGCTGTCTTCTAGTAAATCAGACATTAAAGAGATTTGCAAAAATATAAAACATACCATTCTTAATTCTGTTGCTTTGGAAAACAGTTATTTTTCATAAAAAAATGTTATTTAGTAACATGTTTCTTATTGTTATTAAATAATATATATTTTTTCAATTATTTATTCTCTGTGAAAACTAAGATATAACTGACATACAACATATAACTTTCAACTGTACAAGATAATGATTTGATATTTGTATATAGCGCAAAATGATCACCACAATAAGTTTAGTTAAAATCCATCACCACATATAGTAACAATTTTTTTGTGTGTGATAAGAACTTTTTTTTTTTAAAGATTTTATTTATTTGACAGAGAAAGACACAGCGAGAGAGGGAACACAAGCAGGGGAAGAGGGAGGGGGGAAGCAGGCTCCCCGATGAGCAGGGATCCCAATGTGGGGCTTGATCCCAGAACCCTGGGATCATGACCTGAGCTGAAGGCAAAGGCTTTAACCCACTGAGCCACCCAGGTGCCCCTGTGATAAGAACTTTTACGTTCTGCTCTTTCACCAACTTTCAAATATGCGACACAGTCTTAACTGTAGTCACCATGCTGTACATTACATCCCCATGACCTACTTATTTTACAACTGGAAACTTGTACCTTTTGACCCTTTTCAACCATTGCACCCACCCCCCACCTCTGGCAACTACCAATCTGTTTTCTGCATCTGTGAGTTTTGGATTTTTTGGATTGTACATATAAGTGAGATCATGCAGTACTTGGCTTTCTCTGATTTATAAAATAATAATATTAAAAATTTCTGTTTCAATTTTCAATGTAATATGTATCTGTAAATATAATCCACAAAAATAAAAGTTCTTTGGGGTCCTCAATAATTTTTCAGAGAGTGAAAGAGTCCTGAGATCAAAAACTTTGAGAACTGCTGTCCTGGAGAAACTAACCACAAGGGCATAAAGATTTACGCCTAAACTTTTGCACAGTAAAGGAAACAGTCAACAAAACCAAAAGACAACCCAACAGAATGGGAGAGGGTATCTGTAAATGCCTTATCAGATAAAGGGCTAGTATCCAAATTCTATAAAGAATTTCTCAAACTCAATACCCAAAGAACAAATAATCCAGTCAAGAAATGGGCAGAAAACATGAACAGACATTTCTGTAAAGATGTACAAATGGCCAAGACACATGAAAAAATGCTCAACATCACTTGGCATCAGGGAAATACAAATCGGAACTACAATGAGATACCACCTCCCACCATTTAGGTCAGAATGACTAAAAGTAACAAGTCAGGGAATGACAGGTGTTGGCGAGGATGCAGAGAATGGGGAACCCTCTTACACTGTTGGTGGGAATGCAAGCTGGTGCATCCATTCTGGAAAACAGTATGGAGGTTTCTCAAAAAGTTGAAAATAGAGCTACCCTACGACCCAGCAATTACACTACTGGGTATTTACCCCAAAGATACAGATGTAGTGATCTGAAGGGGCACCTGCACCCCAGTGTTTATAGCAGCAACATCTACAATAGCCAAATTATGGAAAGAGCCCAGGTGTCCATCGACAGATGAATGGATAAAAAAGATGTGACACACACAATGGAATATTACACAACCATTAAGAAAACAGGAAATCTTGCCATTTGCAACAACATGGATGGAACTAGAGGGTATTATGCTAAGCGAAATAACTCAATCAGAGAAAGACAATTATCATATGATCTCACTCTTATCTGGGATTTGAGAAACAAAACAGGACCACAGAGGGGAAGAGAGGAAAAAATGAAACAGGACGAAACCAGAGAGGAAGACAAAACCATAAGACTCTAATCACAGGAAACAAACTGAGGGTTGCTGGAGGGGAGAGGGGTCGGGCGATGGGGTAACTGGGTGATGGGCATTAAGGGGGGCACATGATGGAATGAGCACTGGGTATTATATGCAACTGATGAATCAATGACCTCTACCTCTGAAACTAATAATACACCGTATGTTAATAAACTGAATTTTAAAAAAAAGATTTTTTTTTAAAAAGGTGTGCACTCTAGCATTGTTCTAGAAATAAGAGCTTAAAAACAAAGACTGCTCAGTTGTTCTCCAGAAACATCCTTTGAATCCACCCTATCTGTCTCTACCATTTCTGCCCTATCTTGGCTGCCACCCTACATCCAGACCAATGCCTGACAGTGTTGAAAAGACACTTCCGGCTCAGTGCTCACATGTAAATGGTGAATGGACTGCTGTCAGAACTTCTACGTGGACTCCTGACTCTTTCTCTCCTCCAGGTACACATCAGCTTAAATCTCAACTTTTCAACCCAATCCCACTTCAACCAAAAGAGCCTCTATGTGAAACATCATTTGAACAACAAATTCCAAGCTTTTTTTTTTCCCCTAAAAAAGGGTTTAAAAAGCACTATGTTAAATTCATCCAATCAATAATCAGAAAACCTAGACCGTTACTTTTCCCTTCTTTCCCTTGAACAAGGGTTAAGTGGCTGAGTTATGCCATCTCAACCGAGAAGAGTTCACTTCAAACCAGTTTCACAAAACCCAAGGATATTAAACTTTGGAAAGTATGTACCTCAGTTAAGGCCATCCAAATCGACTTTTTCAAAACTGAATAAAGCAATTAATCACACAGGTACCAACAGAAACGCATCCTGAGTTCCCATTAACCGCTAGCAAAAATGTGCTCTTATCCAGGAAGGGAAACTGTAAGAAGAAATTCTGGTTCTATCAGGATGAGCAGAAATCTGGTTTGGAAGCAGCGCATCACGGAAAAGGGGAGGGAGGGGGGCACTCTTTGATCCTTCCGGAAAACAGACACAGCCGTGTGATGTTTCCATATGTGTCTGTAGTGTCTTATCACCTTATGTTTACCTCCACTACAAACGTGTCAATAATGTGCTCCTGTGGGAGGAACCAGTGAGCCACTTCCTCTTCATCCATCACTGGGGCGAGATGAAACTGCTTCAGGTAAGTGTTGGTCAAGTCACGCACGGCCCGGATATCTCTCGGTTCCATCGGTCTCAGGCCTGAAGTCTTGGTAGCCTTGTTGCAGTGAAAACAAAACAAAGTGGGAAGCTGAACTACAAGAGGGATGGAAGGCCACATGCATCAGCGACACCCGGGAGGCTGTCAGAACCGCCGGATCCTGGCTTCCCCTCAGACCTGCCGAGTCAGAATCCACAGGTCACTCAGATTCCCCGGGGATCTGTCTACACACAGAAGCTTGAAAAGCACCGAGTCGGGATACACGTTAGACAATGCGTTGTACCTTCCATCCGTGAGCCGGGTCTGGGGTCGGTGCTGCCCCAACAAAGCTGGGCGCACCCCAATCCCCGGGCCAAAGTCCAGCATGTTAACGACCTCCCCCCGCCAGCCAGAGGAACCCGAGCATGTGTTCTGGAAGGATACAACTGTCCTGTCTGACATGTGGAGAATGCAGGTGAAGACAGCTCGGAAACTTATTTTAATCAATGGCCTGGGAAGAGGCTGTAAGCTATTTTGTTCCTGTGAGCAACAGAAACGAAATAAAAGTAAATCGTACTGGTCAGAAGGGGAAGGGCAAGCATTTTAACAGCCAAGTGTTTTCTAAAGGCTTACAGCTAGCTGCTAAGTACCCGCCCTGCCTTCCCAGCCTCTCTTTGGATTCAAAAAGGTGATTAGAACAGGCATTTGAATTCATCAATCCGGAGCACCACGATTTCTGCAGTATTCTATTAGGACCAGAATTCACCTAATAGTCAGGCCGGGTCCCAATTTGGATTTGTTCTACTGTGTCCTCAGAAGAGCTCCAGACATCGCTTAGCTCCCTAGAAACTGCCCAAACATCAGGACACTTGAGCTGAGAAGTGAGAAAACCCACCGCATGTGCTTGTTTGTACAAAATACTAAAACTCAGCAATCCAATTTCATCTTTCCAGTTAGCTCGATTTCTTTCCTAGGAACAGTGGATACATTTTTTTTTTTTTTTAAAGATTTTATTTATTTGACAGAGAGAAACACAGCCAGAGAAGGAACACAAGCAGAGGGAATGGTAGCAGGAGAAGCAGGCTTCCTGCAGAGCAAGGAGCCTGATGCGGGGCTCGATCCCAGGACTCTGGGATCAAGACCCGAGCCAAAGGCAGACGCTTAATGACTGAGCCACCCAGGCGCCCCCAGTGGATACATTTTAAGTGATAAGTAACCTGTATATAAATACTTCTACTCCACCTTTTCTAAGTTATTTTTAAATACCTTAAAATTAAACACAGCCTTTAAAAATAGATCACGACAGCTCCCGCATGCCCCCAGACTCGTAGCATAGCAGAAGCCTAAGGTGGAATACAGGTTTCATCCTGAGTGCTGGCTCTGATCCACCTTAGGGGCTGTGCCAAGGTCTCCTGGGGTCCGTGACAGAGAATGTTGACTGATAACTGACCGGGGGGCTGCTGAGGGGGGCTGAGACTTATTCTTTGTATTTATAGACCCCAATGTCCTTACAATGCACCATTCTGACTTTTGTAATCTATAAAGATGTAGTAATGCATCTAAGATACAGTTTACTAAGTCCACATCGAGAGAAGGTAAGCCCTTAACATTTAATAGAGAACTCATACTTCCAGCCTTTCTGTGGATCACAAAGCCAAAGCCCGAGAAATCTGTAGGCCCTGGCTTCCATCAAGGCCTGACCCTTCAAGCAAGAAGGGTAATAACAGCCAGATGAATGAGTGAATGAATGAATTCCTTTGTTTCAAACCACACTGACACAGTAAGGTGCTGTGAAGGCTGCATGTAGGGAAAAAAGTCAGCTCTGCAAAGATGACACTTCTTGGTCCTGGCACTTATGTGGAAGCCAGGAAAAATTCTTTTTTTCATTTCCTCTGAGCCAATTTTAGTGTCTGGTAGCATTTCTATATTGCAGATTCATGGCAAGATGGAACCTGTGTGATTTCCAAACACTGGAAAATATAATAAATATATTTCTAAATGCTAATAGGAAAAACCAAACTACATATACAGAAAGAATGCCTTTAAAAAGTCATTTACAAAGATGATTTTCTGCTACAAGGATGACCTCAATAAAGTCTTAAGTAGCCCCGCTCAATAGTAAACTGCTTTTTCTTTTGTTACTGGCTCAGGAACAATGATATCAAGTAATTAGAGTCATTAGTGAAAGCAACAGGACAGTGCATCTGTGGGGGACATTCAGAAAGGAAGAACAAGCTCACCAACTTCTTTCTAGACCAAAACACTTTTCTTCAGCAATATTCTCCGTCACTATTTATCCTGCAAAATCACTAATATCAACATCTTTTGGCCAGCAGACACCCTTAAAGCAGCAGTTCCCGAATATTTTTGTCTGAGACCCCTTTACCCTCTTAAACA
>CM053611.1:17123183-17134436 GCA_028646535.1 Procyon lotor | reverse complement strand
GGGGGGTATGGATTTAGGGTAGGAGCCAAAATGTGGTGCACCCTGGCTATCTTCCCAAAGATGTGGGCTGGTGTTAGGAGGTGGCCTGCTTGTCCCTGGGGCTGTGAACTGAAAGCCAGCAGCAGCTTGCCAAGCAGCATTCAGCTAAACCCAATATATCCAGATCAATAGACCCATATCCCTTTCGCTAATGGTCACTCAATTCAATGGCATTTAAAATAATGTAAATTCATTCTAGAGAGTCTTCCTCCAGGACCAAACACATGTATTTCTAGAGCCTGAAGGAAAAGACAAGGGAGGAGAATCGGGTTCCTCGATCTTTCACCCTCCCAAGCCCGTGCTTTTTCCGGCTGTGCGGGGCAGACAGGACTGGCAGGGGAGCGGGAACTTCACAAAGGTTGAAAATCATTGAGGGCACAGACAAGGATTGTTCCTGGATTTTTACATGATAAAGCAGATAATTTGTACATAACTGGACTATTAAGAGATCTGGATGAAATCTTTCTCTTACATGGATTCTGAAACCCGAACAATCAAGAAAGAAGAACAGAGAAAAAAAGTATCATCTATTTTCAAAGGAGGACAATAGAAAGCAGTAGGTTTGGCTTTTAAGGTAGTCATAAACATTTTTAGTGCATTTATATCACCTTTTCTATTGTGAAAAGGGGAAGAGCTAAATGATGTTTAAAGAAACTTGGGAGGCTCAAGTCTGAGCAGAATGCGAGGGCGCAGGCCCCGTGCTGAGAGGAGAGGCCGGCTGTGGAGGTGCCCGTGTGCCCGTGGCTCCCCCCGAGCACCTCTGAGGGGCCGGAGGCCCTTACAGCACCGTGGCGGTCTTGCCTGCTAGGAATTCAGGCCTGTGCGCAGGGTGTAGAATCCTAGCGTTAAGCAGCATGAAATTTTCCATTTCAAGAAGATCTAGTAGGGCCAATATCCTGTGTCTTTTGGAATAAGTGAGATGTGAGACTGCTAAAAATTTATGTATAGGAAAAACAATTCCATGAAGCTCAGGACCAAAAAAGGTACTGAGACTGTCTTTTATATGTATTTTTAATAGACTAAGGTTTCAAGTGGGAGAAGTTGATTTTTTTTATAGGAAGAGGAATTAGACTCTAAAATTGTGTCTACTGAAAGCCAGTGTCACTTCCCAATATTTCTACTTTAAGAAGAAAAACAGGACTTTTGTGTATATTGATAATCTGTAGTAAAACACAAATTATGGAAGTCAAGTTTCTTTTGTGTTTTTTTTGTTTTTTGTTTTTTTGGTTTGTCGTTAACCCAGCTGTTTTTTTGGGGGGAGGGGGCGGGAAGAAAGGCAGAAAAGCTTACTTAATTTGGGTACCGGCTGTGTGTCCCAAAACTGGTATCTGTGTTTGGCAGCTTCATCGATGCTCCTGGCGGGGCCCTGGCAAGCGGACAGCAGCTCCATGGCTCTCTGGATATCCTGCAACTTCTGCATCGGAATGGTGGGGTTCTAGAATAGCAAAGACACACAGACACAAAAATGAGGAAGCCGCCACCTGCTCCCAAACCGGGGGCAGACACACGTGCCATCTGCCCTGGAGACTACAGCACCAAAAAACCAACCACCTTTCTTCCTCTAAGTCTGGTCGGGGATCGGGCTCAAGGAGGTGAATGTATTAGAACAGAAGCAAACACATTATGTTAAGGGTAACGACAGCGCAGTAGTTTTCACGGGGCTTTGATAGTTTTGGGAAATCCGAAGTAAAGCCGACCACCCAGGCTCCAGGGTTCCCCCCCATCTGCCTAGGGTCCTCACCCGCACTCATCTGGGCGGAGCAGCAGAAAGGAGGGACATGCACACAAGCCTTGCGACCACAGCAGCCCATCAGGCACACCCTCGGGTTCACCGCTGGGGTTTATGCCCTGCAGCAGCGATGTGGGGCCAAAGGAAATCATTGCTGGAGTGGAAACCAGGCAGGCGGGGGAAATTTTAGTTTATTAAAAAAAAGGGGGGGGGGAAGGGAGGGAGGGAGGGAGAGAGGGAAGGAGGAAGGGGAAGAAAGAAAATGAGAAGCGAGCAGAGGGAGAAGGGAAGAGAAAGGAACAGGAAAGGGAAGGAAAGGAAGGGTGGAGAAGGGAATAGAGAGGAAGACGGAAGGGAAGGGAAGGGAGGGGGAAGGGAAGAGAAGGAGGAAGGGAAGAGGCAAGGGAAGAAAGATGAACAGAGTGCTGAGCTGCAAAGGAAGTTAATCAAGAATGGAAATCTCTGTGTGCCTTCCACCAGGACCACACCCTGCCTTCTCCCAGCTCCGTTGCTGCTCCAGAGACAAACCTCCCGAGAACAGTTTCTTCTGTGAGATTAGATCTTTGGCAACCACAGCCTCTTTTCCCCAACCCAAATGTTGGAAACTAACTTTTTAAAGGAAAACATATTCTCAGTCTGGAAAACTGACAATACCTTTCAAATCTCAAATTCCTTTCTCGAGGCCAATATTTCTCTTATCTCTGAAGATTCCCCAGCTCTTTTTTTGGAAAGTCCCTAAGATAATGTAACTCCACAGGGAAAGTGAGCCTATCCTTTCCACTTAGGGCTGAACAGGAAAATCAACAGAGTTTTTTCAGTACGTCAAATTATTAGTTTTAGAGTTTTGATGCCACACAAAGAATGCCTTTCACTGTAGTTCAGAAGTGGTTAAGAAGAATCTCAGAGCCCTTGGGTTTTCCTGTGTGCCAACACACCGGGGGCACCAAGGAAAGCTACCATCGACTCTTGCTGGTTTATTAATAGTAGCTCTGGACTTCTGGTCAACCCTGAATCTGACGTCTGTGGTCTGGAGCCAATCCAGTAACTTGGGAAGCTTTACCCACACAACACACTAAAAATCAGGGTTTATTTAATACAGACCTCCCTGTGTTTGCTTTATCATTGGGTTTGCTTAGGATTCTTGCTCGGATCTCTTCTGAGCCACCAACATAGAGTAACTGATTTCTAACAAAATGAAATTTACATCCATTTGAACCCCTAAGGAGGCAATCTATTAGAAGACCTACAGCTTAAACAGGAACTCTGAGCACAGCATATTTCAACTAATAATGCTTGAACATGTACCCATTTATCTTTAAAAAGGCAAATTTGAGCCCACAAAGCCTACACTGAAGTTGTCACGGGAATTTTTCTTTCCTAATTCTGGAGTTAAATTCCTGATCATGAATGCACCAAACTCCAGCTAGTTTGCAGCAAACATAAATCAGCATCTTTGTTCTAAAGGAGCCAATAATATCCCAACTCCGTGAAGACAGACCTCAGAGTGGTTTCAAACCCAATTAGCCTCATCGGGTTGACTAGCAGGCTTTACATAAAACGACCACTTATGACATATTTATATCTGAATGCTCCCTATTTTAAGTGCTTTCTTAAAGTGGATACAAGTAAGCACAATTTTCAAATCCATGGTGACAGAGCAGCAAGGAAAATTCGGCTATGATACATTCTCAAACCTACCCATTCACTTTCTACCACGTTAGCTTCCCACTACCATCTCCCTAAGTCAGGCGCATCTCTTTCCCTCCGTGGGACACTACGCTCCAACTGTACTCTTTACCTTCTCCTTTCTAAAATTTAATACCTTGGGGAAATGTCCAAGTCCTCCACCATTAAGGAGTCTAAGGAATCCAGACAAATACTCATCTTATTCTGGTCCTCAGGTGCAGAGCAGAATATCACACAATCCACTGTAATTTACAGTGGCATTTAGAGCTAGCATTTTGTGTAAGGGAAAGAAGCTCCAGTTCCAAACAATGCAATGGAGAAAGGCCCACATTAACACAATCCTCATTTATTTTCAATTGAAAAAGAAAATAACTTCTCTACCATACAATGCTAGCGGTTCCTCCTGCCTTGGCTAGCTCTAGTTTCTTACAAGGGACCAGAAGTAAGGGAAGGGCTCAAAGTGACTGGGGTGCAGCAAGGGGTGCAAGCTGATGGTCATGGTAGAAGCAATACGGAGGGTCAGAACCGCATAGAAGTGACACCGCATTTATGTGAGGAAGTGACACTGAGAAATGGGAAAAATGTCTTGCAAGTTGATGGCGTACCTTATATGAGTGACCTCAGGAGTAGGGCTGGTGGATCAGAGTATTTATTACCTGAGAGACGAGCTGAAAACCGAGGGGATAACACCCCATTTTCTTCTCACCCCACAAAGGCAGTCAGGGAAAACTGGGCAAAGTAGTGAGTATCCTCTCGGTCCTTATGTGTAAAACAGTAACAACAAAAACTGCCTGCAAGACCCACTTTGCGTGATACAGTGTCAACTGTGTGCAAGAAAGAAAAAATTCCAACCCTGCGAAAGTTGCATAATGGTAACAGCTGCCCTATCTACAGTGCTTTAAGATCATTTAACAGAAAGGCTCTAACTGTAACCTCCTAACAGCCCCGTGAGCTGGGGCCAGAAGGCATCCCCCCCCACCTCATAGACGAGGAAACAGGCTCACAGAGGATGGCACCCACACAGCTCGTAAGCTACTGGGCCAGGACTGAGCCCATGTTCCCCAGTGCGCTCCCGAGCCCCTCGGCCACACCGCGACCCCTGGGACAATAGACATGGAGCTGCAAACATCAGGACCACCCGTGTGCTTTGTCACACTTCTAACACCACCCCTATGCCATGTGAGTTTCCTGCACAGAGAGGGCCCTGTGCTCCCTCGTGCCCCGCGTACAAGGCCTGTGCTCCCAGCCAGGGTGACCGGGGTCAGCCTCCTAGCCAGCCAGCCAGCCGCCCAACCTGGGGCTTAGCAACAACTGCCGGCTGGGTCCCAGGTAGGTGTTTCTCAGGCGGGAATGTCAGGAGCTGCGTCCCACCCTTGGCAAAGGGAGGTTAAGCATGGCTGCTCAAGTTTACTGGTTGGATTCAAGGTCATAAGACTTACCTTTGGCTGCTCCCGCAGGAATCTGCTGCCAGATCGTGGGGTGCTATTCAGGTAATTAGACAGACACCCAGAAAAATTAAAATGTGAATATCTTCTGAACTGAAAGTAACGAAATATTAACCGTAACTTCAAAACAACAACACACACCTAAGGAGCTCACGCTGAGACTGACTTCTATCACTATAGTCTATGTACTCATTTGCTCTGAGAAAAAGGAAAAATGCAGGTTGTATCCACGTACACACAAAAAACACAGTCTGTACCTCTTATTTAGGTACCACTGTCAGGAGCAGGAAGGCTATAAAGCCCTCCGGGGATCAGCGCCACCCAGCACAAGGTCACAGCAAAACCCCAGGTACGCCTCCGCTCCCACGGGGCGCTGAGCCCTACAATCCGGCTGGCACATGCAGGAGGAACCACAGAGGCTAAAAAAGAACAGGGGTCTCACTTTGGAAGGCTGCTGGATTTTAATCTCCTGGGAATCAGAGGCCGAGTCCGACTTGGTGCCTCCGGAGTTCGGTTTCTCCTTTTTTCTCTTCTGTTTCTTCTTTTTCTTTTTGGCACCCAAATCCCCTCCAGGACTTCTGTTAGGAAATTCACAGAGGGTAAAACAAGAACAACAACAACAAAAATCACTATATAAAATTAATCACTGAGAAGAATGCAATTTATACCCAGGAGGAAAAAAAAAGAAAACTAGGTTAGGATGCCTTACATTGTGATTTATAAGAAATGTATATATTTGATCACTCAGACGACCTAATTTATAACTCTCGTACATATTTCCTAAGTGACAAGAGCTTAAAAATGTCTGTTAATAAGGTGACTTGTGGAAAGTGCCTAAGGATGGGGGTTGGTGGCCTGTGATCAGAGGGGTGGAACTTCCATTCCTGGCCCCTAACTGCCAGGGAGGAGGGAAGGGCAGCAGGATGGCTGGTGATTTAATCAGTCGTTGGGGACACACACACACACACACACACACTGGACGACACAGCGTTTTCCTTGTACGGATTCAGGGAGAGTCGGGCACAGAAGCTCGGCGAGCCTTCCCTGTGCACCTGGCCCTGTGCATCTCTTCCACCTGACCATTCCCCAGTCCTATCCTTTTATGATAAACCAGTCATCTAGTAAAGAAAATGTTTCTATTACTTCCGTGAGCTGTTCCAGCAAATCGATCAAATCTGAGCAAGGGGTCTTAGGACCCTCCGATACACAGCTGGCAGGTCAGGAGGACAGGTGACAGCCTGGGCTTGCGTCTGAAGTGGAGGGTGGTGTGTGGTGGGAGCAGTCCCGTGGGACTGAACACCTGCCCCGGGGCATCTGATGCTACCTCCAGGCAGACCAAATCAGAACGACTCAGAATGGAGTTAAAGGAGAATTCTGCGGGAAGCCCTCCCTCTACGTGCACATGAGGGGATTAGATCCAGAAACTCAAAATGGGGGGTGGTCAGGAGGTTCAGTGGGTTAAAGCCTCTGCCTTCGGCTCAGGTCATGATCTCAGGGTCCTGGGATCGAGCCCTGCATCTAGCTCTCTGCTCAGCGGGGAGCCTGCTTATGATCTCTCTCTCTCTGTCAAATAAATAAATAAAATCTTTAAAAAAAAAAAACTCAAAATGGGATGTGAAGTGGGAAATGAAATTTAATCAGATGAGAAGTTAACAGGAGTAGGAACTTGGAAGAATTATTCGTCTACACACAATCACACTGCAGGTGCTCGGATAACATGCGAGCAGGAAAACTGTAGCTAGAAACTGTATTTTATGATGGAAGTCAAGTAGCTTTCACGCTGAACCACGGCTCCGCTAACCGACTTTTGAGGCAGCCTTTTAAAGGAGAGATAAGTGTTGTAAAAAAAATTCCATGATAAACATCGCTTGGGTACAACAAACCACAAATCTCAATACAAAAGAACCAAAGAATCCGCTTCTCTGCAGAAGGGGAAATTTTCCTTGGTAAATCATTTAACAAGAAGAATTAACAACAGAAAAATTCTACGTGAAAAAAATGTTCACTGGTAAAACATTTGTCTGGAACTCTTGTCATCTTATGGCTGTCACCCCCTGAAAGAGGGGGAGAGACCCCAGGAGATCTGCAAACTTCCAGTTACTTGGGTCTACACTACCACAGTATTCCTAGAAGGGAAGTTAAAATTCAGAGATTGTTACTGCATTACTGCCTGGATGTAGGGAAAAGTGATGGAAACAATCAATTCCACTCTATTGCCCTCAATGAACCATATCTGCTGCTACCTACTTTTACTCTTGCCCAATTATCAAATATCTACATATCATGCAAGACACAAATGTCACTGGTATCTATGTATTAATAGCCTTGTAACATTGACCCTCAGCGGCAACCCATGGTTCTTCCAAAATTCTCCTTCTTCTCTAACCACCCCTTCATTTTCACTGTGAATAAGTTTTAAACAAAAATTGAATCTTAAACATACCATTTGTCAACTCGCTTTTTTTTCTCCTTCCACTTAACAATGTGTCTTAGACTTCTTCCCATGTCAGGATAGAGTGGGCTATTTCATTTCTTTTTAGCACCTAGAGAGCATTCCATTGTATAAATATATCAGTATTTAACCATCCCTACATTAAAAAATGCTGCTTGAAGGGCGCCTGGGTGGCTCGGCCTATTAAGCATCTGCCTTTGGCTCAGGTGATGATTCTGGGGTCCTGGGATCAAGCCACACAGCAGCTCCCTGCTCAGAGGGAAGTCTGTTTCTCTCACCCACCCCACCCACTGCTCATGCTCTCTCTCTCTCAAATAAATAAATAAAATCTTTTTTAAAAAATGCTGTAAAAAAATATTCTGGTACTTACATCTTTTTGCATTCATGCCAGTGTGTCCAAAGGTAGAAATCCTAGGTCAAAGGGCATGCACGTTTTTACTTTCAGTAGATAATTAAGATTGCTTTACTAAATACTGTACCAATATCCACCCCACCAATATGGTTCCAAACGTAAGGAGCTTAGAAATCACCACTCCATCTTAACAGACTGAAACACCAACAACTCCTCTTGGATTCATGGGAAAGGCAAGGACCCAGGACTCAGACCGGCCAGACAGGTGAATGCAGGGCATTGCAGCTTCCGCGATAAAGCCTCAGGAATGCAAACCTCCACAGCAGCTGTGTTCAGGTAAGAAAACCAGAGGTGTGACTGCCCAATGCTGGGGCCTGTGTGTGGACCAGCGGGACCCAGTCCCAGGGGTCTGTCAGACTTTTGTGAGTTCTCCCAGAACAAACAGCAGACAAAAATTCCCCCATGCTTCCAGCAGTGGAAAGGGAAGAGGGACCCTTCTGAAATGAGCCAGAGCACTCTGTTCTCAACAAGGCCTGCCCCCAGAAGAAACTAGCTGACCAGAGCCTAACTGACATGGGGAAATACCCAAACCCAGTCCATGGTAGCATCCTGTCCCACATAAGAGGGGAGGAGGAAATGGAGGAAACACGAGCAGGTTCAGAGCCCAGAGGCCCAGGCTCACTAAGGGCTGGGAGGGGCCACAGTGCAGGACGGCAGAACTCCCACACCCTCCCCTCTCACCACCACACGACTGAAGCGGCCAACAGCAGCCCCTCTTACCCAGTACCTCATGTCTGGCTATCCAGAAAAAATTATAAGGTGTATTGAGAGGCCAGAAACACAGCTGGAAAAAAGACCAAGCACCAGAATTGGACAGGGCAGGGATGCTGCGACTGTCAGACCAGGAACTCAAAACCGCTAAGATTAACATCCTAAGGTCTCAAAGGAACAAAGCAGATAGCACAAAAGGGCAGACAACATTAACAGAGAGACAGAAAACCTAAGAAAGAGCCAGAAAGAAATGATAGAAATAAAAGACACTCTAAGAGAAATGAAGAGGTCCTCTGATGGGCTTATTAGCAGACTGGACACAGTCGAGGAAAGAATCTCTGAGCTTGAAGATACGGCAACAGAGACCTTAACAGAAACCTCCAAAGCGGGGGGCACCTGGGTGGATCAGTCAGTTAAGCTTCTGTCTCTTGATTTCTGGTTCAGCTCATGATCTCAGCATTGTGGGATCAAGCCCCACACTGGGCCCCTCCACCCCTACTCTCGCATGCAAGCACACACTCTCAAAAAACAAAACAAAAACAAAAACATAACAACAACAAAAGAAATCTCTAAAAGCGAAAAGCTAAGAGAACAATGATGAAACAGAACAGAATATCTAAAGGCTATGGGACAACTACAGAAGGTGTGATATATGCGTGATGGGAATACTAGAAGGCAAAGGAGGAACATAAAAAATATCTGAAATCACGACTGAGAATTTTCCCCAGTGAATGTCAAACACCAAACCACAGATCCAGGAAGCTCAGAGAACATAAGCAGGATACACGCCAAAAAACACTATGCCTCGGCATTGACATATCCTTTTCAAACTACAAAAAATCAAAGATTTAAACAACAACAAAAAAATATTGTGAAAGAAGCCAGAGGCAAAATATGCTTTTCCTATAAAGGAACAAAGAACAGTAAGCCAATGAGAATGTCAATTTCCCAACTTCTCTGCCAATACTGAAATATTAACTTTTTTTTCATTTAGAGAGTCTTTTTTTTTTTTTTTTTTAAGATTTCATCTATTTGAGAGAGCAAGCACACACAAGCAGGGAGGAGTGACAGAAGCAAACTCCCCACTGAGCAGGGAGCCCAATGGTATGGGGCTTAACCCCAGAACCCTGAGATCATGACCTGAGATGAAGGCAGATGCTTAACCACTGAACCACCCAGCTGCCCCTCCATCTTTCACAGACTTATGGGTAGAAAGGACTTACTACAGATTTAATTTTTCTTTATTTAATCAGGAGCAAGGCTATATATATCTTTCCGTATATTCACTGACCATTTATATTTTTTCCATGAATTGCTTATTCATATCCTTTTGCCGTTACCCATCTCTTAAAAAGATTGACTTGTCGGTGGCCTTTATAAAAGCATGAATGGAACCTACAATTTGTTAAGTATTTTTACTTTGGGTACTTTCATTTCATTCAATCCTTACAACAGGTCTTTGAGATTACTACTTTATGTCTGTAGTACGTTGCCTAGGCTGTTGTGTGTTACTTAGATTGCAAATACTTTACCTGGTTTACTTTTTATGGTATCTTTTCCTATACAGACATTTAAAATTTTGGTAGAGTCTAATATTTAAAAAATTTTCCTTTATGGCTTCTGGGCTTTTAAATCTTGCTTAGAAAGACCTTCCTATTGCAAAACTACATAATCATCTCTCTGTTTTTCCTCTACTAACTTTGTGACTTTTGGAAAATAATATTTAATTTTCTAACTTACTCAGAATAAAAGGTGTACAATGTGAAGTGCCCATGCCTCTACTTTTCAGAAACACATCGTAAATACAAGCAGTAACGTCACTTATCATTGGGTCACACTGTGTCTGGGGTCACACTGCAGCGCCCAAAGACTGATAAGCATATCTTACAGGAGAGGCAGGTCTGCCTGCTTACCGCATGCAATCACATAGTGAGGTTCTCTTGTTGCTGGACACCGTTCCAGGAGCAAGCAGTATCAAAGCATGTCTGAAAAGTCTTGGATACTTCTCTAAACAAGAGGTGAGTTCCATTCCCCTCGTGGGAATCTGGGCTGGCTTGTCACCTGCTCTTTGCCCAGCATCACTGACCCCATGTGATTCTGGAGGCTCAGTCACAAAAGGCCATGTCCTTTCCACCTGGCTCACTTGGGATGCTCATTCTGGGGGCAGCCGGGAGCCACGGAAGAGGCCCGAGGGCCTGGAGCCCGCCGGGCCAGGACACAGCGCACCTCACGTCTCCATCAGCACCAGCTAGGGCCAAGGGAGGAAGCCCGGCCGGACCACCAGCCCCGTGGAGCCTGCACCTGCCCCCAAGAGGCCCGAAGGGAGAACCTGCCTTGCCAACTTCCTACCCACAGAATCTGCAAGTGTACCAAAGTGGCCGCTGTTTTAGGTCACCAGCTTTAGGATGACCTGCTACAGAGCAGTAAGGACTGGACCAGAAACGGGGTGCCTGACGATGGAGGGCCACTCTAAGAAAACGCTGAAACACAAGGCAACTGCTCCAAGGCCGGAGGAGACTCGGACACAGTGCTTCACGTAATGATTACCTCTGTGAGTGCTTTTCAAATAGGAAGCTGAATGAGGACGGAGACCTGTGTTCCTTACCAGAGCAGGAATGTTTATTACGCTGTGGCTGGCGATATGCGGAAACCAGTAAAGGTACTTAATGAGCTGGTGAAAGTCTAACTGAAATGATCGCTGGGGAGAGGGCTGAAGGTGCTGGCTTCGCCCTGCTGTCCGTAGAGCGGCAAGAGAGAGATCACCTCCAGAATAAGCTAG
>CM053611.1:17109774-17123083 GCA_028646535.1 Procyon lotor | reverse complement strand
GGGGGGGGAGTCTGCTTGAGAGTCTCTCTCCCTCTCCCCCAGCCCTCCCTCCTCTCCCTTTTCTCAAATAGCAAATAACTAAATCTTAAAAGAAAAAGAAAAAAGAAAAGGCCTCAGAACAGAAAGTCAAAGCAAGGGTGGAGCGGTAGGCCCTTTGTTGGGATGTTAGGAAGATCGAAGGTGGGGCCTCTGGACCATTCCAGACAAAAGGCCTTCTCCTCAGTTTTTGAAGGATGGGCCTCATCTATCCTCTGGAAACAAAAGAGCTTCCAAGAATCTTTGTCCCACAAGCACCTTTACCAGGCGCCTGACAGAAAAGATTATCTGACAGAAGAGATTTCAGGGTAGCTCACGTCAAGCCTAGTGGATTATAAATGGACATGGAGGAAAGCCCAGGACATTTCTAAAAGCATCACACCAGCTTGAAAGGGAGCAGAACAAATTGAACAGAGGCCTTCGGACCCCCAGCCTTTTACAGGCAGGAGACAGACAAAGGAAGTTACTCACTAGGGTGCAAAGTCGGTTATTTTTTGGAAGGATTACTGGAAGGCCAGAACCAAGAGCCCCAAGGACAGGGACCAGAGCCACAGATGACAGCTCCCAAAAGAAGGACTGAGCACAAATCCGGAGCTGGCAACACCTTCCTGGTTGGATTTCAGAACTGCTATGGACCACTAACCATGGTTTGCACTCTATTTCCCCCCTCTGGGGCTCTGTTACATCTGTCCACCATTCCACGAGGGGTGTGCAGAAAGCAGACAGGGTACCTTCTCGGTCCACGGTATTCAGCAGACCCCAAGAGGCCTCAACCACACCTTGACTTTATTTACATGAGATCCCAGACTTCAAGACTGAGCCTAATATCTAAGCCAAAACACAACCTAATTTTGGGGAGGGCCTTAGGGAGGGTAAATCTATTCTACATGTGGGAGAATGTAAATAATTTCTGGCCAGAAGATGGACTGTGATAGTTTTCAACATGTCCTCAATATTTTTAAGAAAAATGAAGGATGAAAGATGGATGTGACACACAGTTCACAAGTGGTTAATACTTAGTTTTCAATGGAGACTAAGGTTTCTAAACGTAAAAATTGTGATAGCTGTAATTGACATTTCTAAGAAATAAGAAGGAAAGCAATTACATAGGCAGGGAAACTAAGACGTATTTTGTTTGTGTGTTTGTTTGTTTTGAGAGAGAGAAAGAGCTCGTGCCAGTGGCAGGGGGAGGGGGCAGAGGGAGAGAGAGAGAGAGAGAGAGAATCTTTTTTTTTTTTTTAAAGATTTTATTTATTTGACAGCGAGAAACACAGCGAGAGAGGGAACACAAGCAGAGGGAATGGTAGCCGGAGAAGCAGGCTTCCTGCTGAGCAAAGAGCCCGATGTGGGGCTCGATCCCAGGACTCCGGGATCATGACCTGAGCCGAAGGCAAACACCCAACGACTGAGCCACCCAGGCGCCCCGAGAGAGAATCTTAAGCAAGCTCCACACTCAGTGTGGGGCCCAACACAGGACTCAATCCCAGGTCCCTGAGATCATGACCTGAGCTGAAATCAAGAGTCAGATGCTTAACTAGCTGAGCCATTCAGGTGCCCCAAGATGTTTTTTATAAGAAAAGTAAGAGGAGGGGCACCTGGGTGGCTCAGTTGGTTAAGCGTCGGCCTTCAGCTTGGGTCGTGATCCCTGAGTCTCGCATAGGGCTCCTTGATCGGTGGGGAGTCTGCTTCTCCCTCTCTCTCTCCCTGCTGCTTCCCCCGCTTGTGTTCTCTCTCTCTCTCTCTCTCTCTGACAAATAAATAAAATCAAAAGAAAGGAAGGAAGGTATGAGGAATGGGACTACATTTTTGTTGAGGGAAAAGCTAGTAATTTTGTCCTAAAATGAGACTAGTTATTTAAATAAGGAAAACTTAAGACAAAATTTGAAGGTAAAAAGAGAAGTTGTAGCAGGTTTGTAAAGGGGATCTGTGAAAAAGAATTTTATGTGTGGTCAGGACTCAGCCTGGAATGAATGAATTTTTTTTTAAAAGGATTTTATTTATTTATTTGATAGAAAAAACACAGCAAGAGAGGGAACACAAGCAAGGGGAGTGGGAGAGGGAGAAGCAGGCTTCCCACTGAGCAGGGAGCCTGATGCCCAGCTCAATAGCAGGACCCTGGGATCATGACGTGAGCCCACAATGCTTAAAGACTGAGCCACCCAGGCACCCCTGGAATGAATGAATTTTAAAAGTACACCTGTGTAAGATTAAAATTTGGCTCTTCTCTCTGTTAAAAACACAAAGTTTTCTTGGAGTGTTGGTTTGCTCTTGATAAGAAACTGCAAATGAAGCTTTTTTTCTTCATCTGCCCAGAAAGCCAAAGTTTCTAGCTTTGTCTTTATCAGGTCTTTGATTACTTAAGAGAACTGAAACATCTCAATATGAAAAGAACTAAGTTTTGCCAACAAGGAGGATTCTACAGAATCAACTACTGCCACCTTGGTTAAACAGATAATTAAATATTAAGTTTTGTAATGATCTGTAATACTATCTGGATGTGTGCTTCAAAACCTTCTGAAGTTTTTAGCAAAAGTCCCCAAATACTCAAATCTACATGAATTGTTTTTGACTAGGTTAGGTTTGTTTATTTGGTATGTTCATTTACTTGGGGAACAGTGTCAAACAAATGATAAACTTTCTTAGGTTATGTTGTATGGGTAAAATGACATTTCTAATGTCACTGTTGTAGACATTATATGAAATCTCTCAAGTTTTAAGGTCTTGGTATAAGTTCATCACTTGATTCTAATTACTGAAATGTTTGTCACTGAAATAACTGGATTTCCTTGTTAACTGCGTGATAATGAACTCTCACCAGGTCTTTAAACACGGTCATTTTGGAGTCATTGAGAGTTATTGTGCTGATGCTCTTACAAAACCTGTTTCATCTTCAAGGAGATTCATTCAAGGACTTTTGACAAATACAGGTTTCTGATATCTTTAAGATCATAAAATTAAACTGGGGAAGAATTTCTGGAACGAAAGGAAAGGCTGCATTCAAAAAGAACAGGAATTAGTAACATGGAACTGAATGAAATGAGAAAGAGGATTATAGTTTTTGTGACTCTTGCTTGAAACATTGCTGGTTCTCCAATGTTTGCTCTTCCAGATCTAAGGAAATGGTTTCTCCTAGGATATCTATGACTTACATAAATATGATAAAATATTCCTTTGTGAACAAATTGAAACATAAATTTATTTTTTCTCCCTTCCCAAGCCCTCTAGAATTCAGAAACTCTCAGTGAGTTTTCTTTCTTTGGCGGCGATTATAATTATTTGCATAAGTTCATAACAATCTGGTTTTGTAACAGGATACCATTGGAAACACAAGTTACATTACCAAGGTTTTGATTGGAATGTCATACTAGAGAGACACACAGAGACTCAGATGTGACCAGTGAGCTTTAAGGAACTATTAAAGTTGACTTCATGGTGTCAGTAGAGCCCCTTGGAAATGCTGGCCTGATACTTTGCTTACAGTTCTCAGCAGCCTTACCAAGGTGAGTAAAGAATGTCATCACTTCCTGGCAGGTGTAGGAAACTTCAGGATATTCTGGGGACCTCAAGAAGAGGAATTCACCCAAATCTACAGGCACCGTAGGCAAATCTGAGAGCAAGTATTTAGCTAAGTTTCTGGCCTTAAGAAGCTATTAAAAGTTCAATCTGAGGGTGCCTGGGTGGCTCAATGGGTTAAACCTCTGCCCTCGGCTCAGGTCATGATCTCAGGGTCCTGGGATCGAGCCCTAAATCAGGGTCTCTGCTCAGCGGGGAGCCTGCTTCCCCATCTCTCTCTGCCTCTCTGCCTACTTGTGATCTCTTTCTTTCTATCAAATAAATAAATAAAATTTTTTTTTAAAAGTTCAATCTGAAATACCTCATAAAAGTTCCAGCAAAGCAGATTTATAAGAACTTATACTGTCAATCACTATTCTTGCTGTGCTTATGTAAATAATCAGGCCAAGTCTGTTAAAACTGGACTTATTTTACAAACAAATTAGTCTTCGTTTGGCTACCCTTGATGGAAATGAAAGTGATTTTATTTTATTATTTTATTTTTAAGATTGTATTTATTTATTTGACAGAGAGAGACACAGCAAGAGAGGGAACACAAGCAGGGGGGTGGGAGAGGGAGAAGCAGGCTTCCTGCTGAGCAGGGAGCCTGATGAGGGGCTGGATCCCAGGACCCTGGGACCATGACCTGAGCTGAAGGCAAACACTTAATGACTGAGCCACCCAGGCGTCCCGAGGGTGATTTTAGAGAGAAAAATTACATTTCAATAACACACCTTTTAAGAGGTTAAATTCTACCTCTGATTGTCTTTAAACGTTTGTTGTTTGCCTACGCTAGACAACTTGAGGTAAACTTCAGAGAAATCACCGCAATAGCTCATGCACAAACATTCCAGTTACCTGTTTCTCTCTGGGGATAAAAGGACTCCATGGGCACGTGATTATTTTAACAGCTAGACAACAGGATGGACTCCCCAACAGTTGTGTAACTCAACTATTACCTTGACTGATTCTCTGTGGCTGGGATGGCAAAATCGCTCCTCAAAAGCCGGAACAGACCCTATTCCATGGGTTAGCTATGGACTTGT
This sequence comes from Procyon lotor, assembly GCA_028646535.1. NCBI lineage: Eukaryota > Metazoa > Chordata > Mammalia > Carnivora > Procyonidae > Procyon > Procyon lotor. Next base: position 17,118,449 of record CM053611.1, on the reverse strand, counting down.
GGAGAGAGTGGCTGGCCCAACGTTCTCATGACTGAAACTGATGATGCAGTTGGGGATGCCCATATCCCCCAAGAGGAGCACCTCCCACCTGCTAGTGATTCCTTGTAATTAGGACATTGTTAAAGCCAGACATCAGGCAAGGTGGTTTTTTGATAGTTTTATCCCTTAATCGTATTTGTCCCAGGAGCTACCGCTATCAATGCAGAATTACAAGTAGAGGCCTTAGCTAAGCATACAGAGGCCATCTTAATTAAAGCTGGCACCCACTCACCCTCCTAAATGACGAAACCACATAAATTCGAAAAGCGGTCCTTCAAAACAGGATAGCCCTGGATATTTTGAGAGCAGCCCAAAGAGGAACCTATGCTTTCATTAAAACAGAATGTTGTGTATTTCAAATCACTCAAAAAACATAACTGAAGCCACAGAAGATTTAAACAAACACATCACTGCTATAAATGCTCTAGCTCTAGATCCTTTTAGCAGGATCTAAATTTGATTCCTTCCAAATAGAAATATGCCCTGCTAAGCATTGCTATTATTTCTTGTTCTTTTTGGTTGTTGTTTGACTTTCTGTATTCGTCAAACAGGAGCCTGTGTTATACATACACGCTTGGAGATGCCTTTACTGTGTATTTCAGGAGGGACTAGAGAAATGAATTTCTCCTACCCTGTCAAAGTCTTTCATTCCAAAATCCCTCCATCATCCCTGGAAAGCAGGAAGTAGCTACAGAAGAAATAGCTGCCGTCCCTTCTCCTTCCACAGAAATGGAATGGTGTTTTGACAGCGAGGATTTGTAAGAGGACTCCAGTTACCTTCCTTTTTACCTCAGTCTCTACTTTCTAACTGATTTAAGTTCTTCTTTCCAGCTTACCTCTTAACTCAGGCAAAGACCTTCCAGGCAAAAATCCCATGACAGGAAACAAAACTACCTCTTCAGGGAATAGGGACCCCCCCCAGACAGCAGCAAGACCCCCCCCCAAGGCAATGATTGACCTGACCTTTACTGCCCCTCTCCTGTATCCACCAACCTTTGTCCACATTTTGCTTATATAAACCTGAGAGTATTTTCAGCACTTTGGAGACAGTCTTTTGAGACACTAGTCTCCTGACTTCACGGTGTTGGCCTCACAGAAATAAATTCCTTCCCTGTTCCACCACCATTCATCTCTCTACCTTTGGATTTTGTCAGCGATGAGCGGCTGACCCTGGTCTGTTTGGGACCCCTGAAGCAGGTATTTTTGCACCCCTGTGCCCTGGTTATAGGTCCCTTCCCCTGGATGTACGCACTTAAGTCTTGTGATTCACTTATAAGCAATCATTCACAACAAGTGTGTCAATATGGGACTTCCAAGTCTAGTGAGAAAAGCCAGCAGCTCCCACCCGCTACTTGTGGAACACTCTTTCCATCAGACAACCTTGAGACCTGCCCTGCTGGTGAGGCCACAGGTAGGCACACTGCGGGAGAAGCAAGCTGAGCTCCCACTAATGGCCAGCCACCTGACTGAGCCACCTGGGGGGTCCAGTCTAGTGGAGGCTTGGGCTTACTGCAGTCCCAGCTGAAATCTGCATGCGACCACCTGGGAGACCCCGAGTGAGAAGCTCCTCCAACTGGGCCAGTTTCCGAATTCCTAACCCACAGGATCTGTGAGCCTAATAAAATGGTTGCTGTTTGTTACAGAGCAAGTTACTAGAACATAAAGATATAACAACAATCAAAGCAAAGTCTTGTTTTATGAGGCATATATTTCTAACGCAATAGAGAATACACAAATGGCAGACCCATTTGCGGGTCTTATAGACAGGGTCTCCAAGCGTGTAGCCTGATGGCCTGCACAAAGAAAGCCAGTCAATAATCGGTAGGTACTGTTATTATTACATAGTTATCATGTTGTTTCCCCTGCCAGGACACCCTTCCTGCCTTCACTGCCCGGCAAATTGCTCGTCACTCAAGATTCAGGCCAAGAATCATCTCCTTGGAGAGAGCTTCTGCTTCCTCCGCCAATCTGATTCAGGGGTCCCCGACTCAAAGACTCCCCTGCCATCACACTCTAACTTGGTGTTCTTAGCTGCTTTTCCCACTACAGTGTAAGCTCCTTAGGAACGGAATGACTCATTTCTCTGTAAAAGGTAAAAATAATGGGGAAAAAAAAAAAATATATATATATATATCAGTCTCTGATCATCAGAAAGACCAAGCCACGATTAGAAGTTTGGAATTTTCAGTCCCAACCCCTCATTTTCGAGAGAGGGGAGAGGGGCTGGAAATAGTCAATGATGGATCATGCCTACTCATGAAGGTTTCATAAAAATCCCAAACGTCCAGGGTTCAGAGAGCTTCCAGGTTGATGAGTACACGGAGGTGCTGGGAGGGTGGTGCACGGAGAGGCTGTGCAGGGAAGCTCTGTGCCTCCTTTCACATACCTTGCTCTATGCATCTCTTCCATCCGAATGTGTATCTGTATCCTTTATCGCATTTTTTTTTTTTTTTTTTAGATTTTATTTATCTGACAGAGAGAAACACAGCGAGAGAGGGAACACAAGCAGAGGGAGCCTGCTTCCCCATCTCTCTCTGCCTCTCTGCCTACTTGTGATCTCTTTCTTTCTATCAAATAAATAAATAAAATTTTTTTTTAAAAGTTCAATCTGAAATACCTCATAAAAGTTCCAGCAAAGCAGATTTATAAGAACTTATACTGTCAATCACTATTCTTGCTGTGCTTATGTAAATAATCAGGCCAAGTCTGTTAAAACTGGACTTATTTTACAAACAAATTAGTCTTCGTTTGGCTACCCTTGATGGAAATGAAAGTGATTTTATTTTATTATTTTATTTTTAAGATTGTATCTTAAAATGAATGGTAGCGGGAGAAGCAGGCCTCCTGCAGAGCAGAGAGCCCGATGCGGGGCTCGATCCCAGGCCCCTGGGATCTGACCTGGGCCGAAGGCAGACGCTTAACGACTGAGCCACCCAGGCGCCCCCCTTTATCGCATTTTTAAATGATAAACTGGTAAACAGTAAGCCTCCTGTTTACCTGAGTTTGGAGAATTCAAATTAATCCAACCTGAAGAGGCAGTCATGGTAACCTCCAAATTTATAGACACTCGGCCAGAAGCAGGGGTGATGACGGGTGCTCAGGACGGGCCCCTGTGGTGGGGGAGGGCAGTCTCGCAGGACTACCTCCAGGAGGGCAGTCTGGAACTGAGTTAACGCGCAGGGCACCCAGCCGGTGTGGCAGAACTGCCTGGTGAGGAAGCCCCCTCCCCTGGTATCCCAGTGCTGTGACAGGGCAGCAGCGTGAAGGCAAAGGAGAAACACAGTGGGAGAGCTAGGGTTTTCCTACTCACATGTGTGCTAAATGTTATTCACGCTCACCAGTATTTTGGAATCTCCTCTCCTGTGGGCGCTAGAAAGTATGATGCATAAACATCTCCCGCCCCCTGGGAAGTGAGGCGTGGGCAGGCAGTTTGCTTAGTCAGTGGGAGATGAGGATAAGTAACAGGTGTCGCTCCCAGGTGGAAACTGGAGAGTTATTCCACCTTCCTCTTTGCTGACTCTCCTCCCAGCCAAGCCCTGCAGCCCTGAGTCAAGATGACAGCCATCAGAAGAAGGTGGAGCCTCCTGGCTAGCTGGGGCCCCAAGTACCTCGAAGGAATGGAGGCCCTTGCCTACACGCACACAGTGTGTGTGGGAGACAGATCTTTGGATGATTTACACAACAGATTGTGAGGCTTTTTGTTTCTGTTAAGCTCCGGATTACTTAAAGTCTACTACCTGATACAAAGCATTAGCCTCTCACCCAAGCGCAAGGTCATAAAGGGACTCCTCCTTCCGTTGGTTAGTATGTACTAAAATCAAAAACTGTTCAATTTTAAAATGGACAGTTCGCTCCTCTGTAAAGTCAAAATATGAAAGGTATCTTCCATAGTGAGAAAAACTGTCGAAGAACAGGGCTTCCGATAGAGATTCATAGTTCCCTATTCCTGGTCCTAAAATAGAAAGTAGTGTACATTTCTGGAGACACATGAAGACCCTGCCAAATGGTACCCCAGTGGTCTAAAAACAGTAATGCATTTCCACCCCAAAATGAGTGGTTTATTTTCATCGGATTTGAGTAGAATCAAATTTGTACTATTGTGATGTTTACATTTAAAATCATCTGGTGGCTAAAGACAACCATAAATATCTGACTAGCAACTGGGCTTAAACAAACACATCAGAGCCACAGAGCAGAGCTGGAAATATGCCGTGGGTAAGTATGGTTTTGTGAATTCTCTGATTTGGGAGTGTGAATATTTCAGGCTTTCCTCCCTCAACACTCCCATGGCTGGCGCCTTGTAAAACAGTGAGCTTGCTGAACTGTGGTGGCGTGGTTTATGTCTGCATGGTTTCAGTGTTGGGGGCGGGGGAAAGATAAAAGCTATTCACATTTGCACCCCCAAGGTCTGTGACACTTTAATGCTTAGCACTAGCAAATTTTTATTTCAAATCCTCGTTGAATGAACGAGTGAATAATTCTGGCTCTTGAGGTGACTCCAGTCACCTACTGCCAGGTGGTAAAATACTTCTGAAAGCTACAATTTACTACAATCTAGTATCATGTTTTTACTGTGCATCTACTACGTGCTCAACAGTGTGATGCGCGCAGGAGTGGGTTGGGGGACGGGAGTTGTGGCAACTAAAGTCATCAAGGGCAGGCCCTTGGCTTCATAACCCAGGAAATTACCAGTCCTGCCTCAATTATTTTATTGCTGCTGGTTATGGCTTTTCTAGAAACTACTGAGAGCCCAGGACCTTACAGCTCTTCCATCCAATACACCTCGTTTAAAGTAGCTCCAAATTTCCAAGATGCTTTCATCCAGAGGGATACAAACTGAGAAGTTATGACTGGCATGGATGCCTACCCAAATGGACAGAAAGGAAGAATCAGGACCAATGAAGAATCCAGATATTCTGGTCCTGTGTCTGTCAACCACTTTTTTTTCCAAAAAAAGATAAATAAACTCATGGAAACTGAAGTTGGTACAGAGACAAAAAAGTAAATAAAAACACCACATTATTTTACCAAAATTTCCTTAAATATGCCTACATCACCAATTCTATAACTTCTCAGACACTGGTACAATGAAGTTTTCTGTTAACTTGTATTCTGGGGTCTGGTATTAAACACCACAACATCCCCCACTTCCCAACACTGTTATTTTATTTATTTTATTCCCAACATTGTTAAAGTTATACTACTTTATTTTGTTATGATGGAGAAACTGGAATCATTTTTGTTAACTTGAGTGCTCAAGGGTTTTTTTGTTTTTGTTTTTCCCCCTTCACTCTCATGGTCACTAAATTAGCCATCCCCTCCTTCAAACTCCCAGACATACCTGATAGTATTTCCACACTGAGAAGAAACAGAAATCCCCCACCCCTGAATGAAGACCAACTACGTACGGTTCCATTTTCCAGAAGCCTCCAGTAGGAATGAGAATTGACAGGCATACCACTTCACACTTATGGGGATAATAGCAATCACAAAAGGTAATAACAAGTGTTGGCAAGCATGTAGAGAAATCAGACCCCTCATACACTGCTGGCAGAAACGCTAAATGGTGCAGGTGCTTTGGAAAACAGTTGGGCAGCTCCTCGAAATGCTAACCATAAATTAGCATTTATTTAACCACTCAGCAATTAACCACTCAGCAATTCCACTCCAAGGTATGTACCCAGCAGGAGCAAACACATAGATCCATCCAGAAGCCTGCACACAAAGGTTCCCAGATGCATCATTTTCTAACAGCCAAAAAGCAGAAACCACCCAAATGCCCACCAACGGATACACAAATAACGATGCGTTATATCCATACCACGGTATAGGACTCAGCAACAAATGATGAAGTCCTGGCCCACACTACAACATGGATGAACCCTGAAACCATCAGGTGAAATAAAAGAACCCAATCACTAAAGACCACATATTAAGGATTCCCTTTACACAAATGTCCAGAGCAGGAAAATCTACGGAGACAGAAAATAGACTAGTGGTTGTCAGGTGCTGGGAGGATGAAGAGCACTGGGGGGAGACAGCTAAGGGACCCAGGGTTTCTTTTGAGGGGCAATGAAAAATGTCTTAAAATTGATTGTGAGGATGTTTGTATAACTCCGTGAAAACACTACATGCCACAGAACTGTACACATTAAACGGGTGAATGGTAGGGTATGTGAACTGTAGGTCAACAAACCTGTTAAAACACTAGCAGGTGCAACTCCTGTCCCTGGAGGTGGTAGGATGATGTCAAGGCCTTGTCAAGGCCTCAAGAGCTGGTGATAGTGGCCTGCCTCCTGCAGACCAGAAGGAGCGTACGACACACAGAGATGTCACAGCCCCTGGGTAGGACAGATGCTGCTGGGCCTCAGGATAATAAAGAAAAATCCCTGCTCTTGAAGATTTTTCTTGAAAATCCAATAAAGAAAAACTGATTCAGACCCTCAGGACTCAAAACTAAATCCTGAACCACAGGCTAGTCATGGAAATCACACAACCCTCTTGTCAAGATCTCTTGGCTCTTTAAGAAGAGAAGTGGCACTTCCTACTTGCCCAAGAATTCATACGAAAGATTCATAGCAGAAAGCCACTCAGTTTCCCTACCCCAGGAGGACAGGTATTTCTGTCTGTGCCCACCGAGAATCTCTGGCATATTCAAACCCCACTTATCCTTAAAAGGTTAACCAATAAACTCCTTTTCAGCCATGAAAATGGCAAATATTTAATATGTACATCCAGCAACTCTGTTCAAAGAAATATTCCAAGGATTCTCTAGACGGGACTCCAGCCAAGCAAACATTTTGCAGATGTTCCAGGATAAACAAGTGGGGTAGAGATTGCTAGCTGACTACAAAGTCCATCTTCCCTTTCTTTCTAGGCTCACAACTAGATACACTTTCCAGCTCACTTACCATCAGGTATGGCCATATGACTAAGGCTAGCCAGTGGGATGGGGAGTGGGAGCAAGGTCTGCCACTTCCTGCTGGCCCAGAGACCCTCCTGGGTGTTCTCCCACCCCCTCCCATGTGCTGACAGGATGCAGACATAGGATGAGACAACAGAGAATAGGAGAGCCACACGATGGGAGAATGCTAGGCTGTGATTGACAGAATGAAGGAAAAGTCCTCTTGCCACCCCTCTGAACATCTTCCCGTGGCGGTCATATGCGATAAGAAGGAAATTTTCATTGCGTTGAGCAAACTGCACATTAGAGTCTAACTGATATAGCAGTTTACCCTATCATAACTAATACATTAAGGACATCAAAATAAGTAAATTTAGGGTATGTGAATTCCCGAAAAAACAATTTTAGATTTCACAGGATTCCACCAGAGATCACTTAGTTCCTCCCCACAAAAACTCTTAATAGTTTGATGTTTTAATTATTCTATAAATTTTTCCCCTTGATTTACTATTTCTGCATAGAAAATGATGGGATTATAGATAAGCTTTGTTATATTTTCATGCATTTTCTAAAGTGTCTATAATAATTACAATGCCTAAAATGGTCAAGAACAAAGACTCCGGAAGAAGGTTCAAGACGGTGGAATAAAAAGATACTGAGCTCATCTCCTCCCACAGACACAACACATCTACATCTATATACAGAAAGGGACCTAGAAACTGGATGCACGAAGCCACCACAAGAGGAATGGCACCAGGGTAGATAGAAGAGGTAGAGATAGGGTCTCACTGAGGGAAAAAAAACCCACCACACCCAACCCGTGGAGTTCCAATCAGGAGCGGCCCTAACTATAAGAAAATTTTCCCTAAGGAGCAAGAGATTTGAGCTCTAAACCACACATGCCAACACTTAGATCCTGCAGAGGAGAGAGGAGTGCCTAAAATACCTAGCTTTGAAAATCAATGGGAGTACATTCAGGAAAAGCAGAGTTGTAAGGAAAGGAAAGCCCCTCGTAAAGGGCTTGCACCTAGACGCACTAGACCTGGAAATGAGTGCAAAAGCTCCAGATAATGGGCGCCTGAGTGGCTCAGTGAGTTAAAGCCTCTGCCTTCAGTTCAGGTCATGATCTCGGGGTCCTGGGATCGAACCCTGCATTGGGTTCTCTGCTCGGTGGGGAGCCTGCTTCCCCCTCTCTCTCTGCCTGCCTCTCTGCCTACCTGTGATCTCTTGCTCTCTGTCAAATAAATAAATAAAATCTTAAAAAAAAAAAAAGCTCCAGATAGAAAAGTACACAGATTATAGGTAAAGGAGATCCATTTACTAATCTGGAGTGCCTCCCAGATAGGCAGGAGGCAGCTGGGCCTCTCTCCAAGGACCAAGACACTGGTGTCAGCCATTTTTGCTGTCTCATTCGGACATGCTGATCCTGGCACTAGCGGGCACCATTTTGGAATTGTTCCTCTAGACTGCTAAAGCCAGGAGGCATGTTCTGCTAAGGCCCTGCACAACCCAGTTCCTCCTTGAACCCCACATTAGATAGGCTGATAACCCTGCCCACTAGCACACCCAGAACAGTCGGGGCAGGGCCTCACAGCCCACCAGCCTTACCCAGCAGCAAGCCCCTACCAATGGAATCCCAGCCACAACATAGGGATGATGCCCAATGAACTTGAAAGAACAATGGGTGAACACAGTGAGAACTTAAAGAGATATAAAACAAAATAAAAAAACA
>CM053611.1:17097508-17109274 GCA_028646535.1 Procyon lotor | reverse complement strand
AGAAGACATCCAAATGGCCAACAGACACATGAAAAAGTGCTCAACATCGCTCAGCATCAGGGAAATACAAATCAAAACCACAGTGAGATACCACCTCACACCAGTCAGAATGGCTAAAATTAACAAGTCAGGAAATGACAGATGTTGACGAGGATGCCAAGAAAGGGGAACCCTCCTACACTGTTGGTGGGAAAGCAAGCTGGTACAGCCACTCTGGAAAACAGTATAGAGGTTCCTCAAAAAGTTGAAAATAGAGCTACTCTATTAGCCAGTAATCACACTACTGGGTATTTACTCTAAAGATACAAATGTAGTGATCTGAAGGGGCACATGCACCCGAATGTTTATAGCAGTAATGTCCACAATAGCCAAATTATGGAAAGACCCTAGATGTCCATCAACAGATGAATGGATAAAGAAGATGTGGTATATATATACAATGGAATACTATGCAGCCATCAAGAGAAACGAAATATTGCCATTCGCAATGACGTGGATAGAACTAGAGGGTATTATGCTAAGTGAAATAAGTCAGAGAAAGACAATTATCATATGATCTCTCTGATATAAAAAATTTGAGAGGCAGGGCAGGGGTTGTGGGGGGAAAATGAAACAAGATGGGATAGAGAGGGAGACACACCATAAGAGACTCTCAACTCTCGAAAAAAACTGAGGGTTGTTGAGGGGTGGAGGGGTAGGGATAGGGTAGCTGGGTTATGGACACTGGGGAGGGTATGTGCTATGGTGAGTGCTGTGAAATGTGTAAGCCTGATGATTCACAGATCGGTACCCCTGAGGCAAATAATACATTATATATTAATAAAATTTAAAAAAAAAAATGATGTGCTGGGGGCGCCTGGCTGGCTCAGGCTTTAAGCCTCAGCTTTCAGCTCAGGTCATGACCCCAGGGTCCTGGATCGAGCCCCGCATCGGGCTCCCTGCTCGGCAGGAAGCCTGCTACTCCCTGTCCTACTCTCCCTGATTGTGTTCCCTCTCTCACTATGTCTCTCTCTGTCAAATAAATAAATAAAATCTTAAAAAAAATAAAAATAAATAAAATAAAAATGATGTGCTTTTGCAAAAAAGAATTAAAAAAACTTTATTTGGGAAAACAAAAAAGAACTCTACTTTCATTGGTTCTTTCTTCAGCTTCTATAAAATGTTAATAAACACCCAAAGGATAGATAGTAAAGAACTAGTATCCCTCCACTCCCACCCAAAAAAAACCAAATGAAGAGACTATGGAAAATTATCATATTAACTGAATCAGCATCTTTCTTGGGAACGTACTACATGAACTTGAACACTGAATGAACTCAGCCGTGGGAAGAAACGAGCCCATATTTCCCTGGTGTGTGTGTGTGTGTGTGTGTGTGTGTGTGTGTGTGTGTGTGTGTGTGTGTGTGTGTGTGTGTTGAAGCCAATAACAGAAACGCAATGAGCTAACAAAGGAGAAAACTGTCAAGTTCAAATCCCAACTCGGTTTGGGACCCCCCCCACCGGGGGTGATCTGTGCAGATTTTTCTCCTGTGGCTTGGGGAGCTTGATGGGCCCTGACTTAAAGGAATTCAAAACACCCACAAAAGCACAACCTCTGCTCCAGCACCAAAGAGGCTGGGCTGTAACCAGTCCACTCACGTGGATTCCTCCAGCAGCGCTATCCTCCTGAAATGCTCAACACTGGATTCCCGAGCCCATTTTGCTTCCTATAGCCAACTGGCCGTGGAGACCTGACTGATGGCAATCCTGGGAGGCGGAGGGCACCAGGGAAAGGCGGCTGCACGGGGGCTGCTACAGAACTTGGTCTAGAACGGGGATGAGACTGCCAAGAAACAGGCATGGAAGAAAAAAGATCTCACTGCAAAATACTGATGCTGTCCTTAAAATTAGTCCTTGAACAGACCTGAAGAGAAATTCAAGAGCGCTCTCTGTAATCAAGTTGCAGTATTTTTTTAAACAAGGAAATGTATTCATTTATTTTTAAATCCACTGACATTTCCTGTACTCATTACACTGGTGAATTTTGACTCTAGAGGTGCTCAAGTTGGTCATCTCTGACTTAAAGGGAGAGGAACTAGAAACACTATCAGACAAATCACTCTATTGATTTATGGTTCATACAGTTTAGTGCGGGGCTGAGAGTTTACCGTCAGGTGGCAAGAGGCCCAAGACCTAAGTGTGAATCTGAGATGCGGCCTGGACAAGTTCATTAAGCCTGGAAAAGCCCCCACCTCCTCATCTGTGGTTGCAAAGGTTCAAGGAGGAAAAATGTACATACGAAGTAGGAAGAGCATACTGGAAGTTCATAAAATTAGCAACTATTTTACCACGCTGGGGTCTATAGAACATAGAAACCAAGTGTGAATTTACAGCCCAAGTCCTTTCAATTAGAATAAGGAAAAAAGGGGCGCCTGGGTGGCTCAGTCGTTAAGCATCTGCCTTCGGCTCAGGTCATGATCCCAGGGTCCTGGGATCGAGCCCCACATCGGGCTCTTTGCTCAGCAGGGAGCCTGCTTCTCCTGCTACCATTCCCTCTGCTTGTGTTCCCTCTCTCGCTCTGTTTCTCTCTGTCAAATAAATAAAATCTTTAAAAAAAAAAAAAATAGAATTAGGAAAAAAAAATCCTTCACATAATCCTCCTGCACTTAGAGGAGGAAATTTTATAAATTAGAAATTAAGTCAGTGGAGATTCAGAGCCACTGGGACCATTCAAGAAATCTTTGTTAGGCCACCACTGTCCTCCATGCACCGGATACGGCAAAGGCAGAGCCCACAAGCACCATCTCCGCACTCAGTCTGCTTGGAAGCAGACAGGGAGACACACGTTCGTGTCCGGCACATGTGTTTTGAGGCGCTGGCCTTGTCTGCTAGCTCCTTTCCTGAAGGGACTCACAGTTCTCCCATAGCAGTGAGGGCAATGGGGCCCTTCACAGGGCTCATCAGTCTCGACGGAAGCCTTTCTGAAACAATGACACTGGACCCCAACCTTGATTTTGGAGAAGGGGCGAGGTGGAAAGATTTGGAAAACACCCTGGGAGGGAGAGAGGACTCCCAAGTACATGTGGGAAGCCCTGGCCTACGGAGGGGCACGGGCACTAACTAAACCTCTTCGGTGAGCAGTGATGTCTGACATTGAGCTGGACGTTGCTTCCTGCCCTTACTTGATGATCCAGCCTCTCCCCTCATTATTTACAAAACCCTCTGCTGGTGGTATGCACGGCAGCCTGACATTAATGGCTCCTGGGGGGCAGGCGAGGACAGACAACGAACTGACCCAGTGTCAAAGGTCTGAGGAGAAAGAGTGAAAGAATCAAATGTGTTCAGAGCTAGTGATGGGGACTTTGGAGGGAACACGGGCAGCGGGGGTCCGTGAAAGCTGGAAGCCTCCATCCCAGAGAAACCTCCATTCCTCCGTCTCAGCTTGAGCCACTCTGGTTAGATATTAAAGAAAAGTATGATTGTAGAATGTAAAAGGATGTGGAAACCCTCGGGTAATAGAAAGGGAGAAAGTCCTAGAAACTTCTAGACTAAAAACAAGTCAAGACACAGAAAAAGACTGAGGTTTCCTAGATAACAAAGAGAAGCAGATTGGCAGAGAGACAGCATCTGTGCCACTAAATGCTGGATGATAACAAAGTGTTTGTGGAGTTTGGAGAAAAATGATTATTATAGAATTACCCGCATGCCCAGACTATATGGTTTATGCATGAGGACAAAAGAAAGGCATCTTCAGACATACAAGAATGCAGAAAATATATCATTGTCATATGTTAATAAAAAAATATTAAATGAGAAAATCCTCAAAAAAAGAAGGTATGGTTTACAAAGAATAGTGATAAACAACAAAAACGGGAGTCAAAGAAATTTCTGACAATATGGTTGTGAATATAATGTAATAGTTAAGAAGAAAGTTTTAATGGGATACAAGGGCAAAAATAAAAGAAACCACATAGAATTAAAATTGCAGACTATTCTAACAAAACCCAGGACACATAAGGAAGAAGAAGATAAAATATCCTACACATTTTGTTTTGTTCAATGGTAGAATATTTTGAATAATGCTTAATTTTTAACATTGATAGAAATACATATAGGGTGCCTGGGTGGCTCAGTGGGTTGAAGCCTCTGCCTTCAGCTCGGGTCATGATCTCAGAGTCCTGGGATCGAGCCCCGCATCGGGCTCTCTGCTCAGTGGGGAGCCTGCTTCCTCCTCTCTCTCTGCCTGCCTCTCTGCCTGCTTTGATCTCTCTGTCAAATAAATAAATAAAATCTTAAAAAAAAAAAAATACATATAAAAACATGCTTGCTTAAAATTTAAAGATCATTCCCGGAGCGGGGGGAAATGAAAAATATTCTGCGAAGACAAGAGAAGAATAAAGTATTTTGAGAACCCAAAAGCTTTTTCTAAAAGTCAAAAGCAGGATATGATCTGAGCTGTCCAATTGGATACACACTATCCAGAAAAGGCTAGTTACATTTAAATTAATTAAAATTAAATAAAATGTAAAAATCAGTTCCTTAGTGACACTAACCACCTCTGGTTTGGGCATTTCCATCACTGCAGAAAGTTCTAGCAGACAACACTAATAGTGAAAAATATAAGATAACAAATAACAAGATAACAAATATTAATGTTAAATATGCCCTTTTTAATATATATTAAATGTTAGTTGATTAAACTGTTAGTAATGGTTTCTCTGGCAAATAACATGACCAGGGACCTTCCACTCCTTATACACTTTATTGTTTGAATTTTTAATAAAGCATATTTTACTCTTAAAATGAGAAAAAGTCAGAAACATATTTTCAAATACGATAACCAAAAAACCAATCAACCAACCTTTTTCTTGAACTTGGTACAGAATTTGGTTCCAATCCCTGAGTTAACTGATCAACTGACTCTAACTCATATATATTTACTGCGGACACTTGTGTTAATAAACAATTTCCACACCTAGAAATTTTCCAGAGTTTAGCTAAGTTTCTAGAAAAAGTCTGTTTGGGGCCCAAGGGTGATATCACATTTCAGATGCAAGTCTGAGCAGACATTTGAAGATTTCAAACTGTATTTCTTGAATTGAGGGAGTTCCTTGGCCATAAGCTGTTAACACACCTTTCCATTTAGATTCACAGGGTTGATAACAGATCAAATTTCAGAAAGGGCAGCTCTGAATAATCCTCGGGGGAAAATTCCCACAGCTGGTCTCAACAGTACCTAGATAAAATCAGAAAGAACAATACACTACACGGAGAATAACTTCAATTTTCCCCCTACTGGGTGTGGGAGAAGATAGGTTCTGTTCTTTGTTAAAAGAATTCCAAAATTTTAATCTTTACTGAATACCAGATCTTTAATTTTTCTAAGAAAAAAAATTTCATAAAAACGCCTCAAAATAACCATCAAATACTAAAACTATTTCATATCCACCCCAGGGAATAATTTGATCATTTATCTGCCAACAACAGCACATTCATATATGTTTATTTTACTCCCTAAGTAAATATTCTTTTTTTTCCCAAAATATGTTTATTTTATTTTTTCAGTGTTCCTAAATAAATATTCTTGGTAGCTACCTCCTATTCTACCACACTGCATATTGAGGAAAAAGCTCTTAGTGGGAAGGAGATGAAAAACATCAATCTGTCTAGGAAATTTTTTCTTTTCTTTTCTCTTTTGCATTCTGAAAATTAGTGTTGGTAAAGCCAGAAAAGAGATTTGGTTTTGTGCCAACCTGAACACTGATTTTATTTGGGGCCAATCGTGTGACCCTGCTTCTAACACTGGACAGTAAGTATGCTTCATGTGGGGTGGTTGGCCGAATTGGAGGTAATTACCACCACCCACTGTATTTTACAAATGGAGAAACGAGGTATAAAACAGAGGCTAGAATGAGAAGATAGTGAGCTACGCAGATTCTTCAACAATTTACCCCATTTTTGATGTTTACCCAAATCCCTTCCAAAGAAACAGAAGCCACCTACATATCAAACTGAGATAAGTATTAAAGATCCTTGAGTATTTACCTAACCTCAAATCCACCTGGGAAGGCTCCCAGGGGAAGACACCCTGTAGGTAACCGCAGCCCTCCCAGAACAGAAATCTTCAGCAATCTGGACTATTTCTAATAATTCACACAGAAAGCTGGATTGGAGTTCATTTTTATCTACGTAGAAAGTCTTGCTAAGAAAATAATAGTTGAAACATGACTACCTTAGAACTCTGAATTTGCTTGAAAGTTTTCAAGTTCCCTCCAAGCTCTCTACAAGGACCTGGTTACTTCCCCTCATTGTAAATCATGTGTTAAAGTGAATTATTTAAACAATCTTTCTAGGTAATCGTCTATTACTCTTTTCATTGAGCATACAACATAGTTTATTCATGGACTTGAAGCGTTATCCACAAAAATGAATTAGTCCAGAAGGAAAATTCTACGAAAATGAGGGGAAAAAAGCATATTATGTAATAATGTTTATATTTTAGTGCAAAATAATCTAATTTGGTATCTTCCTTTTATCTGAGGTTCTAGTTGCAACTTAGTATGTCTAAAACAAGTGGTAAATACATGACAGTTGACCCCTGAACAGGTGTTAGCGATTCTGACAGAACACAGTCAGAAATCTTTGTGTAACTTTTGACTTCCCCAAAGCTTAACAACTAATAGCATAGTGTTGACCAGAAGCCTTACCAATAACATAAACAGTTGATAACACATATTGCATATGTTACACATATTATATACTGTACTCTTATAATAAAGTAAGCTAGAGAAAGGAAAATGCTATTAAGAAAATCATAAGGAAAATACTTTTATTTTCCTTATGTACTGTGCTGCATTATTTATGGGGAAAATAATCGCATATAATTGGACCCATGCAGTTCAAGCCAGTGTTATTCAAGGGTCATCTGCATACTCAGTTGTGGGGATAAATTAAGTCCTTCAGGCCACAAGGGTACTATTTAGTAAATTATTGCTTTGTGCCCTGACCTATACCAAGTGGCCTCAAAGCGGTAATTCATCATTAAAAGGTAAAGTGTTTACCTACACATTCCTCCAAAGTCTCTTTATTTGTCACTTAATTTAAACCAGTGGAGAATGAAAAGGCCAAGCTCAGAAAAGAGGAGACTTTCAAATTTTCACATCTACAAACTGAAGCCACACAAGAAAAAAATCTGGGTTTCTACTGAGCCGTATTATCATCAGTACAGAAGCCAAAATAAAACACAATTACCCACAAACTTGGAACATGCCATCTAAATTCAAATCCAAAAAAGCAGTCCAATGAGGACAGCAACTCAAATTTTTACTGATCCCCTCCTTTCTAACATGGTACAAAGAAATCCATTCTACCATTCCCTTCCCACTAGAAGTTGTTATATATTTTTTAAAGCTTTTATTTATTTATTTATTTGACAGAAAGGAGAGAGTTCACAAGTAGGCAGAGAGGCAGGCAGAGAGAGAGAGGGAAGCAGGCTTCCTGCCAAGCAGAAATGCAAGGCTCGATCCCAGGACCCTGAGATCATTACCTGAGCCGAAGGCAGAGGCTTTAACCCACTGAGCCACCCAGGCGCCCCTAGAAGTTGTTATATTATCTGCTCTTGGTTAAAACCCTCAGTCCACAGGGCATCTCTAAATGGTGAGTAACAATGCTAATATACAATATGTGAATGCATAACACTGAAAATCTCTGTGGAAGACAGAGATGTCTCTCGGTCTTCTGGAACGTCTCGCAGCCTATGCACGGCAAGGCTTCCTGGGCCAGGCCCCAGATCAATGGAAACAGAAGAGTATTTCTCTCTGGTCTTGCCAGAAAGATAATGGGCAGTTATTTGGGAAGTTATTTGGGTAATCCATCACATTTCACCTGGGCCCATTCTGGCACTAATGTGATTGTCTCGAAAGCATATTTATACATAGCTATCACGGGCAAATTTCTATCCTTGCATAGAAAGAACTCAGGCGAATTTCTGTCGAATTTCATTTCCTCTTTAAAAAAAATATTCTAGACTTGAATTGTAACATTCGGTACTTGCAGCTGCCACCGAAGTATTATTCACTGCAAAAATATAAAAAGCAACTTGCCAATGGTAGAAACATTTAGTCAGCTTTTCCTTTTCTTGATCTCTTTTAATATTTTATAACACATGAAAGCTCAGTAAAAGTTCCTTTCTTAAACAAATCTTCAAGCAGACATTAAATAGAATGCAAATGCTTTACACTTTAAATCATCAATCATTTAAAGAATCCTCTCCATGAACTGAATAAATAAGCCATCTGTGACTAAGGCCTCCCTATCATGTTTTCAAGCTGACCCACTTCTTCATCAGTCACCATGGTTTGCAAAAATCTCACATCTAAGGGGCGGCAATAAGTGCTCTGTGCCAGCGCATAGTTTGAATCCAACGGGGTAAAAGGGTAATACAAACGCCACCTTTAAGGACACCAGTGTTATTTAAAATGACCGCCCTCCCTCCGACTCTAAAAACAGAACTTCAATACCCTTAACCGGAAGCAATCTTTTCTCCAAAGGGAGAGCAAATCAAGTCTGCGGGGGAGAAAAGGGAGCCAGTGAAAAGGAGTAAGAAGAAACCTGATCAGGTGCTAAAATGCCTGGTGCATCTGGCTTTGGAGATCAAACACCCGCTTTGCAAGCATGATCTCCGTTCAGACCCCCTAAGCCCGAGCCCAAATCAGCGGACCAGTCCAGCCTCAGAGTGCTCTGCAGGAACGCGGGGCAGTGACAAATCCGCCCGTCCCCAGGAGCGGCGGGGCCCGGGACCCCCGTCGCCCCTAGCCCCGCTCCGCGCGGGGCGGGCCAGGGGCCGCGGTCGGCAAGCACAACTTTCCGCAGTTCCCCGCCACCCGCGCGCAAACGACCCCGCGCCTATCTAAAACCACTCCCCCCCCATCAGCTCCTCTTTTTTTCTGGAGGTGGTGGCGGCTGGGGGAGGGGTGGGAGGGTCTGGAAGGACTTAAGGAGAGGATGACAGGGAGCGGAGGAGGACGAGTTCTCACAAACGGGGCCGCCACAAAGGGACGGGGGCCGCGCCTCCCCATCGGTCCCGCCGAGTCGCACGCCGGCCGGGACGGCGCGCCGCACCCCCGGGCCGAGGCGGAGGCGGGGACGAGCAGGGGCCGGCTGGCCGCGCGGCAGGTGACATCGGCGTCGCCGGTCCCTGCACCGGGGCCCCGCGCTTCCCCGCCCACCCGGGGCCTCGCCTACGCGGCGCTGCGCGGCAGCCGCGGGAGCCGGACCTCCTCAGGTCTGGGGGCCGCCCGCCCGCCCGCTCAGAGCGGCCCCGGCCCCGTCTGCACCCCCGGCCCCGGCGTCTGAGCGCAACCCGCGCCGCGCGCTGTCCCCGCGCCCCGTGCCGCCCGAGCCCCGCGCGCCTACCCTTTGGCATGCTCCGTCTCCTCCTCATTGTCCCCGTCTATCCCGCACGTGTCCTGGTCGTCCAGCTCCAGGCTCTGCTGGCTGGCCGCAGACTCGCTGTCCTCCGCCATCGCGGCGGCGCGGGCTGGGGAGGCGGCGCTCGGGACCGCGGGCGTGGGGGACCCGCGCGGCGGCGGCGGCGCGAGCAGCTCCCCCTAGTGCCGTCCGCCGTCTCCTCAAAGCCAGGAGCCCGGGCGCCGCTCCCGCCAGCCCCGCCCGGCCTGGGCCCGCCCACCGCGGCTGGGGCGGGGGCGGGGAGGGGTGGGCGCGCCTCGCGGCGCCTGAGGGGAGTGGGGGGAGGGGCGGTGCCGGGGAGGGGAGAGGAGGGCGAGGGGCGAGGGGCGGTGCGGGGTGGTGGCGAGCTAGGGGGCGGGCGCTGGGCCGGAGCCCTGCCACCAGAGCCTGCGCCGCGCCTCGGCAGGGTTCTGGTCTCTGAATGCGGCCACAATCTCCAAATCCTTGGGTCTTCATTTTGAAACAGGCCCGGCGATTTTACACCTCTACAGGTTAGGAAGCACTTTTAACCATTGCACGGATCTTTTACTCAAGAGTAGGCATGCCAAGGCCCATGATTTCTAGAAGCCTCCCACACAGACACAGACGCTCTAAAAATTCCATTGCTTATATTTATCTTTCCAACACACAGTAAAACCAAAGTCAAAGTCAAAACAGAGTGCTTCCCACCTCCCCACCTCCCCACTTCAACCAGACTGGCACCCCCGAAAACTCTTAAGTAGAGAAAAATTCCGAGCTGTCCTGTTTTCCGTGGACATGACAGGCCGCCAGCTCGGAGCAGAACAATCATCTTGGGAACGGGGGTAATGTTGTCCATGACGCCGGGGGATTGGGCAGTGTCAGGTAGGACGCTTTGGCTTCGCTCCATGAAAGTCATAAGCTACACCTTCAAGCAAAAGTAGACGGTCTTCTGACAGAAACACTCTGTGTCGTTCCGTGAACGGGGAGGGGCAGGACTCGCTGCGGCATGGATTGCTAAATAAAAGGCAGGTCAAGTTCAGCCTCTTAACTTGCTGTTGCATTCTGTACGCAGCGGCCCTCTTCCTTTGCTTTCCTGTAACCGTTGGTGTTCAAAAGTCCTGCCGAACCCCGGGAAGATTTACAAAGTCAGCAGAAGGATAGTTACCAGAAACTGTTCAATGAGCAAAATGAGATTTTAAAAAGCCACCTGAAATTTTTGGTGTGGGTTCATTTTTTGCAGAAAGTATTGGGAGCGTTTTGTGCCTCCCCCCACCCAAGGGAAGACTATGCCCTTAAATGCAATGAGGTGGAGTAAATAAAGACAAAAATTGCAGAGCGATTTCAAAGCCCATCAGCCTTTTATGACTGACGGTGTTGAGCCCGCTAAGGTTCTGTAAGAAGTAAAAAATGGGGCCAAAACATGAAGGAAATACAATACTAACCTTCACAATTGCAACTATTTTGGAGGTAGAAAGTCCCTTGCGGCCTCTGGCTTCAAACTTTAGAATAAAGGCAAATATAGATCAGAGAGTTTCCTGCAGCTCTTGTCTGTGAACAAGAACAGTCGGATAACTGTAACCTAGTTGGGTAACCAGCAGGATTCTGACCAGGAGCAAGTTTATCTGCTCAGTCACTCACCGATCAGAAGCATTCTTGAAAAGATTTGAAAAATACAAAGCAAAGGAAACTTATTTATTTGAATATGCAAGAAGCTTTTACTGAAAGCCCTCAAAAAAAGCAAAAGAAAAAAGAAAAAACAAATAATCCTGGAGGAATAAAATAAGGGCATCAAAAATCAGTTTAACACTGGAAAACAATGACAAGCAGGGAACATCTGTTCCCCAGAATGGAAAGAAGTTGGCGCAGACGTCTGTTCAGTACAAGATTGAGGTTTTATATAATACAGTGTTTGTCATTGTTAGTCGGTTGAAGGAGGGCAAGGTTTGCAGATGACCCTGGAGATTCCTAAATCCTATTGTCATGTACAGAAATTGACTATTTCTAAAAATGTTTGCTTCTTTCCCTGATTTTTTAAAAAAGATTTTATTTATTTATTTGACAGAGGGAGAGAGGTCACAAGTAGGCAGAGAGGCAGGCAGAGAGAGAGGAGGAAGCGGGCTCCCCCACCGAGCAGAGAGTCCCATGCGGGGCTCGATCCCAGGACCCTGGGATCATGACCTGAGCCGAAGGCAGATGCTTAACGACTGAGCCACCCAGGTGCCCCTGTTTTCTGAGTTTTGATGCAAGCCATCTCATGGGTGTGAGGTGCTGTAACTTCTTGATATAGCCAGAGATTTATATATAATCCTTGTCTCTGCTTGCAAAGTACATTTTTAAAGACCAAAACAATAATAAAAA
>CM053611.1:17080428-17097408 GCA_028646535.1 Procyon lotor | reverse complement strand
TAGGGGCGCCTGGGTGGCTCAGTCGTTAAGCGTCTGCCTTCGGCCCAGGTCAGATCCCAGGGACCTGGGATCGAGCCCCGCATCGGGCTCTCTGCTCTGCAGGAAGCCTGCTTCTCCCGCTACCACTCCCTCTGCTTGTGTTCCCTCTCTCGCTGTGTTTCTCTCTGTCAAATAAATAAAATCTTTAAAAAAAAAAAAATAATAATAATAATAATAATAAAAATTTTAAAGTCACATCTAATACAAGGATAGACCACATGTAGTTATTGTTGTCCATTGGGTAACATGAGGTGACAACCATAGAGAGGCCTTAATTACAATGAAAAAAATCTTACATAAGTCAATAACACATTAGCTGTAAAGTAATACTACATAGTACTTAATCTCAAGATCGTTTTGAATATTGTCTCTTATTTTCATCTCTAAATACTGTAATATGAGGAAAACATGGGGAGGTGGTGATAAGAATACAGAAAGAGGTAGTTAAGAGAATTTGACAATAAGATTCTAAAGGAAAAGTCCAAGAAGTTCATGTTATTTATACTCAAAATCTAGGGGCACCTGGGTGGTTCAGTTGGTTAAAGATTCGACTCTTGATTTCAGCTCAAGTTATGATCTCAGTGTTGGGAGATCAAACTCTGATTTGAGTTCTGTAGTTAGCATGGAGTCTGCTTGAGATTCTCTCTTGCCCTGTCACTTTGCCCCTCCCCCTACTCTCTTGCTCACACTCTCTCTCTCTCCCTAAAATAAAAAAAATAATTTTTATACTTAAAATCTAAAGGTTCATTTTGGAAGGGTAATACATGGAGGACCCAACCTACTATTTTCCATTTCTTCAGAGGATAGTAAATCATTGATACAGCTGAAAAGAGATTTATTGAATGGGAAGATAGACCTGAGAAATAACCCAGAAAGCAGTTCAGAGAAATAAAAAGATGAAAAATTTAAGGAAGTTAAGAAATGTAGGTGATAGAATGAAAAGGTTTAGCATTCATCTGACAAAAGTTCCAGAAGGAAAGAATGAGTTCTAGAGGGAGAAAATGGGGAACACAATATTTGAGGAGGTAATGGAAGTATATTTTCCATCATTTAAAAAAAAAAAAAAACACAAACCTTTGGATTTATGTGTACCTGGTTACTGGCTTTTTTTTTTTTTTTTAATGTAGGCACATTGTGTTACATTGGTTAAGAAAATGGACCTAAGGGGGGCCTGGGTGGCACAGTTGGTTAAGTGTCTGACTCTTGGTTTGGGCTCAGGTTGTGATCTCAGGGTGGTGGTATTGAGCCCCGCTTCAGATTTTGCACTTGGCAGGGAGTCTGCTTGGATTTCTCTCTCCTTCTCGCTCTGCTCCTCCCCTCTGTGCATGCCCCCCACCTCAGATAAATAAATCTTTTTTTTTTAAAGATTTTATTTATTTATTTATTTATTTGACAGAGAGAGATCCCAAGTAGGCAGAGAGGCAGGCAGAGAGAGGGGGGGAAGCAGGCTCCCCGCTGAGCAGAGAGCCCGATGCGGGGCTCGATCCCAGGACCCTGAGATCATGACCTGAGCCGAAGGCAGAGGCTTTAACCCACTGAGCCACCCAGGCGCCCCTCAGATAAATAAATCTTAAAAAAAAAAAAAAAGTTGACCCAATTCTTAACCTCTCTCTGTATCCATATCCTTTGCAACCTGACTTTGCATCTCTTTCCAGCAAGAGCCCTTGAATTTAGGTTGGCTTTTTGACCTGCTTTGGCCATTTGAATGTGTTGGAAGCAATGGTGTGTCAGATCCAAGACTAGCCTCAAAAGGCTTTGTGTGATTCCTTTCTATCTCTCAATCTTTCCCCAGAATCCTGCCACTGTAACAAAGACAAGCCTAGATAGCCTCCTAGAAGGATAAGAGACTCTACCAATTAGGGGTCTTTCAGACAAGGCCATCCTAGGACCAGCCAACCTCCAGCTCACCTGCCCTCCGACTGGAGATACACATTCATGATCGTAGCAAAAAATCAGCTGAGCTCAGCCTAGATGAGCCGAATCACCCATCAGACCTGTAGATTTGTGAGAAATAATAAGTAAGATTGTCTCCAGATGCTAAATTTTATGGTATTTTGTTGTAGGGCAATCAGTAACTGACACAGAAATTGGAATGTAAACACAGGATGTTGCCACACGAAATGTGTGCTATGGCTTTACAATCAGGCAACAGGCAGAGATGGGAAAAAGTGGTAATGAAACCATAAAGGGCTAAAAAACATGGTGTCCCATGTTACTTAGTATCCAAACATTTGGGTAAAATTTTTGTCCTTAGCAACTTATGAGATAGAAAATATATCTAATATTCCTTAGACTCAAGAAAGATCATTTCAAGGCAGAATATTCAAACCTGCCAGTTGGGTACTCCTAACTGCATGTGATGGGGTTCAGCAGAAAGAGATGAGCCAAGGAAAGAAGCGGAGCATTTGCAAGCAGAATTGGAAGGAATATACATGGACAAGAACTTGCAATCTTTTTTTTTTTTTTGAGAGAGAGACACACACACACAAGTAGGGGGGAGGGTCAGACTCCCTGCTGAGCAGGGAGCCCAACGTGGGACTCGATCCTAGGACTCCAGGATCATGACCTGAGTGGAAGGCAGATGCTTAACCGACTGAACCACCCAGGAGTCCCCAGGACTTGAAATCTTAAAGACCAACTCATTCCTTCTAATCAGTTGTGGTTACTGTCTGTGTATCAGGTTAATGTTTGAAAAAGACTCTTGCCAGATCTTTCTGGCAAGAAAGTTTAAGTTTCCACTCTATGTGCCCCCAGCCTTGCCCATTACGTCTGTGTCATACTGTCTGTTCCTGACAACTGGTTCACTTCAGACTCCTGTCTCGCTTCACCTTTTTTATTTTTTTTTAATGATTCCATTACTAATTGTGTAGGAACCTATGGATGTGCCACACCTTTGGAAACTGCATTTGAAAAGCACTTCTGATGGGCACTCTGAGAGTGAACATTGCACAGTCCAGCAGTTTAGTGTTCTGAAAAGTTTTCATACTTGCTCAAGCCAGTAGGGCGGGGGGCCACAGAGAATCCTACAGACAATCCTACAGACAGGCTGAATTATGGAACTCCAGGGCTGGTGAGTCCGTCTTGCCCCTGGAGGACAAGGTGGGACTTGAGGGCAATGAGAGTCCCAGAGGATGCAGAGATGGGGCCATCGCCCGAGATGCAGGGTGCCTGAACTCTCTTGAAACTATGCTGCTTGCCAAATTCCTTGAATATATCCAAGCTTTTGCCTACTTGCCCATCACTGGATCATGCACGGCCAAAGTTCATTTTTCTTTTATTAATAAAGATGATACATTTTTGTCTTCACATTTTAGAAATCATATTTCAAAACAGACAATGCCTTTCTCAGGAAATGTGTATAAAGCGATGACTGAGAGCACGAGTCTGCAGTCGATTCTGGCCCAGAGCTGTGGCTCTCTACCATGCTGCCTCTGGATTCGGTATATATCATGATCATCACACTTTATCATTGTCCCGCTTCTGCATCTCTCCTGGACAATGGGCTCCTTGAGAATGAGATTTGTTGTCAGTGTCTTATAGGGGCCCTGGCAGACAGCAGGCACATAATGAAATTTTGCTGAGTTGAATTTAACTTTAGCTTCCTTCCACCACTGTGGTCTTCCCCAGGAATAACGGGCACAATTTTCTGAGATCTGTGTGCAAGGACTAGGGAGCAGAATGTTCCAGAATTGGAGTATGGGGTCTGTGGCTCAGCACACTTGGTTTTATGTCCACTTGATAACAGTGACATGCAACAGTATGTGTCTAGAACTGTGAGTGGTCTGTGATATTCCCAGGCTTGCAAGCTAACAAGTGTGCTTGTTACAGTTTTATTGCTACTAGAAGACACGAGCTTCCTAGTTCAGAGACAAAGGATTTTGCTCAAGGCACGGAAAGAAGAAGTAGATGAGTGTATTTGTGTCAGTCTCCCTTGACCCTGAGTCCCAAGGGGGCGATGCAAGCAAATGGTCACACTCTCAGGAGTGTACTTCTCAGGTGACAAAGTGTGACCTTAGGGAATCGGTTGTCTTTCTATTTTTTCATTAAAACATTGTAACTGGGGCGCCTGGGTGGCTCAGTCGTTGAGCGTCTGCCTTCGGCCCAGGTCAGATCCCAGGGGCCTGGGATCGAGCCCCGCATCGGGCTCTCTGCTCTGCGGGAAGCCTGCTTCTCCCGCTACCATTCCCTCTGCCTGTGTTCCCTCTCTCGCTGTGTTTCTCTCTGTCAAATAAATAAAATCTTAAAAAAAAAAAAAAAAAACATTGTAACTGCGGTAAAATGTACATACCATAAAATTTGCCCGAAACATGTGACTGTACCCTTATTTGGAAAAAGGATCTTTGCCGATGTAATTAATTTACAGATCTGATTGACACACTGTGAGAGAATAAACTTGTGCTATTCTAAGCCACCAAACTAAGTTTGTAGTCATTTATTATGGCATCTCTAAGAAACAAATATGACATCACATTTAGCAGGTATGAGTTTCCTGGAGGAAACAGGTTTTAGGGTGATTTTTTGGGCGGGGGAGGGGGTGGACAGAGGGAGAGAGAGAAAGTAGAGTCCCCACTGAGTGTGGACGCTGACTCGGGGCTGATCTCATCTCCCTGAGACCATGACCTGAGCCGAAATCAAGAATTGGACACTTCACTGACTGTGCCACCTAAGCACCCCGAGATGAATTTTGAATAAAAGGAAGAATGCTTGAATCTTGGGTAGACAGCAGGAGCCTCTGATGACATGTTGAAAGGGAAAGAAGGAAACCACATGCCTTTTGCATAATTGGCAGGGAAAAGATCTGGGAAGTGATATAATTAGGATAATTTGATAAAGAGTCTTGAAATCAAATGTGAATAAATTGAATCCGCTGCAGAAGCATCCACCGATTATGTTGTCAAAGATACAGGTGGGAGAAATGGTTTTAACCACAGTGTCGTGAACCTCTTGGAAGGAGCAGCATCTGGAGGCAAAAACTGTCTGTTACTCTGACTTATTTCAGATGAGAAGCAACCTCAGTTTGTCCCGGAGACTCTTTAGCAGACAGAAAAAACCCCACACTAAACATACACAAAATTTCAAATGATCAACAAAAATCCCCAATACCTCAGCTATGAGCCAATTGCAGGAAGGGATGGAAGAGTATTCAGAAGTTGAGTCCTGGTGGGAGAGGGACAATGGGTAATCCGATGATCTGGAGGGAAAGGTGTTAGATGCTTAAACGCAGTTCCTGAGCTTTCTGGTAAATATAATGAAGCACGATTGCATTTTAAATTAATTCCTACCATGCCAGCCTTTGCATTTTTTGATATTTACTTTTACTGTGCGTGTCGAATTGATTTTTTTTTTTTTTAACAACAAATAGCAAAGAGGAATTCAAAATTCAAGAGGGTAATGTTCCAGGTTTAGCGGTGCTGTATCTGGTTAACGAGTATTTCCGGAGTATTTCCGCTGTCGGTGACGGGGAAGACGAAGCCAATGTGGATTTGCTGCGCGCCAGGGATAGAAGCTTACACGTGACAGTGATGGGAATTAACTCCCATTAATCTCTACAACAGCCCTGTGCTGTAGATATTATTCTCGTTTCCCATTTAGGAATCCGAGCCTCAAAGAGGTTATGTAACTTATCCAAAATAGTGTCTTAGCAAATTCTTCTCGCACTTACAGCCCTGTCGCAGTTGCCTGTTTCCTTGTGCGAGCAGACACTTGCCTACGCAGTGAGCCACCCTCTACGTGTCATCGGCATCCACCGGCCCCTGTCGACGACGCGGTAAATGACAGATGCTCGTGCTTGCTGCCTCTCTCAATGCTAGAGGTGGCGCTTGACCCCCTTTGTCAGTGAGACGTAAAGATGCCCCTTGGGGACCCCTGGGGGATCTTAACATGTCCTGTATTCGTCGAACTGATTCGACTACTGTCCAGACACCTGGCAGAGGGGAACGATGCGAAGAGCCTTGTCCCCCGTGGGGTCAGCGAGCCTCTGAGCTCTAGGACCACCAGCCGCAGGCTTCTTGTTAGGGGAGAAAAATAATGTCTTAGTGTTCAGGTTCCTTGTGTTTGGACATTGTGTGCATCCCAACCCATATAGGCAGGGCAGGCTCGCCCCCACACGCCTGGACGTTCACCACCCGCTTTGTGGGAGAGGGCCCCGCCCACCGGTCACGGCCAAGGAGATGAGAGCAGCCTGCCGGTACGGTGGGCGGGACCATCAAGACACCCTGTATTAAAGCATCCCTTAAAAGGGGGTTTGCAAATCCAATTAGATTCTCGCTTTTGGGAATTTGAACTGGAGATTTAGGAAGACGGTTTGTCAGAAAGTGGAAAAGTAAGAAAGTAAAGTAAAAAATAAGAGAAGAACAGAACCCTGGAGGCTAAGAGAAAAACGAAGTCACTACCCGTCCCTAAATTCCCGGTGCCTCGCAGGGTTGGCAGAGGGAAGAGGCCACGGCGGGCCAGTTGTCCTTGTTGACTCCATGTTCTCTAGAATCAGCTTGAGGCCTCAGGCCTGCCTCAGCTGAAGGCTACTGCCTCATCATCCTCTGTTCTCCGTTCCATTTTTTTGTTTCTGGGGAAAATTGGTTGGCGGGGAAGAGGCTACGCGAGCCTATGCTAAGAGTCCTGTTTACGAAGGTTAGCTCTGCTGTTCGCTCCCGAAGTGTTGAAGAGCTTAGGAAGGCAGACCTTGGATTCGAGGGAAACCCCTGAGATCGGCTTGATGTTGAGGTCGTTGTCACCCCAGGCCAGGGACTCAGGGAACTCAGCGCAGCCTCGGCCTTCCCCTCCAGCAACGGGACCACGCCCTTTCCTCCCCCACCCTTAAAACTTCTTTAACCATGATTACTTCCTTAGAGCCCACACCTCCATCTGTAGCTGTGTGGGACAATAAGGCTTCGGGATATGAATGTGGTGGGGGTGGGGGTGGGGGAGGACACGCCTCAGTCCTGAGGGCCTTGAAAGTGGAAGCCAAGCCCGATTCAGCTTTCCATCCCCCAGCAGAACACAGGGCTGACAAAGCACAGGGTCAGGAATTGCTAGCTCAGGGGAGTCATGAATGAGATGAGGGGGCTGGGATTTCAACTCAGGCTTTCTCAGCACCAAATCAAATGCTGGGCTTCATAGCTGGACATCCATGGGGCATTAAGGGAAAAATAAGACTTGGCTGGCCCTCTGAGACCTTAATCTTGCATGGTGGCAAGCCATACAACTGAAATAAAGGATATGGCGGGGCACCTTGTCATGGTGGGTGGGCTGGGTGGGAGGTACGGAAGGGGCTCTAGAAGGGGAGGAACGCGAGTTATCCTAAGAGGCTGGTCTGCTTGGGGACTTTAGGGAGTGGAAGGCAGGCAAAGAAAGGGTTCTCCAGCCAGAAAATTTTGGCCTCTGAGACCCGAGATCGAAGTCCGAGAGTCAGCAGGATGGTCCAGGATGCAGTGAGGAGACCAGTTGGGTTCCAACAAAAGTTCAGGAAAGACCAGACGGCAGGACAGAATCTGGAGAACTCAGGAAGGTTCTGAAGGACAGGATGACATTTCAAAGTCTAAAGTAACCTCTCCACTTAGAACATTAGTTCTGACATTTTAACCAAGCATTCGAAAGTTACTAGAAGGGGTGCCCAGCTGGCTCAGTGAATAGAGCACATGACTCTTGACCTCAGGGTTGTGAGTTTAAGCCCCACATTAGGTATGGAGATTACCTAAAAATCTTTTAAAAAATAAAATTTTTAAAAAAATTTTTTTAAATTTAAATTTTTAAAAATTTTTTTTTAAAAAAATTTTTTTAAAAAATAAAAATTACTGGAAAATGTAAACCTTTCCTTAGTAAAAGGAATTATTTTATGGCTATGATAATTAATAGTGAATAGTTTAGGAAATGCCTTTTTTCTGGATTATTGATGTGGTTGTGCAGAAGGTACTAGTTAGAAGTTAGAGGCGCATCCAATATTCATGATAAGATTTTAAGTGAATTCTTTATACAACTAAGTATATCTTTTCATATATTTTTTTCAACTAGTATATCAGATTTTATAACACCTGCGAGTCATGCTTCATGCTTTAGCTTGTACTTCATTTTTCTAAAATTATTTATTGTCTGGTATAAGCGAACTCACAGAAATCTTTTGGAGACCAAGCCTGTCTCCAGAATTTTTGTATATTTTTCAGAGTTTTTGGAAGAAAAGTCTAAATAGTCTCTATTTTCCAAAATAGAGTAACATGCCAGGTTGCACGCTCAACTACATGGAACAACACCATAGCAATTGCGCAGCACACCAACTCTTGGGAAAATATTCAGAGAGTCCAATAAAATGAACTGCTCTCTAAATGTTAAGATATGCAAAGCCTGAAGGCCGCAACACTCCCATCCTCCACTATCCACAACATGTCATCATATCGGTCCCCAGACACTCCTTCCTGGGTCAATCTATGCAGACAGTGTTGTTTGAGAATGATTGTGGGGACATTTAGAGTCTCCGGTACAAATTTCGGGAAGCTAGAAGCTTTTGGGAAGTGTGGCCGTTTGAGAGAGCTCCTTCCTGTACGGGTATGCGTATGTCTGAGACTCTTTTCAGCGGTATAACTTGAAGAGAAGTCAGCTTTTTAATTTTACGTTGCTTTAAGATCATCCCTTTGGAGGACGTCACACAACTTTCCGTATTTCATAAATCGGTTGGTACCTTCGTTCTTCTATTTATTCTTTCAATATTTGAATGCACGCCATCCCCCCCAATTTTGTGTGAGCCCATTTGGGGCTTAGGAGAAGAACTATTGAGACCATAAGAGTCAAGTTACCTCCCCCTTAATGTTAAGTCTAACAGTCAATTTTGGATCGAACGTTTGACATCCCACTATTTTACATCAAACCCTTTCTGGCTTTCCCTCTTCTGCAAAGCAGCATTTAGTTGCCTTGCTGGCTTCTGCCCTTAGCTTCCTCCAGGGGTAACGTAAAACGAAAAGATGACAGGTGTTATTCTACTTTTTGGAGATTTTTCAGGAACCAGACCTCTCCAGACGGCAAAGACGGTAGAAGAGAAAGGAGAGGTCAGGTTGACTGTGTTGAAGCTCAGCCTTTTGTTTGGCTCTCCGGTGGCTTCTCCAGTTGTGGCCTGTGGTGGCTCCAGTGTCTGACTGAGGAGGAACAGGCTGGTACTTCCAAGCCCGATGGGAGGGACGAAGCGGGGCAGGCGTGGGTTTCAGGAAAGCAGAATTCCTAGCTCTCTCTTAAACTTCTGGTTACGCCCTCCTTCATTCTGGGGTGAGTAAGCGTAAGGATCCTGAGCAGGTGAGGGGAGACGGGGATACCGGCTCCCGCGGCCCCCCTGCCTGAGCCGTCGTGCCTCCTCATCCGGGCCTGCCTCTGACTCCACACCTTGTGTCTGGACTGGTAAGTCAGGTGCATTTAATTCCTGGCTCTTGACGGCTGGCGTCTTGGTTTATCCTTGCTTGGCGTCTTGCATCTGGCTTTGATCCCAGATTTCCAAACCTGCCCTTGCTTCCTTGCTCCTGCTCTTCTCGCCTGGACGTATCCCTCACCCTGTTCTGCCTTCTCCACGCTGGTTTCGGACAGGTTGGAGCTGGGCGACAGGCCTGGGTCACGGGGCTGGGTCCTCGGCTATGGGACATGTCCCAGCAAATGCAGTCCCGCGCTTAGCTGCCTGTCTCCTTGGGACCTCCGGGTGAGTCACCCCACGAGTGGCTGCGCTGCGTCACGGGCTATATGTATGAGGTCTCAAAGGAGCCTTGTTGGGGACTTGCTTAATTTTTATTTTGTTTTATTTATTTATTTTTTTTACATTTTAAAGATCTTAAGCAATCTCTACATGCAATGTGGGGCTCGAACTTGCAACTTTGAGATCAAGAGATGCATGCTTCCCTGACTAAGCCAGCCAGGTGCCCCACCTTGGTGGGGCTTTAAAGGCCCAGCATTATCTGCAGAAGCCTGTGGGCAGAGGACAAGGGTCAAGGATGTGGTAGGATGCCCACAGCTTGCCTGGTGGCATCAGCTGTGAAGGCCGTCTTTCTGCTTTCAGGTTGGCATCAAGCATTGTAAACAGTGGCTCTCCTTGGTTTTGCCCCTGCTCTTACCTTTATGTGAAGAAGGGACCCCCACCCCTGAACCTTCCTTGGCCCCTTCCCACCCTCATCATCCTAGATTTCCATCTCTGGGTTCCATCAGAGACAGTATAGACAGCATAGCCCTCTCTGCCAATCTCAAGAGCCCCAGAAGCTGTTTATTTCAGCTCAGATTTACAAAATACTGCCCTCCCCCTGCCTGGGGTCCCCTTGGTCTATTTCCATCCCCACGTGACATGATAAGCAGGACAAGGTCTAACCTGTCCCGCACGCTAAGCCCTTCTATGATTTGCTGTAGCTGGGAATGTCAGGGCCTGACTGGCCTGCCCCACCCCATCATGCCTAAGGGGTGTTCAAAGATGGAGCTGGAGAATGTTTCAACCCCTCCCGGAAGTTGGTTAGTTTAGAACACGCCTCCCTGCTCCCACTGAAGGAAGGGTCTACACCTGGGATTCTCTCAGTCAACCCTTCTCTGGGAGGTCACCCCACCCCCTACCCTCCCCAGAGGTTCTGCCTCCTCATGGACAGAACCACTCCTCCCTTGATGTCCCCCCCAAAACCTGACTCAGAGCAGTGACCTACTCACTGGTCTCATTTCTATCAATCTTCATAGTGATTTTATTTCAGGGATCTCCTAGACCTTTGGTGCTATGTGTTTTGTTTTGTTTTCCTCCATAGCTAACAGAGCCTTCTGCCGGTTTCCCTAACTTGAAATACTGCAGAGAAGGGATTGGGATGTGAGTCTTCACTCCCAAATAGCCTTAGCGTCTTAAGTAGATGGAACCATTCCCCAGGGAGACAATGTCCCCAAGCCAAAGATGCAAGGTCCTCCTAGACCTTTCTCCCAAGTCAATGGATGCTGCTTGCCTTACACTGATGCAACTTAAATGATTCTTCTAGGAATTAAAAACATCTAGCTGGGGGAGCCTGGGGGGCTCAATCCCGAGATCCTGGGATAGAGTCCGGCATCAGGCTCCTTGTTCAGCAGTGAGTCAGCTTCTCCCTTTCCCTCTGTCCCTGCTTGTGCTCTCTCTCTCTCTTTCTGTCTCAAATAAATAAATAAAATCTTAAAAACAGACAAACCTTTAGCCGGGTCTCTACCTTGACTCACACTGCAGTTTAAGTAGGGCAGGTAAGGGGCAGGTTCCTCCTCCCGCCACATGGGGCGGTAACGCCTTTCCTTCCACAGATTACCTGGAGAGGGCTGTCGGTCTCCTCTCTAGCCGTCCATGAGCTCTATAGTCCTACATCTTATGTTGAGTTCCTCTCTCTTTTAGAGCTGCAGCGTCATCCTCATGTCTGCCTCTGAGAATAAATCCTTTGGCCGTTGGGTAGAGAGATGAGGGAAGTAGGTCTCCTTGCTATGTCCGGATCGAGACCCTCCCAAAAGAACCCACAAAAGGCAGGCTGGATGCAACAGCAAGAGGATTTATTTCCAGCTAGCTGGGGCTCCCACCGGCACACAGGACGCAGCGCAGTGCTAAGGCGAGAAGCCCCGCCTCTCCCCTTCGCAGCATTTTTATGCATTTGAGTAAACAAGCACTTATGTCACTACACAGGTAGGCGAGTTCCTTACTCTTTATATGGCAATTACCTAAATCTATGCATTTCATTGGTGCATTTGAACAACTCAAGGGCTAGGCATCACACAGGGAAGCTAAATTCCAGGAATAGTTTCACGCCCATACCCTTAGGCCTGTCTTTTTCTGGCTTAAAATGAAGCCTGTCATGGAGGAACGGTAATCTGCTTAAAAACTGAACTCCACACTCCTGTCATCAGAATGTTCCGATTACCTGTGGGACCAACCCCTTCGGGATCAGCTGCTGCGACCGCGCGACCCCCGGCACAGCACACTCTGCACACCTCTATGGTGTGGCTCTGACTCGTGATGCATCAGGGGTGACCTGGGGGCTCCGTGAGTCACTGATGGACAGCCGATTCCAGCTCTCCCTCATACACCAAGCGACCGAGTCAAACGAGGCGTCGTCCTTCGGCACCAGGCTTTAGAAACAGAAAAACCCTATTTATGCACAAATGAACAAAAGGACAAGACAAAGATTGCAAATGAAAACACGGGCCCAATTCTAAGTTCGCAACCCTTGCTCCCGCGGTAGGATGTCCTCAAAGGCTGGACATTGGTCCTCCGGAGAGAGATTTGGTGAGGAGGGGATGCAGATACCCTGATGACTCTTCTGCCGGGACTTGGCTGGCCCTTGAGACCCCCACTCAGTGGTATTTTTTGTTCTTGTGGAAAGTCAAGATTTCATCTCACAGCAGCCCCTGCGTGTGCTCAGCCCTCTTCCAAAGGTACTTGAGAAATGACTCTAAATTTTGAAGGGTGTCTTGTGAAATGAACCATGATACACAATTATTAGAGAGTCCTTCCTCCACTACTTCAGCCTTTAAGGATGTAGTTATACGCAGGAGGAATCATTAGAAGAACTAGAAAGATAAAATAGACTCTATCTAACTCTGATGCAACGGTAGAGTATGGCTTAAAGGAATTTGCCCACCTTTTCCAATAAAGAGGGAAGGGGGAGTAGTTCATGCAAATTCACTTTAAAAATAGCAACGAGGGGGCGCCTGGGTGGCTCAGTGGGTTAAAGCCTCTGCCTTTGGCTCAGGTCATGATCTCAGGGTCCTGGGATTGAGCCCCGCATCAGGCTCTCTGCTCAGCGGGGAGCCTGCTTCCCCCTCTCTCTCTGCCTGCCTCTCTGCCTACTTGTGATCTCTCTCTCTCTCTGTCAAATAAATGAATAAAATCTTTAAAAAAAATAGCAATGAGTAATTCATGCATAGATATTTTTCAACCATCACTCCCCAAGTATCTGTGCAGCTGAGTGCTTTGGCTAGGTGGTTCCCGGGGGAAGCCCCACGGAGGGCAGAGAGCACCGGAAGAAATGCAGCAGTTAGATCAAGTTCCTGACGTGTTGGCTTTGAAGGTCATTAAATAATTCTCTCCTTAGAGCAGGGTAGCCATGTGTAAAGGGCCGGCTGGCCTTTCACAGCTGCAGGTGGCCTGTGCCTGGACATTGAAACCTCCCTCAGTCCCGTCTTTCATTAAATCTGCAAATGAGGAGACTGGACCATGTGACCTCCTAGGGACTTTTGCTCCTTTTTCTGTGATGACATCAAACCATCCAACGAGCTCCGGAAGTGGCGACCCTCTCTCTCTCTGCGTGTTTTTCTCCTATTCCTCTGAGTTACAGCATTGAGGTCAGTTGTGAGGTTAATTTTTTAAATCCCTTAAATGGCTCAGTTTTAGCCACTCCTGCTCTCCCTAATCCTCACCTTGAGAGCCAGTGTAGACATCTTGCTGCTACCCCAGAAGACGCGGAGTCCTTGAGGTTTACTTTGCTTCTGAGTGTGAGCCCCCCTCTGCATGCAGGGATACACGCTCCTCTGTTTGATGCCCCATTTCCTCCTTCCACCCGTTTCTCTCCTGTTATTTGTTTATGTATTTTTAAAGCTTAACAACACAATTACTAGCTAAGAACAGATCCTTGTGGCCAGTGCCTAGGACAACAGTTCTCAAATACCATTATTATTATTATTATTTTAAGTGAAATCATCTTTGGGCACCTGGGTGGCTCAGTTGGTTAAGCATCTGCCTTCGGCTTAGGTCATGATCCCAGAGTCCTGGGATCGAGCCTCACATCAGGCTCCCTGCTCAGCGGAGAGTCTGCTTCTCCCTCCATACTCACTTGCTCTTCTCTCTCTCTCTCTCTCTCTCTCCCTCTAGCAAAAATAAATAAATAAAATCTGGGGGAAAAAGGTGAAATCATGTTAGAACAAGTAATTACATAGCTTCTTGATCTTTTGGCTAAGATCAAGTGTAGAAAAAGTAATTACACTAGACCCATAATATATAAATTAGCAAAGGTTGGAAGAGCCTATCGTGGCTTCCTACCTCATGGATCCCTGGTACACTTTAGAATAATCTACAAAACAATTCCTTAGGAAAAAAGGGAAACCCTCTTACACTGTTGCTGGGAAAAGCTGGTACAGCTACTCTGGAAAACAGTATGGAGGTTCCTCAAAAAATTGAAAGTAGAGCTACTCTATGACCCAGCAATTGCACTACCAGGTATTTACCCCAAAGGATACAAACATAGTATCCTTTGATCTATTCATAGATCTGAAGGGGCATGTGCACCCCAGTGTTTATAGCAGCAATGTCCACAATAGCCAAACTATAGAAAGAGCCTAGATGTCCATCAACAGATGAATGGATAAAGAAGATATGGGATACACACACACACACACACACACACACACACACACGCACAATGGAATATTACTCAGTCATCATAAAAATGAAATTTTGTCATTTGCAACGATATGGATGGAACTAGAGGATATTATGCTAAGTGAAGTAAGTCAGAGAAAGACAATTATCATATGATTACACTCATGTGTGGAATTTAAGAAACAAAACAGGATCATAGAGAAAGAGAGGGAAAAATAAAAGAAGATAAAATCAGAGAGGGAGACAAACCATAAGAGACTCTTAACCTCTAGGGAACAAACCAAGGGTTGCTGGAGGGGAGGTGGGTGGGGGGCTGGGGTGATGGGCATTAAGGAGGGCACCTGATGCGATGAGCACTGGGTGTTATACACAACTGATGAATCACTGAACTCTACCTCTGAAATTAATAGTACACTATATCTTAATCAATTGAATTTAAATAAAAATAGAAATTCTCTTAGCATCACTGTATGAAACAATAAGTAAATTCTACTGAAGTGAAAAAAAGGCAATTGTTTAGAATACCAAAGAAATCAAAATTATGGGGAAAAATAAGCGTTAGTAAAAACACTCCACCTGCTCTCTTAGCTGTTACAACTGCACAGCGAAAAGAAATAAGACCAAATTAGGCCAACTTTTAAGAGAGCTTTTTTGGGGGATCTTTCATATTCCCATTCATATTAAGCGACATTATGACCTGGGTCAACCGAATGAAGAAAAAAATATATTGGGATCAGGAAGCCAAAGACTGTGAGTCACACAGAACTGTCTCTTTACCAGAGCTAGAGCCAATTAAAAGAACAATGAACAGGAAATGTTCGACATCATAGCACGAGGTTGCAGTTAGAGAAACTCTAAGTATAACAAGACTATAGTCAACGTCATGGGCTTGTAACCAAAGCCAGATAGCCTTTAGATCTGGAACTGTCTTTGCTATCTCTACCCATTCTTAGCCTTTGGTTAATGACCCTGCTCTGTCCAGTCTTCTTTCTGCTCCAGTAAAATTCAGAATAATGACTTAGGATGGGGAGGGACCGTTACTCTGTTTCTGCTGCTCTGGTGCAACCCATCTGTGCAACTACAGTCACTGTCTCTCTGCTTGGCAGAGAGAATCATGCCTCCCTCGAACCCTGCTCGTTTCCCCTGCAAGATTTTCTTCTGATGACTTGAAGTAAAGAGTTTGGCTTTTTCAACCACACCAGACTCCAGATTTTGATACCCTCAGATGTCTTGAATCACAGGCTCTACTAAGATATGTGCTAATATCATATTTTAGCAAAATAATATTTTCTTTCTCTAAAGCCTAAGCTCTTTCTTGTGGAATCTTCTGAAAAGCTGCAATAAGCAATCAATATGCTCCAACATCTTGCATATCTCTACCAAATCTCATGTTAAGATTATGGTAGGCACATCTTCCGAATTCTAATTTATCATTGCCACTACATAAAATAGAGTTGTCTCACTATTTTCCACATACTTCACTTAGTCAATTTCACATTTTAGGGTCTGTTACTTGTAATTTCCCTCTTGATGGAACCAAATTTTACATATCAGGATGCAGCAGAAAACACAATTCAAATAGACTTACATAATGAAGTGAATTTATTAAATCGCATTTCAAATGCCCAAAGGTATTGCAGGCTTCAGGTTTGGTTTGATCAGGGCTCCCATTCGGTTTCTCCGTGATTCTTTAGGCTTGCTCTCCTGCTTTCTATCAGTTGCATCCCCTGACTTCCTGATAGCAGAATGACTCTAGCAGTTTCAGCTTTCACTGTATAGAAAGAGTGTTTCTTTTTCTTCCAATGAGTGAACAAAAGACTCTTCAATTTCACTTTAATTAGACCAACTTAGACCATGTGCTCATTCCTCAACCAATCACCAGGCAAGGAGGATGTGTTTATGCTCACCATCTGTGGCCAAATCAGGGCTCACGTCCACAGTCAATGCTATTGAAGCTGCACAGTTGCTATGTGATGGCTTCGTGATAGTGTTGGGGAGGGATGGGAGCTCAAAGGCCACCAACCATGGGCACCATACCCTTTGGAGAACCTGTGAATTAATCAACTGCAGGAATAGAGTTGTGTTCTGGAAAGATGTCTGCCAGCAGCCCACTCCTGCAGCCTATCGACTGGGTGGAATGGGAGGGTAGTTTCTAGAGAAGGCGGACTGGCAGGCAAAGCCAGGGGTGTCCACTACACCAAGAAAATAACCACAATTCTTCCATTTTTCCTAAAGCACACCTTAAAATGCCTTGTCTGCCAACTCATGTAAGTACTTATTATTACTGTAGAAAAATGCTTTCTGGGAAGAAAACATCTATTAAATAGTGCAAAAAAATGAAATCTCAGAATTTGGGAAACCCTAGATTGGTGAAAATGTCAGTCTGTTGCCTGACAGCTGATTATTTCTTTGATTGCTCATTGCATCTTTTTTTTTTTTTTTTTTAAAGATTTTATTTATTTGACAGAGAGAAACAAGCGAGAGAGGGAACACAAGCAGAGGGAATGGTAGCGGGAGAAGCAGGCTTCCTGCAGAGCGGAGAGCCCGATGCGGGGCTTGATCCCAGGCCGCTGGGATCTGACCTGGGCCGAAGGCAGACGCCTAACGACTGAGCCACCCAGGCGCCC
>CM053611.1:17058305-17079928 GCA_028646535.1 Procyon lotor | reverse complement strand
TTTTTTTTTTTTTTTTAAAGATTTTATTTATTTGACAGAGAGAAACAAGCGAGAGAGGGAACACAAGCAGAGGGAATGGTAGCGGGAGAAGCAGGCTTCCTGCAGAGCGGAGAGCCCGATGCGGGGCTTGATCCCAGGCCGCTGGGATCTGACCTGGGCCGAAGGCAGACGCCTAACGACTGAGCCACCCAGGCGCCCCTGCTCATTGCATCTTAATGACAACTATTTTGTTTCTACTGTGATGGGTGTGGATCTCAGGCTACAAACTTACATTAGTTTCTTTATTTTTGAGACCTGAGTCTCTGACCCTAGGCAGCTGGATCACTGGGAAATTCAGTCTTAGGCATTATCAGACCACCTCTCCTCCCTCGAGATTGTACAAAAATGCCCACAGGTCTTAATGGTACCAGTGCGCTTATACATATCTTTCCTTGTGGCTTCTGCTGGACAACTGTGATCCGGTCCTATATGGCTCTCCTCTATTTAGCAGCTCTACTGCCCCTGAGTCTTCTCAGGGTAGGGGCATCTTAGGTAAGACTGGCTACTTGGTGCCCGGGGCCCAGCATCCTTCCACATCCCACCAACCATCCCTGTCTCACTACGCATTTTCGGGCTCCTTCAGCCCTTCTCTCTACTGTCGATCTTTGAGTCCCTAAAAATACAATTCTTCCACCTTCTAATTGCCAAAAGCACTCTTAACACAATCTCTTTAAAGATTTATTTATTTATTTTGGCAGGGGAAGGGGCACGGGGAGAGGGAGAGAGAGGGAATCCTCAAGCAAGACTCGGGGCCGAGGGTGGAGCCCAGTGAGGGGGTTGATCCCACGACTCTGAGATCAGGACCTGAGCCAAAATCAACCGACTTGGCCACGTAGGTGCCCCTTAACACAATCTCTTTAAATGAGTTAATGCTTTTACAAGAGACATGAAGCCGGGTGCTCTAAAGAAATGGAAGAGATTCTGCTCCATGCTTAGAGGAGAATGGAGGAGAAAATACAGGAGAAAACCAGATTTAAGTTACTTAAAATTGTTACATAATCAAACACAACTTAAACCTGTTTTTCTTTCCTATCGCCCGTTGATGGGAGCAGGGAGATGTTTCAATTCATTGAGGATGTTTCCTCAATGGGTTGAAAACAATCCATTAAAAACTGTCAAGTTGAGGGGCACCTCAGTGGCTCAGTCAGTCAAGCGTCTGCCTTCAGCTCAGGTTATGATCCCAGGGTCCTGGGATTGAGCTCAGCGTCAGGCTCCCTGCTCAGGGGGGAGCCTGCTTCTCCCTCTGCTGCTCCTTCTGCCCCTCCTCCTGCTCAAGCTGTCTCTCCCTCTCCCTCTCTCTATCTCTCTCAAATAAAGAAAATCTTAAAAAAAAAAAAACTATCAAATTGGTGACATTTCTAGTCACTCTCGAGGAACAAAAGTCTTACCACTGAGTGACAAAGTGTGCCTCAATTTATTCATCAGAACGCTTGGTCCTGTAAATAAGCAAAGCATCTGCTTGTTTTGGCATTCAGTCTTTTCTTTTCCTCCCCGATGGGGCTGGCCGTAAGGCAGAACATGTGGCCAGGGAGAGAGAGGAGGCTGTGGGCAGCGCCCCTCCTTCTGTGACCCCAGCCTCTTTGGAGGCTACAACACCATTTAGCAAAAGGGGTCCCTACTCTCTGCTGTGTGGTCACCTCGACACGGGGGCAGCTGATGTTCCACTTCAGAGAATTCCACAGCCTCGTTTTCTCTGTCAGGATTTGTCTTTCAAAGATGCTGACGGAGTGTCTAGGTGGCTCAGTCAGTCAGGCGTCTGCCTTCGGCTCAGGCCCTGATCCCAGGGTCCTGGGTCCTGCACGGAACCCACACGACTCCTTTCATTTTCCTGGGTGAATTAGCCTAACTCAGCCATTCTTCAGGTGGGAGAGTTTCACACGTCGATGTCAAAGTCTTAGGTTCTGCCTACTTGCACTGTTAATTTCTCAAGTTATGTGTATTTGTTTCCTTGGCAAAATCGTAAGTTGACGAGGAGCAAGGGTGACAGCCCCACCCTCTGTGGGGAAGTGGGAAGGAGCCTGCTCCTCCCAGATCACGGGTGTGACAGATGGAGTGGTGGGAGCCCTTCCATGAAGCAAACCCTGCGGCTATGGGGCTTGGGGGTCCTCGGAAGGCTCAGGAGTTCCGCAACCTGAAGCAAAAATGTGGATTTCCTGTTCATACCCATCTTAAACACTCTAAAAGCATTTACACTGGGGCTGCTTACGCTCGGAAGGAGTGAGCCAGGTAGAGGCACCTCCGCGTCACCGGCCTGGTGATCGGCACGCTGGGAATGTAGGTGACAGAAGTGTAACAGCTTTATCAGCGATCCACACTTTGGAACAACTGGTGAGGACTTTCTTAAAGGAAACAGATAACTGATAACCACGCGGATGAGTCATCCCTTAGACCGTGTGCTGACTTCATTCACCAAGGGTTTCTGGAATCCAGATTTCCTAGGGCAGGTCTGTGTTACAGGCCTCAGAGGACACAGGGAGAAAAAATACTGAGTCGCACGAAGGCATTTTTCTAATTATTCCAAAGGTTTTTCTCAAATGGAAAAAAAAAAAAAAAAAGAACACTGTTACTATGGTATTCCAGAAAACCAAGAGATTCTGACTCATAATAGATGCCATCATCTGACAGCTAATGTCCCCAAGGATAGAGTTAAAGAAATATTTTTGTGAAAGGATTCCTACCATTTGCTAAATTGACACATCCATCACCTCCCCTGTTCATCTCTTTGTGTATGAGAACACTTAGGTTCCACTCTATTAGCCAATTTCAATTCTATAACACCGTGCTATCAACTATATATAGTCACCCCGTGTCACACAAGAGCCTCAGACCTTATAGCTGACAACCGGTACCCCTTTCCCGCCCTCTCCCATATCCCCTTCCCCCCCCACCCCAGCCCCAGGATTCTGATCGCTTTTTTACTCTCTGTTTTTATTAGTTTGACTTTCTTAAAAATTAGATTCCACATATAAGTAATGGCAGGTGGCATCTGTCTCTGCCTGGGTCCTTCATATTAGCCTAATGCCCTGTACAGCTGCAAATGGCAGGATTAAAAACAATTTTTTTTTCAATTAAAATAAATAATTGAGCTAACCTTGACAAAATCAAGATATTGGAGTAGTTGGTTCAGCTCCACATCTTCTGGGTACGACTATTTCAGCACAAAGAATAAACATGCAGAGAAATGCAGCTCGGGAGCTGGAGAGCCGAGTTCTGGTAAATAAGATCATAAGCCGACCTCCCCCTACCCTTGGTTCCTGCTGCCTCCTCTCCTCTTTTCTTGGAAGACTCTCTCACTTGACTCTCTAAACCGAGTGCAAGCCTCACCTCCTCCTTAGACCTTACCAGGCTAGCCTTCCAGGCTCTCTGTGTCATCTTAACCTTTACCTATTTTACCTTTGAGTTTTGGTTGTCATTCTGGGCTTGTCTCAGCAGAAGGGGCATTTATTCCTAAATTGACATTTGACATAGGGGTGTCAGTCAGGTAAGTTGGGCATATGTTTCTTTTATGTGCTCTGGGCTTACAGAACGGGTGCGTGTTAAGACAACATACAATCATAAAGTCAGTGACAAGTGGATTTGTCCTTGTGCCTGCCTAGGTGGTGGAAGGTTTGATGTAGGGCTTAAAAGAAAGACGCTGCGTTAGTCAAGAAAAAAAAAAGGAGGTAGAGAAGATTTTTTTAAATGAATTAAAAACAAGTTATATCAACACAAAAACGGGATTTAAAAGACAAGTCTATTTAAAAATCAATTCTTTGTCAGACAATTTCTGAATCTTAGCTCTGATGGCAATCTTTGCTCTCATTCCCTCCTTAAAATCAAAGGCAGAGACTGTTCCAACAGAATGACTTTGATTACCATTCACAAAAGTCATGATTCTTACATACCTTCATATCTCTAATGTGAAGATTCCATAATGCAGGGGCAGGGAGAATTAAGAACACTGTAGTTCTCATTGAAAGAATGAAGAACATCTAAAATGCAACAAAATGGGAATTTGTTGTTCTGTCATGGCGACTTATAATTCCTATCATAATGACTTATGAATCTAACGATTGGGTAGTGTGAGTTATCTAGGATTTTATGATGAGAATTTTCTTTCTTTCTTTTTTTTTTTTTTTAAAAGATTTTATTTATTTATTTGGCAGAGAGAGATTGAGATCACAAGTAGGTAGAGAGGCAGGCAGAGAGAGGGGGGGAAGCAGGCTTCCCGCTGAGCAGAGAGCCCAATGTGGGGCTCCATCCCAGGATGCTGAGATCATGACCTGGGCTGAAAGCAGAGGCTTTAAGAGTCACCCAGGTGCCCCATGATGATAATTTTCATATACAGTTGACCCTTGGGCAACATGGGTTTGAACTAGGTAGGTCCACTTATATGCAGATCTTTTTTTTTTAATAAACCCAGGACTGTAAATGTATTTTCTCTTCATTATTATTTTTTCTCTAGCTTATTTCATTGTAAGAATATAGCATATAACACATAGAGCATATGAAATATGTGTTAGTCAACTGTTTATCTTACTGGTAAGGCTTTCGGTCAACAGTAGGCTATTGGTAGTTCATTTGGGCAGGAGTCAAAAGTTAAATGCAGATTTTCCAGTGTCTGGAGATCAGTGCCCCTAACCCGTGCGGTTCAAGGGTCAACTGTACTTTCATAGAAGCCAGGTTAAAAAATTCCAGAAGTATACATTCCAGCCTATCGAGCTTTTCAAGCACAAGCATGTTTTCTAATAGCTAAGTTGTAATGTGCTTGCCAAACTGATGCCAAATCTTTACTCACTGTGATAGTATAAGCAAGAGCTTACACAGGGGACGGCGCCCGCTCCCCAGTGCTCCTCTCCCCGTGGGAGAGTGCCAGCTGAGGGTCAGTGGATCAGCAAGAGAGGGGTCATCCTACTGCAGAGGGGGCCTGAACCACAAGCATCTACCATGACACTGGGACCAGGGGCAGGGGGTGCCTGAGTCCTTGGCTGCAAGAGACTGCAGGGGCACTGGGCTCGCAGCAAGTCTTTTTTGGGAAGGCAGCTTCCCCCAAGGCACTGATCAGGCAAAATTTTGTAAATACCTTTGGTTGGACCTGGAAAAAAAAAAATCACACATAGGTTTTAAACAGCAGCAAGACTCGCGTTTGATTACGTCTGGCTAGTAGGATGTTTTATTTCCAGGCTCTGTTAGACACTTGTGGCAAATAAACCTGAGCTAGCTGAAAACAAAGGGGAATTTATTGGAAGAGTATGGGATATTTTATTTTATTTTATTTTATTTATTTTTTAAAGATTTTTTATTTATTTGACATAGAGAAACACAGCGAGAGAGGGAACACAAGCAGAGGGAATGGTAGCGGGAGAAGCAGGCCTCCTGCTGAGCAGAGAGCCAGATGCGGGGCTCGATCCCAGGACCCTGGGATCTGACCTGGGCCGTAGGCAGATGCTCAACGACTGAGCCACCCAGGTGCCCCGGGATATTTTAAATAATGGAAGGAGGGGGACGGATAATAAAATTAAAGGAATGAAAGTCCCCAGTGTTGCCATGGTTCTCTCAGCCTTTCCCTCCGGGTTAAGTTCCTGCGATCTGATTGTGGCCCAGCTGCCTTAGGCAAAATGGGGGACTTCCTTGTAAAGTTAGTGGGGTGGCTCCAATAGTTAAAGGAATAGGACCATTAACAACTTCTGAGATTCATATATGTAGCTCTACAACTAGCTCCACCTTTTGAAGTTCTAGTTTAAAAAAAAAAAAGGCACAAGGAATTCTGATTGGCCCCTATCTGGATCAATCACTGTGGGTGTGGACCAATCACTACACTCCCATAGAAGAGGGAGGGCGTTGGGTTCCAGCCTGTTTATTGGGTATCGTTTTCAGAGAAGAGTTATTAGGCATAGAAAATACCCCTGAACACATGAGAAGAAATGTCCTTGGGTACTATGTCTAAGAGTGTAAAGGAAAAAGGATATTAAGAAAACTTAGCAAACAGCTTTCCATCTGGAAAGCTTTTCATCTGGTGGGTACTGTCTCATTCCAATACTGATTCAAAAGGAGCTAGTTTCAGTATTATAGAATAACAACCTCTTAAAAAACAACCATCGCTCATGGGAGACTCTACGAGGGTCTCCGGCCAAGAATCCTCTCTGCTCTGGGACGCTCCTCTGAAGATGCCCCTCTCGGGCTTTCTTTCACTCTCCACCCCAGAAAAAGGCGAACCTCCTCCCCCAGAAAGAGTGTACATTCAGCCTCTCTCACCCAAGAAAAGGAAAATCTACCTTTCTGGCCTCTTACAAGAAAAAATGTAACTGATTTCCAATGCAATTTGAACTATTCTCAAATTCCAAGTGGTTTTTGTTTGTTTGTTTTTGTTTTTAATATATACCCATCATCCTTCTGTCCCTTTTGTGTGTCTTCTGATATCCAACATGAAAGTTCCACCGCGGGGCACTCGATCTTGCTTCACTGACTTTCCTACCTTGCCTGGCCTTTAAAGAGTGACTCTTGTCACAGGACTGCAGAATTTCCCACCTTGGGGAATAGGGATCAAGTTGTCTTTCTAAGGAATATGCAGGATCACTCGGGACC
This sequence comes from Procyon lotor, assembly GCA_028646535.1. Lineage (NCBI taxonomy): Eukaryota > Metazoa > Chordata > Mammalia > Carnivora > Procyonidae > Procyon > Procyon lotor. The sequence goes on along the minus strand of CM053611.1, from coordinate 17,073,325 downwards.
TCAATAACCACCACCACGCTCCTTGAAGGAATTACAGTTGTTTTAACTCTTTATCAAACTGTTAGCACGCTGGGAAACATAATGCTTAGCTTTCCATAAGAAAGTGACCCTTTTCCATAAGCATCGCAGAATGGCAGAGAGCATAGGTCCATAGGGCGAGGTACTCTGCTTCTTTGGTTTCCTCTCCTGTGAAACAACAGAAGTACGGATCTCACAGGCTGTGGTGCTCAGGATTAAGTGAGCTGATCCACGGAAGGGGGCTTGGAACCTGCTGGAAACAGGAAGGACTCAGTGTTAGTCACTGTGTTACTATCCCTGGAATTAATCTCTGTGAGGCAGCTGGATGCCACGGGGAGAACACCATGGGCTTCCGGGCAAAGCCTCTGGGTTTCTGTTTAAATCCTGGGTCTTTCTTTACCCCTGTTTGTGCAACACACTTAATTTTAGTATCTTTAGATACAAAAGAGGATTAATTTCATCTACTCTAGCTATACGACAAGGGAGTTGTGAGAGTCAGAAGAGATAATGCATTATGAAAATAGTCTGTAAACCCAAAGCCCTTGTTATTACTCCTTGTCCTCTGCGATTCGGTTCCCTGGTACAATTCTGACACTGATTCTGATGTGTGTGCGTTTTCCATTACCACCAAGAAATTCTCCAACACCAGCTGCGGGTCCTACAGGCGAACTCAACTCTGCCACTATCTATCTGGAGACAGCGTCAGATCCCACAGGTGAAGGGCTCAGTCCAACAGGAACCCCTCCGGGCCCCATGTCAGATGCCAATCACAGGTCCAGGTTGTCCCCTGGGCTTCTGACCCACGGGCTATAAATTAGAGGTTTCTGTGACGCCACTTCATGTTCCATGAATTTGCTAGAGTGCTTCACAGATCTCGGAGAAACATTTACTTACTAGATCACTGGTTTATTATAAAAGGGTATAACTCAGAAGAGCCAGATGGAAGAAATGTGGAGTGCAAGGAATGGGGGTGGGGAAGGGTGCGGAACTTTCATGCTCTCTGAGCGCACCATTCTCCCCAAATCTCCATGTGCTCCCCTATCCAGAAGCGCTCTGAACCCCATCCCTTTGGGTTTTTATGGAGGCTTCATTACACAGGCAGGATTGATTAAATCGTTGACTACCTGTGAATGATTCAACTTCCAGCCCCTCTCCCTTCCTCTGAGGTCAAGAAGATAGGACTGAAAGTTCCTACCCTCGAGTCACATGGCTGGTTTTTCTGGAAACCAGTCCCCATCCTTAGGTGCAGCCTGAAGATCACCTCAGCACACACTCAGGTGTGGCTGGAAGGGTTTGTTATGAACAACAAGACGCCTTTATCACTCTTTTTTTTTTTTTTTTAAGATTTTCTTTATTTCAGAGAGAGAGAGAGTGATAGAGAGAATGAGAGGGGAGGAGGTCAGAGGGAGAAGCAGACTCCCCGTAGAGCTGGGAGCCCAATGTGGGACTCGATCCCAGGACTCCAGAATCATGACCTGGACCGAAGGCAGTCACCTAACCAACTGAGCCACCCAGGTGCCCTATAGCTCTTACCACTTAAGAAATACCAAGGATTTTAGGAGCACTACCAGGAAGAAGGACAAAGACCAAATATTTATTTCTTGCTTTAATTTTTATTTATTTTTTTTAATTTATTTGACAGAGAGAAACACAGCGAGAGAGGGAACACAAGCAGAGGGAGTGGTAGCGGGAGAAGCAGGCTTCCCGCAGAGCGGAGAGCCCGATGCGGGGCTCGATCCCACGCCCCTGGGATCTGACCTGGGTCGAAGGCAGACGCCCAACGACTGAGCCACCCAGGCGCCCCTTATTTCTTGCTTTAAATCACAGTATCACCCCTTGTCATCTGGCTCCCAAATGTCCCTTAATGATGAAGTCCCTCATTTAATTTGTGCTAGTTTGAGTTTGGCTTCTGTCATTTGCGACCACAAGAACAGGTCTGGGAGATACTTAGCATTTGATAAGTCTTTATAAATATATTTATTTTATCCTGACAGTAGAAACAAGATTTCTGGATCAGAGGCAGACTGACTGCTTACTTAAAAAATATCTTTACCCTCTGTGCCATTTTACCACAATGCAGTAGGGCACATGTCACATGTCACATATAAAGGGGATGGGGGGGCACATCAGCGGCTCAGTGGGTTGGGCATCCAGCTCTTGATTTTGGCTCAGGTCATGATTTTAGGATTATGGGATCAAGCTCGGCTTCTGGCTTAGCGCTCAGTGGGGAATCTGCTTGGGATTCTCTCTCTCTCTGACCCTACCCCCAATCTCTCTCTCTAAAAATAAATGAATGAATCTTTAAAGGGGGAATCCGTACTATTGGAGAGAAACCCCCAATTTTGGAGCTTTATAGGATCTACTGCACAACTGCTCCCTCCTGTTCAGAAGAGGGAGAGAAACTAACTTCTTAACGGAAACAAATCCTCTCTGGGGAGGGAAGGGGAAGAAGGTCACTATGTGTTACAACACATGTAAATGAAGATAAACGAAGGGCAAACAAATGGTTCGAGGGGAAACCTGTAAATCTCTCTGCAGTAATTCACTATCTGTCTTCCAAGGAATGATTACACTCATCCTTAAACCTAGGATGCCAGTAAATTATGTTCAAAAAGCCCTGGCCGGCAGGCAACATGAAATAGTCACATTGTTTCCAGTAGCATCTGGGATTGCTAGGACTTGGTGCCTGATTTGGGCGGTGGGCTTGCCCCTGAGGTTTCTGGCTAGGGAAGCTGTCCAGGGAAGCTCTCTACTGGGGTAGCAGATATGGAGGAAACTCGGAGAACAGGGCTGTTTTGAGGCGGGTAGGCAGGAACGTTCATGGGGTGATGTATGATGACTCCATCACAGCACAAGCTGAGTCTGACATGCTTGATGGTCATGTGGATGGAGATGCCTGGCCAGCAGTTGAGCTGAATTTGAACAGCAGATCTGGGCTGCAGATACAGTAGTGGGGGTCCTTCACAGGCAGTGCTGGGAGATGGCCACGGGTCTGATCGCAAGGGCAATGTGTAGTATGGGAACAGGACGTAGGACAGAACCCAGGGTCGGTCAACATCTGGGTTTCAACAAACAGTCAGTGTGCACACTGCAGAGCAGGGCCCTGGCCACATCTGTTGGGCACCTGCCACTCATCGTGGGGACTGTTATTGGACATGTCTGCCCAACCCAGCTGCAAATCTGGGGTGGGGTGGCTAGCCTACCCTCGAAATGAAGGGGAAACCCATCATTCCCCAGTACCTAACAAAAGCTGCTGTCAAACTGGGAAGTATCTTCAGAATTGCCAAAGCAGTGGTTTACAAGCCTATGTCACCAGCATCAGCTGGGGGAAGTGTGTTTAAAGCAACACTAGTACCAGAATTTACCTGTGGAAGTTCTGAGTCTGATGGGTCTGGGGTGGGGCCTGGCTATGTCCGTTTCTCCTGCTCGTAGGCGATGCTAATTTGCCTCTGGATTCAAGTACCAGTGTTCTGAAGTTACAAGCACATGATCGTCCTACAAGAGACACTTCATTAAGGAACAGAGAGGCTGCTGTCATGTATTTCAAGGGAATTTATGGCCGGTAGCAAATAAAGTTTGGTCATTGGGCATCTGTCTCAACCCTACTGCCTTATAAGCAGTATGCTCGTATATGTTTTTAGACCAATATGTAAGGAGGTGGCGTCTTCATTGAGGCCCCTGGTTAACATCAAACACCTGGAAAATCATCTACTTGCACAGAGAGGTCACTCAGCCAAACCTTGCAGAAAGTGGTCAGCATGGGAAAGAAGAGATCTTGCTGTTTTGTCTACCATTTTCCTAAAAGAGCACCTGAGAAGCAGCTGGTATGAGGAAAAATGATCATTGTTACATAGTAGCAAGTAGGATTAAGTAGTAGCAAGAGGATTAGGGAACTAGAAGATTCAAAGAATGATTAAGAGGGGTAATAACTTCTGGGGTGGTTGGGTGGCTCACTCGGTGAAGCAGCCAACTCTTGATCTTAGCTCAGGTCTTGATCTCAGGGTCATGAGTTCAAGCCCCGTGTTCTACTTAAAAAAAAAAAAGGAGTAACAACTTCTGGTTTGCTGCAATTTACAGTTTACAATGGAATTTAATATTTATTGTCTCACTTTTAAAAATATTTTATGTATTTGTCAAAGAGAGAGAGAGAGAGCTTGAGCACACACAAGCAGGGGGAGCTGCAGGCAGAGGGAGAAGCAGGCTCCCTGCTGAGCGAGGGGCCTGATGTGGGACTAGATCCCAGGCCCTTGGGATCATGACCTGAGCCAAAGGCAGACACTTAACAGACTGAGCCAGCCAGGTGTCTCTATTATCTCATTTGAACACAACCCACCCAGAGAGGTAAGCAGAGTAGGTGACACTGCCCCCCTTCTATAGTCATAGAAGTTACTCACCTGTCTGGTCTTGGAGTCAGGTCTGATGCCCAGGTGCTCTGAGTCCAAGTCAGGGTTTTTCCCACAGCCCTAAAATTTTAATAACTGGTATGGCTTACAATGCCTTCTACTCTGAGAATTAAATATATATTGTGCACAGAATGTGAACAGAGGACGGGGAGTGTGGAAGAGCTGGCCAGAAAGAGCAGGGGACAGAGACGTGGCCGAGGAGGTGGAAGCACACGGGGCCAGGGACCCAGAGATGGGAGCCCGTCCTGCGCTCTGGCCTGAGTGTTTGTGTCCCCCCCAAATTCATATGCTGGAATCCTCATGTCCTGGGTGATGGCCTCTAGAGGCAGAGCCTTGGAAGGTGCTTAGGTCATGAGAGTAGAGCCCTTGTGAATGGGGTTAGTGACTTTATAACAGGGGCCCCATCGAGCTCCTTGCCCCTTCCACAATGACAGTGCACGAGAAGGTGTCAGCTGTGAATCAGGAAAAGGACCCTCATTTGACACTGCTTGTGCCCTGGTCACAGACTTCCGACTTCCAAACTGTGAGACATAAATGATTGCTGTTTACAAGACTCTCAGTCTATGGAGTTTTGTGGTAGTAACGTGGATGGACTGAGTCGTGCCACGTGGGCACTCACTGCGTGGAGTGGTCATCTCACCCTCTGGGCTCCAATTCCTCCCATGTGAGATTGTCAAGGATTTTTTATGTTCCACAACCTCCGGTGCTCTCATTCCTGTTCATCCTGCTGAAGTGTAAAATGTCTTACGGGAATTATTAGCCAGCGAGCTGATGCCAACGCACCAACTCAAACAATCATGATCACTGTAAAGAATGGCAAAAACACGAACCAGGGATTTTGGTATTTATATCCACGGCTTTGAAAACACACTTCTCGTGGGGGGCAGGTGGTGGGGGGAGGCTTGCAATGTCTACTTCACCTGAAGAACTTGGCCGGATCTCGTCCACATCTGTTATGTCCACGGCTCCGTCTCCTATTTCATGGATCTTGAAAGCCATCGTGCCTACTTCGGCAGGTTCTCCACGATGTCGAGGGTTGTCATAAGAGTCCCCAAACAGAACTGCAGCTTGCTTGAATTAGAGGGTCAAGACAGGCAACAGGAAGTCACGGGCAAGGCACAAACTCCCAGTGAACGATTAAGTCAGCCATGGGGATGTCACGTACAGCATGGTGAGGACAGCTAATACCGTACCGTGTATGTGAGCGCCGCTAAGAGAGTAGACCTTAGATGTTCTCATCACAAGAAGAAATATCCTGTATCTATGTGTGGGGATGGATGTTCACTAGATTAATGTCGTGATCACTTCACAATAGATACAAAGACTGAGTCACGCTGTGCACCTAATGTAATGTTCTATGTCAGTTATACCTCAAAAAAAAAATCTAAAGACAAAAGAAATCACGCAATTTCAAAATAGTTGAAAACTCACTCACGTTTCTATTTATAGCCATACTCATTTTTAATCCCCCTGGTCCTCCAAATATAGAGGTCAGCAAGAACTAAATTTAAAAGAAGATGGGGTGCCTGGGTGGCTCAGTTAGTTAAGTGTCCAACTCTTGATTTCGGCTCTGGTCATGGTCTCAGGGTCATGAGATGGAGCCCTGTGGTGCGTCGGGCTCCATGCTCCGCAGGGAGTCTGCTTGGGATGCTGTCTCTCTCTTTCCCTCTTCCCCTCCCCCTACTCTCTCTCTCTCAAATAAATAAATCTTTAAAGAAAATAACAGGGGATAAACGCAAGAAATCATATAAAGTTTATCAGACTCGTTGGCCTGATTATTTCTGGGTTTTGTGGTCTACTTCCTATATGGTTCTGGTGTATATTTTGGGTGCTTTGCCTCACAGTTTTAGTGTTTATCTGGGCTAGTTTATACTAAATAAGGTTTCAAAGGCGCAGGGTCTCTGTTAATTTAAATGGTGTTGCGTATCTCCTGGCATGGTTTGGGGCACCCTCTTTCGTAAATTCCTCCTAAGTCCTGCAGGGACCTGCCCCTGGACAAGGAATGCGGTCCTTTCCCCAGCGAAGGCTACCCATCTTGCACTAAATTAGGCAAAAGACTGGAAAGCAATTGCATCCAGATTTATTTATTTATTTTTTTGGGTCCTAAGTAGGGGTTTCCACAGGAGCTTCGAAAAAGCAAGAGACCAGGTGACAGAGTCAGACAGACTTTGTTCATATGCTGCCACGTTCTAGCTAGTGACATGCTGGGGCACACTTTCCAGAGAGGACTTGAAATGTCAGGAATTTTGCAAGCCAGCTGTTAGACAAAGCCATTCTTTTATTTCTTATTTTTTAAAAGACTTTATTTATTTGTCAGAGAGTGAGAGAGAGAGAGAGAGCACAAGCAGGGGGAGCAGCAGGCAAAGGGAGAAGCACCCTCCCCGCTGAGCAAGGAGCCTGATGCGGGACTCGATTCTAGGACCCCGGGATCATGACTTGAGCCAAATGCAGATGCCTAACCCACTGAGCCACCTCGGCGTCCCCAGACAAAGCCTTTCTTAAAAACTATACTCAATTTACAAATAATTTGATTAATAAATATAAAACAAATAACTTAATTAAAAATGATATAAAAAACCAAAAGACTAATTACTTAAAGTGCATCATGTCCTAACTATTTACTACAGTCCACTCCCTTATTAGTGGTAGTCATGTTCTGCAAAATTACCCAGAACACCCGATTTGGGAGTACAACGTTAGAATCACTGTAATTAGGGGAAATACAGGGTTGGGATCCTGAGAGTCTCTGGTCACATTTTCATCCACCGATCAAAGCATCATCTTGTTTGACGTAGGTTTCTCTTCAGAGACATCTTATTTAATACATATTGTTTGTACATTAAGGTTAAACTCACAGCCAACAGCCCTGTGACTCATGCATGAACAACGCTCATCTAATATATGTATTTTCAAACTTCTCATCGCTCTGCTCATCTGTGAGGGACTGTGAGAGCACAGTGGGGCTTGATTTCAGGGTTCCAAAATAAGTTTTAGTAAGTGGGCAGCTTGCAAATATGGAACCCTCAAATGATGAGGATCAACTGTACATGTGATTATGCTCTTGGGGTTATTTCCCTTTATTGTTATCTTTTTGGTGGAAATATATTCCTGTGCTACTGCACATCTCTTCCCGACTCTTGTGTGCAGTGACGTCACCCTATTGTCTGAAATTGGCCACGTGGGAGCATTTACACCATGGAAACTGGCAGAGGCTCCAAAAAGAGGCTTGACCTGCCGATTGTCTGAATTTAAGAAAGAGATAGAGAAAATGTTAATAATGCAGATTAAACTGGTAACGGTACCATGTCTGGAACCATTACATTGAGAATTTCACAAAAATTGAGGAAATACTCTTCTAGTAGTCAGACACTTTTATCTGCTTCAACAAAGAAGTCACGCAGTGGTTGATGAACGAGTGAAGTTCTGACATGTGTCTTCCTCTTTCAGATCCGTGTTAATCATTAATGTAAAGAAAAGATCAACAGATGTGCATGTCAGAGCTACATCTTTCTCTCAACGGCTCACAGGCTAGCTACAACAAAAACCAATGACAGCGTTCTATGGGAATCAAGAGTCAAATGGAATTGACAATGATTTTTTTTTTCAACAATGATGTATTTTATGATGATTTGCAAGTCGTGTCCTATACATCCTTTATCAGGAACATTTACGACTTTAAATGCATTCATTTCCAGAGGGCTGATGGTTTAAGCAACGTCCCACTGATTCTAGCTGAGTGGCCTTGAGTATTTAACCCCCAACCCTCCATCTATTTGGAGGTAAAGCAAAGAATGAAGGTAACTTCCTCACAGGCTTTTGAGAATTCAATGCATGATGGCTTCTGATATACGGTTTCTAGGGTAGTGACTCAACACACGTCTACCCCATCTCCTGTTCACCTTGGCTGGAGGACAGAACCAGTGTCCGAGCCATTCCCGCGCACACCCCTGTGCCATGTCCCAGAGCTGGCCCTGGACAGCTAGCCGTCTGTCTCGTCTTCGTAACAGGCAGGTGAAACCTCACCACTAGGTGGCAGAGCAAGACACCTTTGATGGCTTTCGTTCATCCACCAATATAATTGATTTGTAATAATGAGGCGTATGTTCCCTTAGTAGGCTAGAAAGAAAATGAATGAAATGTTTAAAGTCTGCAGTCACAGTGCACTGTCTAGATAGGTCTAGTCTGGTGATCGGTGTTGGCACCCTGAGCACACAAGTAATCCTCAGCCTCTTTTTGAACAGAAGACAGTTAAGCTTCACCTTTGGCAGAACCGATTTTCTTCCGGCAAACCCACCGCCTCGCCTTCCTGGGCACGCGATGTCTCGTAACCACTGCTGGCTGCTCCATACTTTTCATAATTGGGGCCAAACCGGATATGTCCTGCTTAGTGAGGAGGGGTCAGAAAAGCCCCTCTCCCTCCAAACTTTCCACCAAATCTCCCATTTTCAGTTCTCACAGGTAACACGTTAACTACCTTTCACAGGTAACATGCATCATAAATGATTCCTTTTCTGGAAACCGATGCTTAATAAGCATTGGCCGCAACCTTCGGCAGGGCTGGAAAGGGCTCAGAGTCTCCTAGCATTTTCCCAGTCATCTATGTCTGGCCCTTGGTATTCTTGGAGAAGCCACTTACTTTTTCTTTGGAAGGCAATTGACAAGTAGTCTTTATGAGTGATGTCTGCAAATGTTGGTGAGAATGTTCACCCCCAAAGAGTCCCTCACTTGTTAAACCGCAGACTCCCATCCATTTAGATGCCCCAGCACTGTCGGGGAATCTCAAATGAGAATTTAAGTAATACAAATCAACTCGATTAGTTTTCTGTCCACATGGAAATCACAAATAAAGATTTTGTAATGAAGTTATTACCGTAAACAGAGCTATTTTAATTTGTTCTATGCTCTGATGTCTCCATTAATGATTTTGACTAATAGTTCACCCATCTGAGATGGTTCTGGTCATTGTAATGAAACCTTTTGAAGCTATTCCAAGTGGATCCATATTGAACACAACAGAAAACATCAGTGTTCCGGTAAAGTGTAGACATTTCTCCCTAACCGAAAAACAACAAAATGTTACCTTGTGCTCTTGAATGAAACTAAATAAACACAGGGTGGATTTTTAACTGCAGTGTAAATTCCTAGGTGTCTACTCTGGAGTCTCTGAATAGAAGTTCAACAACCAGCATTTCAGACTGCTGGGGAATGAAGAGCAAATTCTTTTTTTAAAAAAAGATTTTACTTATTTATTTGAGAGAGAGAGAGAGAAAGAATGAGCAGGGGCAGAGGGAGAAGCAGGCTCCCTGCTGTTGTGGGGCTCGATGCCAGAACACTGGGATCATGACCTAAGCCCAAGGCAGATGTTTAACCCAGGCGCCCCAAGAGTCAAATTTTTTCTAAGATTTTATTTATTTATTTATTTGAGAGAGAGAGTGAGAGAGAGAGAGAGATCACAAGTAGGCAGAGACAGGCAGAAAGAGAGGGGAGGAAGCAGGTTCCCTGCTGAGCAGAAAGCCCCATGCGGGGCTCAATCCCATGACCCTGTGATCATGACCTGAGCCAAAGGCAGAGGCTTTAACCCACTGAGCCATCCACGTGCTCCCACGAGTCAATTCTTAAGAGCAACTCGGAAACAACAAACAATGGCTGAGAATGAATGAAAAGGACGACAGGATAGGGTTTTTTTTTTTTTTTTTCAGCATTTATTTTGAATTTTCATTTTTGGATAACCAAGCAGCTCTGTAAGGAGAATGCACAGAAGAGTCATTCTGGCACTTTTGGATAGTACATACAATTTCTGTAATAGTCACATTCACTCGCTCAGTCCATACTCCATGTCTGGATGAGCAAGATCAGCCCATAGGATTCCCGAGTTAATACATAACCATATATACAGACAGCCAACGAAACCATAATGGTGGCTAGTGGCCAAAGGGATAGAGGAGGGAAGGGGGTCTCTAAAGTGTCCTCTAGTCTACCTTAGCTCAACAGAATCCACGTCACACATGGGAACTAGAGAGAACACTGCGTTGAAATGAGAATTTGGAGCACAAACGGGCACTTGGTAGCATGCAGTTGAAAGAAAAGGGGTATCATTTAATAACTTTATAAAATCCAGGCAGTTCACTTAAAGGAGTTAAGAATGAACGAAAGAAAAAAAAAAAAGAAGAAAGGTGAGGGACTGTGGTTGTCACTGTAAAAAAGGCACTTGGAGTTAATGGGACCAGAATTGAAGGGCTCTCAGCTGATAAAAACTTCAGTACGATTTCATTTAAAAGGCTCGGATGTTAAGAGGTGACACTGAGGAGTTCCCGGAAGGAGACACCGAAATAAACCACTGAGAAGCAGAACAGATGAAAACGAACGAAGGAAATCTTTACAACCCAATTGTGTTTTTTTTTTTTTTAAAACAAACCCAAAAAAAACCTAACCAAAGCAAAAAACCTAAGCAAAGTAAGAGCACGAAGCAGCGATGCATAGCTTTCCTTTGAGATAATGCATACCTCGAGACACTAAGTGCTAAGCTAATTTCTCAATAATAACTTCACAGGAGCATTATCGTGATAAAATGGATTCAAGCAATGTGAAAAGAGTTTCATCTGTTCCCAGAATCTGAGGGAGAACTGAGGTTATCAGCAGAACCTTAGCAACATCACTTGTGGTTTCCCAGTGTCCCAGACGCCGAGCGACACCGGGACACCACGCGCAGCCATCTCCCTGGAGGCGAGGCATCGGTCAACATCATCCTTTATTCTGAGTCATCACTTTGATTCTTTTCCGACGTCGACACAGTGAACCGTGACGCAGCGGAAGTCCACTCCCACGGGCGCCGCTGTCCTGCGTCTTCCACCGATAGGTACACGCTTCCGTAAGAAAGACTTTTTGGCAACTGTATTGTATTCCACGGCCGGGCGGCTCCGCGATCACTCATTTAATGTTAAACGCCATCAGGGGTCTCTCCTCCCGTTTCTGCCAGGGGCTCTTCTTGTCTTCTCCCTGGTCCTCCTCATCTTCCTCTTCGTCGTCCTCCTGAGCCGATCTTCTCTGTTCCGGGCTGGCGAGCGGCTCCGGGGGCACGTCCGAAGTTCGTTTCGTCGTCTCCTCCTGCAGGCTGGGCAGCTGGCCGCCGCTCCTCCGGCCGGAGCTGTCCAGCAAGCACCGTAGGGCACTGTCCTCGGGGGTGCAGACGGTGGTGCCGCACTCGCTGCCGCTTTGGTCCATGTCGTCCAGGTACACGAGCTGCGTGTAGGAGGCGCTGTCGGCGGCCCTCGGCTCTTTCTGCGCATGCTCCTGGACAGCCGGGTGGTTCTGCGCGAGAGACAGGGGGTCTCCTCTTCCCTTCCGGGCAGATTTTGGTTCATTCATATCCACGCCAGAATCCAGGCTGGCGTCATTACTTCCGTTCCTCCCAGCTCTTTGGAGATCAATGTAGGAATGTCTAACGTGCGCGTTGGACCTGCCGTCCAGGGAGACGAACCACGCCCGGGGGTGTGGGAGCGGCTTCCCTCCCCCGAGTTCCATCAGTGCCTTTTCGGTCAGGAGCTGGACCTCACTGTTCATCTGAGCCAAGGCCGCATCGTTCAGGGATGCCGGGATGGAGAGCGACTCTGACATGGACGCGCCTTGCGGGGTCCACTCCCGGGCGCCTGCATCCTGCAGGTGCTGCTGGGAGATCGCCTGGCACGACAGGGGCTGCGCTGGGATCTGGGAGGAGGGGTGCGGGAAGATCCCTGTGTGGGGACTGGAGAGCTCCGCCTGCAGTCTTTCGATATCCAGCTGCTGGTCGGCTGGAACGACCAGGGGCTGGCCCACATAAGAATGGTCCCCCGGGAGTTTCATATAATGAGCGGGGATGACCAAGGCAGGTAAGACCTTTCTGTAAACGCTGTCATTGACCTGGTCCACGGAACTGCAGCAGATCAGCTGGCCCGGCCGCGGAAAGGACGTGGGTCTCTCCAGGTGGTCTACTGACCGAGACATCATACACTCAGTGGGCCTGCGGTCCAGCAGCTGCTCCTTTTCGGGAGATGAAGGCGCGGGGTACATGTGTTCCTGAATGGTGAGCTTGCTTCCCGTGGGAATATGGTTACCGGGGGCCTGACCGTCTCTGTCTTGCTTTTCAAACAAAGGCTGGGAGAGCATGGCGTTGTAGCTCCTCCTGTATTCGCTGTTGCCGGGGGACTCACAGCCTTCCCTTTCCAGAGATTTCCTGGACTTTAAGGGGAAAATCTCCACAGACTTGTGGTACTCTTTTCCCAACGTCCCACTTGGTGTCAGGTTATCAAAGGAGATTTGGCTTTTATCCTCTTCCTTGTGAGAGAGAAGCTCTTCCCGGGAGCTGAATTCCTGCGAGGTACTGTAGGAGAGCTTTAGCATGGGCGTGTGCATGTCCACTTCTCCGCTGGAAGACATCATTTCTAAATGGACCCCGCTCATCAGCTCCTTGGGCCCTGGGGCGTCCGGGCGGCCGTGGCTGGTGACAGAGAGGGGGCCGGGGAACTCTGACTCCCGACGAGAAAAGAGCAAGTTGATGTGAGACATGGAAGTCGACTGATCCCTTTTGGAACTCTCCAGGGCTGCCGGAAGTTGCAGTTTTCTATGGTGCTGACGAGGTTTCAGGCATTTCCGCCTGCAATCAAAGATAAAATCCACACCGAAAGGTTAAACATTCTCGGAGCGGGTAAGTTCCACTCAAAATCCCAATTCTCCATTTCCACAAACTAATCAGCCACCAGAAGCCACCTCACCCCACACCCTCAGCCTTATTTTGATTGAGAACATCACAAGCTGCAGAGTTCACCCGCAGGCTTTTAGATGTTCAACCAAGTCATTCATTCAAAAGCGGTCCCCCAAGAATGGACAACAAACGTTTTCGCAAGTGGAATAACCGAGACATCAAAATAAGAATTTTAGTTCCTCTTTGTCCTTGAGAATATAAAGGATATTCAGCGTTCAGGAATATTCTGAATCAGCATTCAGGAATATTCTGAACGAATCATGCCAACTGTCAAACTTAAAAACAAAACAAAACAAAACTCCCCTTCTGAGCAAACTTATAAACAGCATGCCCCCCACATCATGTTCATTTGTTCACAACTTTAAGGACAAGTGTTTAGTTCTTAGACATTTTCTCATGAGAAAAAAAGGACCTTGATTCAGAAAGAGAAAAAGAAAAAAGACCTCAGTATCAATGCTTGCCCAAGAAATTCCAAATTAAAAAAGAGATTGCCAAAAAGGTAAAACTTTACCTGCAATAATATAAAAGGAGACACAGCAAAACCAAAAGTATGAAAGCCATTCCTCCTAAAATGGCCAAAAGAAACACCGTGTGATACGTGGTAATGTCCTGTGTGACAACGGGACCTAGAAGGTCAGAAAAGGGCATTTTAGGTTGGAGAACACTTTGAAAGGAGAAGAGGGACACACTAAGCTGGGAGCGTCTGTTTTCCTTCCTCTTCCCGGCTGGGGCGTGGAGAAGGGGCCAGATGCAAACACCCTTCAGGTGATGCGCTTACAGATCACCCTAATTTCACTCAATGGACAGGGACTACCGTGACTGTCCCTCGAGCAACTGTGGCCGGGAACAGTCCAAATACTCAAATACTACATGCAGTGTCAAAGATCCCTCCTTAGCCCGGAAGAGAGCCGCATTCGGTAAAATGCTCAGCATCCTAAAGACATGATCTTTCAATAAAAGAAAGATGCACGATAACATAATGAGTGGGACTCATAAACTCCGAGAGATGGCCTGAATATCTGGGGATTTCGTACTGCAGGAGAAAAAAAAAATCACAAGATTTTATTCTCACTTTCCCTGGACAGTTATTACTGTGTGGAGGGCCCATTGCCTAAATGAATCGCTTGAAATGTATGAAATAAATCGGCTATGACTTAAAAAAAATCCACAGCTTATTATGAGTTGTCAAGTGTTTCTAAAATGTCTTCCATTTTATAAAATAAAGTCTTCCTCTACGGTGCCTTTTCAAAATGGCTAACTTGATGTTGGCCACAGAGCTCTTCAGAACTTACAGACAAGGTACCAGAGATTAGACATATTTTCCTCTTAATTTATGTTGTAAAGAATCCCAAGAGGGAGTTTAACTTAACTCTTTATGTTCAGTAGTAGTAAGAATCCATCTTAATGGCACTGATGGCAGATTGAAAGCAACAATGAAAACCTCCCCAAATTATAATATTGGGGGACACACTGGTGTCCACACGGTGGCATCCCAGCAGTGAGCCAACAGATGGGAAGGAAGGAATGTTGTTTTTCATTATGTCTGATTGGCATGATTATGATCACTATGCACCACAAACACCCGTTTACTTATTGATTCTTGATATTTTAAGGGTTAGATTTCTTCAAGAATCTTTGCAAGGAGACTACTTAAGAGGTAGATAAGCCCAAGGAGGTGTCCTAGTTTTTGAAAATAGTGACATTAACCACCATTCTCTCCAATAATTCACATCAGTGGGGTGAGTGGAGTTAATATGAACAAAAGTTGGAAAAATAACTGACAACTATATGCTGCCTTAATCGTTCAGAGAAATAATTTTTTACCTAGAGATGACCCCCAGAGATGTGGGCAATGCTCTGGC